>SMMW01000032.1:0-600000 GCA_004794655.1 Marisa cornuarietis | reverse complement strand
AACCGCAAAAACTTTTGAGGCTGCCACAGAAAAACACCTGTTTAAAACAAAATGCTCTTAAAAGCCACTTTAAAGGGAAACGCCAGCACTTAGAGACCCTCAGGCTTAGCGCAAAACTGTCAGATGTGAAGGAAGGTACACCTACTTGGCGGCAATGAAAAAAGAAAGGGAGCACGCAGTGGAGGGTGGCGCGGTAAGGAGGTGATAACTGTTGGCGTTGGTAGTCAAATACGCGTGCGAACAATCGAGCTTCGCCGAGCAAAGGGCGGCGCGGCAGTGGGGAGACGCCGCGCGGTGTTCGCTGTTTTTAGTTTTTACTGCTCCGCGAAGCTATGTGGTCATTGACGTGAATACCGTGGTAACAGCAGGGGCAGGCATGTATACAGCGCATGCACCTCGTCGTGACGGGATTATTTAGAGATTATATTGGATTCCTACCAATTCATATCTCTCACCGCCTACGATACAGGTTGAATTACATCAAGAGAAAGAAGCGCGTAAAGAAAAGCGAAGAAAGGAGACAGACTGATGATAATGCTGCTAAAGAAGCTGATGAAAGCGCGGATTTTCAATAGAGCTATAAATAGCCCGCACTGACTGCAGACAATACAAAAGCATCTGCTTTCTTTTCTTTCATTTCGTGCTGGAATCGTGAGTTTAGTGGCGGCGAAATATTGTTGACAGTTCAGACTTCCGGACGAGAAGTGCGCGCATGCGCTGTGATGCTGTTCGTTGGGTGAGGAGGGGGGGAGAGAGATTTTACTTTTGGTGTCGGCTTCCCTCAAGAAACGTTGCTCCTTCTTGATCACAAGCGTTGTGTCTTTCATTTACATCTTTGCAGCGCAGTTACTATTTTCAAATTAAGGTCCAGCTCGCCATTTTGGTAGTAAAGTAAACTGATACATTTGTTGTTGTTTTTTAATGGGACCGTGCTAAGGGACCGAATATTGTGTTTATCCTACGATAACGATCTTTGATCTATAAGTACATCTACTAGCAATGTTGTCAGAGGTGGGATTATGGGATGGGAAACTGTGTCTCTCATGACGGATGTACTAACACACGACGGTTGCCTCAAGCCTTGTGACAGAATGTACAGTACAGTATATCACCATTACCTCAGAATATACAGTACAGTATATCACCATTACCTCGGAAAGTACAGTACAGTATATCACCATTACCTCAGAATATACTGTACAGTATATCACCATTACCTCAGAATATACAGTACAGTATATCACCATTACCTCGGAAGGTACAGTACAGTATATCACCATTACCTCAGAATATACTGTACAGTATATCACCATTACCTCAGAATATACAGTACAGTATATCACTATTACCTCGGAAGGTACAGTACAGTATATCACCATTACCTCAGAATATACAGTACAGTATATCACCATTACCTCAGAATATACAGTACAGTATATCACCATTACCTCGGAAGGTACAGTACAGTATATCACCATTACCTCAGAATATACTGTACAGTATATCACCATTACCTCAGAATATACAGTACAGTATATCACCATTACCTCGGAAAGTACAGTACAGTATATCACCATTACCTCAGAATATACTGTACAGTATATCACCATTACCTCAGACACAATGTGGTAGTAAATGAATTTATATTTAAACATTAGGTTCAATGACTCAGATTTTTTATTGTCATCTAGTTTCGCATTAAGCAAGTCTTCCCTCGTTATATCGTTGCGCAGTATGTGCCAAATGATCTCTGGTACAATTGTGCGGTCCCCAGTTACAAAAACCGCCATGGGCCTATTGGGGCTTACTGTGGGGTCTATTGGGGCTTCCTGTGGGGCCTATTGGGGCTTCCTGTGGGGCCTATTGGGGCTACATGTGGGGCCTATTGGTCTTCCTGTGGGGTCTATTGGGGCTACATGTGGGGCCTATTGGTCTTCCTGTGGGGTCTATTGGGGCTACATGTGGGGCCTATTGGGCTCAATGTGGGACCTATTTGGGCTACATGTGGGGCCTATTTCTTGGGGTCACGAAGGGTTGACAGTGAGCCCATCAACTTTTTTCGAAATGTAGCGTTCGCTAAAACATCGGACAAAATGTTTGTAAGCAAATATCACTTAAAATCTTTTATTTTTTAAAATATGTCTCTACGTTCTAGGAATCCTATTCATCACACAAATGTATCTGTGGCGCCGAACAGCAAACTTTGCTGAACACCGAGAAATGTTTGGTTAACCTGGAGAATTTATGCGCACAGAAGCTGTTCGGGTTTTTTTAATGTCTCTTGGATCTGGGTGCATAACCGCAAGGTGATATTTCACACCGGTATAAATTTTGTAACGTGACCTCGGTAAAGTTTTCAAAAGGCCCTCGTGTACTGGGGCAGAGTTCAACCAGGACTCTGCAAACTAGGAAACCCTCGGTCCGAAGCTGCAGCACGATGAACGATCGCACACTATTCTAAACACAGGCCGCCATTCGCACATTTATAATGTAGGACTACCAGTGTTGGAGGGATCGATGTTTCTTCTTTAGAAATTGTGTAAATTTGAAAGACAGGGTATTGATCTCCTGCTGACTTTGACAATGGAACCGAGCTGTGAAGGTCTGTGATCACAGGCAAGTCTCTCTCTCTCTCTCTCGTTCCTTCTCTCACTTTCTGAGATATTTTTAAGTTTTATTGTTTTCCTAACCTTTTTGAGTCACGATGTGTGGACTATGCAAATGTAAAAGGGGTTTTAGGGAGGTGATAAAATAGGGGAAAAAATGTTAGTGCTAGGATATAAAATGCCTGTTGAGGCACAATGGAAATGGACTTAGACACAAGCCTAACCTTTTTATTTTTGTTCATTAAGTGTGGTTAATACAAATGTTGAAGGCGTTTGATGGTGGTGATGGAATTAGCAAAAGTTTTTTAATAGTTTTAGCAAAGACTTTGTTTCTAGTTATTAGGAGACAGTATTTGTTTATACAATGGCGACTGAGGCAGAAAGAAAAACACTAAGACAAGTGACTAAACTTTCAGATTATTCATGCATTGTTTATGCAAATGTTGAAGGGGTCTGTGTGTGTGTGTGTGTGTGTGTGTGTGTGTGTGTGTGTGTGTGTGTGTGTGTGTGTGTGTGTGTGTGTGTGTGTGTCCGTAAGTCTTGTTTTCCCTCTCATTGGTTCAAGCGAGGGTTGAGGAAAGGACGGGGTGGTTACCTTCCTTAGCAGGATTCGAACCGATTTCAGATTTCCACACGTGTCAGTCTCAAGACCGTGTGACTTTATGATCATCACAAGAGAGGTGCAGGAGGGGAGACGGGTGGTGTGGTTGATATAATTGATGTTGATGTCTGGTTTGACGGCGATAACGACGCTGACGAGGTGGTTAGTTAATTGGTGTTTTACGCGAAGTCAGCAGCTAAGGCTGTCTCACGGCCACTCAAAGGTTGACGAGGTGGTATTAAATTTTCTGGTGTTGTCTGATGTTGATGACGATGCATGTGGCCCTCACGGAGATGATGATGCTGAGGAGAAGGGAGGCGATGGGGCAGGGGAGTGGGGGGTAAGCCTGGGCGTGCAGTGCAGCCAGAGCGCGCACTGTGGATCAATGATGCACGTCCTGTGGGCGTGGCT
The DNA here is from genome assembly GCA_004794655.1 of Marisa cornuarietis. Classification (NCBI taxonomy): domain Eukaryota; kingdom Metazoa; phylum Mollusca; class Gastropoda; order Architaenioglossa; family Ampullariidae; genus Marisa; species Marisa cornuarietis. The sequence continues at coordinate 596,382 of SMMW01000032.1, read as the reverse complement.
ACAGCTTCTCGTCCTGCATGACTGTCAGTCCTCGACCTTCACATCACGCCCGTCCTTTACCTCCAGCCCTCCCCCTCCCTCTTATTCTCCCACTTTCGAAAGGTCACTGGAGTTCTTAACTGGTCGATCCTAGATTCCTGAGTCAGCCATGCGCGCGCCACGGCAGTTCAAGTCAAAATACAAACCTAATGAAAAGGATGGTCTTAGCAAAATCCTCCACCTTTGCTATTAACGAAGAATGGCTGGTGAAAGAAAAAAAAAGAAAGGAAAAAAAAAGGAGTTCATATTGTTTTCTCGTGGTTTTAAATGGCATCGTGAATGTACATGCCACATGTGGCACGAGAATATCGGGGTTAGCTAATGTCGATCGTCTCACCCGGTTGGAAACAAACCTTGTAAATCGCGAGGAATCCTTAAGATGATCCTAGTGGAGAAACGAACCTGGCAGTGTCCACTCGTGAATTCGTGGTGAAAGAATTCTCCCTTTAGTAAGAATACTCGCGCACTGTTCCATCCCCCTTCCCCCGCTGACACACACACACACACACACACACACACACACACACACACACACACACGCACACCTCTTATATTTTACCTACATAGATACAGACCTGATAATTGACTTGTTCTCTAGCAAGCTGGTGTGTGCTGACTTTTTCCTGCATATTTATTCAGCCTAGATTTTTCCTGCAGCATCATGCATGGGAAGGTGTATGTTTGCGGAGAGACTGTCGTCTGCTGCCTTGTTTGCCAAACATCTGTAGCCGGTAACATTTCATGCTTGGCTGTACGGGCGGCTGCCAGGTAATATCCTCATCTTTGTGCTGAGTGTAAACAGGGTTCACTCTGTAGACTGGTAACAGCACTGGCTTTGCACTCGGCAGCTTGTGCGTCTAGAACTGTGTGAAAACTTCACTGATATAAAACACAGACACACAAAAACTGCACTGAGGAGAAGATATTACATTGGGTCTAAGGACGTTGATATGTACGGATGTTGCCTCGTTACCTTGGAAGTGACCTGTTTGTGTGTGTTTGACAAATGTCTACGGCATCCATACTATACTTAACCTCCATGATAACATAGACATCGACTTCGCTGTTCTTAGGCTCTGTACCATAGACTGCACTCATGCTGCACATAAACAACGTCTACGTCATACATAACATCCCCCATAACACAAATAGACAACGTCTACGTCATACATAACACCCCCCATAACACAAATAAATAACGTCCATGCTGCACATGACAACTTAGCTAAGGCACCGCCTATAATACACAATGACAACATGTCATTTAATATGTGCTTTGGGTGCAGGTCTTTGTGTGCGGGCGTGTGTGTGTGTGTGCGTGTGTGCGTGTGTGGGTGTGTGTGGGTGTGTGAGGGAGGGTTGATACCCCTTGCCCTTGCCTGTCAGTGTAGTTTTGTGGATCAAAGAACGTACAGAAACAAGTGATAACAGCATTTGATTCTATGAATCAGTTTTTTAATATGAATTCTAAGAATAAAATTGTTTATGAACTCTGTGAATCAAATATCAGTCTTATCTTTCTCTGCGCATGCGCATCTGTCGGTGGAATCGAAGTCGCATGCGCGCTCGGCGTTTTCCGGCAAGACGTGGACTGCCCACAGAACGCTACTTGATACAAAAAGTGGACATTGGCGATAAGACGAGTAGACACAGACTGATGACACTCATTTAGGGGAGCAGAGTAACAAAAAAAATCTATATGAGACGGGAGAAACATATACAGACAGACACAGACAGGAAGACAGGCAGACCAACAAACAATCAAAACTCGTTTGGAGAGGTCCGAGCTTCCGCAGAGCAGACAGACATACCCGCCAGCATGAGGCCAAAGATACCACCTCGCAGAAAGCATGTCTTGGTATGAGCCTGATCAGAGTGTGTAAACAAGAGAAAGCACGTCTTGGTGTGAGCCTGACCAGCGGGTATAAAAAAAAGAAAGCACGTCTTGGCGTGAGCCTGACCAGCGGGTGTGGACCTTGCAGAAAGCTCATCTTAGTATGAGCCTGATCAGAGGGTATAAACTAGAGAAATCTCGTCTTGTTGTGAGCCTGACCAGCGGGTATAAACAAAAGAAAGCACGTCTTGGTGTGAGCCTAATTAGAGGGCATAAACAAGAGAAAGCTCGTCTTGGTGTGAGCCTAATTAGAGGGCATAAACAAGGTAAAGCACGTCTTGATGTGAGCCTGACCAGCGGGTGTAGACAAAAGAAAGCTCGTCTTGATGTGAGTCTGACCAGCGGGTGTAGACAAAAGAAAGCTCGTCTTGATGTGAGCCTAATTAGAGGGCATAAACAAGAGAAACCTCGTCTTGATGTGAGTCTGACCAGCGGGTGTAGACAAAAGAAAGCTCGTCTTGATGTGAGCCTAATTAGAGGGCATAAACAAGAGAAACCTCGTCTTGATGTGAGTCTGACCAGCGGGTGTAGACAAAAGAAAGCTCGTCTTGATGTGAGCCTGACCAGCGGGTGTAAACAAGAGAAAGAACCTGCTTAAGGCCTGCACAGAGGGCGCTAGCAGACAGCTGCACAAACGAAGAGCTCTCCTGGGTTTCCTCGCCTGGTTAAGCCGTTGAGGAGCAGATAATCCGGTGACTTGCTCCACACCAGATTTGCTATCGATTCTAGTGGGGGAAAGGCTTTGTTCTTTGCCCCCCTTGTGGCCAGTCCGCGTCTTGCCGGAAAACGCCGAGCGCGCATGCACCCTTCGATCGCATCGTCACATGCGCATGCGCAGAGATAGGTCTAGCGAAGCACCCTGGGACGGGTCGCGAAACGCATCTTCCAGCTTAAGCCAATGGCGAGCCGGCAAATTAGTAAGCTTCTCTGCTGGCCTAGACAGCAGTGTGGACTGGATTTCCTTTCGGTTGTCCATGTTCATCCGCTAGGCTTTTCTGGTCATCATCTTGTCTGTCACGTTCCCTTCAGAGCAGGTTGTGTGTGTGTGTGTGTGAGAGAGAGAGAGAGAATAGTAGTGGCAGTAGGTATAATAAATGACTGTGAATAGCAACCTTTTGCTGCATTCTTCTGTCTATCCATCGATCTCCACCTTTATATCGCTTCATCTATATCCTGCATTCCTCCCTTTTTCTCCCGAAGAACATTTAGCTAGTCATCCAGCACATCCTGCGTTGCTGGATCAATCAGGCCTTAACTATATACACCTCCCTCTTCTCTTTCCACTTCAGACTCGGGGTGGGAAACGTCTGGCCCGGCCAAGGCAACCGTGGAAATTCAATAAATCTAATAGAATCATAACAACATACATGTATGGTAAGGGAATAATAATAATAATAATAAGGTAAATTTTGAGGAACAAACAAGGAACGTCCATTACGGGGTAGACAGGACACAGACGAGTGTATGACGGGATTGCGATGACTCAGAAGACAGTCAGTGCCAGGCATGCTGGGAGTGTACCTGCTGCCGAAGTCTTAACTGTGGGAAAACTAAAGCTTGACCGAATATAGCAGGCTTATTTTTATATCGGTAAATGATGGTATTTGAATGGTGTTATAAATATCCTAATGGTTCTTGGCTTCAAACGGTTCACCATCCACATGCATTAAGCCCGCCTTCATGGACAGGAAATACGTGGGAGGTAGGTACTTCTAACTTGTGTAGACTGCTAAACATGATATCCTGTAACTGTTGGTTACTCATTCATGTGTTGGCGACTGTACCCCACTGGCTGCAGCTGTGTTGTCGTAGTGATGTGTAGAGCGCTTTGCTCTACTGGTTATTACAACTTCCTGTAATGCCATGTGTTGTTCTCCACCACATTACTCACTACATTTCTCGCCACATCCTTTTCGCTCGAGGTCCGGAGTTCCGGGTCGATCAGTCAGTCCAAGGACCAGATGGATCAGTCATAGAGGTTACCACCCGACTACTTCCCCCAACCCCCACATTCCTACCCCGACTGTATTACCTGTGCTCACCCACAGAAAGCAGGTTTTCGTGTTTACAAGGAGCAGGTGTTAACTGCAGGAGGAGGTGGAGGGTGGGGTGGGTGGAGAAAGGTTAAGACGGAATGACGTCAGAGGAGGCAGGAGGTTGGGGCTGTTGCTGATGGCGAACCTTGGACTGCTGTCACCATCCCGTGTCTCTGCACGTCAGGGAAAAGTCTGGAAGAGTGAAGAATGCATGCAGCCCCTTCCCTAGGCACTAGGTGGCGTGACCGTACTAGTGGATTTATCGCTTCCCTTATCTAGCATCCAGCTGGCCAGCCACCCATTTACTCGCTGTACCTTCGTATGTCCATAGGTTCGTATCTGGGTGCAGTACGAAGATGTACAAAACTTTATTCACACAGAAACACGTTTATAGATTTACCAATACACAAACACATTTATTGATAGAGACATCATGCATTGTTTATGTCTATAAACACACGTGAATTAGTCTCTAAGACACAAAATGTTATATTCCTACATAAACACGCATATTCATTTGTTCGTATATGAACACACGGTAGTATCCGTACATTCACGCGTGCATTTGTCTATAAGAACGCGGCATTGTTATATCCTTACATAAAGACATACATGCGAATGCCTCTCTCTCTCTCTCTCTCACACACACACACACACACACATATATATATATATATTTCGCGTGCACTAATGCACAAGGACACAGAAGCACGCACAAGACGTTTTCCTATTCAGCCTATCTTACACCATCCTACTAATTCGAAAGCGAAATGTGTTAAAACCAGTTAAACAGTTTGCAAGATGAAGAACATCAATAACATCTATTATCGATCATTTTCCTTCAGTCTTGTACCCACGAAGGTGTAAGTTACAATCTTTCTCCACGCGATGAGATGAAAACCAATTTAACAAAACTTTACCACGCCTCCAGCTAATCGCACCGTGTGAGTCGGCCTTTAGGCGCGTGAAAATGCACCCTACTCTAAAGTCCACGTTTAGAACCAACAGCCAACAAGAGCACCTTGTGCCGCCAGCAATAAAATTTATTGGTGTCTGAAAATTACACAAAACTTGCCATCACTGGAAGTGGATCAGGTGGAGTCACGACGCCGTCAACGTCCTCCGTTAAGTCGCCGAACTGCATCATGGGAAAGCCGTTGCCCTTTGCAGGGACGGTCTGTTCTTGAACCCTAGGCCACACCAGTGTGTGTAGGGTCCTTCAGTTTAGGGCCGAAGCTGTTTCGAGGGCTGATCTTCACAGAGAATTTGCAATTGTATGAATTGTTTGAGAGAGCTCGTGGATTATTTTAGGCAGTGCTTGTGTGGGCGCTGAGTAGTACTTCTTGGCCATGTCAAGCTGCAGTTGATTGGTCGGTTGTTTTTTTTTTTTAATTTTTTTACGACATGTTTGTGTGATTCTTTTTTTTTTTCTACATGGATAGTTAGAAAGGCAAAAAGTTCTTACTTTTTGGGGTGACTTTATGATTAAAGTGGTTGAGAGATTTATAAAGAACTTGAAGGAGGTAACAGTCATTGAGGGACATTGTTTTAAATCATGAGTACACACAGCGGTGGTGGTCCTGGTGGTGGTAAGAAAACAGGGTTAAGTTAATGTCGACGCAGTCATAAAAGATGTACTGGGAATGGACACGGCATTCTTTGCTGGGCAAGCTACGAGGCCTGACCTTTGTGAGACTGTGAACTCTGCTTGTGGAAGGATGTCACGTGGTTCTGGCAGAGCTCGCTGACATAGCCTGCAGGTGCTTTATCGCTGCTTTGCAATGCTGCCAGACTTTTTGCAAATGCGGCTTATGGGAACTGCAATCGCTTTTCAGATCCACAACTGAATTCGAGAATCGCTTTTGGCCGGCATCGCTCAGATTCGAATCAGAGCATGGCGGTAAACAGTTTTGTAGGCCTCGATGTTCGAGCAGAGAAAAATAAGCATCCTTGACTCAGTCTCTGCCAGCAAGATGGCGGTAATGTTAGATAAATTCTGTGCTGTGAGGAAGTTAGAGACTTTTTAAAACCCGGGATCAGCAAAGGCAGTGCTTTTTAAATTTCATTTGTTTGCCGTGTTGGTAAAACGGTTAATTGAGGAGCATGGAGGGATGGTGAAATCAGATGTGTTAGAACTCGAGAGGGTTGGGAACTATTTTCTTAAGACGTCAGTTAGTCATTTTTTTATTTCCTTTTCCCAATAGGCAATTCTACAAAAGCTTTCCTTGTCTTCCTTTCTCTTCTCCTTCCGTTTGTTCGTTGCTGCTCTCTACCTCCTCATTCCCCCCCCCCACCCTGCTTGCGGACCATTCAGACATCGTAGTGTTAGGCTCGTAAGGTGAACTATAAAGATTCCAGCAGTCTCGTTCGAATGAGGGCTGTCAGTATGTAGCAGAATGTAGTGACTGGGGCCAGAATTATATGGAGGCTGCAATCCACTTGATGCCTGTTGCCCTGACTACCGCAGTGTGTGAGAGCGAGTCAAATACTCATTTAGACCCTTACATCAGCAAGACAACACTACACCAGTGTTTTTATAAAACTGCATACATTGTGCTTGACTTTCTGAAAAAAAGTATTCATTTTTTAATAAAGAAATCAACTTTTTTTTATTCAATATTTAGCCTTTTAGGCATTTCTTTTATTTGTCATTTACATTTTCATGCATTTGATTGGTTCTTTTTCACACTGGGACCCTGTATGGGGGTGAATACCGTGAATTCCCCTCGGCGCCCAATAGGCTCGTGGAGTATATCACCTGTCTGATGAGCATAGGTGTTGCTGGACACCAGACAGGTTGCCGCCTTGATCAGACTGTAACTGAGCGAGAACCTCGACTTGAAATCAGTCTTGGCTTTTAGGTCACATACAGGTGATACAGCGGAACATGCCTTCCCTCCTGTTGATGTCTACAGCAAGAAGAACATACATCTGAAGAAGAAACAAGCCACGTGATTGGCATTGGCAGACCACTGAGACAGTCCGAATAGGTACAGATACAGAAATACTATCACCGCCAACATCATGCTGAAAATCTACCTTTTTCTCAGTTACAAAACTGCGATGGAATTCGAACAGGAAATACCGAAGAAAGCACACAAACGGTCGTTAAGGGAGATTAGCCATTCCATCCTCACGGGGGAAAAAAAAACCCACCTCTCCTCACCTTGAGCTCGCTGTCAGCACTACAACCGTAAATCTTTCAGTCAACGCGCGCGTTTGGGGCAGGAGCCCGTCAACTGCTTGAAAAAACGAGTTGCAGGCAAGATTGTTTTTATGTCCTGCTTCAGAATGAAGCATAAAAACAATCTTACCTGCAACGCGGGATGTTGCACACATTTTGCATCTTGTCTTTCACGCTATGCTTCACTCCTTCTTCACTTACCTTTACTCGGATTCCGGTGGGAGGCAAAAAATCTCATCTTATTATCGCTTTTTTTATATCTTTTTTCTCATTACTACCCTCTATCTCTTTCTTTGTATTTCTGCTTGTAAAATTTCTTTTTTCGCCCATGTAGGTTCTTTCCTATATGTCTGCAAATGCATGCACACACATCTACTTCATTACGACCTTATTTTTTGAACTCTTCGCTTTCTTTTTGCTCGTGAGCATCTGTTTGTGTACCTGTACAAAGTCCAAATTGAAGAGCGAGTCACCAATCCGTTGTCGTCGTCTTTCCAGGTGTTCAGTCCCTCGTTCATTCATTGTGTTCAGTCATGAGAGAAGATTGGGTCATACACACCTGCAGGGTGAGGTGTGCGGTTGGTTGGTTGGTTACGAAATGAAGTCCTCCCGGGTATACTAAAGTTTCCACAACAATTTGTATTTATGCATCTTTTATTTATGATGTGCAAGACAGGATCTTTTCTCACGCTTGAGTGACTCTTCTGTCTCTTGGTGAATGCAGTCCGAGAAATGTTCAGGTGTGTGAGTTTGTATGAATAATGCACAGCAATATCGGAAAGCATCCGCATTTGTCGTGCTTTTGTCCTATGGCAGGGTACATTGTACCCTTGATGTGAACTAATCAATCTAGTCAATTGTCTTGTTTTTAGCTCAGAGTGTGTATGATTACAGTTTTCTCTATGCGGATTTGAGCTACAGACTTACACATCAATCACAGAGACATTTGCGTACACCTGTTAAACATTTGTGTCTTTATACACTCCTTCATGCATATATGCATCATGCATGTTATTGAGAGCAGGCAGGCAGACCGACAACCAGAGAGGAAGACAACGGGACAGACTTTGAATGTCTCGCTTGCTTCTGCTGCTTTTCAATGCGTGAGATGAACGAATAGGTTTATCCGGTTGGGATTATCTCTTAAACATTGATTTAAATTGTAGTCGAAACTGATGCTTCAGTGGGGAAGGCAAAAAAACTTCTTTTTTTTCGGTTGTCGGCTGTTGAATTTTTTTACCAGCTTCCGGTTGGGATGTCTATAAAACTGTCAGTTGTAAAAGTTGATGCATTCGTTAGAACTGATGGGATGTCTTCCAGGCAGTCAAATTGTTTAAACACTTCATTGACTTGGAAGAGCTTTCTGGGGGGAAAAAATTGGTGAAAAATTTCTTTCCTTCCTGTGCATGCGTCCGTGATCTGTGGGTGGGGGGGGGGGGGTTGCGCGTGTACGTCCATCTTTCCAACATACCAGTGCCTGTGTGTGTGTGCGTGTGTGTTGCTGTAGGCAAACCTAGCCTCGTCTGAGAATATTGAAAGAAGGCGACCGGATGTCGTCCTCCTTCCTTCCTTTTTCTCCGTCTGGGCCTATAGTGGCAAGCAGAGGCCCTTGGGGCAGACGCCGCTGCAGGTCGTGATGTGATTATTCGTGACACACGTCAGTCCTGCTCTCGGCACTCGTTTAACACTCGGCTTCTAGGGCTCGTGAAGCGTGCAGCCTGGTGTCCGGCCACGTACCACGGTCTTCCCCCCCCCCCCACCTTGGGACTCTAGCCTTAAATGTGGCGCCTTGATGCGTGCGCTTCCCGCCCTCGTCACTCCTCCATACGGCAGCGGAGTGACAGCTTATGGCTCCTTATTGACGCTGTCGCCTTCACGACAACCACTTGTTCGACAACAGCGACAGCAGCTACATCGGGGGGAGCGCTGCCCGGTAACGGCGCAGCCTGAGAGCCCAGATCAATAATCTGCAAGCACACACGCAGACGCATACATTCACACAAACACGTACACACCCACAGAGACATGCACAAAGACACACACACACACAATTACTACTAAACGTGACAGAACGGCCAAGCATGCAGGACAGACAAAATGAACAAACCACAATTTATTCACCTAAAAAACTCACTAGACCTGAATAATAAACTTGACCATAACAGACTTGTATATTTCCTTATCACACTCGTTATGTCTCCGCTGCGCATGACCGCAGGTAGCAATGCTTGATCTTAATAAATAACGGAAAATAACTCGAAGACGGTGGGGAAACTGGATATAAAACAATAAAGAATCTACGTCCCACAAATAAATGTCATGCAAACAACATAAAATATGCAGACACCTGTTAGGGGTGATGAGTTCACCGAAGGAATAATATTTACGATACAAAGCCGTTTACAGTAGCAGACACTTGTTTTATTTCAATGCCAGAATATTAGAGCGTGTTTGTAAACCGAATTAAGAATGTTTAATTTCTGTGCTGACATAGTTTTCTTTTTGTTTACCTTCTGCTTGTTTATTTAAGCAAAACTGATGACATATTAAAAGTTTGGGCTATTGATTATCCACCGTACACCTTAATTGCCAGCTGCTGTGTCTACCTGCGGAAAAATGAATGAAGGCATCGGAAGTGCGTGCCCCGGACCCCACTCAATAATAATAATAATGTAAGAATTTTTAAAGCGCAGTATCTCAGCCAAAGGCGGACTCATTGCGCTGAACAAGATCACGAAATAGTCACAACGATGTAAAAAAAAGAACAACGAAGACTCGCTGCGTTCCGGCAGTAAGGGAGATCACTGCAGATTTAACGGCAACGACTCCAGAGAATAAGGGCTGGTGACATCAGGAGAATTAAGATAGTGAGTAATCTTGAAGATATGAAGAAATATTATCATGTAGAAACTGCAAAAGGGTGATCGTCACATCAGTTTATTCGCTGCAACTCAATGTCGCTGCCGTAGCGAGTGAAGGACGGCAGAATGGAATCCAGCCGATAGATCCAAACAATTTGCACTTCAAAATAACATTATATACAGACCAGGTGTAAACCAGAAGAGGACGAAAACGCGTCAGAAGCACATGTAAACATGAAGGTCCAACACTTTTATCCAAATCGAAGCACGACCACAAAACATCAACAAAATCAAGAAGCGCCGATCCCCTCAGCCTGTAAGGCGAAGGGACATAACTCTACTCACTCCAGGTAATACAGTTTCCTGAGGTATATGGCACAGGTGAGCCGTCTTCTTTGGTCAGAAAAGGTTAATTGTTGGAGCTGATGAGACTATGGTTGTTCCGGCACGGACGGTCGGTCCTAGCAAGGCAGGCTTGAAGAATTCAGGTGCCCTTACTTTTTTTATATCAAAGTTAGATCAGAAGGAATGTAGAACCAGTCGTCGATAATGTTTTTCATTTGTCTAATAACTTAGATCGTCATGTGATAACACGAAAGAGATACAAAAGAAAGAGTGAGTGCATGTGTGTGTGTGTGTGTGTGTGTCATTACAGATTTTCACGTAAGGCCATGAAACGCATGCAAGAGATTCTTTTTCTGTCTGTCTGTCTGTCTGTCTGTCTGTCTCGTCACCACCATCACCACCAGCTGCCACTACTATAGCACTGCGCTTTATAATGAAATTCGTTGCCTTGGAGAAGGAGGGTTGATGGTGGAAGGGAAAATAGCAAAGGGGAGATTTATTGCCGTGTTGGTTACCTTCTGGGAGAAGCGTTTGCGACAGCATGGAAGATACACTTGGAAATGGCGGGGCTATCACTCACTTCCTGTCTCCCGGGTCCTGGCCGCCTCTTTCCTTCTTGTACATGAACTCTCTGTGCTCACCTACAGTAGGCGTGTCCTTGATAAAGGCAAGTGAACCAAGTGCAGTTCACCTGTGCTGCACTCTCGGTCGCTATTTTGTATGTTGTGCACCTTTCCGGCTCTTCTGGTTTTTGACATGGTAGAGAAGTGATTTATCGGCCCGATAACGATAGAGGTGATGAAAGAGCTCCTGCAGCTCATTGTTGATAAAAGCAGACACTCCACCGCCACTCAAAACATGACTTTATTATTGTTTTGTTCAAGTTTGCTAGAGTGAAAATGCTGTTTCTCTTCGCTGATCGTCTGTCGAGGGCAACCGGTCAGAGTGTCAGACATCCACAAAATAAAGTGATCCAGCAGTCAAAAGACTGCACATACTGGGGCCTTATAGGCACAGCCTTGCAAAGCTAACCCTGTCCTACAGACACGACCGAACTTTCCTGGCATGGTCTTTCTGCTTGATTAACACCATTGAGGACCAGCTGTTGTTGTTCCAATATTTGGAAAGAAAAGTATTTTTACAGGTATTGTTCACATAGGGAAGAGACAACACGACGTATTCAGTGACCAAGATATGTCATGATAACATCGATAAACGACGACAAATGTTTCAGTATTTTAAATCTTTGTCAACAACCAAAACAAAAGAAGTCCTCACCATCGAGGAAGATTCAAGATGTTTGATTTCACCATTTTTCTATAAAATATTTACCTGGCACAAAAACACCCTCTAGCACAGGACACTGACCTGGGTATGCTGGAGAGGGGTAGACGGGGCATGGTGGCAAAGAGGCTTCAACCGTCGAAATAATAAAGTTTGATGGGTAGATCAAAGGTCAGTTGTACTGGCATAAAACAGGCCTAACTCCGTATAGTGGGTCGGCATGTGTGATGGCGAGTCCGGTCAAGTCGCTCGCTCCTTCTCGAGAAATGGGGTAGAGACATTGTGGGGGTTGGGGAGAAAGGGAAGAAGGAGAAAAATGAGAGAAAGGAAACGCGACCTTTTGACCTGGCTATGTCATTTCATAGGACGAACAAAAGATGCTTTTTTTTCTCTTCAAGATAATATTCTCTCTCTCACACACACACACACACACACACACACACACACACACACACACACACACACACACACACACAATAAATCTCTATATATATATATAAAGAGAGAGGGAGAGAGACTATCCGGGGTACTGACGTCGTGTGGATGACTCGCAGTATACATCTTCGTACACATCATTCATTATTCATTCCCGTTCTCTGTAGTGTCTTTAGTTTTACAGTAATGTTGTATACGAGCAGTAGCGAGTGCTAGATGTAAAAAAAAAAAAAAAAAAACATAACTTTTGCTTATTTCATCACTCTTGGAAGATTTGTCATTTGTCATCCCATTCGCGCTGAATAGATCAAAGAGGAGACAAAATAGAGAAAAGCCGCCCGTCCCATGTTCATGGAAGATAAAAGTTGCAGTGGTTGCATCTGTAGCCTGATTATCTCGTTTGCTCGCTACCTGTTTCCGCCTCGTTGCTACCAGACTTTCTCTATTCTCTCCTCCTGTTACTCGTCGGTACCGCTGTCCAAGTTTGGTCTTTGTAGAAGAGGTATGCTCTGCGTAGTAAACAGTTTCCCTTTATTTTATATGAAAAATACACATGTCATGGAGCAAGGCACACCAAACATAGTCCTGGAAAAAAAAGAATATCCTTGTTAAATACGGCAATGATAAGAGAAACTGTGGATTTGCATGGGGCTAGAACGATAAACATCGCTTACACTTGCCGGACCAATTATCAGCTGATCTTTTGCCCTCGAGATGTCCCTTCATTACAAGAAACAGAAGAATCGGGGAAATATGCGACGTGTCACGTGCCATGTTCTTCTGGGAATTTGTTTTTTAATTTGTGTTTTACGCCGAGCCAGCAACTAAGGCTATATCACGGCAAGGCAGCAGCCCTGTAAACAGATGCCACATGCAGAGAAAGAACAGCGTGCCCGAGACGAGAACTGAACCCAGGACATCCAACCTTCACTGTATTGGTGACAGGTTCTTCTGGGAAACAGATGGGACATTTTCGAGAGTTGCTTTCCGAGTCCTTGACTTGTAAGCACCTAGAAACAAAACCATTATTACTACAGCAAAATGTGCTGAGATAATAATAATAAAATAATAATAATAATAGAGCACTCTTATCGCGCAGCATGACAACCTAACGATAATAAAAGAAATTACATTAAAACACTGGCTAACAGTAACATGCCTTAATACTAAACACATTCAGCCAGTGAACCGAATACACGGATAATTATTAAGGAGATGAAGTGTACAAGAATACATTTCACTCATAAAATATTATGTAGAACTGAGTTGTGTTAAGACATACTGGAAACAAAATCACTTCTAAAGATTTTTAATCATAATTATTTTTTTACCCAAATGCACTGTTAGGCTGTTTGATTTCACCTGTACACGCTACCAAGTATGAACTGATATCCTGCTTAGCACAGAAAGCTCGTTCTTGTTATCAGTAAACCCATTTATTTCCCGGTCCGCAACTTCCTGGTCTTCAATAAATCCCTTTAAAAATCTTTTGTTCGATGGTAATTGTAGTCTAAACATATGTAGGTCAGTAAGGCACACATTTATGGATGTTGATCCATGTAATTATCCTTTGATCATATTGTATGGAAGGAATTAATATGCTACGAAATGTTCACGATAAATGTTCCATAAATAATTATTAAATTAATAATATATGCACCGCGAAAATTCACTTCACTGAGAAACTATGTGGAATTAAGGCGCGCACATGCGTTCTCTCTCTCTCTCTCACACACACACACACACACACACACACACACACACACACACACACACACACACACACACACACACGGAACTGAACAGTGTTTCCCAATATATTTTCATGTACAGTTTTTGGTAAAGGTTAGGTTGGCGCGCTTCCTGCTTCAGACAGACAGGTCTGTATCTGTTTGTCAACCCTCATGCTTTGGGGTGTCTTTATCTCTCTCTCTCTCTCCACACACACACACACACACACACACACACACACACACACACACACACACACACACACACACATGTGTCCTGTGCAAATCGATTCCCAGCCCCTAACACAGTTCAGGGAACTTCTGGGTTTTTAGACAAAGACTGGCACGGTGTCCATTTATTTGACTGGAGAGTTTATAGCCAGCTCTCCCATAATTCCTTCTGGTTTTACCTCCTGAGGAGGGAGTTGCAGGGGTGGGAGAGTCATGAACGATAATGGGGCTTATTTTATCTGTCGGTGGTGGAGACTGAAAGTTAGTCTGCAGCTTTATGTGGTCTCTTTGTCACGAGAGTACCTGCTGTCTGCAGTATGTGACACAGAAACACTTCCTGCTTCACCAGTGCTGGTCGACTTTTGCACCAGAAATTTACCGCCATGAGTATGTTGGTCTCTAATCTACAACATGCACACACTGAGATATTAGCGGGAACGAAACTAAAGTGTAACATTAATCATTCAATGTGTAAAGCTTATTTTCCCCGAATGAAGGTATGTTTGTATGTCGCAAATTCACCTGAAAGAATCTTCGGCTTCGTCATGTGTTCAGGACAGAGACAAAATTAAAGACAAACGACATAGGGCCAAGATCCTATGCTGTTGGGGTAGAAGCAAGAGATGATAAGCAAACATTTGTCATAAAAATGATTCCCATAAACAATATGTTAAACAGTTTTTATGCGTCGTAGTGATGTGGGTGACCTCCCCTAGCTAGTACACGGGCTGTCAAGGCAGATCATTTTGTGGTACTGGTAACAACACTTGTCTACTATTCTGATTTCAGCTGCCATGTAGTTCAGCCAGGAACAAACCAATGTCCTCTAAATGGTAGTTTTGCATGTTGATAGACTCGTGGACCTGTTGTATTTTGTAGTCTGTACATTCTTGGTTCGTACCTATGGTCGTTGCCTCCAGTTATTTCTCATCCTCATCCTCTCTCTCTCTCTGCTCCTTCTAAACTTCTTACTGCATCCATCACCTCAGAGTAATAAGTGCATTGTGTCAAATCTACTTTATTACTAAATCTTGTCGGGCTTAATTCATTGTTCAGGAGGTGGTGAGCAACACCTGCAGCAGACACCACATGTGACTGAGTCATGCACTTTGAACTTCGTCTCCAACATGGTACAGTCACCACTCCTAATGTTTGTGTCTCTCTCACCCTGTCAACCTTGCAGACATGACATCATGGTCTTTAAATACACAGCTGAATTTCGCCCTGCTCGAAATCAATAGCGGATGAAAATAGCTAATCGATAGTGAGGCAGTGGGGTAAGAAAGAAAAGCGTGTAATAGAGAGAAGTGTAATACTGATGACTGAAATACTCTCAGGTGGGTAGAACCTGTCGTTAATTCCAAGAAGGAACACAAAACTGTTGACTACATTATCCAGTAGTCTGTAGGCTTGAGGTGTGTTGCGAGGTACGAACATCCTTTATTAACTCAGGAAACGATGCCGTTGGGTCCAGTATAAAGTGTATGTATGTGCTGGTAGATTTTAATTTGATAATCCATGTATTACTCTTCCGGTTTAAGCTAAAAGAAACAACCTCGGAAATCGTTGATCTGAAGCCTGGCATGACAGAAAAAGCAAATATGTCACACACTCTTAGTATGGTTTTTAAGAAGAAAGGGGCCAGTTGCACAACATTTCTAATTTTAAACACTTTTAAGCCTTAACTCTATTTAGATAATTAGTTTTAAGTGCACACCACAATTTCAGAATTTTTAAAACTAAAACTGCTTTAAGTAAGATAAAGTTGTTTAAGTCTGACTTTCCGTCCTGTCAGTACAATTTTTGTATGTTTTTCTGCAATGCATCAAAATGGCTAAGAAGAGATTTTGCTTCTTTAGAACTGTTTTAAGGTTTAGAAACGTGTTGTGCAACTGGCCCAAGAGGTAAGTAACGCAGCCTAACTGAAAAATAACTTTTCCAGGGACATTAGACACTTCTGATGTTGTTTTACCTCTGAGGTCTAGGTTAAACTCCTGACCTCCCAGATCTTCTTCTGGCTGTGATTCAACTGTACCTTGGGTTCGTGCCTTAAACCTTCAGTAACGCACATAAAATCAGAACACTGGAGGATGTGACAGCAAAGATAAAGACACGTTCAGTCCCTAATGTATATTCACGTGAGCTTCTCATCATCATTCTCTCTCCCTTGAGCTACAAGAATCTCTAAAACATTCGGACAGAGGGCGTTAGCATGTACTGGATGCAAGACGTGCTTGTGATTTCAAAGACCGTTAACAACGGACACGAAATTCGCCTTCAGGCGGAACGCCATACCGCACCATAAGCCCGCGTTGCCATGGTGATTTCTTACCCTGACAGCGTCTCGTGACTCTTTGTCCGGGCACTGCAATGAATAATATTGCATGATGAACCGCCGTATTGTCACAGGACAGAAGGAGCAAATAACTCCTCTCTCCTCGTCAACCCCCCGGCTACCCACTCTCACAACCCGTGTATGTATGTGACGGAATGAAAGAGGTAAAAAATGAAGCCTATTTAGATGACATTTTTTATTTAAAGCCTGGTTATAAAATGTAAGCACTGTCGACCCTCATTAATTCTTCACAATCTACTATAAACAGTTATATATTTAGAGAGAAGTAAGATATATATATATATATATGGGGGGTCCCTTGTCGTGTAACATGCTTAAGAAAGGAAGTCAATAGAGGAAAAGGGAAGCTTCATCGATTTAATAGTAAAAATAAGAGATGGACAGACACATGCATAGAGAAACAGATATATATATATATACACCGATACACATATGGGCAGGCATTAAAAAACGCAGGCACACAAACATAAACATAGACAAACAAATACGTGAACAAACATACAAAGGCATAAAGATGTACATGAAATCATAAACGCAGACTAACAAACATCAACACAGCCCCAAGCTACACCCGCAGCAAAGTAATATATTATACTCATAGAGAAATGTTGTGAGATAAACGATGGATAAGATCTTAATATTCTTGGTGTACATTTTGTTTCCATCACTTAGCAGAAAAAGCACTTCTCCAGTCCTCTCGATCTTTTACCTCGTTTGATATACTTGATTTCTTCCTATCAACACTTTAATCAGATTTTGCCCTCAGAGGCTGTGTTAGAAGCGGAACAAGTGAAGCTGGCTTTTGTATTTTCGGAAGTCCAAGTTTCAGTGGGTTAAGTTGCAAGTGCTGTATCTCTAACCCTGATGCTGGAATGATCTTTATGGCGCTTCCGCCACGCAAAGCCAATTAACGATCAATAATTATAGGGTCCACCAATCAATCAGCACTGCACCACTCTCATTACTGCGCCTGTGAGTCGACCGTTTGTCTGTGTTTGTGTATTTACTTGTATATATGTATATTAGCTATTCTGGTGGTGACTCGCCTGTGGAGCAGAATGTGTGTGTGTGTGTGTTAGAGAGAGAGAGAGGGGCGAGCTCTAGGTGCACGTGTAATTGTACAATTAACAGCAATCTTCCGTGCCTTGCTGTAGTTCAGAGAGCTCAGCCTGCACATTTAGTAGTCACAGAGGCCCATTACAGCTAGCTTTACAGCTCGGTTAAATGGCAGGTACTGGTGTTTTGTATAGGGTTACACAGAAAAGTATTATCAAAGTGTGTGTAGGTGAAGGGGGGGTTGGGGTGCGGAGGTGGAGATGTATGGTTTGAGGAGGTTGATTGGGTTGAATGCGAGGATCATGAGTAGGCGACAGACGGTTGGTAAAAGGACTGAGCCAAGAGTCGGAGACTAGAGAGAGAAAGAGACAAGTGATGCCATGTGAGTCCATGATGTCAAAATGTACATTTTATCAACTTGTATATATAAGGGCTCCATTGTACTACCTTTGTAGTCTGCTGTTGTCATTTTTTTTTTTTTTTTTGGTCTGTGATTATTCAGGTATTTTACCTGTACCCTGGTGTTTTATCGTAGGCTCGATCTTACAAAACATGTTTTAACAACACCTTATACTGTGAACTATTAATCATCAATAAACAATTTTTTTTTTACAACTTCAGTCAAAAAGGTAGCACTGCAAGAGAAGGGAAGATAATCCTGTTTGTTACCTCTGTAAATGGCGACCGCCTGCTAATGAGACAAAGACACAGGCCAGAATCTTTTTTCATGTTTTGTTCGAGCCTTGCGATCTTTCTTTCTCGTTCCTTTCCTTGACCCTGCTATTTACCTGCTATCAAGTAAGATGCCTCAGATTTTTGTAATCAGGCAGGTCACGACACAGGAGAGAAATTTACGAGACAACATGTAGCAGCTCACAACTGTCAATCATACAGGGTTTAAATATTCTATCTATCTATCTATCTATCTATCTATCTATCTATCTATCTATCTATCTTGCAGTTCCTCTAATTTGTCTTATCATCCACTTGTCATACAGCTTTCCTTTGTGTTTTTTTAAGAGGACCTCATACTGAATAGATTAACTTTCCTTCCTTACTGGCTGCGCTCTCGTAAACACAAAACAGTGGACATGTCTTCTCGCCGGATATCACCATCCTGGACTGCGAGGCTCAGTGGTTCCAGACAGCGGTGAAGGAAGCCATTTACATGGCGGCTGCAGAAACTTCCCTTTAACAGAGATCAAAGGCGACATCAACTGCCGGCAGTCTTCAGCAGTTTTATTCAGTCACATGTCCTGAGTTCATCACATGGGATGTTCACTGAATAGGCCAGTCACTCAGCTTAAAGTTGCTGACCAAGGCATGCCAATACATGATGACATTTCCAGTGAGTGTTATTTCTTTCTTGGATGTGAACGTTTAGTTTTCCTTTTACTACGAAGATTTATCAGCAGAGGGGGGAGCAAACATTTATCATCATTTGTCAGAATCTCTTGACATCAGGAATATCCCTCGACAATCTTTACTGTGAAGACAGCAACCAGTGAGAGGTCTGGGACCATATGTTACATAGGCGTGTCCCGTGGATACTTGCGATGTCATGTTGTTGATCTCTTGTCGTGCATGGTAACGTTCAGTATGCTTAGTATTATTACTTCTATTTTTGGAAAGCTCCCTAGCGTAGTAGGAAATGCATTTGACTATGAAAACATAAGGTCGCCCGTAGCTAGATTACTCCCCTGCATACCCAGCAGCTACTTAGCACGACTGGGGGGTTAATTTACCAGGGAAGATCCCCACTCCCAACAAAAAAAGTCGGACATGTTGTACACATACCGTGTCTTGGATACGATAAACTGCCTACATTCACTACATGCCTTGTAGGCAACTTACGGGATATGGAATTCCTTTCCATCCTCAGCGCACATAAAGTAGGGACTGAAGAGAGGGAAGGACAACCTTTGGGCTGCCACTAATGATTATCTGCCCGTGGATTATAAAGACATGCACTGATCCTGTGCTGACGCCGTCGAGGGCAAGGCGAGGAAACGAAGGCGCTCGGTTCGGGGTTCGATCGTTTCCAGTCTCAGACGACCGTCTGACGCCATGATACCTGGCGACAGACTTTCTCAGTGTTGTCAGGCTGCAGTCTTCGCCGAAATAGTTTCGTCTGCATTTAGATTCGTTGGAGCTGGCGACTTGGTCTCCTTCTCTCTCACGCCCATCCTTCTTTCTTCTTTTTTTTTCCTGTGCACGCAACATGCAATCGAAACTTTGTTTCTTAGCTTGAGCTTGTATTTCTCTAATTTAAATTAGTAAAATAAGCAACTGGCCCTTCTCAACAACAGAACCATTCCTACAGCTTGCCCGCAAAAAAGGATCCCTTGTAGGGAGGCCCAGTGCCGCAATGGTTAGCTCCTGTCACCAATACAATGAAGGTTGGCTGTCCTGGGTTCAGCTATCATCTCAGGCACGCTTTTCTTTCTTTGTGGCATCTATTTACAGGGCTGGCTGCCTTGCCGTGATATAGCCTGGCTCGGCGTAAAACACCCATACCCCGCTACCCCGGCCTTGTACGTTTCACGTCGGTGTGCCTGCAAGTTATTTTCGTTACGTGACAAAGACGTAGACTGCGGTCTTATCTACACAACAAAAGCGCTGGCATGTTCACGCCAGTCGAGGTCAGTCTGGTCACAACTGTGTTGAAATTGATTACGAGGAGGGGATAACTGGCGTTGAATATTCGGAAGTATCCCCCGAAATGTTGTGATACTTACCTTTACTTCTGAAGTTCCCAGTCATAATTATCTGTCGTGGGACTAGATAAGTGAAAAGGGATTACGGGGAGGTTCCCAAACGACTGCGGTGGGCACAGCATAACACCACGGACAGGATAACACAAATGCCTGCGTGAGCAGTTATCACTATACATGTGCCTTGGCAATCTTTCTCCTAAACAAGGATTGCATATGCCCTTTACATTCGTCTCCAGTTCAGCAAACAACAGATTTTTTCAAAAGGGTTTTAATGCAATTTTTCTTTTTCAAAAAACATGCAATAAACTAGATTTTTCTCTGATTTTTTTTTAAACTTTTTCGACAAGCGTCGCTCTTCTGAAACTGACAGCAATGTATGGCCATTTAAATGCAATTAAATGTTGCACATCATCAAAAGAGCACGCTGACGTGCACACACACACACACACACACACACACACACACACACACACACACGCACATACATACATGTGCTTAAATCTGCCTGTCCGTGTATGCGGGCGTGCACACTTGGTACTCAATGTTTTGAGGGAGTTTTAGAAGGTTTCTATATGATACGAAATTTATTGCGAAAATATCACTTAGCACCTTGTTTATCGCAAACTATGCACAAATGCACATTGCATAGTAAGAATCTAGCAACAACGCAAGTCGTAACCAGACTTGACAGACACTTTACAGGGTGAAAAGTGAATGTGAGTACATCTCATCTGACACTTTCATTTAAGTACAAAATGTGAGGGTTAGAATGATAGAGGGTTCCATTCTTCATCGCAAAACATGGCGCCGTTCTATTGAATTGATGCGCTGCTTTTTTTTTTTTTGAGAACAAGTCTTTGACAATCATGAAAATCTTTGACATGTGATTTCTGCGTGATTCGTGAGCCCATCTCTACAAAAGCAGCTTATCAATAAAGCTAGCTATAAATAGCCCCTGCATCAAGCAGGAAAAAAAAACCATTAGGACGTGTGCACCAAACTGTATTGGCTAAGCTGCCCTGGCTCTTGCCCCATCTCCACAGCTCCACCATTTCCCTTTCTTCCATCACCCAGCCTTCGCAATCACATTACACCGTCCATTTTCCTGCATCGTCACTTGATGTTCGTCACATGTCGAGTTTGGCCTGTTCGTCCCGGGACGTGGAATTCTTTTTCCCACATGAGATGGGGGGGGGGGAGAAATTCAGCCAATCGGAGTGCCGGTCTATGTTATTTTGTCAGAGGTTTGGGGTTAGGGTTTGGGGTAGGGTTAGGGTTTGGGTTAGGGTTAGGGTTAGGATTAGGTTTAGTTTATTATGTACAATTGGGCAATTGAGTGGAGCGAGCAGACGACGGCATATTTTGCGTGCACTCCGATTGGCTGAATTTCCGCCCACCCCCCACCCCCATCTCATGTGGGAAAAAGAATTCCGCTCTCGGGACAGGATAGTCTTCTAGATTTGTTTGTTTGATTTTGTTTAACGCCGTGCCAGCAACTAAGGCTATATCACGGCGAGAAAAAGTAATCTTATTTTAAAATGTTTTGGGACCAAAAAAACCTCAAGTGATGTAAAGATGACATCGTAAAAATTAAAAACCCACACAAAAAGTAGGAAACACATTTGAGAGGCGGGAACATGTAAAAGGAGTTTTGTGGCACAAAATGTCCACCAACAAACCAAAACCAGAAACTATCAGGGCATAAAAAGCTGAAATCTTATGATCGAGCCCTATCCGCCTTAAAAAGGTGAAACTAGCTGCCGATGGGACAGACCTAAACATAGAAAACAAGGAGCATGCAGTAAAAAAAACTGCCGGCGGATACTCTGGAGTCCAGGACAAGTAATTAAAACATGTACAACATTAAAAGTTCCTTGACACCAAGGACAAACTGGCGGTGGTTCACCTCGTAAAAGGTGCGACTGCGTGGCATAGGTGTGTCCTAGTCTTAGTCTGGAAAGAACTACCTCCTCCCGAGAGGGAAGGGTGGTGGCATGTAACTTATTTTGTCCCATAGTCTTCTAGAAATGTCCAACATTTTCTGACAGAGTTTAAACTAGGTCTTCGCCCAAGAAGCAGAACAGAGAAGTTACGACAGCACTATATGTATATATAGTCGTACTTTCTACGGGCTCGTGGGTATATGTGAAAATATCTGAATGATCATTATTAGAGGTAATAACTTCATGAGTCTGTGTCGATTTATAGGGAAGTGTTGGGGCTGAACGGTCATTCTTGAGCTCACAAAATGCGGAAACGTGAAATGGGTTAATATGGGTAAAGGGACAAAACATGAGACTGGTACAAAAACCATGTAACTCCCTAAAATAGAGAGTAGAACACTCGATTGTGGAGCAGAAACTCACTGGGTCGAGGCTTGTTCAGGCATGTGCCTGGCTAAATCCCCTGCATACCCAGTATCTATCCAACATAGATAGTTACCTGATTTGTCAGGGGGGGGGTAAAAGCGCCACAAGAAAAAATGTAGATCTCTGACTTGCACACGCCGTGGCCTTTAAATATTATGGTTTGTAAAGGATATAGAACTCTCTTCCTCAATTGACGATAATATATATATATATATATATGTGAAAACTGATAACACGGCGTCCAAAGATGGAGGCAGGCACGCTGGACGGCTTGATACTTGTCTGGTGTACATTTCCCAGCTGACTCACCTAAATGTGGATTTGACCCATTACAGTGTTGAGGAAGGAACGGCAGCAAGCAAGAAGAGATGGGCATCGTCCTCACTCCAAACTGACCGAAAAGTTACGGGACTACCTTGACCTCTTTGCACCTTTATGCATGCGTCTACACTTTTATTTACTAGTTGGTTTTTTTTTTCCAAACAGGAATCATCTGAAGTTTGTTGGTGACAGTGGTGTAGAATGGTATGCAGATTAGAGTTCATGGGTATTACCCTATACTGACCAACGACCAGGGTGAGGTTGTATAAGGGGTGGGAAAGAGATGGAGTTAAAAAGAGCGTCAGATATTGTAATGGTGAGTGAGTAGTCATTAGACAACAGGGAGTACGTCCACATTACCTTTCGTAGCGTTTGATTCTTCTAGTCATCATGCAAAGGCTTCAGACTCTGGGATTGTACCACTCCAAAACGCTTAAAGAAGGACTGACGGCTTTGTCGGATTGAATTTGATGTAGGTATTTAGCTTAGTGTTTTCTCCGTCTTGTTAGTCATATTCGCTCAAAAGAGTTCATGTGTTAGTGCGAAGATCAACGTCAGTTAAGATAAAAACGTTTCTGTGAAAAAGGGTTTCCACAAAGGTGATGATTTGGAAAAGTTTTGGGGAGGGGGAGAGAAAGCTGGAAAGGATAAGCGACCATGTCTGAATTGTCTGCATTCACTGAGTCTATATGCGGTTGTTGTAATTTCTGGTTCGTCCTGTCTTGCCGGTCTGCGATCCCTAATGTTGCCTGGGTATCTGGCTTTGACGGTACCCCATCTTCCGCGAGGGTGTACGTTACTGGATATAGAACAGAAGCTATCACGATCGCATTTTTCCTGAACTAATTTGTTTATTCAACCTGTGTAATTAAGTATACATCCTGCTTCATTTTGCTAGAATCTTCTTATGATATTTTTCTGTGCAAATGTATAGAGCTACTTTTTGTGTTTGGGCTTAATTGTTGTAGATAATTTTAATCTCCGTTGAACTATTTATATTTTTATCTCTGCAATGTTGACAATACTGACTTGCTTTTTCTACCTCTATTTGATTTATATAAAATAGCTGAATTATTTATTTTATATGTGCAATAGCAAAATATATGTTTAAAACTGGAATGTTTCATAATCATCTGTGCTTGTGGTGTTAATTGATTGTTCAAAAAGCTCAATATTTATAATGTTAGTTTTACGTTTAGAGCCTCATATTTCTTTGGTTCATTTAATTATTGGTTAATCAGGTAACACGCGAGGGTTACATGTGGGATACACAATCTAACAGATGGATTTTAATTATTCTTTGTGCGCAGTATACAACACACACACACACACACACAGATTTATTTCAATATATGTTTAAAACGCCCAGCTTTTTCTGTTTTATTATTGTGTTACACAGCCTTTGAAAATTTCACCAAATTTGTAGCAGGCCTAAGAGTTTGTTATTTACTGCAGCACCCAGACACTTAAAAGAAAACAAAGTATTAAACAAACAAGGCAGTGATCGATGTTTGCCAGGGTAAGGAACGTACGGTGAAGAGTTTTCTCCCCTAAACGAATACTCGCTGTAAAGACGAATATGCACCTATTCGCATGTGTTCCACCTCCTTTTCTGACAATTTGCATTTTACTGGGATTCCGTTTGTCAGATGGGGTTCTCAGGAAAGCAAATTTTTTATTTATTGATACATCATCTTGACTCAGCAGACGACAGGTCCGCCATTATGCTAGCTGCGCGTGCGCCATTTGTAAACAATATGGCGATGTTACGATGAAGACAGTGCTCTCACTACACCACACAGTTGGCGCTGACACGTGTTTATTTCAGTTATCTGACTTACGAAATCTCGATCTACTAACAGCTAACGTAAGTAGTACATATATGATGATCTGTCTTTACCGAGTGATGCTGCTTTGCTGATGTATTTTTGTAAAGAACGCGGAACTAATGTGACGCTTCTTTCCCCTCCTAGCTTTTCATTATTGGCGTGCCAGGTCGATTTCCTAAGCAAACACAGCGAGAAGGAGTGCAGGGCACTATAGAGTCATCGAACATTCGCGCGGTCTGTATTTTATTACAGAATTTCATCGTGCAGTGAATTGACAACTTAACCAAGACATTTGACATACATAGATCACAGACTCAAAGTATTGATCAGCAAAGCGTAGCTAGAAATAATAAATAATAAGCGGCTTCTTCTCGTGACTACTGCTTATTGCTATTTTCAGATTCCTTATTGAATTAATGAAATAATTTTTTTTCCTGCGCAGAAAACTATATAACAATCAGAAAGCCATTTAGAAGTGGCATGTAAGAAACTGTAGGAACGCTGACACGCAAGTAACATAGCAGGGATAATGTAGATTTGTTTATATTCAAATAATTTAAATAATTATGTAAATACGCCATTGTCAGTATCGATGCAGATTAGGGTTGACACTTTAAAATGTATTACAGATAATCTGGTACCTTTGTGTTGTCCAGACTAATGCAGAAAGCATTTAGTTTATTCTACAGTTATCATAGTTTTTTTTTCCCTTTTGAAATTGGAACAAATGGAAGAGATGTTATGGACTTTCTCTGTAACAAGACACTGGTGCATGTTACTGCACATTCAGAAATATTAAATTAATAGCTTAGTTGTAGGAAGTGAGAGATTTTTGTTTGTTTCATATTTTTTTCAATTTTTGGGGGGGGCCATGTTTGTCATGAATTGTCCATGGTGTGTGTTTTGGAACCTCTGTTTAGTGCTTGTATGTTTAAGCTGCCTTTAAAAATTTAACAAGTACCTGACCTTGACAAGTGGAAAATGACATCTACAATTAAGTGTTTTAACTTTATCCTTGATGTGAACAGCATATTTTTAGATTTTGGAGGAGAAATGCTTAATAATTGAGTCAAAATCATATTGCATTTTGTAATCTTATTCTAATTATATCTGATAAGTATGTTTCCTAAAGATACTTTCAATAAATATAGAACAGGAAGCAGAGAAGTGTCATCTATTCTAGAAAGTGTATGATGGTAATAATGCCAGCTCTCGACCAGTTCTTGTTGAAATTTTCTTAAAAGTGATGCATGCAAGTGAAAGTGGGAAGGAGGACTGAATCCTGACAAAACATTACATCAGACTTTGCTTGTGGCATTGGTGTTATCTTTAAAGCTGGTAAGCTAGGATTTAAATATTGTGCTGGTGTGTGTGCTAGGGTTGTTGCCAATATTGGCATCAAACCAAACATGGCTCAGGGTTAATTTGATCTAGGTGTCAGTCTGTAGTGTCAGCTATGTGCACAAAATACTGAAGTGATCCAGGCTACAAGTGGGTAGGTTGGGGAGTAGTGTGATGGATAAAGCTGAAGATCTGGGTGATTATGGATTGCTAGGCTCTTAATGTGCTAGGATTGACAGCAATAGTTAATGCCACCATAGTTTCGTGCAGGAAATTCAAATAACATGGAAAGAAATTTCACTTTTCTGCAATTCAGATGAGATGAGTGGAGTAGGGCTGCATAGATCAAACACCATTCTCTTTTGATGATTATACCACAGACCATCCAACACATAATACAATCAGACATTTGCATGTTTACACATTTAAACAGCATCCACCATTCCCTTTCTAGCTCTACCCTGTACTGTACAACTGCAGTTTGCTTTGTAAATTTTAAACCTGAACCCTTTCCAATCATTAAGGATTTAGGATTTAGAATGATAAGTGTTCATTTGTGACAGCACATGCACAATATATTTTTTTCAGTGTAAATTCTTGAGATTCCATGTGAGTATGGCTCAATCTAGCAACTTTAAACTATGTGACAATCATGTTTAAAATTGCGGGGTTTTTTTTCGTTTTTATAGTAGGTGAATGTAGTTTACAACCATTAAAATTTGAACGTGCTGATTAGTGAAATATTAATACAGAAAAGAGTTTTGAATCACAATTTTCTAGGTGAAATGATGCTCAGAATCTTAATGGAAAGGAATTAAACATTGTTAAAAGTGAAAATATAGGAATGAAATAAAAGCTGCATTTGTCAGTTTTTATTTTTCATCCATTCTATGCATACTTCGCTATTCTAATGCAAGAGCTAGATGACCTTGGGCAGACTACTTGTGGCTGCAGAATGCATTCATCATATTGTCCTTGGATAGTTTCAATCTGCTATCTGCTCCCCCTTGACATGTACAGAAGGCTAGTGAAATAATAGGCCTTATAAGCTACAGTGGAATTCGAAAAAAAAAGTGTGGGAAATTTCCTAGGACCCCATTAAGCATTTTAAATAGCTTTTATTTATTTTTTACTTGTACAGATATCCATATTTCACTAGCTCTACTTGCAAATTCATGAAATGTTATGAGAATTCATTGGTACAGTCAAAATAAGCATTCCAGCTTTCACAAATAAATGACACAAGATGTAGTATGAGGAACATGTGTCATTTTAAGAAAATCAACATTTGTAAGTTCATGTGCAAAATATTTGCACATATTGTGTATTCCTGTTGGAATAAAACTAAATTAGACATGCACTACACCCTTCATTGGTCTAAGGCAATCATTGACCACAACTGAAAAAGACAAGAAATGTCTTTACCATTTCATCCTATGTTGGTCACTTTGCCCACATAAAGAGAAACAGTATTGTGATTGGTTCCAGATTTCTGGGACACCCTAGAGAATATTTTAACTATCTGGTTTTAAAACAGTGTATAATGCAATTGAATTATCTTTACCCCTCACCCCAGAAATGTTGTACTGTTGAATCTTAAGACTTTCAACCGAGGAAACAAAGTATCTATCTTTGTACATCATATTTGTGTTTTTTGTGTGTTCTTCCGGTCTTCTGCTATTCTCTCGGTATGTTTCGACTCACTAGTGTCAGCATTGATATGGAACATACTGGAAGACTTTTTTTTGTTTTGTTTTGTTTCAGGGAGGCGACAGTTGCTGTCATATTTTGACCTCTGGATGACCAAGGAATATTTACTCACAGGCAGAGGCCCGACCATATTGCATTCTGTTGCTAGGCAAAAATCTGGAAGACAGGTTCTGTTCAGCCTTTTGTCTACACAGAGAGCAGCTGCAACAAGAAATAGAACATTGCTTTAGCATAGAATTGAGCAGTCACCAGTTTGGTACAGTGACCATCAGATCTGCTTTATCAGGAAGTGTTCTTGTTCTTTGCAAGTGATTTAGGTGTTGTGTCGTGAGCTGAACTTTTGCAATGGGAAAGCAGAACAGCAAGCTAAAGCCAGAAGTTCTGGAGGATCTGCGCAATAATACGCAGTTTACAGAAGAAGAATTACAAGAGTGGTACAAAGGATTTCTCAAAGATTGTCCCAGTGGTAACCTGTCTGTGGATGAGTTCAAAAAAATATATGGAAACTTTTTCCCGTATGGAGATGCTTCAAAGTTTGCAGAACACGTGTTCCGTACTTTTGATACAAATGGGGATGGTTCAATTGACTTCCGTGAATTCATTTGTGCACTTAGTGTGACATCAAGGGGTAAACTTGACCAGAAGCTACGCTGGGCATTCAGCATGTATGACCTTGATGGGAATGGCTACATATCACGTCAGGAAATGCTTGAGATTGTTACGGTAAGTGGCATGTCATTGCAGGCATATTTATCTGTTGTTAAGAAATAAGTTCCCATTATTAGATTCTGCCTGTAGTAACTTATACTACATCAGTGATTATGAATTGGTAGTGGTAGTACTGTGAAGATAAATAAACATGTCATTATAGACTTAGCGGGGTATCTGTGGGGTTCATGCGTTAGGAAGAAACAAAATAAAGCTGCTGCTCTGTAAACATGGTCTTGAGAAGGAAGAAAAGGATTTTTCCTTAAACCAGGTATCACTTCTGCAAAATGTTTTGTGTTTTTTAAATGGATTTCACCTAGCCATTGTCACTTTCTCAGTGATTTCTATTTAGAGTGGCAATAGCCTGAATATTACTATTAGTAGTCATTTGTTTAATGCTGAGTACATTTATTATTACCAATAATATTAGCATTAAATAAGCATTTTGTGATATTAATTTTCTCATGGCTGCCAGTGTGCACAAGCTTGTCAGTTTTATTTTCAAATGGACTGCAAGATCAAGCTTTTGCCTATGACAGTCACCAATAATTAAAAAAAGGAATATAGGTAATGATAAAAATGTGTGTTTATTAAATTACTTCTTTATTGAAGTAATATGTCAAGGCATGACTCAAGCATAATGGCAATGCTTGTGAAGCCAGATCATTAGATTTGACATTTAGGGACATTTACTAAATAACAGCAATAGGTCTGTTTTGGTGTGGGGACTGAAAAGAAGCTTAAACTGCTTATCACAGGAGCATAATGCTAAAGTATTTACAGTATAAGTGATGTGACTGGAAAAAAATATTCTCAAAGACAATTAATCTTGAGGAGATGCATGCATCTGAGGGTAAGTAAGCTGTGTGCATGTGTATAAGGGCTTTTGTATTCTTCTGACATAAATCCTGTCAAGAGGAGTAGATTTTGTTAATTGAACATGGAATGAGGCATTGTCATTTTATGAATGAAAAACAAACTGGAATAAATCATTGTCGTTGGAGCATTCATTAATGGAAAAACTCAGTAGTGCCTTGTTCACCATATAATTACTGTTAATGACATTCTGGCAAGAAGGAGTATTGTCCTATCACAGTCCTAAACTAGAAAACTTTTCCTACAGGCAATGGAGAGAATGTCATACTGATGGCTAGAACCAACCCTGACTTAGAAGTGCTTGTCACTGAGTGAACAAAGCATTAAACATGTGGATATCATGAGGTTGCAAAAATACAAATACTAAAAGCCATGGTATTGCTTGTGAAATTATGGAGAGCCACCATAGAAATAATGTGATAATCGCAATACTAGGTTTGTGGTTTTGCAAATGAGGACCAGGCCAAAGTTATGAAAATGGACACACTCATGTATTTCATGAGTTCTATTTTATTGTAATTATTTCATTCAGTTTAATGATAATTTGAAATGGTTTGTCCAGTTGTAAAATGTTACAAGCTTGAGGAAGATTATAAAGCTTTAGTAAATATTAATAACAACAGAATTAGAATCACATATAACAGCTGGAATCCTACAATGTTACCTAATTTAGCACTTCACTGGATCATGCCTTCACCATTCAGCTACAGTGCTTTTACCTGGTACTACAGGTATATGCAAAATAAGAGAACTGGACAATTCTAGGCATTAATATTTAGTTAACATTATTACATTTTTAGAATGAAAGAATGTGTGCTGTACATTTGTGATTTAATTGCATTTGTGTAGAAAAAGCACCTTGATTCTAATGTTTTTATGAAATTTAAATTTCTTTCCCACCCAGAATATTTTTGCTTAACGGTTACAGCAGTGGTTAGAGTTTCAGAAAGAGCAGTCATTGCAGACACAATTATATGGAGATACTAATGGAGAGAATCTTTGGGTTGTTGAGTAAGTGCATGCATGCAGTGATATGTGCATATGAGTTCATGCACACATATTTTGAGTGTGATTTTTGAATTTTTTTGTTGTTGAAATTGTTGTTAATATATATAAGTTCATATCCAAAATGGTTTTTTAAGCAGAATTGCCACTGCTTTTTTCTTAATAAAATGAGCAGCATAAAGCAGCTAGAACTCAACTTCCTTATACCTTTCAGTTTGTTTGCTGCAAGCATCATTGGCCTATGTGTATGATCTCTAAATGTAAATGTGTCTGAAATCTTTTCTGGCTGTTTGTAGCCTGTAGATGCATATTGATTAGGATGAGGTTGCTAGCTCCTCCACCCTGCCTTTCACTCCTTGTAACCAGTTTGGTTTGTCCAAGCCATTTAACAGTCCCAGTGCATCCTAGTTTTGCATAGGCTGCATTCTCAGAATAAGAAAAGAGGGAAATGAATGACAAGCTGCATAATATTCTTGACATAATGAAATATAAAAAAGAAAATATTGAAAGCACATTTAACTATTTACTCATTTATCCATAATAATATGACTGGGGCAGCTACAAAATTTTATTCCTGCAGGATTTTTTTTAAAGATTAATGCACAATGATTAATGTGGCGGGCTGTATATCACTAGCAGCAGTATTTAATGTTCTTTAATGAAACAAATATAGCAGTAGGTAGTTACTGACCTTCAATTACGAAAATTAGGAGTATAGCAATCAGCTGCCCTTTGATGGTGAAACAGAGGAAAAAACCTTTTTCCCCTTTCCGAGCAAACAATAGTTGAGAAACACAAGTGGTATACACAATGTTTCTACATTATCCTTTTTTTGTGTTTGCAATTTTTGTTCACTTGAAAATTTTATAATTGATTTTTAAATGAATTAATCCAATTTGTGGGAATTATACAAAAAAATATTGCTATTTCTAGATTTAGAGTAAAATGTAAAATGCACTTCATAAAAGAAAGAAGTATTTGGGGGTTAGAACATGTAAAATTTGTGAAGATGTATCTTCCCTGTTGAGCAGCATGTTTTTAGGGGTCTGATTTCATTTTGATTACTTTCAGTTCTGTACTCACCCAAAATATATTTTCCATCATATCTTTACTGTAACACTCAATGTCACCAGAATAGCATAGTCCTTTACCAGTTTCTTGTGTGTCTGTGTGTGCATGTGTCTCTGTGTGCTGTGTATGTGGTGTGTTTGTGCATTCCAGGCCATTTACAAGATGGTTGGCACAGTCATGAAAATGCCAGAAGATGAGAGCACACCAGAGAAGAGAACAGACAAGATTTTCCGACAGATGGACAAGAACCTGGATGGCAAGCTTTCCCTGGAGGAGTTTATAGAGGGCGCCATGAATGACCCATCCATTGTTCGCCTCCTGCAGTGTGACCCCCAGTCCAATCAGAGTTGAGGTTCTTGCTGCCCTTCATTCACTTTCATCTGACGTCACCCAACCCTCACCCTACATACAATCACCTTCCCATCTCCCACCCGACTGTCGCAAGCAATGAGCTGTTCTCTAACAAGCATAGGTGCACACATCTGCCAATGGCGAGCCCATCCATTTTCCTAGACATCCAGAAAGCAACAAAATGATGTTTGCAAGGGAGATTCACCTGGTCTACTGTGTCTCATGTGTATACCAGGAACAGATGAGAACTGACACTTTTATTGCCAAACTTTGGCACCCAGTTCCCCTGATATCCAAGGAAAACAAACTGCGTTAGATTTCTGTCCAGTGGTGGTAGTAGATTTATAGTTACTGATTGATGGCAAAGCTGTTTGATGTACAACTATATTTTGTAAGCAGCTTGTTCATTGTGCATTGTTACATCCAGACCACAACACCATGGATATGATTTTTTTATGAATAAAATTGTAGGCATCACAAAGGACACTTTAAAAATAAACTAAAATGGAATGGTTTCTTTCATTTAATAGAATTTAAAAGAAAAGTGCATCTGAATTTATGTGATGCAATCTGAGCGTTTTTACAAAGTATATAAGTTTGCTGAGCAAAATGCTTTTGTGTGCGTTAGCACACTAGAGAGCAGTTTGCTACATGGTAAATGTCTTAAAACATGAATATATATATTTTTTAGCCGGACGGCCTAAGAACTAAATAGCCACCCATCCTACAATTTCGCCATTTTTTCCCCTTTTCTTTTAGCAGCGTTATCGTCTGATTTGAGAAGTCAGTTACGGGGAAAGGGTGGTGTCGGACAGCATGGTAACCAACATCACCGCCGTACTCTACAGGTGTGCACAGTGCGACTTAACGTTGGTCCCCGTCCAGCAGGAGGTGGGGTGCAATGGCGGGTGGGGAGGTGTCGCTGGGCCCCTACCCCTTTATGGTGACAAGAACAGCGCAGATAAGGAACATTCCATTCGGGTCAAACGGACTGACAAGTAGCGGCAAGAGGAAGGGCTTGCAGCAGAAGACGTACTGAAGGAGGCGCCCCATTTGGCGGGGAGGGGTTTTTCACCCCTTCTTTTGTCTTCGGTGACCCCGTCCACTTTACCTGCGTCTTGTCAGCTGTTTTTTTATATTTAATTTCCAGTTTTTAATCTGTTTAGATTGTGTTGTTTCTCTTTTTTGCTTTGCCACTCCCCCCCCTCGATCCTCCGTCCCTGTTTCTCTTTTCTCTTCCCCCTCACCCTCTTGCCAGGTTGAAAGTGATGTTTCTATAGAAATTACACGTTACGAGGGTGGGCCCCGTTTTTTATGTGTGTGTATATATAAATAAGTCGTTTACATCTGTGTTAGTACTTACTGCACTTGTTCATGCACTAATTTGTGACTATCTCTGACGTTTCTTTAAACTGTGCGCTTTTATTTTCCTTTCCTGTCCCGCTCATGTCTCGCTTTGAGCAACGAAGCGCGTCCCTATGCCATTTCCTGCTTTCATGCAGCGCGTGATAATGGGTGAGAATGGCGTGAGATGGGGAGGTTGACAAAGGGAGGGGTAGGATAACCCAAGTCTTGCGAAGGATTCGTCTTGCAGTAGCAAAATGCGCATAGGAACATTTCTTTCTTGCGAAGTTTATTTTTTTTTAACTTTGAGAACCTGTTGTTTAGCTTGGTCAGTTCCAGCCCCGTCCTCTATCTCTGTCGGCCTCAAGCAGTCCTGTGATCATTTCCTTCTCGTGCAGTTATTCCACACTCTCTGTACACTTCCCTACACTACAGGCGCCTACTTCTAACCCAAGGTTCATTCCCAACATGGTCCATTGCTCAGCATGTCAAGGCTTTCACTGCAAGAGGGACATTATACTGTCGCACTCCAACACCTTACCGACTTTAGCTGCCTTTTTTCTTTCACGTCTTTTTACACTTGTGCTCTCCTTTTTCGGGCTTTTAACATAAAGAGTGTAAAACCGTCGTCGCTGCTGTCTGGTGTTATTGCTGGGCTAAATTTTTGGTCTTCAGAACTGCCATTTTGGTATTTTTGTCCTTACATGGGCGTCATGTTCTGAACACAATAAGTTTCTCTTCTCTTGACTTCCTTTCAACAAAGCTAGCGTTGACACTTCTCGTTTTATTGTAGACTACAATTTTTAAACTTCATGACGAGAGTTCGTTTAGGTGATAAAAACCTGGCTTTGCTGCGTCTCGCCACTCTTGTCAAACACAGAATTCTAGTCACCGACAAGCGTCCTCAAGTGAGGATGGTTTAGTGTAAGACTATTCAGTGACACTCTTCAGTTTCAGTTCGCTTTGCTTATCTCCTTCAAGCTTCACCAGCGTATAGACATAATTTGAGGATTTGTTTAGCTCCAAAAGCAAGAAACTCATTTTGCTTCTGTCATACAAATGGTTCATTATAGAAGAGAGAGGAAGACTTCTTCCTAAACTTTGACTGATTTTGCTACACATATTGGTATTGCATTTACCATTTAAAAAACGTGTCATTTCTCAGAGAGCCCTCCAATTAATAAGGTGCCCGGGTCACGGGTTTCAATAACCATTGAAATTGAACATTCAGTCCAAACTCTCCTGTGTTTTAGTCTTCGCGAGGGCATATTCGTGAGCTAGAGCCGGTTAGCAGCGAACTCATTACCAAAGTGAAAGCGTACTTTTGTACTAGAGATGGAAAAGAGTGTGTTAGTGAGAATGAAGAGTGGGAGGGTGGAAGGCACAAAAAGATATGATGAAAACGATGCGGAGCTAGAATGGCCTTAGCGGTGGAAGCAGTGTAGTCATTTCTGAAGCAGCCTAAACTGTTCTCTCAGTAGCGAACATTTTGCACTTAACCATCTTGCCAGCAAATAGAACAAGCTGTCGCGTTCTGGCGAAACTGGTCAGTCGTTCTATACGATCGTGTAACAAGAAAAGAGGGGTAGGTTAAAAGCTGTCGAGAAGCGAAATTATAAAAACTTCATTGCCCATCACCAGATTTGCCCTCGCTGAACTACTGCTTTGCATCTCATCTCCACTCTCGACGAACGTGATGGCCAATTATTCTCCTCCTCCTTCCATACATCCTTCTCCTGCTGTGCGTGATTTCTGTCAGCTGTCTGCTCTCCGTGTTCTGCCCACCCGCATGCGAATGGAAGCTTACCTGTGCAGGTATTATTATTATTTCAGCAGCGTTAGTTGCCTAGAGGCAAAAATCTGCCTAGCCCATCAAGCCTGATGAGTTTCTTGGTGCAAGCGCCAGATCGACGTTTGAGAACCCGGGTCTCAACATTCCATTTTCTCCCATCGTCATGTCCAATCACATTCTGTCATTTAGCTCAGGCGATCAGGTACTTGCCCATCCACTTTCCCCAAAGACCGTGGCTCGGCTTGTGTGTAACATGACAAAACGCTTAACCTAGGCGAAATATCTAATACAAATTACAGAGGGGCTCAGGAAACTGAGGTAGGAACTATTTTCGTAACAGTTTCTTTGGCGCAAAAACAGAAAGAGAAACTGCTGGAGAGTCAACGCGACAGCAACGCAGAAATAATTGTACTGCTTGTCTCATTGAGATAGCTTCGACCTGTATGATCTAGCTCGCCCCTTCTTCTTGCCTCTCCCATTGTTATTGTGACCAGCAACATTTCTTATTATGCAGCCATCTGTGTTTATTCCAGATAAATACGTCAAAAGACTTCACATAAGAACTTTCTGGATGATTGAGAACAGCTGAGGTACACCCGCGACTGGGCCACAAAACAGCCAGTGTTAATGTTAACATCAAGTTTCTAGTTTCTCTGAAGCTCATGTCTCCGCTTTCTGGCAAATCAGAGTCTCTTCAAAGTCACCGTCTCACCTCAAAGAACACCTATGCCGCCTTCGGGAGTCCCCCTCGAGGTGATCGATACCGCATTGGCTGTGATCGCCGCCTGTTGCACGTCATTTCCGGTGCGGTGTCTATGGCGAGCAAGCCCGTATAGCAGGAACTGTTTACCAGACGGATCCCGCCAACCCCAGCCCGAAAGGCTCGCCGCCAACGGTGCCCGCGTACACACACACACGCACATCTTGTAGCATGGCAACACAAGGTGGAAGTGGGGCAGGGGAACTAAAACAAGCAAGCACTCGGGACCATTCACGCACGCACGCACACACACACACAAATCTCCCAATGACTCTAGTTTCGACAGTGGATAAGATCTTTATAGTATTCTCATTTTCCTGTTTCTGCCTTACTCCTTCCCAAGCCCCACTCTACCCCCTTCTTTATCTTCGATTTTAGGGTCAAGCAGGGGAGATGGTATCGGAGATCAACTTTGCGTGACTCGTGCTGTCGATGGCAGAATCTTTCGTTGATATGTTTGCTGCCATATTAAAACCGTATAAAAACAACATTTAAGACAAAAACTGATTAATAGGTTTGTTTCCATTATTGACTATCCAAACCGGCGAGGTTGAAAATGAGCAAGCGCAGTGCAATTATGCCCTGTTGCTTAGTATTTGTATTTTTTTTAAACTCACTGCATTGTTTTGTTTGTTTGTCTTCTACAACGTTTTCTTCCATGCTTTGTTAATGAGTGAATGATTTTTCATCAGGCCCAACGCGGTATACTAAAAATATATGTATCAAGATGCATAAAATGGATATATATGTATAGCGAGTTCCCTTTTAATAACTGAATGTAAAACATGCAAAAGAATTTTGGTATATCATTATCGATTATGCATGTTTCCCTTGATATATGTCATTTGTATTATATCATTGTTAAGGATCTGAAACTGTATCAACTTTTGCTGTGTCATCGCATTTTCTTTCCTTTAAAAGAAAACCAACAAAACTTATGCTGGATGGCTTCACAAATGTCATCTAGCAAACAAGAAATTTTCACGTCAACCTTGTCACAGTGCTCAGATTTCATTTTTGTGTTTTATTAGGACAATTGGTTGTTAAGGGTGGGTGTTTTACCATCAGCATCATTATTTTTTTTTTCCTGCAGATCTTTTGAACATTGGAAGACTGACTTTAGAAGTTGTTCGTTCCTTTTATGATGTTGTCCAGTTCTCTTTCATCATCTGCCTCCTGCATGTAATGCAGATCACTTAGGAGTGCGACCTCTTCTGACAATAAAGTCTTCTGCAAATCTGATGGGATCTGTTTGTTCACATCGCCCCACCTGAACCTCAGAGCACTGTCTTACACATCTGGCTGGGTCTTCTTGCTAACCCTGCCCGCACTACGCGCCTCAAGTTGTTTATCCTCCAAACTTCTAATTATATTGTCTTCCAGCAGAACCAGGGAACACTCGATTACAATGAATTCATTTACTGGACTTGTTGGCAACTGTTAAAACCACACTTACAGTTCTATACACTCCATACGAAGTAAATAAACCTGTTTAGAAACTTCTTCAGAAACGAATGAATAAAGCCCTTTATTTCTGACTCACTTAATGTATTTCTCTCTGTCGTTGTCTACCCCAGCCTCACCGCCTTTCTCTCTCTCTCTCTCTCCAGTGATATTCTGTGACTGACTTCCCAGAAAATACTTCTGCTGAGCTTCTGCGCCGTCATTTAAGTATATATGCATAGAAATACTGAGGCCCTCCATGGTCCCCGAGGCTACAGTCTAGACGTAGCAGATTTCTCCACTCCACCCAAGCAAAGTCCATGACAAGGCTGAGGTAGGTGCAAAGGCGAAGACAGGAACAAAGATTGGGAGCTGTGGGGTGCCCGAACATGTTTACGCATTTCCTGGTTAGCTAGGACATTCTTCTTCAAGTCTGATCAAGCCCAAGCCCCCTTGCCTTCACTACATCCCCCTCCCCCGAAACACATACCCCGACAGCACTGCTAAGAGAATGTGGAAATCTCGATCATCGTGTCACTGTTAACAGACGACGGCACACTGTTTGCAATGGCGGCAAGTGTTTACATACTTTATGTTTTTAATAGTGCTTATTTGTCGAAGAGAACAATCTACGAAGACACTGGCCAATGCGGAGGTCAAAAAGGCAACGGATGTGTTTTGCAGGCTTCGAGTCCGACCGGCACTTGCCTGCCTTCACTTAACCGAATGGCACGAGCCAGCGCAGGATACCCGGTGTGTCTTGAGCAGTTGGTACCAGCTAACCTCGCCGTGTCCCACCCTGGAGAACCGTCACAAACACTCTGTCCGGTAACAGTAGTTGTTCACAATGTGGAATGACAGAGCACCCTGCAGAAAGCGATGTGGGGTGAAGGTTGTGCAGAAGAACGATAGGAGTGATTAATGAGTTTAGGAGGAACACAAACTGCAGTTGACAGTCTACTGGAGCTTTTTACCTACTACAGTGCGCGTGCTTGCACAAGTCATGCTGAGACCTGCTAGTTCGCTCCTTGCTGACGTATTAATGGCAGAACAATGTGCAGCAGACACAACCTGATACCAACGGGTGGACTTGAGAAGGCATGACGTGCAAGTTCGACCTCCGTGCGACTTGTCGACTCTTTGTTTTTAGCCACGTAAACACACGTAATGCAGAGTCTCCACCTAGAGTTTCTGCTCCACTGGCAAGTTGAACACATACATTGTCATGTCAGTGGAACCCAGCGAACCAGTTCCTCGCACCCTCCAATCTGTGCCTAGCTGCATGAGTGTTCACGATGTCTTACCTACATTAAAATACCCTTAACTCTTCACAGTTTACACAGAACTCGTTTAGTTTAAAAAAAAAACATGTCTTTGGTTGCTGAACAAAACATCCTAAGCCGTAAAGAGTTAAGATTCTCTCGTGTAACATTTTTATTTTTAAATTCCAAGCATCCTCGATTCTTTCCACGATTCTAGTTTCTAACCTCTTAAAGAAAATAAAAGCGTGGTGAGAAGGGGAAGTAAATTTATAATTACTTTGCGGTTTCTGCTTTAATTTTTTTGTGATTTGCTTTCTTTGGTAAATTTCCACACGTTTTAAACTTTAGAGTCACTGTCACAACTGCTTCTTCCTTTCCTTGGCGATATCCAAGATAAAAATTAGTCCGGGAAAGGAAAGTTTGCTAGT
This sequence comes from Marisa cornuarietis, assembly GCA_004794655.1. NCBI lineage: Eukaryota > Metazoa > Mollusca > Gastropoda > Architaenioglossa > Ampullariidae > Marisa > Marisa cornuarietis. Next base: position 557,604 of record SMMW01000032.1, on the reverse strand, counting down.
AAATTAAAAATTTATGCAAGATCCGTTTTTTTAATTATTTCTTAGTAAAATGTTCTTTAAAACATTTGTAACAACTCCAACGGATGCTGCAGCACACTTGAACTTTTTAAGGTCAGCTGACAGAGATGGGTAAATTGGCTGCTGTTCAAAGAAAACCACCTTAAGTGATAGTACATTTCCGCTGAAGCTTGGATTTTTCGCGGGAAACGGGTTTCACACATTCAAGCCAGATTTTCTCAGAACTTGGATTGTGTTTGTTGTCCGAGATTGGTGTTTGGAGGGCGATTGAAATTACAAGACCTCTGCAATTAAAAGCTGTCTGTCGCTCTAAGACTTCATCGTTTCTGGTGTCCTGTTCCCAAGCGTCTCTATTGACTTGTTCCCTGCAGCTCCGTAGGAGCAGGAGAACATTGCAGCGTATAAGCAGCTGCTTTCTTTGGTGCGCCCTATTCAAATTCTCTCTCTCTCTCTTGAGTTGCGCCTAGACCGACATGGTCAACTAATTTCCGTACCTTGTCAAGCCTGTTTATATATGTGGTAATGCAGGAACAGTCCCTGCAAGTGCACTCTAACTTATTTCAGCGAGATTTCTCCTGTCTGACTCTCCTTTCCATTTCTTTCTATAATGGTTATCAAGCTAGGAACCTCTTCTCTGTACTGTCCCTGTCACAAACTTTCCATTTGGAATGAGGTCACGTGATCCAGCTAAAGACCAATCGCTGTCGTTTCCCGTTTACGCATGCGCTGTGGCGGACCGATCAGCCAAACATTTGTCGATTTCTAGAAGTAATAGACACATTTTCTTTCGAATTAAATTTATTTCTATTGGAAGTAGAATGTACATCTTGCTAAGATTCGATCTGCTAAGCAAATTATCTATTGAGCAGGTGCACACTACAAACGGAGGTGAATGTAGTTTTCCGCTGAGCACTTCACCGAGGACGTCTAAACAGAGCGTTAGAGAAAGAGAGAGAGAGAACTCTTCACCCAGTCATTCACCAATGCACATTCGTGATCTCCATCTCCACCTTAAATTTTACTTTGGGCATTGAGTAGAGATATGATCATGGATTAAAAGGAGTGGCTGTCATTTTGAATCAGCAGCCATTGACCGTTCGAGAGCGGTGAAAGAAAGTCTTTAAGTCGCATTGCGCCTAAAGCCATCTCCACATTGTGCGACTAGGCGAACTCAAAGGAAACCTATCTGTAGCTAAACTGATCTGATTGAGGTCGAAACTCGATCGTTGAAGACAAAAACTTCCCCACAGCCTTTTCCACACTGAGGTAAGAAAATGTCGACCAAATGAAGATAATAAACTGGTTGCAACCTGTACATAGATACTGTGGTTCCTGCTTACTTGTACCATGGCTTTAGGCTCAACTTTGTGAAGCTGGCATTACGGCATTCTGGTTACAAGACTCCCTCTACCCTATCCTTCAATGTCCGCGATGTACAAAAATTCGGAATGAGGAGATGGCCAAACCAATTTTTCGTTATTCTTTACATTCCCGGGTTTAAGTGAAAGAAAGATTGCTAGCATCAAAAGTATTCTTTTGAAACAAAGCTCTGTCATTTTCACAGTACTTATTTAAAAGTGAACTTGTTTTATCTGCCCTTTAACCCCAAACACGCTGTGGTAGGCTAACCACACATTCTATTTATGAAATGCAATTATTCTAATCAACGTGTATTTTGATATCAGTCTCTCTCTCTCTCTCTCTCTCTCTCTCTATTTCACCAAGAACGTTGAGAGTACGGGCCACTCGAAGCCTCTACCTACATTAGTACCTGGCTAACCTCCACCAGCCAGCTAGAAAAATGTTCATAACATGTTAGCTTACTGGTTGACCGTCAGGCGTTAACCATTTGGCTACCCTCAGGGGCGGTAACTATGATGCGAGGGTAAGTCGTTGCCTCTGGGGCAAAATTAGAAAATCAAGGCAAGTGTCTTTGTCTACGAAGCTTTGTCCAAAGGCCCGAGGACTTTGACTCATGTTGCCTTACCCAGGGAATTCACCGCTTCGTAGCAACATCCCCGATGGTAAAGCATCATCCCTAGTCAAGAGACAATAATTATGTTTACTCTTTGTTTCCCCATGGGGCAAATACTACCTCTCCTTTATAACTACGGCCCCATGGTGGCTAACCTCCAGCACACCGCATATTATAGTTTTGGTCTCCTCGCAGCCTCTGTACAACACTGAACAGGAGTATACACCGTTTAGGCCTGAGACAGCTGGTTCAATACCCATGTGGTGCAGCATATTTTCATCCAGTTCACCCAATTTTCCAATGGGTACCTGACCCTTTAAAGAGGGTTTGGACTGTAGTGCAGTGACAAAGAGAAGATGGGTGGCACTGTCATACAAGGCTACATATCGCTTGTATACAACTGCATACACATAGACTAGTGAACGCTGTGTGTATACAATGTACAAGAGCAACAACTGTGGAAATAATAATAAAGTTAATTTATAGAGTCCTCTAGCCCACCATGAAAGATTAGCTTAAAATGCTTGACAAATACATATGAGATTGTTCACACTGTATATTTCTTTTTAAATAGACAGGTTTGACCTTTGAGACTAAAGTTGTTCTAGTCCTACAATTGATTGCATTATGACGGTTTGAAGTGTGCGAGTCCAATGGTGACTCTAATCACCTTTCTAGGCCTCTGATACGAAACTGCTTTGTGTGACTTAAGACTCATTTCGCTGTGGCGGGTCACAATATAAACACACAAATATAATAATAATAATAAAAATAATAATAATAATAATAATACACGGACGCTCGCAACAGAGCATACAAACGTCAAATCTAGATAATTCCATGTGGCGGGATGAAAAATGTGTCGTTCGTATTTGCCCAGTTGAAGAAGTGTGTGCGAGGCTGCACGTGCTGATATCCACACCACAGTACAGTAAAGCTGGCTATATATAGCGCCCTCTACCTGCCTGTCGGCACGATCAAAGTCCTTCATAGTAGGTGGTGTGACGTCAAAATAAGCTGAAGACCTACCAGACTGACGTAGGTTGAGTACACTACATCAAAGGGCATCGAGTACATACAGTACAGTAATACAATACACACAGTACATATAGTACATATAATACACACATCACATATTATAACATATACAGTACAGTAATACGATACACAGTACATATAGTACACACATCATATACATATAACATATACAGTACAGTAATACGATATACAGTACATATAGTACACACATCATATACATATAACATATACAGTACAGTAATACAATACACACAGTACAAATAGTACATATAATACACACATCACATATTATAACATATACAGTACAGTAATACGATACACAGTACATACAGTACACACATCATATACATATAACATATACAGTATAGTAATACGATATACAGAACATATAGTACATATAAAACACACATCACATATTATAACATATACAGTACAGTAATACGATACACAGTACATATAGTACACACATCATATACATATAACATATACAGTACAGTAATACGATATACAGTACATATAGTACACACATCATATACATATAACATATACAGTACAGTAATACGATATACAGTACATATAGTACATATAATACACACATCACATATTATAACATATACAGTACAGTAATACGATACACAGTACATATAGTACACACATCATATACATATAACATATACAGTACATACAGTACAGTAATACAATACACAGTACACATAAAACACACATCACATACATATAATACATACAGTAGGTACAGTACATATAATACACACATCACATACGTATAACATATACAGTACATATAGTACAATAATAATAAAAGTTACCTTGTATAGCCCCTTACATATCCTCCCTTTAGGCCGAACTCAAGGCGCTTCACTAATGACAGATGGTGTGACGTGAAAATAATGTGACGTCAGAACAAAATGACGGAGCTCCAGGTCATAGGGCAGCGTCTACACACAGCACCAACACACTCCGCAGGCCAAATATCAAAGGTCCCACAAGTCGTAATACACTCCCTAGTCAATGTAGTCCCTAATAACACATCCTACACACAGCACACATCACACAAGTAGTAATACACTCCCTAGTCAATGTAGTTCCTAATAACATCCTACACACAGCACACATCACACTAGTCGTAATACACTCCCTAGTCAATGTAGTTCCTAATAACACATCCTACACACAGCACACATCACACTAGTCGTAATACACTCCCTAGTCAATGTAGTTCCTAATAACACATCCTACACACAGCACACATCACACTAGTCGTAATACACTCCCTAGTCAATGTAGTTCCTAATAACACATCCTACACACAGCACACATCACACTAGTCGTAATACACTCCCTAGTCAATGTAGTTCCTAATAACACATCCTACACACAGCACACATCACACTAGTCGTAATACACTCCCTAGTCAATGTAGTTCCTAATAACACATCCTACACACAGCACACATCACACTAGTCGTAATACACTCCCTAGTCAATGTAGTTCCTAATAACACATCCTACACACAGCACACATCACACAAGTCGTAATACACTCCCTAGTCAATGTAGTTCCTAATAACACATCCTACACACAGCACACATCACACTAGTCGTAATACACTCCCTAGTCAATGTAGTTCCTAATAACACATCCTACACACAGCACACATCACACTAGTCGTAATACACTCCCTAGTCAATGTAGTTCCTAATAACATCCTACACACAGCACACATCACACTAGTCGTAATACACTCCCTAGTCAATGTAGTTCCTAATAACACATCCTACACACAGCACACATCACACTAGTCGTAATACACTCCCTAGTCAATGTAGTTCCTAATAACACATCCTACACACAGCACACATCACACTAGTCGTAATACACTCCCTAGTCAATGTAGTTCCTAATAACACATCCTACACACAGCACACATCACACTAGTCGTAATACACTCCCTAGTCAATGTAGTTCCTAATAACACATCCTACACACAGCACACATCACACTAGTCGTAATACACTCCCTAGTCAATGTAGTTCCTAATAACACATCCTACACACAGCACACATCACACTAGTCGTAATACACTCCCTAGTCAATGTAGTTCCTAATAACACATCCTACACATCACACTAGTCGTAATACATAGTCAATGTAGTTCCTAATAACACATCCTACACACAGCACACATCACACTAGTCGTAATACACTCCCTAGTCAATGTAGTTCCTAATAACACATCCTACACACAGCACACATCACACTAGTCGTAATACACTCCCTAGTCAATGTAGTTCCTAATAACACATCCTACACACAGCACACATCACACTTGTCGTAATACACTCCCTAGTCAATGTAGTTCCTAATAACACATCCTACACACAGCACACATCACACTAGTCGTAATACACTCCCTAGTCAATGTAGTTCCTAATAACACATCCTACACACAGCACACATCACACTAGTCGTAATACACTCCCTAGTCAATGTAGTTCCTAATAACACATCCTACACACAGCACACATCACACTAGTCGTAATACACTCCCTAGTCAATGTAGTTCCTAATAACACATCCTACACACAGCACACATCACACTAGTCGTAATACACTCCCTAGTCAATGTAGTTCCTAATAACACATCCTACACACAGCACACATCACACTAGTCGTAATACACTCCCTAGTCAATGTAGTTCCTAATAACACATCCTACACACAGCGCACATCACACTAGTCGTAATACACTCCCTAGTCAATGTAGTTCCTAATAACACATCCTACACACAGCACACATCACACTAGTCGTAATACACTCCCTAGTCAATGTAGTTCCTAATAACACATCCTACACACAGCACACATCACACTAGTCGTAATACACTCCCTAGTCAATGTAGTTCCTAATAACACATCCTACACACAGCACACATCACACTAGTCGTAATACACTCCCTAGTCAATGTAGTCCCTAATAACACATCCTACACACAGCACACATCACACTAGTCGTAATACACTCCCTAGTCAATGTAGTTCCTAATAACACATCCTACACACAGCACACATCACACTAGTCGTAATACACTCCCTAGTCAATGTAGTTCCTAATAACACATCCTACACACAGCACACATCACACTAGTCGTAATACACTCCCTAGTCAATGTAGTTCCTAATAACACATCCTACACACAGCACACATCACACTAGTCGTAATACACTCCCTAGTCAATGTAGTTCCTAATAACACATCCTACACACAGCACACATCACACTAGTCGTAATACACTCCCTAGTCAATGTAGTTCCTAATAACACATCCTACACACAGCACACATCACACTAGTCGTAATACACTCCTAGTCAATGTAGTTCCTAATAACACATCCACACAGCACACATCACACTAGTCGTAATACACTCCCTAGTCAATGTAGTTCCTAATAACACATCCTACACACAGCACACATCACACTAGTCGTAATACACTCCCTAGTCAATGTAGTTCCTAATAACACATCCTACACACAGCACACATCACACTAGTCGTAATACACTCCCTAGTCAATGTAGTTCCTAATAACACATCCTACACACAGCACACATCACACTAGTCGTAATACACTCCCTAGTCAATGTAGTCCCTAATAACACATCCTACACACAGCACACATCACACTAGTCGTAATACACTCCCTAGTCAATGTAGTTCCTAATAACACATCCTACACACAGCACACATCACACAAGTCGTAATACACTCCCTAGTCAATGTAGTTCCTAATAACACATCCTACACACAGCACACATCACACTAGTCGTAATACACTCCCTAGTCAATGTAGTTCCTAATAACACATCCTACACACAGCACACATCACACTAGTCGTAATACACTCCCTAGTCAATGTAGTCCTAATAACACATCCTACACACAGCACACATCACACTAGTCGTAATACACTCCCTAGTCAATGTAGTTCCTAATAACACATCCTACACACAGCACACATCACACAAGTCGTAATACACTCCCTAGTCAATGTAGTTCCTAATAACACATCCTACACACAGCACACATCACACTAGTCATACATACACACAGCGCACATCACACTAGTCGTAATACACTCCCTAGTCAATGTAGTCCCTAATAACACATCCTACACACAACACACATCACACTAGTCGTACTACACTCCCTAGTCAATGTAGTTCCTAATAACACATCCTACACACAGCACACATCACACTAGTCGTAATACACTCCCTAGTCAATGTAGTTCCTAATAACACATCCTACACATAGCACACATCACACTAGTCATAATACACTCCCTAGTCAATGTAGTTCCTAATAACACATCCTACACACAACACACATCACACTAGTCGTAATACACTCCCTAGTCAATGTAGTTCCTAATAACACATCCTACACACAGCACACATCACACTAGTCGTAATACACTCGCTAATCAATGTAGTTCCTAATTACACATCCTACACACAGCACACAAGTCGTAATACACTCCCTAGTCAATGTAGTTCCTAATAACACATCCTACACACAACACACATCACACTAGTCGTAACACACTCCCTAGTCAATGTAGTCCCTAATAACATCCTACACACAGCACACATCACACTAGTCGTAATACACTCCCTAGTCAATGTAGTCCCTAATAACACATCCTACACACAGCACACATCACACTAGTCGTAATACACTTCCTAGTCAATGTAGTCCTAATAACACATCCTGCACAGCACACTGGTCGTAATACGCCCTAGTCAATGTAGTTCCTAATAACACATCCTACACACAGCACACTAGTCGTAATACACTCCTAGTCAAGTAGGTTCCTAATAACATCACCACGCACATCGCATCACACTAGTCGTAATATCCCTGAGTCAATGTAGTTCCTAATAACACATCCTACACACAGCACACATAACACTAGTCGTAATACACTCCCTAGTCAATGTAGTTCCTAATAACACATCCTACACACAGCACACATCACACTAGTCGTAATACACTGCCTAGTCAATGTAGTTCCTAATAACACATCCACACACAGCACACATCACACTAGTCGTAATACTCGCTAGTCAATGTAGTTCCTAATAACACATCCTACACACAGCACACATCACACTAGTAGTAATACACTCCCTAGTCAATGTAGTTCCTAATAACATCCTACACACAGCACACATCACACTAGTCGTAATACACTCCCTAGTCAATGTAGTTCCTAATAACACATCCTACACACAGCACACGTCACACTAGTCGTAATACACTCGCTAGTCAATGTAGTTCCTAATAACACATCCTACACACAGCACACATCACACAAGTCGTAATACACTCCCTAGTCAATGTAGTTCCTAATAACACATCCTACACACACCACACATCACACTAGTCGTAATACACTCCCTAGTCAATGTAGTTCCTAATAACACATCCTACACACAGCACACATCACACTAGTCGTAATACACTCCCTAGTCAATGTAGTTCCTCATAACACATCCTACACACAGCACACATCACACTAGTAGTAATACACTCGCTAGTCAATGTAGTTCCTAATAACACATCCTACACACAGCACACATCACACTAAACGTAATACACTCGCTAGTCAATGTAGTTCCTAATAACACATCCTACACACAACACACATCACACTAGTAGTAATACACTCGCTAGTCAATGTAGTTCCTAATAACACATCCTACACACATCACACTAGTCGTAATACACTCGCTAGTCAATGTAGTTCCTAATAACACATCCTACACACAGCACACATCACACAAGTCGTAACACACTCCCTAGTCAATGTAGTTCCTAATAACACATCCTACACACAGCACACATCACACTAGTCGTAATACACTCCCTAGTCAATGTAGTTCCTAATAACACATCCTACACACAGCACACATCACGCTAGTCGTAATACACTCCCTAGTCAATGTAGTTCCTAATAACACATCCTACACACAGCACACATCACACTAGTCGTAACACACTCCCTAGTCAATGTAGTTCCTAATAACACATCCTACACACAGCACACATCACACTAGTCGTAATACACTCCCTAGTCAATGTAGTTCCTAATAACACATCCTACACACAGCACACATCACGCTAGTCGTAATACACTCCCTAGTCAATGTAGTTCCTAATAACACATCCTACACACAGCACACATCACACTAGTCGTAACACACTCCCTAGTCAATGTAGTTCCTAATAACACATCCTACACACAGCACACATCACACTAGTCGTAATACACTCCCTAGTCAATGTAGTTCCTAATAACACATCCTACACACAGCACACTAGTCGTAATACACTCCCTAGTCAATGTAGTTCCTAATAACACATCCTACACACAGCACACATCACACTAGTCGTAATACACTCCCTAGTAATACAATACACACAGTACATACAGTACAGTAATACAATACACTCAGTACATACAGTACAGTACATATAATGCACACATCACATACAACTAATGCATACAGTAAATACAGCACATACAGTACAGTAATACAATACACACAGTACGTACAGTACATATAATGCGCACATCACATACAAATAATAATACAGTAAATACAATACATACAGTACAGTAATACAACACATAGTGCATACAGTACATATAGTACACACATCACATACATATAACATATACAGTAATACAATACATACAGTACGTATAGTACACACATCACATACATATAATACATACAGTACAGTTTTTTACCCGTACAGCGAAATCGAAACATCAAGACACTCTTGCTGGTGGTGCTCGTAAGAGAGCAGGTGCGGAGCGGTGTCTTTCTGTGCGTTCGTGAACGTGCGCGCGAAGACTGGGCGGAAACTAGTGTTTGATGCCACATCTGTGATGATTGCACCGGTCAGGGCAGAGCAGGATAGAGTGTCTCACACAGAGAGAGAGAGAGGGATGCATACAGCCTTAAAAAAAAAGGGAAGAAGGAAGACATCATTCTTGTGTTTTTCTGTCTGCATGCTGACGACTCGTATACCAAACACGCTGTCTTCCTTAAAAACAGATTCAAAATGTTTTTAACTAAAATAATTTCAAATAAATGCGTTCTCAGGTTGTATGGCGTGTTATATATATTCAGAAGGCGGGCCGGAGACCACCCTGGTGACATCATCAAACATGTCGGACGTGGCAGTTCTTTCTCAGACAGACTTGCTTCTGGAATTCACCAAACCTAGAGTGCGCATATGTTTTGATGCGGTCTGCGCAAGCAGAGTGGCGAGAATAGCTGCGAGCACACCTGTTTATTTCCTTTTAAATAAGATCAGGTCAGCGTTCCGCACATTTGATGTTTTCCAACATCTTTCTGCAGGCTTCGATACTCCCTCTCCTTCGTTTGAAGTCTGCAGTAATATTTGTCTTCAGGATTCAAGACCAAGCGCTTGAAGGTGTGTACTTAATCTGCTTTTCAAAAGAAACTGGAATGTTCTAACTGGAATGTGTTGCTGGTTCTCCTGTTCTTCTATTCCTATTCTCGTCTTTCGGACATAGGGACCTAATGTAATATTTTACATTTCTCTCTTTCTTTGTGTACATTCAGTGTCCCATTTCTTGCCACAACATTTAATAACTGTGCACAGCTTGTGGAGTGTTTTAACGGGGGGGGGGGGAAGGGAGGGGGGGCCTTTATGTTGATGTTGATTTGAAATATTGAACATTCGAGTCACGTTCCGCGCAATGTAAATGTCTTTCTATTCCTTCCCTTTACACTGTTACTACAGTTCTGCTCGTGAAAAATCTTTACCTTCCTACTTGCCGTCATTAGTTCAAGTCTTTTTTTTTATTTTATTTATTTTTGAGTCGGTAGTAGGTATCCTAAAGCATCTCTTCCTTTTGAATGAACTCTTCCACGGACCGGTTACTAAATTAAAACCCAGCCACTAGAAACTGTTGGGTTGAAGAGTTTTCGTTTCTACATTCTGTCAACGAACTTTGAAAATAAGTAGTTTTCAATAGGAACTCATCTTGTTGCTATCATTTCAGACCGCATTACCAGGCTACCATTATGGAGTAGAAGATGGTTCTCACATTTTACCAAATAAAGGTATGTTGATTGTATTCCTTGTCTTGTGTAACAAGTGCGATCATCCCCATAGACATTTTTCAGCCGCTAGAGGTTTCGGAGGCTGAATGAGTGCATGTGTGGGTGACTTGTTCTTCACTTCCTCCTTTTTTTTTTAATCGAGATTTCCATTTTAGCTTTCAATGAAAACCTTTCTTCTGGTTCATTCCGGTGCACGCTGGGGGCTGGGCTGTGTTTTAAGTCTGGCAATCTCCTCCCCTCTCCCAGTTCCGCCAGAAACTCGTGGCTACATCATATGGTTTGAAGACCAAGCAGCTGACTTGTTTTTGCTTCTGGCTTTTTCCAGTACATTTCGCTATCCACCTCCTCGGGCCACAAGGTAAACAAACCTCGGGAGTTCTGCCCGCGCTGTTGTGAGATGTAGACTGTAATTCTATGAGACTACACTCTGAAAATACATCGAAAAGCGACCACCTTCTTTGCGTTGAGTAGAACCAGAGGAGAATGTCATTACCTGGATATTGAATGATAGCTTGATGGCCGAATCCCAGATTAAAGCTTGTTTTTCCATTGTTTTGTTTCATTTTAGGCTGGTCCTTTTGTTTGTGTTAATGTGTTTTTTGTTGTTTTTCTAGTTTGTATGGTTGGTAGTTTTCTGGGAGGCTGTGTTGCTCTTTTTCGATTTTTTTGTGGCAAAGAACAGCAGTCATGGGTGTGCAAGATATTTGCAAGACGCTGGCATTAGCGTGTGTTGATATCTGTGAGACCATCAGCTCTCTGCAGATGCAGGGTGTCAAGGTCGGGTACAAGAGACTCTGACCCATAACAAAACTTCTACATCCTGCATCTTATTCCATCCCTGAAGTGTTCATTGTCTCATTTTTCATTGAGGTGCCCCGGTGCCATATGTAGCTTGCACATTCATGATTGTCATGCTGCTTGCAATGCAAACGCGTCCTCCAAGCTTTGTACTGGCCCAAGTGATTACCCGACCATGGCAGGGTGTGTTGCTGCTTTTGCTCGAGACCTGGGATAGGATCTTCGTCCAGTAGATTATTGTTGACGAGGGTAAGAACGTATCTTTGCAGAGCGGACCCAAGGTGGTTCCTTGTTTCTGTCACTGAAGTTTGTACATTGCATATTCTTCATTCTTGACCTCTTCTCTACGACGATGTTCATTTGGCTGACAAGAAACGACAGTACCCTGTGAAATAAAATACTAAAATCCTAATGGAGAGTTCTTGTGCTGTGTTTTGTAGACATGAGACAGGGAAAGATAGGGATAGGTTACAGCATAGTGGAGTTGCTGAAGACCCCAGAATCACTTAAATGTCCTAGCACAGTCTCCTTGTCCTCTGTTCCCTCCTCTCCACACACACAAAGAAAGAACGAGCACAACTATGATGCCATACATCAACCTGCTTGAGACAAATTAACTGATAGATCAAACATTGACAATAAAATCACAGCTTTAAGAGTTAGGTGCTTAGTACAAGGCTATACCTTGGATAGTACATTAATTTATGTGGGTACATATGTAGGTTTTACAGATCACCCTGTAGGATTTATGGTCGGACGACAACAACTATTTTACTAAACTTGAAAGTTATGAGTATTTCTAACACTGCTCCGAAAGAAACAGAACTATTGCAAAAGAGTATAATAGTTCTGTAATGTGCTGGATGAGGTGGCAGCTGACTATTGATTGCCTTCACTACATCCACATGTTTTGTCTCTGGGGCTTGCGATGGAGAAATCCCAATGAGGGTAACAGAAAAGAAAGCTCCAGCCTTGGGCAAAGATAAACCATCGCGATAGTCTGTGAAGACTTGGTATATAAACAGGTTACGACTTCTGTGTAATTGTGGTCATCATTAAAACCAACCCCACCACACCACACCACACCACACCACACCCCCGCGTTTCCCGACACGACGAACGAGAAGGCGCTGCCGCGGAGTGTGTGATTGTCCCATCGATCCGAAGTTAGGCGTAACAGTGAAACACCGAAAAGCTGGAAAATAGATCGATTTTTATTCAGAGATGCCTGCGTATCGACAGCAAAACTATTATTTGCCTGCGGGCGAAGAATGAGGTCCTTTGCTCTTCTCCCTGACAGCAAATTCTCAGCTAAGCCGACTTGTGGACCAGCAGCAGGTCTGTGCTGTGGACTTGAAGACTAAGTTGCTTTCTCGTTAGGAAACAGCGTGAAGGTCTTAAGATAATCCATCTTGCTTTCCCGGCAAGCCTTTCCCCCCCCCCACCCAACCCAGCCACCCCTCGCAGTGAAAAGCTTGTGAAGAGCGTTTTGAGTCCATGGAGGTCAGGCTAACCTAAACAATAGTTTGTACCAGAGAAAACCCCGGATGTTGTTGAGGTCTGAACCGGCGCAACTGTTAATTAATGGCGCGAGTGTTGCCAGGTAGTGTAGACAGTAAGCACACCTGCCTTTGATTCTGGCCCTACGGTGGTTCATTCATACAGTTCTTTTAAGACATTTTTGTAAGGCACATTTTACAGTATTTTTTTTTTTTACGTTAGGAACGATAACTATTGTATTGTACATTTACGGTACTTTTGAAGATTACGATGCTTTTGCATGGTATTTGTACGGTACTTTCTCTTAAGATACTTTTCATTTGCTAATTACTGTACTTTTTTGCAGTGTATTCAACACTTATGGTCCTGTGAACGTTTACCGTACTTTTATCAGGTCCATTTTAGTATTTCAGGCTTAAGGTACCTTGGTCCGGTAGATTCTAAAATACGTTTGGTTGATGATGTTTACAGACACTGTTTGACTGTTGCAGTTCTATGAACGAGCTCTGGTCTTTGCATACCACTGCTAACAAATTTGTCATCTGTCTTCTTTTGCGAATGTATTTTTTTGTCATCAATTAAGGCGGCTTAACCGCGGGGTAGTCTGGGCCTGTCACCGATGGAGAGAAACTACGGTTTGTTGGACGCGAAATCCCAGCCTACAACAAACAACTCTCGGGGACTTTGGGACAAGCACCTTACCGTCCCTGTTTTGTTCTGCCTTATGGAGGGGTGTTCACGGTAAGGTGCATGCAGGGAGATTTTTCTGATCTGTTCTGTGAAACCGCGATCGGTTGCCATAGCAGTAGGGGGGCCACTAGCAACATCTGCAACGAGGTTCGTCCTGCTGTGCGTTTCGCCAACCGCGCAAAAACAAGCCAATCTGTCCAGTGAGCCGAGTGACAGCATGTAGTCACGCTTGCTGCTCGACAGAGCTCAGATTGTAACGACAAGTGAAAAACAGTTCAAAGGGTCATTATCTCTCCACTTTTGACACAACGCGCTGCAGGGGCACTAGTCAGATGAAGACATCTCGCACCAGGACTTATTACCCATGAGCACCCGTGCAGCAGAAATACATCATGTCCTCAGCCACAATCTCTCGTAATCACAGTTACTCTTCTCTTACTCTTTTCTCTGTTGTCGTTGTCGTTATCGTGATTTCTCACCTGACTCGTGTCAAAGATTTGTATAAAAAAAAAGTTGGCGACTGTGACCCTTTGGGTAAAATAATTGCAGTGTCTCACCCTTCGTTCGCTACACTTTCACTGTGAGTGTAAGAGCTGTATACGTGTCTTACATTCCAGTGACGTCTTCACTGTATTTAGTGACGTTTTCCTTGCGTTTAGTAACGTTTACACCTGTCTGTTGAGTGACGTTTACATCTCCACTTCTTTACACCAAAGTTTTGTCCCCGTTTCTGACGTTTATGCTTACAGCTGCATTTACGTGACTTTACAGCCGCATTCTAGTGATAATACAGCTGCATTTTAGTGACATTACAGCTACATTTCAGCGACATTACAGCTGTACTTCAGTGACATTACAGCTACATTTCAGTGACATTGCAGCTGTATTTCAGAGACATTACAGCTACATTTCAGTGACATTACAGCTGCATTTCAGTGACATTGCAGCTGTATTTCAGCGACATTGCAGCTACATTTCAGTGACATTACAGCTACATTTCAGTGACATTGCAGCTGTACTTCAGTGACATTACAGCTACATTTCAGTGACATTGCAGCAACATTTCAGTGACTTTACAGCTGCATTTCAACGACATTACAGCTACATTTCAGTGACATTACAGCTACATTTCAGTGACATCGCAGCTGCATTTCAGTAAAATTACAACTGTGTTTCAGTAACATTACATCTATATTTCAGTGAAGTTCACACCTGCTTTTTGCTGACATTTCCACGAGAATGTCGGGGACGGTTACCTGCATAACTGACAGCAGTTCACGTGGCGAGTTATTAAATGCGCCGCCATGTAGTTCCATCACAGCGTAATGGTAGACTCGTAATGATGCCAAGCAGGCATACGGCAAGAAGGTTTACATGTCCTCTCTTCTTTCTTCCTTCCTTCTATCGCTCCTTCTTTTACTTCTGAAACCTAAGAAGAGGGTAATGACTTGGAAGACGAAGACAAAGATGGGGATCAGCTGTCTGCGTTACTTTACAGCCAAAGAAAACGTTGGCTGACTTGAAGTTTTGTCTGCTTTGGCCTGACTCCAGGATGACAATATGGGCAAGGCATGGTTTTATGATAAACAACACGAGACAGCTAACAACCGTAACAGCCTGGCATCGTAGTGTACACAGATGGTTTCACAGTGGTACCTGTGCAGTACAGTCGTTTCTCGGGTTCAAACTCCCCCGGTACTGAGTGACTTTTTAACTACCCTACCCTCTACTTCAATCCCGCATCCCCACTCCTTTAAAACGCTAAAACGAATGAAGCTCCAGAATTTAATTCAAAAATCGAGTGGAGAGAATGTGTGTGTGTGTGTGTGTGTGTGTGTGTGTGTGTGTGTGTGTGTGCGTGCGTGCGTGCGTGCGTGCGTGCGTGCGTGTGTGTGTGTGTGTGTGTGTTATTCAGGGGCTAACATACCAAAACTAGAGAGATTTATTCACATAATCCTTATGGAAAAAGGGTTTCTTCCAAATATTCCCCAAACATATTTCCAGGTTGCTAGGTTTGACTGTGGAGAAACCTAACAATGAAAAATCTCGATATACGGAGGAGTGGGCATTCATTTTTATAACAGCATTTACAAAAGTCAAAATCACCCTCTTTGCAGAGATAGGACCAAGACCATAACAAGTTTCTGTTTTCGTTTTGCGGGTAACGACTCAAAGGGTGTTATCACAGCCTCCCTTGGAAGCAGAAATGATTTGACAGATTTGCAGCCTGCATTCCACAAGTCATAAAGACTTTGTTTATCAAAAGAAAAATATATAAACAACGAAAAATCTGACGGAAATATCGTGAAAGGGAAGGATCGTGGACATGGTCTTGTCAACTCTTAGACTTGTTTATCAGAGAAAAGATTTGTAGTATTCAGGCTGGCATTCACAGAGCACACCCCCATTTATATGTAACTCTCAGGGCGGGTGAGCTTTGTTTGTGATAATTGAATGGTACAGTTGGACACTGATACAGGTGGCAGTTTGTCTTTTCTTGCGAAGCTCAACCCTGACTTGCACACTTCTGTATTTCTAAAAAAATCTTACCTAACTCTGCTAGAACACACCTGGAAGATCTTGAGTGCTCAGGGGCTGGTATTGACAATTTTTATCAGTAGAAGGGACTTTAATTCTGAGAGAGTTGTGGAGGATGGTGATGTGCAAAACCCGCTTGACTCTGAGAACAGTTTGATGGAGGGTTTGCTTTGACCGTTTTTCTCGTCCTTTCACGGCTCATGGAGCAACTATCCTCGTTGAAGAATGCGCTGTATCAATTATCTCTCCTGCTGTTGACAGAAGATTTCACGGGCTGATTTTGTCTGTGTGCTTCACCTCATGGGTGCCTCTGAAATCGCCATTGTCGATTCTTGTTAATTTGCGACGATAATAACCTTCTTGAAGACTGACACTTTCTGACCTGTGTGCATGGAAGCTTCTAGAAAACCACTGGTTTTCTAGAAGCTTCCATGCACACAGGTCCGGGTGTCCAGCGCCGATTCTACGCCAGCCGATGCAAGCAGGGTAGGGAGGAAAATGGGGGACAAGAGTGGCGGGGGGGGGGTCAATAAAGTGAACGAAAACAAAGAAGGACGGTGGTGGAAGGTGGGTGGTGGTCTTTGCTGGCCGGCTCTTATCGCTGACGGCCGTCAGCTCGTGCACAGATTAGTAACACAATGATTCATGCCCGTGCCGCAGTCCAGAGTGAATCCACTGCAGGTCTTAGCAGCAGCAGCAGCGCCTTGCATCAAAACAACAATGAAAACTTCGCACTTGCAGCCTGACCCGACACCTTCGGTCGTGGAAACGAAGTGAATGGAGGGCTTTACGAGTCCAGTGCTATGGTAACTAGACAAACAAAATCCACGTTCTCCATCGACTTATCCACGGACGCAGGAATTTTTGTTTTTTTTTAATTTGTGTGGGTTAAGTCCTTTATTTCTTTCTCAATTTTCTACAATTAAAAATTAACATCCCTGATGTTCTGAAAAGTCACCAATACGATTTGCCGACTTTAGAAGTTTGTCTTTTAGATTCTTTCTCTCCGCTAAACGTGAGGCCAGGCCAACTGGATGCTACGGAATATCAAACAAGACTGGTGGTCAAGGACTAGTTTCGTCTTTTCCTGCAAGAACTTTATTTCCTTCCTCTTTTGTTCTCAGACGGGAGAAAATATTGTAAGTGCTACTCTCAAGAAGCTACGGTTGCTTGCTATGTAGTCACCTGACTGCTAGAGGGTGTTTCCAACCGTCCTTTGTCTGCAGTTCATAACCCTAATCGTTATGGTAACCGTGTGGCTGCATACTGATGTGAAAATAACGAAGCGCATCATCATCATCAACATCATCATCATCATCCCTGTCGAACATCGTGTGTCTCTGGTCTTTTTGCCGTAACCATGTACAACTTTTCTGATCTCCATGACGACCAGATAGTACTGCTATTTTGCTACATTCACAAATCTCCTAACTGACATCGCAAACAGGAGGCTGTGTGGGTAACGAAGTGCAAACAATGTAAATTTATTGTTCTCTCTCTTTCTTTCTTTCTCTTTCTCGCTCGGATCCACATGGTCATACGTCCTCGGTTTTCATGATATTTGAGCATTTTATCAACATGAACAAAACTTCAGTAACGAAAAGAAATATTTTAAAATTATTTTATATCAAGCACATGTATAAAGTATTAGCTTTCGAGCATAAAAGAGCAGTCCCCTTTGTCCTTTGTCCCCTTTGATTGATTTTCTACACACGATTTTCCAAGCCCCCGACCCAGAGATAAATATCTCGCTGAGAGGCACTTTGCCCGAACTATCAAAAACACTATCACAGATGCATATCAGTAAAGTAACATGAGCTGGTAAATATCAGGACGAGGGCTTGAGGGGACAGGAAACGTGTGGTTACAATATGTTAACGATACATCCTAGTTGCTCTTCGGCAAAGACGACTGTTTTGATTGGCTGTTCCTCGAGTAGCTATTAGTCAGATGTTTGCAATAAGTCCTCTGGTCCAGGGAGTAAAGTCATTGTGTGTTGTCCACAGTTTTTACTAGATGAACATGTTTACAAGATACTCAATACATGTGTAAAATGCGTGTGTGCGTGCGTGTGCGTGTGTGTGTGCGTGTGTGGTCGTGGATATCGTTAGTCTTCAATAAGGTAAGTATCATTGCACTTTCGAACCCTCATCCGGGGATGTTGAGGAACATGGCCGCCCCGAACTTCTCTCGTAGACTCGCACGAGTTCTGCCTGCTCGCTCGTCTCCACGGAGCCAGGCCTCAGGGATCGAATCTTTTCAAGCGCTTCGTCGGCGCTAATGTGCATGTAGTGCATGAGGTAGCAGGCTATCACGGTGCCCGTTCTGCCCTTTCCTGCAGCGCAATGAACTGCAACGCCCTGCAAACCGACATTACAGACTTTAGGGTCACACTGAGGCTATGATGGAACAATAACTCACAACATCCCATCGGAATCGCCAATACAGAAGACACAGGCCACGAGACCGTATAAACTATCGTAGTAGATGTAATTATATCAACGAAGCCCTCAAACCTACAGCTACAAAACGCTCAAATGCTAATGAATAGCAAAACAGATGTGCACTACAAAGCCCTCGATATTTAAGCCATTTAGCCAACATATTTAAGCTTTATGCCACAACGATTGCCGAGTTACCGTTTGGTCATACTTGGCCCTGTCCACTATCTTGATAAACTGATGCACCTGAGAGAGTGTCGGAGGAGTAAAGTCCTCGACCTCAATACGAACCACCTCCAGTCCTGAAAGAGACAACACGCCCAAATACCGGTCAAGTAGGTCCGCACACAGTTTACCACGTGATCTCTTCAAATATCATAGCTCTCTCTTTCCCCATTTTCATTTCATCTTTTTCCTTCTTACTCGTAATTTAACCTTTTTCATCTTATTTATGTATTTGGAACACCCATTCCATGCACGTCTGCATTTCACAGACAAATAAACGTATAACATGATGTATTATATTTATTATTATTATTCACGAGTCCGAAAGAGGGATTAGGAGAGATAACAGGGGTGGCGGTAGTGATGTGGATTGCTGGTGGTGATGAATACATCCAAGTACTGATTACCTTCTAGATCGTGCTGCGGTAAATGGCGCTCTGCGGTCAAGGACACGATACACGTGACCCCCTGGTTCTTGAGGTAACGCAGGCTGGCAATGGTTGCGGGGAAAGCACATGCGCACAAGAGGTCGACAATGACCCAGGAGAAGTTGGGTGGCATTTCTTCCTCCATGCTGTCGTCAGCATTGCCTGGTGTAGCCAGGTTGCTGCTTTCCCCTGGCAAACTCGCACCAACTTCTGGTCCTTCCTCAGGTGTTTCACTCGAGGGTAAGCTGTTGTCGCCATGTGGTGTAGATGTTGTCATATTATAATAAATATAAGAACCGGGACCAAATTTCTGCAAGACAACAAGAGATAAAAACAACTTGACTGGAAGTCCGGTTGTTGATTTTAAAACGTATACCTTGAATAAGAAGACGGATAATCATAATAATGAGGAGGAGGAGGAGGAGGAGGAGGGGGAAGGAGAAGATGATAGTGTTGCTGGAGGTGAGCTATCACTGTGTTGTAACGCAATAAAATAATTTTTAAAAAAAACCATGAGTGAAGATATATCAAAGAAAATATATTCGAGTGGTCGAAAGTCCAGGGACAGGTCTAAACCAAGGTATAAACCAGGACGGCTCATATTGTCTCATATACAGCCCAGACCTTTCAAACAAGACTACTTGTGGAGTAGGTTGAGAAGGGCACGCGCGCCGCATGTCACGTGACGCATTTGAAGCCATTCCTTCTCGCCTGGTCACGTGCCTCGCCGCCTGTCGTCATAGCAACGGGACGGCGCGCAGTGAAGGACGGAAATTGTCCTTCCTCCTTCTTCCTCTTGTCTCTGCGGGCAGATGACATCACACACAAAAAAAAAACTTCTCGAGACTCAACCAATACGAACAGCACGAAGAAACCGTAGGAAGGAAGCCAGCAGAAGAAAGCCTCGGCCGATCAGACCGGAAGTGACAATGCAAACAGACGACAGGAGAAGCAGTTCACGTAGTGCTGTGAGTGAGAAGATGGAGAAAAAGGGAGAAGAGCTCGAGAACGAGGTTTTGTAAGTTTCTTGAATCTACTCATCGCTCTTGCCGAGTCAGCCTTCACACCGTGTGAGTAATCGAATAGAAGGGCAGGTGGCGCAAGGTAAGTGCAGAGAAGTGTAGCGATGGCTGAATGGCGGAGGAATTCTATGCCATGGGATGAGACAAGGTTGTCCCAGGGACAGAATCAGTGAATGGTCGGAGAAGGTGAGGCTAAAAATAAGTTTGCAGAACATGGGATCGAGTGATACCCGATCGATTCCTCATTTATTTTTAGTCCCAAACTGTCATCGCTTTTTTTCTTGTCTTTTCTTTTCCTCTCAGCCATGACAAGGAGCTAATGTCTATTGTTTTGGGTTTGCAAAGCAAACATGTATGTTAGATATAAATAAGACAAAAGAGATCAACAAAGACTTTAAGAAAATAAACGATGGTGTTTTTGTTTCCAACGTAATGTACAATAAAGCTGTTGAGATTGTTGACTCCTTCAGGTACCTAGGCACTAGATTTTTTTCAGTCAGCAGTGAAATCTTGAACCGTCCTTATCAGTCATTCATTGGAAGTCTTTTTATCTTTTTCCTTTATGTGCTTGTTCCGCAGTCTGTACTTGATAAGAATAGTTTGAACAGTATTTGTCAATAAGACAATTCTCCTAAGCAAGCATGTTGTCTATACCAGAACGTGTACCAGCTGGAGAATTTTTTTTTTTACTGAACCCAGGTTAACGCTATGCTTCACCTGTATGCAGAAGTTACAGGCACTTGATAATGTCTGTACCCTCTGAATACCAGCTGCTCAACCAAAGATGAATTGTTGGTTGTGTGGATGTATGGTGTGGTGGATATGCTTTACGAATGTTTTTAGGTGTTTTTGTGCACCACTTGCCTTATTCTTGTCTAGTAACTAGCAACTGGTTTTATTTCATTTTTTTAAACTGAGCACCCTTCACAGGGCAAACGGATAGCCGAGTGGTTAGAGTACTAGAGTCCGAACTTACAGGCACGCCGGTACGATACCCGTGTGGAGCAGCAAACTTTCCCCAGTGGACCTGACTCCTAAGAGGATTGGGGAAGGTAAGGGAGGAGATGGGTACCACCCACATTTAAAGCTGACGCCAAGAAAAATGAGGTTTCTAACACCTTACTCCCAAAAAAGGTTAGGAGACGACCTTTACCTTGTTTTCCCAAGTTATAATTGTCTGTTGGAATTAATAAAGCTGGTCATTTGTCAGTTGTCATTATTGTGTTATATAAGTCGAAATAAATCGTCTAGAACCCCCCCCCCCAAAAAAGAGCAGTTTTTACATTTTACTATGCAGAGAGGCTGGTAATGGTCTGGGGCTTGGGCTGCTGTGGCCGCTCGTCTGCATTCAAGGGAGCAGGAACTACAACCATTTCTTGCCGAACCTTCTCGAGAACACGCACGTGTCAGGCTGTCTCCCCTGAATCCCGTGCTCAAACGGATGGCAAACCATGCGACAATCTTGCAAAATTTTAAGCATGCGGCAGCTTCAACGACCCCACCCCCACCCCCACCCACCCCAAATAACATTGCAGCAAGTCAGGGTGTACAATAAGACTACAAGGCGACAGTATTGTAGCAAGTTCTCCTACTCTCCCCACCAGTGATACAGTTCCTTTATGCGCAACTGTTCTGAACCCTGTTCATGATCGGCTCGCTGTCATTGCATCGGCTTTTCTCCCTGCTGATGAAGCCATGGCTACCAGACCACAACCTGTGCAGACGTCGGCTGTTAGGTAAGAGCTGTACAAATGAGATGACAGTTCCAGCGATGCCATTGATCGAGGGACCACGAGATTCACACCGACAGCACTAGGCCGGCCGTTGTGTTGAAGACTGAAACATCCTTTTGTTCTTCTATCGAACACCGCGGCCGCTTTCACCAACTCAGCAGCATAAGGGAACTAACCCTACAATCCACAAGACGAAGCATTTGATACAGTTAAGTGAAAGCAAGTGATATTGAACACTCATCATCCCCACTAAATAACAGGCGCATTTTGACATTTACAAAAGCCGATAATTAATATCAGGAAGTGAAGGAACGCCCCCTGACATATTCATTTCACGTAAAGCTCGCAAGGCGGCCTTGAAAAAAAAAACAACAGCCACAGCCTACAGATCTGAACCCTGTCGCTATCCACTTGCTTGATAGCCAGGTGTAAATAGTTCTCTTGTCTTCTTTTTGAACTGAAAGAGTTTTTGTTTTCGTTCTTTTCTTGTGGAGACCATTTCTATACAGATCGCGTGGTCTTAGCCTTGTGTGAGACTTCAGTACTATCGATCACACTGCTGTACATTGCGCAGGGCGCTTAGGCTGGGAGGGATGGGGATTGGGAGGGGGGACAGTGCGAAAGCCGTTTCTGTGGAGACCGAGCTGCCGATGCTTGAGGTCGATGGCTGTTTGCACCTTGATAAGGCTGCCTGTCTTGTTGACTGTACAATTGGGCCACAATGTGTGTGTGTGTGTGTGTGTGTGTGTGTGTGTGTGTGTGTGTGTGTGTGTGTGTGTGTGTGTGTGTGTGTGTGTGTGTGTGTGTGTGTGTGTGTGTTGACCAACGGTCCAGAGCGAGCGAGAAAATCTGCTAAAATTTCGCATCAGGTAGATGTGTAGTTTATTCACCCCTCATCGTACGATAGGATGGAGTTGTAGGGGTGGAGGGGAAGGTTAGAAAGGGATGGGTCGCTCAGTTCGAGACTATGAATGAGGAGGAACTAAGGTACTCATAAACAGGACGGTGTATCTGCTGTAGCAAGAGGAGAGAGGGGTGGCTGCGGACGGAAAGGAGAGTGGTTGTACTGTGTAAGAAGGATGAGGATTAGTAACACGAGGCACATGGTTTTGTTCAGTCAA
Organism: Marisa cornuarietis; assembly: GCA_004794655.1. Lineage (NCBI taxonomy): Eukaryota > Metazoa > Mollusca > Gastropoda > Architaenioglossa > Ampullariidae > Marisa > Marisa cornuarietis. Next base: position 533,893 of record SMMW01000032.1, on the reverse strand, counting down.
TTAACCTCTTTGTTGTTGATCTGCGGAGGACAAGGCTCGTTATCGCGGTTTGGTGTCGAACACTTCTTGAGACTAGCTCATATTGCACCCTATGTATAGGGTAAACTTTCGTTCACAATGATGCACGAGTCAGCTGTCACTCCCGCAGTAATATTTTGATGATGTAACAACCGGAAGAAAGCGCTGTCCTGTGGCGATATCAGAGAAGCTATCGTGAATACAGTCTCTGCGCCCACCGCGTAATTTTAAAAAAGTACTAGTTTTTCTTAGACAATTTTTTTCTCGTGGTAATGCAGGATCTGCCAGCAAAATTACAAGAGATATGCCTTTACACAAGAGACAAAACCTAAACCCAAGAGATACGTCTTTGCTTTAGTGGCTATTTTTAAAATGGTCCAGAAATTGTTGGCAGTACAGAAGTTTCAAATTTTATAGGCAGCGTCCTAGCTTGCAGATTTATTTAACAGAATACAAATATGGCCAATGTAACATTTAACAGTGATTCGGCCTCTTTCTTTATTTTTTTTTTTTTGTCATTTTATGAATGTTCTTATTTGTTTGTCGATATTTTCTTTTCACTCTATTTTATCTTTTTGCTAGTCAAGTTTGATGAACTACATAAATAAATAAAACTCTTTAAATATTCTTTCTGATCTGAGTTAGCATTTTGTTTGTCCATGACTGATCTAGTAAATAAATTAGCTATAGAAAGTAAAAAATTTTATTTTCAAATTATTTAAATAACTTCTCCACCGTCATGCCGATGCTTCAATTTTTAAAGGAAACAGCATGTAATAACTAACAATTCAGGCTCTCGGCATTTCGGGAGCAAAGCTTTTCTTTCATTCGCTAGAAACTCAAAAAAAATCGCATTTTACTTTTTGAGAATACACAGAAATCACTGGATGCAATCAGGTGAACAAAGTAATGAGTTGGCAGTAAATAGCAGGCCCTAAAATTAAAGAATAACACCCAAATCGCATGCCCTGTTCGGGGAAAGTCAAGGGAGGTAAAAAAAAAAAATAAAGGTCATCCCATAACCTTTTCAGGTCGTTGGGGAGTGAGGTGTTAGAGACAGCACTTTTCTCCGGGCCAGCTTTTACATGAGGGTGGTGCCAATCTCCTCTCCATCGCTGCCAAGGGAGGCTACGAAATGTAGAGACATTGTCAGGACTGACCCAATTACCTCCCTTACAAGCTCGCATGTTTTCTCATGTCTCCCCGCCCCAACCCATAAGGTGCTGCCACAGCAAAACTATTAGTCTGAAAACTATTGCACAAACACATAATATTTTCATCTCTCAGAGTATAAAATCTATCATTATTTGATTGTTTAAATGTTAGTGAGAAGTGAAATTTCCTCACAACAAAGTTCTAAATACTAATACCTTCATTAGTTAATGAAGAGCTATTTCTTTATTCACTCGAGACCCTAGCTGCCTTGACTTGTAACTCAGATGGCAATTCACTAGGCACATTACAAGACTTTCATTTTACCTGCTTGTCTTTGGTCGGAGACCGAAGCAGGCTTCTTCTTCATAAGCAGCGCCGTTTTGGCTGAATGATCTGAAGAGACGACGGCAGACGACAGAAAACCTGAGACCCAGCAATGAAGTCGGTCCCCGTGATGACGGGAGAAAAGAAGTTAGCTACGGGCTGTCAGCCATGTTGGTTTGCATCTGCCTTCATGGTCCAACCCAGCACAAGCGCTCTCCCACTCGGCTGACACGCGCCAATAACTTTGTTCCCGCATGGCTGCGTTTTACCTCAACCGCTGCGCCAGCGGGACCACGCTTGTAGAATCGATATCTCTCGCCTAACATTCATCTCTGTTCATCTGACCCACGGACATTCTTAAAAATCCGTGTTCTGACCTACAACACAAGGCTGCCAGGAAATTATAGCTAACATCGGATGATTTGTTCAGTGTCGAGGAATATTCAGGGCCCACCAGTTGACCTACATTTTTGTCTGGGTTTTTTTTTTTTTTTTTTTTCCGTATGTGGTAGTATCCGGATGGAAGTATGGTGGTTAGAGAGGCTCTCGAGTTTCGCCAGATTCAACCGCCAGAACTACAGTTCAACATGCCCCCAGGTGGTGGCAGAACTCGAGTCTACTACATCACTCAGCCTTTCGTTTTAGCGCGCAGTCAGCAATTACGAGCCACAACAGCATGACTGAAGGATCTTTTTTGTCATGTGATGTGATGTACTGACTTCTGATCCTGCAATTACTTGTGACCGAATGTATTGATTATTAAAAATCTAAGATGATGTTTTAATAAGATTCAAACCACAAACATCTAAAATTATGCACCTACCAATTACTTATATAAGAATCATCAAAACATTCATGATATGCTTTCAGTCATTCATAACATTCTTGATTCTACTGATCAAAGGACTGTATCTGGTTTTGACATATGCAGAAACGTGTACAAATCTAAGATCCCCATAACCGCTCATTCTAAACCACATGAAAGTTTTAACAAGCAGCAGGTCAAGCAAGGTCTGTTTAATGGCACTGCATAAAAACTCATGATAAAACCAAATTACAGTGAAATATCGCACCAATATATTCCTGTTAAAAAACAAATCTGGACCACTAGTGAGAAGTTAACTATACATGTATAAAAACCATTGCCAAGTTTCAATAATCTCCGTGGAACGTTAAGTAGACAGGTAAACAAATAAAACAGACATGGGTGCCTATTTATGATGCAAATCTCAACATAAATGATGACATCTACCACTCAAAGAACTGATTTTATTTAAGACATATGCACACTATATGCATTATGAATATAGATGCAAATCTTCATCAAGACAATAAAACGATCCCTTTTTTTTCTTCCTTTTTTTTCCTCCACTCAATGATTATTCAAACATGCATTTACACAGCCCTGCTCTCTCTCACTCTCACACACACAAATGCAAGTTATATGACATGTATATTGCTATTTTTGATACATACACTGTAACTTACAGTGTAAGAAGGTGTACAGTATCAATGGGGTCTGACTAGCTCAACCTGACTGCATTTTCAGCCATCAACTGTTTTACTTGCCACTATACTTGTTATCAAACATAGTATCTGGCAATTCAGCACCAGTCAGTTCTGTGCAAAAGCCCTTCTGCTGAATAATACCATCTATAGCTGTGTGTGACAGTTGTGAGCCTCACACATGACTTGCAAGAATGAGAAACCTGGTATGGAATCATAAATGCACTTAGTGCTGTTATTGGCTAACATTTTTTTATGGCTGTTCAGAGGTAATAACTGTGTTATGAAAAAAGAAGAAAGCCTTTTCTTCTAGCATTAAAAACAGAACACTACTATACCAAAAAGGCTTATGTTAATAACCCATAGGCTTATTGTAAACACTTTGGTTTATATATTATAGAGTTGTTGATGAAACTTGCCATGCTTAATCTAGCAATCAGATATAACAGTCTTATTACGTGTTACTATGAAAAAAATCCAACCAGATTAATGGCTGTGTTGGGGAAATACTGCCTGGGAAATACTGCCTGGGATACATACTGCCTCAAAAAATGGCTAGTAGATGGGGACACTAGCTCACATTTTATTCCAGCCAGAAAGTAGTGAAGGGCTATTTTTCTTGTTCTTTAAACACTCTGCAGCAAACTCTAGGCATGTTTTGGTGTACATTTCTGGGTTTGCACGAAAATGAGCCACGTGGGCCGATTCCTCCCAGCATAAGGACTTGACATCAACACCCTGATCTTTACGTCTGGCGATGACTTCTTCTACATCAGCAGCCATGATGACGGTGTCTGCTTTGGAATAGAGAAAGAGCTGGGGACACTGAGTTTTGTCCAGACACATCTTTTCATACACATGGAATCCTTTGCCGAGTACTGTTTCCAGGGGTAACAAAAGATTGACCAAGCGATTAAGCAGGAGATAGATTAGAAGACACAGGCCCAGAATGTATCGTAAGATGAAGTTTGATGATAGGGTAGACATGAAAGCACGAACTGCATTGAGAACACGAGATTTACCAGGGGCACTGTCAATGATGATTCCACGTACACACAGGCGGCCTTGGTATGGGGACTCTGGTGAGTTAAGCAAGGCAGATACACTGGTATACACCATACTTCCTCCATTGCTGAAGATGTGGAAGATGATGGGGTTGTCAGCAATGTTGTTGTTAATTATAACGTCCATCAGACCTCTTGCTATATCATGGAGTTTATATGACTGGAAAAATAGCACAGGAGCTGGAATAATGAAGCCTAAGGTGATGTACCTGGAGATACAAACAGTAAAAATGAAAGTAAGTAAATCCACAGATGTATGTATGAGAGATGTGTGAGGGGGAGGTCGGGGGAGAAATCGAGACAGAATGACAGTGCAAGAAACTATGGATGATGATTGCATGGGAGTGGAAGTGGTATTGCATTATTTTAAGTTTGCTAGTACATCCGTTTCATATTAATACGTGTACCTTATATCTAGTCCTACAAAAACGAGAACCATGTACTGGCATGCACTTTGGAAACAGGTTACTGTTTTCAACCATATTTTATCTTAATAGTAGATTATTGCATATCATGACTACCGTGCAACTTACCCCTCCTTTTCGTAAATAGCACTGTACTTAGAAAGGTGTCGGTCATTACATCCTGCCCATCCCAGCAACACCACAACGGGTGTTCGACCTTCACCAACACATTTGTTGATTATTTCAAACGAATTTCCCTCATCTTCTTCACCAGTGAGCTTCTCGCGATCTGGGAAAGAGATAGAATACTTAAGTGGTGGTTCTGACATGACCGCTTAGCGAGACAGTCCTGGTGTTTAGACCGATGTGATGGAACGTTGCCTCGCCAGGAAACCGTCTGCTAGTGGCCTTGCCCTTTCCCCCAAGACCGTTGGCACATGAAATGAATGGCCCAAATAAAAAACGTACAAGTAAAAGAACTGAAAATATGAATTCGTCCAACGATTATTCTTTGCCTCTGTTTCTATATCAATCAGGATATTTATTTTATCTTACTGACTTCAAAAGGAAAGTTTACAAAACTAAGCTCTCGTTTAATTGGACAATCGCTGTATATTGTCCAATCAAATATCTTGTATCATAGTACGGTAAAGGAAATTGCAGAGTAGCAACATCACAACAACTGTCTTCTGGGATTTTTGTCGAACGAGAAAGGACGAAATTATTGATAAAAGTGAGATGTGAGCAGTGAATTAAGGCCGTTTTGAAACTCAACCAACGACACATTCAAAAGGAATGGGGTCAGCAAAGCAACAAACATCCATTTCTCGTGTGATGAACATTTTGCAAGAATGGGACAAAGGTTCCAAGTTTGTTCGCAAAAAGATACTGGAGGACTTCATTCAACAGTGTCATAATAAAACTGGACCTGAGTTGGAACAGCAGTTTGCTCAAGCTGCGAGTTTGTTTTTGGCTAGACTTTCAGCCTGGCTGCGCCTCACGTATCTTTTGTCATGATTAGCTTTATAATTATTGTGACGCGTTTCTCTGCGTGTTTGTGTGTGTGTGTGTGTGTGTGTGTGTGTGTGCGCGCGTGTGTGCGTGCGCCGCGAGTGTACTAGGTGTTGAATCAAAATTATACAAATATATGCATACTGTTTATATAAGGATATATACTAAGATGATATTTCTATCGTTATTATCCATGACCGCTCACAGATATATGACAGGTACTTGTCTTAGGAAACAGCTCCATGCCATTGCCATTTTTTTAGCTGCTCCTAGTGGGTAAGTAATTAAAAATTATATATGTAGTCACTATAATATATGTTTGTATTGATGTTTAGTTTACTGATGTTGTTTTATCTGTACCAAAAAGAAATATATATATATATATATGGATTATCTGTGTAGTAGTAGAAAATGAAAATATATATTTTATACACAGTCCTAAATGATTGTACTGATAGAAATAAAAAAAATTGATTTGAGCATTTATCACAAACTGTGGGCAGTTTTATATATAATACCAATTCTATATTACACATTTTTATTAAATTTTAACCATGAAACTGCCAGCTAAAATTGTTCCTGCACTATATATATTTGGTGTACATCTGTTGCATTTAATAGAGTTCACCAAGTACACATTTTATCTTTGTGAATTCATTCAGAGCTATAATTATTTTTTTCATTTTTTTGAAGTGTTTGTTGATTTTTGTTTTACTATTTTAAACTCGCCTGTAATTTCTTCCTGAAAAGTCCAGAACTTTACTATTTTCTCTATGCATGTCTTTCAAGACACAAATTCCTGACAGAGTTTATGGAGGTTGGTGGTATCCTGACTTTATTAGAAATTATTGGGCTGAAGCAAGCCAAGGAATCACATAAAGTCTCAGCTCTCGGCTGTCTCCATCACATTGGCAATGCAGGACGAAAGTACAAAGAGCTTATCTGTGAGAGCTATGGTAAGTAGAAGACATTAATCTTTTTGCACCAGGCATTTAATTTCTTGAGTATGTAACTGTTGCTGGTTCTTGCCTTTTTTATTGTGCCATGTTTTGTTAAATTATTTACTTTTCTAAATGGATTTTTTTGAGATAGCTTGTTCAATTTTCAAAAAAAAAGTTATTGCATATGATATGAAGCGCACACTTTCTAAATGATGTTGTTTTCTTGATTATCCTTTGTGTTTGTGCCAACTGAATGCTCTGAAAATTCTATTTCATAGCATTAGTTTTTGTACAGAATCACATCCACCTATGCTTGCTCATCATTATTGGCTGACAAATTAGCTTTTTTGTTTATTCAAATGAAATAATATTAAATAATTTGGATAAATCAAAATCTATAGCACCTGTATTTATTTGTTAAATGCAGGCCTTCAAACATTAACAAAAATTGTGATATGGTTTAATAATAATAATAATAGTGAAGATTTTTATAGCGCATATTCACACTCATAGAGAGCATGCTCTTAGCGCTTAAAACGAGGAAGAGACATGGACTAAGTAGACACAGAACAAAGGGGACGAAAGAAAACGACAGTACTGACGAAACAGAAAACAAAAGGCATCAAGTAACAGGAACAGAAAAATATAGTGATTCTGCGAGAAAGATGGGTAAAGTAGCAAGAGGGAAGGGGGCGGGGTTAAGAAGGACGAGCATTGTGTGGACTGTGTTAGGAGAAATGCTCAAGGAAGAGGTGCGTTTTCAGTGCAGATTTGAAAGATTCAGTTGTAGGAAGGTGGCAGATATGGAAAGGAAGAGAGTTCCATTGTTTTGCAGCACAGTAGCCAAAAGTCCTGTGACCATATGTTGTTGTTGTTCTGGTGACAGGAACAGTTAGGATACGGTCGTCAGACGAAGAGCGTAGTTGTCTGGACGGAGAGTAAGGGATGAGAAGTTCAGAGAAATAGTCAGGACAGGAGCCAGCAAAGAAATTAAAACACAGCACAGACAGTTTGTACTGAATGCGAGAACGGACGGGTAGCCAGTGTAGAAAACGAAGGAGAGGAGTGACATGGTCCCGTTTCCTTGCTCTAAGCACCAGACGCGCAGCAGAGTTCTGTACTCTCTGGAGTCTCTGAATGAGGTAGTCAGGGCAGCCTGCCAGCAAGGAGTTGCAGTAGTCAAGTCGAGAAAGAACAAACGCACAGACAAGAGTGTTTAAGGAAAGTGAATTGAGTCCACAGTACAGTAGAGAAATGTGCTATATAAATATGCAGCATTAAGTAAATGCTGATGTAGGCCACATTGTGTCAACGGTCATGTATAGAGACCGAGGAATGTAGACATCTCCACGTACTTTAGTAGAATTATAGTATTTGTTGCTTTTGTGCATACTAACAAAGACTTCAATTATATGAGGGATATACAATATATAATACTTTAGATGCATCCCTATGCTTTTGTAATCATGTTTACAGGTGTTCGAGCTGTGGCAGAGTGTCTAGCCAAGGCCAGATTAGAGGATCTGCAGGATGACTGTCGTAACATGTTGCTAATGTTGGCCCAGGGCAATCCTCGCTTTCAGGGGCAGGTGTACAAAGGTCTCATTGCACTTCTTCCCTGCAGCTCACCAAAAGCACAGCAAATGGCAGCTCATGCCCTGCGTGTAGTTCAGGTTAGAACTGAATCAATAAAATAAACAGGAAGTAGACCATATCTAGACCTGCAGAAAATGCTGATATGACATAGTCATTTCTAACTTATAAATAAACAAGTAAACTTGTTTTTATAAATAACATTTAGAGCTGTTTTTCTCCAAGAAGTTTGTTATTAGACTAGGTCCCACATTATTTGTACATCCAAGCACTTGGTTCCTTTATCGGCCACCTGGCCCTGCAATATCACATGTGCTGATTATATGCACCTGCTAACACATGGCCTTGCCTCTGCACCACCATAGAGTATAAGCTAAAGATTTGGATTTGCTGATGAAAATGGCCTTGAAATGAATTGATTTCTTTTCTTATAGCCAATTGTGGAGCACTCCAATCCAAACATCGTAGAACCACTTCTAAATCTTTTGACGACATTGCACCTGGAAGTGCAGTTTGAAGGTAAGAGAGTCATTCATGCTAATGAGCTAACCAGAAGTCAAGATCTGATTCTATTCTCTTTCGTTCTTTTGCTCTGTCTTTTGTTTTTAATTTTATTTCACCATACATACACGTACAGCACATACAATCATACATAAAAATAACTCAATATTTAAGCAGCATACAAATACACTAGCAACATAGTATACACATAAAATAATTTTTGTATTCCTTTACTGTGACCAATCTACTCTCACAGAAGTATATTATTCACTAAGCATTGAATGTCATTGATAATTTGCCATAATTAGTGTTATTTATTTTGCAGCAATTGAGTTGATAAAAGAGTTGATGAACTATGATGTGATGAACTCTCTTTTATCTGGTCTGGTTGCTCTTTTGCACCCTGCAGCTGACGACATTAAGCCACAGAAGGAAATATTGGATGGTTAGTCCCTTTTTAAACCAACATATCATTTGGCTACTTTTTTCAAACATCTTTTTAAATGATTTGGAGAATGTATTTCTTGTAATCCATAAACATGCAGAAAAAAATGGTTGTGCTTGATATATATGTATGTTTATCAAATATCCATGATAACAAGTTATGTAAAGGAGCTGAAGTAAATTTTAGATGCAGGATTAGCATTGTGCATAATTATTTTTTTAAAGCATGTGTTGTTCTTAGATTTATGGTCATGCACAACATTACTGAATTTAATATTTTTATTTTCTAGATCCCAATGTGGAGAAAATAAATGCTCCCCTACCAGTATACATACAGCAAGCAGCAGCAGCTAAAACTCTTGGGTTCGTGTTGCCCTGAAATCTGTGTTAGATGTGTTTGTTGGTTGCTGCTTATTGTTGACATGTTGTAGTAGAGCAATAGGTTTGTCTAAACAGTTATAAAACGGATTTGATAAAACACACTGTTAGACTTTATAAATCATCATATTTCATTTAATAAAATTTTTTTAACTTTATAAAAATCATAGTATTTTTATAAGACTCATTCTTTAATTGTTAACTAATTTTAAATGATTTTAAGTTTTTCTCACTTTATATCATACATTATGTGTGAGAATTTCTTGTATGTATTTTGTTTTACATTTTATAACTTGCAATCATAATTTTTCTGGCTGTAGTATCTTGGCTCGGGACTCAGAGCAAATAGCTCAAAGGCTGATACAGGTGAGGACAATTATTATCAGTTTAATTTAGTTAAAATCATGTTTAGTAGTAATTTATAAAGGGTATTGCAATGAAAGTCTATTTACATAGATGTTGGGATCATTGAAGATCTTAGTCTTCAGTGTTTTATCTAGATGCTGTGTAAAATTAGCTTGCTCATAGTGTAGCATTTGAGATGCAAGAACAAATGTGCTGGGTGGATATATTTGCAGTTGCGTGTGGTGCACAATCTCCTGTATGCCATGGGCAACACTGACTTTGTGGACAGTCAGCGACAAGCCAGCATAACGCTGGAGGTCAGTAGGTCAAAGGGAAGAAAGAGAGAAGGGGCATGAGCCATGGTTCCTTTACCCTTTACCATTTGAAATTGTTTCTAATTGTTAGAGTGTGTAAGAATGAAAACTTCATGGTTTTGAACAAGGACTGTTTCAGGTTCTAAATATGGTAACTTTTATGGTTGAAACATACAGTTGTGGAAGCAGTGTAATAGCAAGAAAATTAGATACAAATTATACACGAAAATTTTTGTTGGATGGAGGTGGCATTGAAAGTGTCACAGTCAACCCTCTGCTTTGGCATAAAAGAGCAGTAACCAGGACTTCGTGGCATTCTAGGGTGGGGGGAGTGAGCAGCCACAAATAGGCAGCACAAGAAAAGGGCACAAAAATAATATTATTTTAAAAACTAGTGTTAATAAGGATCTTGTTAAAAACAGATATCTGCTCATTAGCGTCTGAGTATTCTCAACTTTTATGTTTCACAATAACCACCTACTTTAAACCTCAACATCAAAACAAAAAGTTAACAGTAGTCTTTATCAAGTCTTATTTGATTCATTGTCTAGAAAAAGAGCGCGTGGTTGAACTAATGGTGACCTGGGGTACATTCACTTGCCTTGGGAGCAAACGTTGCTCAACAGGCCAGAAAAAATAAAAACAAACATTGAAAATGTTCTTGTGAAATTGAATTTGTAGCATGTTAATACAGATGATGAGGTGTCTTGTAAAGAAAATAAAATTCAGCTTAATTTTAATTTTTAATTTTAATCAACTTGGTATTGCTCATGATGAATTCTGACTATGCAATAATCTTCTTCTCGTGTAGCACTTTTGCCAGACAGTCCCAATTGTTGATGACCACGTGAGGGAAGCCATGGGAGACATACTTTATGAGCTGTTTACGGTGAGTGTTACTCACTCTTATTTTAGGTGCTTAAGACTTACTAGGTATACTTTTATGCCATTGAGCAAGTTAGATGGTTGTGTGTGTGTGTGTGTGTGTTTGTGTGTGTGCATGCTTGCACATTTGGATTTTTCAATGTGTGTGATTCAAGTCTGATCCAGAGACACTGTACATCAAGATGAACCATATACAAGCTGATGTCCTGGTCTCCAATAAAGTCAACATTCCTAAAGGTCAGCTCGAATTTCCAATTTCAGTTGCTTTATTTGCATGATTTACCCATGGATGTTTTCAGCAAGGACATTAGAGGCATGGCAAAATTAGATTTTAACACCAGAAAACTTAAATGTTCTAACAGTTTCAGTTTTCTGCAGGTTATAATAGTTCTTGATTTAGGATAAGGAGCAACAGTAACAACATTTTATGCTATTAGGCGTTTTCCAGGATGTTTTCATCACATACATTTCAGTAATTTCAGTAGCACAGAAGAGCTCTCTGGACATAAATTTTGCTTTGCACAAATGCTTCAGATAATAGATTGATTTTCTGCCAGTTCTTTTCATTATTTTTGAGAGTTCCTTTACTCTGATCTTTCTTTCCTGAAGTGTGTTGGTCACACAAACTTAGCTATTGATGTTTTCATTTCATTTCAGCACAAGGTAATTTTGATTCTCTATTTTAACTCATTCCACTTGCAACTACTAATTGCATCAAAGTATCGTTGTTTATTATTTTCCTCTTTGCTCACAGTCTGACTTGAATAGAAGTGTGTAACTAGTAGAAAAGTGCAACTTGCATGGTGTATATAAAACAGGGTTTTTAAGCTATGTTCATTATTGTATGGATTTGTTTTCTTTATATGTTGCTTCTTTGATTTTTCCTTTGAGAAAAATCAGCATCCATTACATTCTTTACTTTAACATTAACAGCAGTGATGGGCATATTGAACTGACAAAATATATTCTTCTTATTTTTGCTCTGGTATTTAAATAAAACACCACCAAAAGATTTGTATACATTTTCCTTGTCTGTGACTTTGTTATTCGTAATTCAGACTGTGTACAGTGTGTCACATAGTTTTCTTGTAGACTACTCATATCTCTTGGTGACAGATATCTTTAACATATCTTGGCATATCTGTGACAAATCAGCATTGTTCTTAATTAACATCTAATAATAGAACAGTTTGCAGAAATCATAAAAATATTCAGTCCTAACAGGTTTATCATGTAAATTTCTGCAGTGTTTGGAGGAAAATTCCTCACCTTAAAGGTATAATGAGGAGTTATAATTAGCAAACTTTTACTACTACATGAGGATAATGTTTTCAGATTACCAAAAGTACAGCATGTGCTCACTGTTGTATTCCTTGGTCAATTAAGAAAATGTTGGAGAGAAAAACAGAAAAGTAGTATTATGGTTCAGAGTTAATGAGTATCTTTAGTATGTAACATTGGAAGCTGTGATATAAATGGTGATGGAACTGTTGCCTCGCAGGTCATGACCATTGGATGAAATAAAGTTGAAGTGAACAGTTCATAGTTAAATGATAAGCGAATGAAATTGTAGTCATTGACTTATTTTGAAGGAGCTTTGATTAGAAAAGTTTTTTGACTTTTTTTTCTTTAAAGTTGGTGATAATCCTTTTGGTTTTGGACAGCTGGACGTAAGTAGACTTGTGGGATTGAGGAAAAGGAGAGGGATAAAATCCAGGAATAGAACTGACAGAGAGAAAGGAAGATCAGCTCATTGATACTGGAATTCTTTATTTTTGCAGCCATTGCTACTGTGGATTAATCAACAGTTCCCATTCAGTCTTCAAGAGGACTTGAGGCCATTGTTTGATGATTTCTGTGCAGTGACTTAAGAAAGTAAATACACCATAAGTGCATCATCTATAAAGTGATATTTTATACATCCATCACACAATACTTGTGAATATGCAACATAAATTAACTGTTTAAACAATGTGGAAACATTGTTATTTGCTTATCTATGTGAGAGGGTTTGTGAGAGGGTTATAGTTTTATTCCATGAAACTGCATTCAAATACCACACACTTCAGAAATGCTGGCTTTAACACTTGATATTCATACTGTTTTCTCTTTGCATAAGACACTTCATAAAGGTACTGTTTTGTCTTTGTGTAAGCCACTTTAATTATACTGTTTATTTTCCGTGTAAATCACCTGAGAGCGGTTGGTACTGTCTTATTGCACTTTACAGGCAGTGATTGACATACCTGGCACATACTAGTCGATAATTAACAATTATTAAACATATTAATCAAGATTTGCAAGTCAGTGTGCCAAAAAAACTGTTTTCTATGGCCATCTACCAAAACACAGACACATATATACAGACCGAACAGTATAACACAGATAACATGTTGAGTATAATACAACAATTACATAATCTTAACAAGGAATACGAATAAGCTGCAACCTAAAATAAAACTGATAGGAGACTCAGAGATATTATGTAACACACAAAGAGGGATTAATTTTGTGTGCGAATAATCTGGCCGGGATAGCTACCATAAATTGAGATTTTACTTAAGTACCTGGCTCCGCCTTTACATGGAACACTTACAGATGTCTCCAGCTGCTCCCTGAAAATTCCCACATATATCCAATATAATGTATGTTACCAGCGACAGTCGTTGATGATAAAAGATCAGCGCCTTGTGTTGTTTTACTTATGCACTTCCCGTAGATAGCAATAATACCAGTCTCTTAACAGTACGATAGCTTACACTGGGCAACTGAAAAAAGGCAATAAACAATGACAGTCTTGGTCAGGATGTGATTTATGTTTTCATGACACAAACGACGAGGAAGAGGTGTGCGACTTTGTAATCTTGATATGAATATTTTACACCACCAACATCAAGAGCCAGAAACTGTGCATTTTGTGTGAGGACTGTGGACAAACACTCGTCAAGAGTTGTGAAAGTTTTGAGATCCTGCAGCACATCATCAACTCTCTGCAGGTCCCTGCAGCTGAATGTCCGAGATGTGAACATAATGGTCAGGTTTGTGAGACAGACCTTGCAAAATCTGGATAATATGTAAGGGCACAATCGACTTCTTGGCTGCAGGCGGGAACGCAACTTCCGGCGTGAAGGCTGTCGATTCACACGAGTTACACCCCGTCAACAGGGGCACCGTCTCGCTGCCTGGAAAACAATCCCTGGTCTGGTCTCGAGTGGCGGTGCCAAAATGTTCGCGTCCCATCGAGGAATCCGTTCCTTGAAAGTTGTCACAGGCCGGGTTGTCCTCCCCTGAACACGATAAGGGTCGCCACCGCCTCAAGGAGTCTGTCTGCGAGTCCGATGTCAGGGCGGTAATGAAAGGAGAGGTCGACGAGGCGTTAGTGACGTATCGTCCTGCAGCAACGCTGGCTTCTTCGCTGCCGTCACTTGCTTCCTCTTCGTCTGTCACATTGCTCCACTCAGCGTGGCTTGCCTCCGTGACGACACTTCCGTCGTCGCTGGCATCTTTTGTGACGTAGCGTTCCGTGACGCCGCAGGATTTTTCGCAGACGTCACTCTCTCCCCCGCCACCGCCATTCTCGTCGTTGCTGCAGCTGGGCTGGGGTTCACTTTCCCTCGTGACCTCGTTCACATCGTTTCCCCTGACGGCTTCCGTGGAGTCTTTCCCGGCAGCCATTGTGGCGTCCCATTCCTCGCAGCCCTCGCTGTCCTTGTCGTGGATCTTGCAGTAGAATCGTTCCCCGTCCCCTTCGCTAGTTTCTTTGCTCTCCACGGCGCCGTAGCTGTGACATTTCTGCTCGCACGAAAACGTACGCCCACACGTGCTGTCTGGTGAAGCGGGGCAGCTGGCGAATGCAAATATGTGTCCACCCTTCCTGGTCGTTTCTGCTAAGCCTTCAGTAAAGAAAGCTGTCAGAAGAGAAAAGAAATTTAGTGTTGATCTCCTTTAAAAATAATTAATTTTTGTGGTTAGATATTCTTCTTGCTGCAAACAGCTAGTTTTATACACCTAGTTTACTTGAGACTTGCCGAGAACTGACCCATTGTTTGCTACTCACCCGTTCTCCCACCTAAAGGGATATTTAAGGGGGGAGGGGGGAGTAGTTTTTTTTAGGGTTTTTTGTTACTTTTATTTCTATTTAGACTGTGATTACCGACTCACCCATCGCAAAATCGGGTAGTTGATATGAGGTGGTCTGCACACAAAAACAAAATCCATCATCACTTTAAAAAGTTCACTAGTCGTGGTTTGAGATAACACACACACACACACACACACACACATACAGCACACCAGCATATTAATAGTCGACTGACCTTAGGTCTAGGAAGCTCAGTCACAGCATGCTTCAGTTTGGCTTTCTTGATCTTTATCTGAGTGTTACAACGATGAAGGATGCAAACCCTTTAAATTAAGAAAAAAGTTGGAAAACTGCATATGACAAGCCTCTAGACATTATTCAGTGTGTCATAAATGTTTTAAAAGCAGGTTACTTAAACATTTCTGAGATAAGTCAGTGAAAGATAATACAGCTTCAATATAAATCCATTTTTAAGCTCAGTTTTTCCCATTCAGTGGCACATGTGATTGCTCAAAAAAACTTCTTAAATCTTTTAGGCAGGCGTTGTTCATCTTAAAGAGATTTGTTTCTAATATTATAATAATGCCATCATGAATTATTTCCTGTAATACCCAAATAATAAAGTAACAACTAATATAAATAAAAGCAAGTTGTTCAAATCTATATCACCAATCCATTTTCTCAGCTCCTTCAGGTAAAGTACTACCCTTTAAAACCCTTTTCATGAAATCATAGAAAGAGTTATTCCAGTATTTACACTGGTGCTGAGATCCTGAAGACAAAAGTGCCTCTGACTAGAATACACGCGACAAGCGTTTATTATTTGGATATGTTGTAACAATTAATTTTGTCCGGAAATAAAGTTTCTGGTTGCAGATACACGAAGACCATTTTAAGAAAAAACAAAATGCTTGTCCGCTTCCCTTCGAGAATAGATAAGACGAAAAACAGAATAACAAGTCACACACACACACACACACACACACACACACACACACACACATATTTTTTTTATTTAATAATAATAAGCGCAAACTTACACAGCGCTTAAGCACAGAACTTACAGGCCACACAGCAGGACAAATAAGGTCAAGGACGCCGAAATGGCGGCAGCTTTACTGATCTCGTGTGAATCTCCTGCACAACGAGGCTAGAAATGTTATTGTACCAGACAGACAAATCCTAGCCTCGTAATCATGAAAGAACTTCTTAAAACAAACAATTGTTAAAATACGACGTGGCAATCAGGCATTGTGGGAATCACTCACACACACACACACACACACATCCAGTTCAATTGTTTCCCACAAGCCTATTCTGACTTATTATACTGTATAATTTTTTTTAAAAAACAATTTCTTTATGTTACTGAGTAGTCAATGTTTGAAAAACCCACCGCCTGTGGTACCGGTAGAACATGTCCAGGTGCTGCTATTTTTTCCTTTCAAGGCCTTGACTCCAACGCAGTAGGAAGCGGAAGGCGAAAGGTCAATCAGGGTAAAGGGTCTTACCGTGTCTGGTGTTAGCTTCGTCGTTTGGTCGGGCGGTGCTGCACATGTGATTTCAAGGAATAGAAAGAGAGAGATTGAGAACGTGCCAGAAAGAATTCAATTTTGAGACAACGTATTACAAATAGTAACAAAGTTGTCACATGACACTCATCACTAATATCCTAACTTTGAAAACACCAGCAGTCATTTGTTTCTGAGCACATTACACAGGTCTGAATGGGTAAAATGTTATTTGAGCCATGGGATATAGTTCGTAGGTGGCGATAGATAGATAGAAGCACACGGAAGCACACGCTCGCACGTGACGTACGTCTCTCTGGCTGGTGACGTACCGGTTCGCAGACCTCGACAACTGGCATCACAAGAGTCTTTGGTATTCTCTATCCACGCGATGATGTACCCAGAAGGACGGCCATAGCCCGGAGTGTCGGAGTTCGCTTCCCTGGTCGGTGCGAAGTCCACCACTAGACTGAACGCTTCAGGAGGTGATGTCACTGTCACCCAGTCCACGGGACCGGGGTCTGGTCACGTGACACAGAAGGATTAGTATGACAGTTGATCAGTTCTTATCACGTGATTTAGGATTAAGCAGGCTTACGTCTCGCGTGATTAATTAAAACTTGTTTACATTGTGTGAGACCAACAGAAACTGTCCTACACTTTGAAGGATTAGAATAAACGTGTTAAAATAGGAATGATTATCATAAACTAGGGGAGAGTGGGGGTTACGATCCTCTAAAGCTGATTTCTGTTTTGTATGATCACTTGAAACGTGTTCACACTATGAAAGAACACTTTAAAATTACATAAATCATATATATTACTATCAAATTATTTACATTTGTTACATTTTCCTACGTTACACTTGCTTGCATTTGATCTCTCATGAGCTGCTTACATCGAATAAAATCGTTCTGAGCTTGATCCTATACTTCGCTTATCAATAACAACGTACAGTGTTAGTCATTTCCTTTCATTCATTGACAGACGAAAAGCAAATTTGATAATGTAAACACATTATGGGATAATCTTGCGTGCAAGTCAATGGCTACGAATATCAGTGCATTGAGAGGTCATATTACATTGTTTGCAAAATAAAATGGTCCTGTCCTGTTCTACCTGCGTCCATGTTGTACACCCACTTGGACTTGATCAGTCCGCTGGACCGTCCGTTTTGTACCCTAGACACGAAGAAGATGGGCTGTAGGTCTGTGCTGTTACCACGGTAACGGGGAATGGTCAGTATGCCAGAACTCGTGTTGGTCGACGCCATTAGTGTCAGAAGATTGGTCTACACATCTCAACGAGTGTACATACATACACGCCCAAACACGCATGCAACGCGCGCGCACACACACACGCGCGCACACGCACACACACACACACACTTGTGTATGTAAACGCAAATAAATACAAACACAATACACAATGTATGTCCAAAGAATGATAGGACGATGATCTCTTTACAACATCGTAACACAATCTTTCACATAGAACGAAGAACAAAGTCTGTCGAAATTGTTGTAGTTTTCTGTCCCAAATCTTTTCTGCAAACTCTTTCTTTAAAAGTTCTCTTTATTTAATCACTCAAATATTGACCAACCAAGCTTGTATATAACCCTCATGTGAAAACTTTTGTTATACTTTTTCAAACGTTCGTCCGTAGTACAAACTTTGTCATTGTTTGCAGCGATCGAGTTCTATTCAAAGCCTCACCTTACACAACAAGTCACTGACTGCGTTGTTGACGTAGCAGTAGTGGATGTAGTACGAGACATTATCAGCGGCTCCAATCCGTTGCTCGTCATGCCAGGAGAGGCGGTACTGTCTGGAATTCTCGCCACCTTGTGACGGGCGAACTTCTAGGTCTACATCAGTGATCCCTGTGGGAGACAATATAGACAACATGAAACTATACGCTGTACGAGCCTCAAGTTTTAAAGCAATCACTGAAACAGGTGATGAGGCATAGGGAAGACAAACTGGATTTTACGGGAGGAAAATGTAATGGCACAACGAGAGTAACAACCTTTTTTGTGAAGCTATTATACATGAGAATACAATAGAAACTTACAGACGAAGGCGGGTATACAAAATATTGGAAGTAAATGATCACATCGAATTTCTTTTAAAACAATAAAGAAACAATGATGCTGTCGTTGAAAAAGATACTAAAATATGAGTGGCCTGAGCCCTGATGTGAGTTTGTAGACGATCACCTTTCAGCGTTTAGCCCGACATGCTACCAGGGGAGCTTACCTCCATACGGCGTTGCGGTGAGTGTGCAAGTGGAGCGCGGTGATGTCCCTTTGGCCGTATGGGCCAGCAGGCTGATGTTGTACAAGGATCTGGGAACAAGGCGATCTAGCAGAATGGAATTTTGTTGTCCGCCTGCTGTAACAGTAATATTGCTCGCTCTGTTACAGTGGAAGTTGTCAGACAGGTTTTGAGTCGTCTGGATCCGAGTGGCAGTCAGAACAAACCGTTCAACCTCTGAAAGCCTCAGCGGTCGTGGAATTTCCTGCACAAATAAACTAGATTTAGCAAGATCCTTATCTTTACAGCCAAAACGAGCAATTTACTACGCCCATCTCTTTTTAAAGTTGTTGTCACACATGGAGAAAAAACCCCACAAATAATAAACATCAAACGCAATCAACGAGAATGCTACCTTAGTCCATAAATGAAAAATTAAAGATGGTTCACACTCCAGAAATAGTTGCCTCTAGGCACTAGGATACGTAAACAATTACCTGGAAGTAAATGACACAAGAGATGCAGTTTTGTTTTACAAAGCAGTAGCTTGGACTAACACCTTGCAGTGATGGGGCCTGTCGAGGAACTGCAACAAAACACGCGGTCGGCAGACATCGTACAGCGACATCAGGCAATGAAACAGAGGTTGCACCATGAACGTTGATCTACTGGACTGCTAGCAGACGATTTTTTTCAATTAAGTCGGAGAGCTGCGAGAACGAGGCTCGGAAAAAAGCAGCTTCCGGTAGCGAACGATGACAACAATGGCAGCAGTAAAGGAATATAAACAGCCAGGAAGTGGTAACTCCTGCAGCATGGAAGGATGCACTGTGCAAGTTACAAATGTTTTGGTGTAAGTTTTTTTCGCCTTCCGTGGCCAGGTATATCAAAAGAGCAAGACGAGTGGCGTGCGGCTCTCATTCATGCTAAAGGCCAGACGATTCAGTCCGATTTCCGTTTCCGGAGACGCAGCACGACGATGGAATCTACGTCCATCATCGTGCTGCGTCTCCGGAAACGGAAATTGGATTGAATCCCGCTAGCCGAGACTAGCGGTTCAGAACTTTGCAAGAGGCTAAGCGTTGGTCTCGGCATTTCGTCAGCAGTCCAGTAGATCAACGTTCATGGTTGCACATTAACTGAGGCTGTCATAGCAAAAGGAACAAATAAAGAGGTAAATTCTAAAACTGGGGTTCAGGTGAGGGGAAAGCAGTTATGCACTTAGTATTTTTGCCGTGGAGATGACGAGAAGACATCTCAGTTAATTCATTCAGGATGTGACATTCTTCAATCTTGATGGAAGTCGTGGAAGCGGGGACTTGCCTTGATCGAGTTAAAATTCTCAGTTTGTAAACGACGAATCAAGGAGGACTTTAATTAAAATAGTAATTGTGCTAATTTAAAAATATGAAAAAAGAAAGGAGTAATAAGGAAATTAATTGTTATAATAGTTATTTATTAAAGATTTGAAATGATTTAATAATGATACGAGGTGTGATAGAAAAGTAATGAGACTAGTAACACTGCATGCGATCTGGTAAGACTGCGCTGTTGGTAGATCGCTTGCAGGTGTATCAGTCCCCCCCCCACCCCCCATAGCTCAGTGTGAGTTTACACTCATTCCGTGAACTACGTGATTGTTGTGACTGCTGTTAGTGACGTTGTGTTGTGGTTGTGCATCACGTAAACTGGACCAGCGCCATCTGAAGCAACGTTGTGCCATTACATTTTGTGTTAAGCTTGGAGAATCGGCAAGTGGGACGTTTGAAAAGTTAAAAAAGGCCTGTGGGGAACATTCTTTATCCCGAGCTCAAGTTTTTCGTTGGCACAAATAATTTTTGAAAGGCAGAGAACACGTTGAAGATGAACACCGTTCAGGGAGGCCTTCAACTTCGAAAACCGACGAAAACATGGAAAGTGTGAAACTCTTGTGAAATCAGACCGTCGTTTAACATTAAGAATGTTGAGTGAACAATTAAATTTGAACAGATTTACCGTTCATCAAATTTTGACTGAACATTTGCACACGCGAAAGGTCTCAGAAAAAGGGTCATTGGCGTGAGACCAGACATTGCAGACAAATGGATGCTCCATCATGACAACGCCCCATGTCACACTGCCCTCTCCCTCACGGAATTTTTTTTTACCTTTAAAGACATTCCTGTGGTTACCCAACCCCCTATGCACCTTACCTCAGCCCTTGAGACGTTTTCCTTTTTTCTAAACTGAAAATGTCCTCAAAGGATGTCATTTCGGGACTTTAGAAAACATCCAAAAGAGTGTAAGGGACATGCAGAAGACCATACCGGTTGAAGACTTCCAGCGCTGCTACCAAAAGTGGGAACAACGTCTCCATCGGTGTGTAGCTGCCCAAGGGAACTATTTTGAAGGGGATAACATTGATGTTTGAAAAAAATTAAAACTTTGGTAAATAAAAAATCAGTCTCATTACTTTTCTATCACATCTCGTATATACCCACTATAGCAGTAAAAAAAAAAAGGCAAACGACGTGCGCTAACCCCTTTTCTCGAGTGTGCCACTGAGAGGAGGGATAAGCAGGGTAAAAAGAAGACTAAAGACTTATAGAGACAGGAAGATTGAGAAAGAGAAACACAAGAAAGAACTTTTAAAAGCAAGAGACTGACCGCTTTCAGATGTCAACGTTTCTTCAAGAGGTATTTCAAACACGGGTCCCGGGTAGCGTGCAAGAGGGCGAAGCTCCACCCGGTAATGGGTGTTTGGCGACAACCCGGATATGTTCAGATGCAGAATACTAGTATTTCCGTATGGCCAAGGTACCTCCTGGTGGTGTGAAGCATATGCACACACATACAAATATCAAACACCGAAGCATACAGTCAAACAAACAGGTACTCATACATACATGCAGTTATTTTAAAACATGGGGTAACGATTACGTTTTTAATTATCGACTGCAGAAATAACAGTGAGTATAAAAGTGTAAAACAGTAGAGGTAGAAATAATAATTATTGTACTGTATACTCAATCTTACTTACAAAGCATGAGGATACATGACTATCGCACACGCAAACGAATACGCCACACACGCGCACACATGCACAAGCATATAAGTATAAACACACGCGCGGACTCTCCAAAAAACCCAGGAAAGGCTGGGCGGCGGGCTGGTGAGAGAGAGAGAGCGAGAAAGGTGGTCAGACAAGAGACAAGAGATCTGAGGCATGCGAGATTCGTACTTTAGTGAAAGGAAGTTGGAGACTGAAGTTGAGCCTCGTCCTGGCTTTTTCGTCTTCGTGGAAGTTGCGGTAAAAACCGAAGTTCTGATAGAATGCCAGTCTCTCGGGCCGTAGCCTGTTCTCCTCCCTCTCCGAGACTTGGTCGAGTGTGTAGCGCAGTTTCATTTGCTCGTTGTCATTGCTGTATGACATGATTTGGAGCAGTGGTCTGTCAATACCGCCTGGCAGGTCAAGGGTCAGATAAAGCCAGGTCTCGCCTCGGTCTGCCACCCGAGCCCCTTGCACCTTCCCCGGTCTGACTGCATATGAACACGTGCAGATATTCTTCATCATTTTAACTCAAGAAAACTTGTTTGTCTAGTTTGTGGCAAAAAAGGACGGAAATTTACTTTGGAGTAACAATCACCGATGTACACAATTACATAATTTTTTCTGTCATTGTCCTCTTAATCATCTCAGTACCATTAAAAAAAAAAACCACTGTAGCTTACACTCAGTGGCGTTCACTCTATAACCTGTTCACTTACCATTGAAATACAAGTCGAACGATTGCTCCACTTGAGCGTGTCCAAATAGGTTGTTGACTCTAACGTTAAAGGTGACAGGGTTGTAAACACTGCCTCCTCCATCGTCTACGCCGTAGGTCCCGTATGGGTAAGGACCCGCCAGGTTCACGGTGCAGGCGACGAAGCTGCCGGAGGAGGTCAGCTGCTGTGTCTGGGTTGTCCCACACTCGTAAGGACCATCCCTAGCAGGTCACAAAAAGTCCGGCATGAAGTGATTTAAAGAAGAGGAGAAACGGAACTGATTTTTCACGCCGAGTCAGCTGAAAGACATGTCATGGTCAAGCAACAGGCCCTGTAAACAGGTGCCACATACAGGGAAAGAACAGCGTGTCAAAGATATCACGGATATACATTGGAATAAATAGGTCCCTGCAATAATGAGACCCTGGACAGCCAAACTTCACAGTCGCAGTCACAAGAGTTGTAGCAGGACCGCATCGATACAAAGAAAACAATAGGATGTAACTATAGACTTTGTATGCGATTCTAAAAATTTACAGAAAAGATGTTTCTGTTAAAAATGGGGGAGGGGGGAAGTCACATACAAATGGCATTTTTTGAAATTTAATTGGTTTGCAGGCTTCACCAATATTCACCGTTCAAACAAAACCTTTAATTTGAGACATCTTTTTTTCTCAGCAGGTGTTCAGTCACATCTCGCAGCTCGCATACCACTAGTCCTGGACCTCTAGCCCACGAAAGAAACACTGACAATGGGGTGCCTATACCTTCTTTTCTTCTGCGAAATATAAAAAAAACCGACTGGTGTTACCTCCATGTATAATTTACAGTCCACTCTGTTGTATTGTCATTCAGGTCTGTTCCGATTTTAACAGGGTCCAGCCAGAGACGAATTGAATCGAGGGGAATAAACTCGACTGTGAGATTTCTTGGTTGTACCGGAGGATCTGAGACACAGGAGAACAGCATTATTTTCCACTTTGATAATAATGGATAAATTTTGTTTACATTATATCCAGTAATCCCCACCAGTGTTAAAATTGTCTCAATCAAATGACGCATTTTTTCAGAGTTGTGATGGTCAAGCTGGAGTTACTGGGAATCATACCTAGGGACCCACCATCACTACCTTGTTTCCACACTTTTGTAGATGCATGACTGGTAGGTAGTTTTAATACTTATTGTCTTATTGGTTTTAAAGGACAGTTAAAAAAATAGTCTTATTATAGCATCTTAGTGTCTTTATTGACCCCTCCATCACCACCACCCTAAAAAAAACAATACGTGGAGGATAATACCAGTATAGAGAGATTCATGCAGAAGTTATAACAAATAAAATAAGTGACCACTCACAACCAACACGAATCGACCGTTTTTTAGACTGTGTCTCGTCTTCCTTGTCAGAACACGTGATCCATTCTCTTTTCACGAGGGTGATGTTCTCGATCTTGACTTCTGTCCAACATGCGTCTCGGGCAGCGACTGTCAATCGGATTCTCGCTGGATTGTCCGCGACAATGTCCAGGTGGGTGTGGTTCCTACTTTCACATTCACTGGCACTGTACTGGCATTTAACTCGGACCGTATCTCCAGGCTGAAAGTAGCCGTTCTCAAGGAAACTTGGCGACTCAGCCGGGCTTGGTGCCACGAAGTCCAGAGACACTGCATCGACAACCAGAAGGTTGAAGGGTATCAGAGGAGCTTTTCGCTAGAAAAAAATGACTTTGAATTACAGTTATTCGTTGTGTCGAGTAAGATAACGATAGGAGCCTGCCTTCATCTTTTCACACAGAATACCATCATTGTCTTACCCCGGCATGACACGATGAATAAATGTAATTCATAGAGATTACTTCGACTTCGCAGCTCATCATACATACATACATCACAAACTCATTGTCACGAAAGAACGTGGAATGTGGGACGGGAAGACAGTCCGTTAATCGAGGGGCGTATAGCGCCAGCTCTGGTTCCCGTAACCCAACTCTTTAGTACCTGCGGACGCCGGTCAGCCCAGGTGAGGGAGGGTGTAGCTGTAGCGCCTCTCTTATTTCGGCAAGTCCACTCTTTTGCAATTTTAATCGGACGAGGGTTGTGAATTCAGGTAAGGGATGGATTCCAGAGGCTGGGCAGGGGACTGTCATTGTCTCGCACTAGCGGTGATGCATGATTGGCTGTATTTAAGTGGACAAATGAATAATGAGCGTGGTTGTGAGTGTGACTGACCAATCGTGTGCCGCGTTATTGTCGAAACCAGCAATTTAACTTTGTGTGGGACCCAGAATCAGGGCTTCGCCACCAAACTCTCGAGGTGATCGCATCAACGCGAGAGAGAAAGACTTTGAATAAAGTCAGCTAGCACCTGTCTACGACCATCAGGCACGAGACGTGGTAAAGGGACTTGTGAAGAGGTGTGCAGCCCACTCTTAAAACAGAGTGTCAAGGAGAGTAACCTCTATCCCTGCAGTCGCCGTGCAACTCTCGGCAGGGGGATAAGTTACTCTGGTCACAAGCTAGGCGCTGGTCTCATCGGTGGAAGCGTCAGGCCTACTGGTGACAGGGAAGGGAGTGCACACCCGTGCAAGGGGACGGTACGCGTGAGCGCTCGTTCCAACTCCTTACAAGTCGTCGAGTGCGAGGTTCCAGACAGCGAAGACAACGGCCAGCCGGCCACCATCTCTTCTGCGTCGTGGTGCCAGACAGAGCCACTCAAGACAACGAAGACAACGGCCAGCCGGCCACCATCTCTTCTGCGTCGTGGTGCCAGAGAGAGCCACTCAAGACAACGAAGACAACGGCCAGCCGGCCACCGTCTCTTCTGCGTCGTGGTGCCAGGGAGAGCCGCCCGAGACAAGGAGGACAAAGGCTAATCAATCGCCATCCCCTCTACGTTGCATTGGGAGGTCCCCCCGTGTAACAAAGACAATCGTTCATACCAACGGACCATTCTATCCACGCGGCAACAGCAAGGCTAAGTGGCGTATGAATGTGTGATGTATAGAGCGAGTGAATGTATACGGGAACGAGTGAGGAGAATGATGTGTATGTAGTTAAGATAGGGTTTCTATGACTCGCTAGTTATTTGGATCAGCAATAGGAAGTTAGAATTAACGGGACGCCTTAGACTATTAGCCAGGATACAGAATTTACATTTCTTACATTGTTTATTATCAAAATATTGGTGTAACTCTCGGCAGTCTTTATTATTAATAATTAACGTGTTCCACTAAAATTGCGTTGTGTTTGTTTATTGGGGTGTGCGCTGGGGGCTCGAGTCAGTGTGATGTTTCTTGTTAATTAGCAATTTAGTGGAAGTGCATCGCGCACAAGTTATGTCGGCGTGGATGACGGAGTCGTCGAGAGTGTAGTTAAGGTTTTAACTACGAGTCTCCGACTATCACACGTACCTAATGCCCCTTAGGTTACGACACTCATGTCTCATTATACATGCTCAAATACCACTCGACATATAAAATAAATGTCTGATAAGGTTAAATATTATTACTATTAACGATAAATCACTGATATTCATTCAGCAAGCGTGCGTGTGTGTGTGTGTGTGTGCGCGCGAGTTTACCTGTCTTCTTTCTAGGTCTCTTGCTGAGGTGAATTGCATGTGTGTATATATATTCATATATAAATGTAGCGCGTGCATTCATTCTCGTTATCCTTCATTGACGTGTTCATTCACATCTTCATTCATGTCGTCATGACAACTCACGTAGCTGTGCGCACTGCATGCAGCCAGAAAGTAGCGCCATGAGCGGAAGTGACAACACACGACTGCTTCTGCGAGCCATTCAGCAGTCAGCCAATGAGATGGTCGAAACCAAATCCAAACAGCCAATCGTCTCCAGTAACACTCATCTCGTCTTTATAATTGTCATCAGTACTGTTGTGAGCTTCCATTGCAAATCCATGATACTGCTGTGGCTGTCGATAACGGAAAGACATTTTACCGTTGGCACATTTCTTCCTGATTATGCAATCCACCTATTAGACTTAGGTACACAAATATATTTGCCAAACATATATCTTCATTTACCCTGCCCCTGCATGCTTACCTGATTACATACATACAGGAATCATCCAACCAGTCAACTATCTAGCAAGATAGATAAGAAAGATTTGTTAAGTAAATTTTGTTTCCTACAGTCGGGGATAATTGAAGTAAGAACAATATTGTTTTATAATTCTCTCTCTCTCTCTCCACACACACACACACACACACACACACACACACACACACACACACACATTTATAAAAATACATTTTACGAGGCCAATTAACTTTGTGTATATTTTAATATATTGGCATCCAAAGAAATTATTCCTTAAAAACGACAATGAAAAAAAAAATCTGTTTCACACAAACGCACAGTCTGTCTATCCACCTATCTTTGCGAAAATTAAGATGAATGAATGAATGAGCAAGCAGGTCTACACACAAACTCCAGTTTACAGGTTTAAAACACAGCCATGCGAGATTTATCCCTGAATAATCACTTGCCTTGTTCTGCCAAAGATCTGCGTCTGAAACTTCCAGACAATGCATAGGTCTTGCCATTTATATGGCCTGGGACCGGACTATGCCACCTCAACAGTATAAGTCTTCTAGAAATGTTTTCAGAATAATTCTGCAAGGCTAGCGTTTGTGGGTGAGAGAATGTGCACGATGTGTGTGTGTGTGTGTGTGTGTGTGTGTGTGTGCGTGCGTGCGTGCGTGCGTGCGTGCGTGCCTCTGTGTGTGTGTGTCAGAGAGAGAGAGAGGAGTTTATGGAGGGAAAGATGAAGAAGAGAGAGGGGGGGAGTAAACGCGGAAGAGAGAGATTTGTTTGTTTTATCATTCTCACTCAGCAGGAAATTAAAAGCGAGATGTCACAAAGTTCAAAGTGCGCCTGTACTCTGTACCCGGGACTCAAACAATGAAGGACACACTTTCGCTTGCTGACATCTGGGGTTATTTTTTAATAGGTGATAGAAAGATGTATTGATCTTTAAAAAAAATAAAACTGAACTTGAAAAATACATCGACTCATATCCTTGCCAGCAAGAACAACTAGTGAAAATAAAATGAGTTAGAAGAAATGTTGATCAAGAACGAGGGGAAAGGAGGAAGGGATGATGAAGATGATGATCCGTCCTTGTGTAGGATTTTGGTAAAACTTTGCTACAGTACTGAGTGCAGCACATTTGTTTGTGCTAATTCTATCATGAGTGTGGATTCTACCAGCACAGTAAAGTGTGATGGTGATATTTCACACCATCAACCGTGTTTCTCACGTTTCTTACTTCAAGTTAAACTCCTTTGTGAGAAGATGGGGGATTTGGAAGGTGAGGGCGGGTGGCAGATGGAATTTTTACCAAATCTCTTCTTCCTCAAAATCTCGGCCGCAACAGCCAGATGGTTGTTCGGGAAATAATCCATGAGTCCATTATTCTGTGACATTTCCTAGCAGGTCAAAGGCCAACGCACTGTCACTGACATTCTGCGAGAGCGACACAATGTCAGTCAAGCAAATAGCTACTTCCCCATTTCCTCGTTTTCGACTGCCTTGGTATTCGGAAATGAAATAAATTCACATTGTTTGTTATAACAGAATGCCTTAATTAAAATTACTTTTGAAAACGGGATGTCACAAAGAAAAATATCAGTTTTTAATTTGTAGAAATGTGCATGACATTGTCATACAGGAGCATAAAGTGTAGCTACTATCCCGAGTTCTGGTCATACATTGTAGCTACTACCCCGAGTCTGGTCATACATTGTAGCTACTACCCCGAGTCTGGTCATACAGTGTAGCTATTATACCCCGAGTCTGGTCATACAGTGTAGCTACTATACCCCGAGTCTGGTCATACAGTGTAGCTATTATACCCCGAGTCTGGTCATACAGTGTAGCTACTATACCCCGAGTCTGGTCATACAGTGTAGCTATTATACCCCGAGTCTGGTCATACAGTGTAGCTACTATACCCCGAGTTCTGGTCATACAGTGTAGCTACTACCCCGAGTTCTGGTCATACAGTGTAGCTACTACCCCGAGTTCTGGTCATGCAGTGTAGCTACTACCCCGAGTTCTGGTCATACATTGTAGCTACTACCCCGAGTTCTGGTCATACAGTGTAGCTACTACCCCGAGTTCTGGTCATGCAGTGTAGCTACTACCCCGAGTTCTGGTCATGCAGTGTAGCTACTACCCCGAGTTCTGGTCATACATTGTAGCTACTACCCCGAGTTCTGGTCATACAGTGTAGCTACTACCCCGAGTTCTGGTCATGCAGTGTAGCTACTACCCCGAGTTCTGGTCATACAGTGTAGCTACTACCCCGAGTTCTGGTCATACAGTGTAGCTACTATTGTGAGCTCTAATAACTCAGTATATACCGAGTTCTCGTTTTTAGTACCACCACCTAAACACCCTGTATTTAGCAAGTCCTGTCACTGCTGTCATCGTTACAACCAGCCTAATATAGTTCTAATAATAATAATAGAACCTTTTTAATTTGTTAGCAATTATTGTTGTGCTGGAGAAGTTTATAGTCCTTTGATCTGTGTCTTTATCGGTTGATATTTTCTGTCTCGTCGAGGCTGGAGTCAAAGTTTATCGAGTCTGAAGTTCATCTATATTCTACATTACTGTTACACTCTGACGGAAATGTGTATACAGTACACTAAGTGGTTGCATGAGTTTTCGTCCTCCTATTTTATAAATAAAAATGTTATTCATAAAAGTGTCCGTGACTTTTGTGAGCACAGTAATATATACAGGGAAACAAATCCTTACGAAACCTGTATCTGATGTGTATAGTCTAAGATTTCATTTTAGGATGTTTGGAAGAAGTGAAATTATGTCAACACCTAATGTTGAAATAAGTATCACCGGAAGTTCTTACACATTCAGTAAACATCAGTTCGAACAAATTACTAATGAAAGCAAGTGTATGGGATGAATTCATGATCAATGTAGAAGAGATGAATGCTCTGGGTATAGCTCACTCGGAAGTACGCATAGGGTTTATGAAGAACACATAAGAACAATGTCCGAACATAAACTGTAAATGGTCGATGAAAGAAACATGTCTGGCAACTCACTTCTGAAGTCGTGAACCAGCCACCTATCAGTCACAGTCGAGAAAATCACTTGTTTGGGAAGAATGTATTGATGATGGCATGGGTTGGTCCCGAGTGCACATCACTGACACACCACTTGGTGACAAGATGCAAGAGAACACAGCGCATGGCCTCACCTACTTGCGGCTCACGTGACTATCAATACCTGGTGGGTCTTCCATAGCAGTTACTCCAGATAACCTTATCACAACATTAAAAAGACTTGTGCTTATTCGTGCACACTATCAGTCATATAACAAGACAATGTCAGACTATCTCCTGTTTTTAACGCATCGCATGTTCAGAATAAATAATACATTTTATTAAATTCACGTCCCAAGAGATTATTAACAAAATAAACAATGCATAAAATGCAATGTTGTAAGTGTAACAACGAATGAAAATACCCAGCACTAATTTGATCGATGCCATAGCAACTGAGACAACTGGGGGTCGTTTCATAATAATGTCAGGTGTGATAACAGTTATCTGACGCCAGCCATATTTCTGTGAGATAACAGTGACTGACATCACCCCTGCGTCTCTCTTCTCCTTCACCATCGACGGTGGCTGAAGCTTGTATACTTGTGGCAGGACCAGACACGGGTTTGTCATGATTACAAGGCTTTATCAGGCCTCCATGTCCAACTTGCTTCAAATGAAGGCGATAAGCGATCGTTTGCCTCAACACTTGCATTATCTTCGCTCTCGCCACAACTTGATTACCACCCATAATCCCAAATCTGCTCACATGGAGGTATTTAAAACTCTGTGGTAAAACTTTAACTAGTCTGAGACAGATTAAAACCATTTGTGAAAAGGTAAATTTTTCTCTTTGAAGAAAAAGGTTTGTATGCTTCATATTTTAGTGCGCTAAGGGAGAAAGAAAACACTGATCAAAATAATCGTTTAGACAGCGCGCGCGCGCGTGAGAGAGAGAGAGAGTGTGTGTGTGTCGTGTGTGTGTGTGTGTGTGGATATTTATACTCTTACTCCATGAAGTCCGTGGAGACATCTGTGGTCATTTTGTATACGCATGGGAGTTTTATCTGCAATATTTGTAAAATTTCAAACACATTGCTGGACACTTTTTTTTTTTTTTTGCTTTTTGACTAAATACATTCATACCTCAGCAAATCCATGTTTGTTTTCTGATTCTGTGTGTGTGCGTGTGTTTTCTTATCTCTTAATATCTGCTTTTCTCGGTATTGCAGTAAATTAATTTAAAGATGCTTAACTCACAACAACAAACGTAAAAATAAAAATAAAACAGAACAAAACTAGAATGTCATTTCAATAAGTAAAGTAGGAAAAGTAATTACATGGGCAGAAACGTCCTCAAACAACAAATGTACATACCATACCCAGAGATTTTAAATAGAAAGGGACTAGCAGCTCGGTATAGCGTGAGAACAGATTACCTGTGACGCGCATGCGCTGGACTAATTAAGTCATTGCCTCGTTTTTTCCGGTTTCACTTTACACAGTGTGTCACAGAGCTGCTGTCTTAATTATTTTGAGATGCCAGGCACTAGATCTGCGATTCCAGACTGCCCTTCATGCAAAAGTCGACACAATTTAAAGGTGGCAGAACTTTCATATAGGTGGATTTACTAGGTCACGGCGGGCTGTGCTATTTTGTGGGAGGGGAGACCGGGTAGGATCGATATTTGAGAGGGGTGTGAGGGTGGGCATTGGTTGGTGTTGTGTGTGATTTATGAAGTGGGGTTAGGGTTTGGGTTTTGGTTAGGGGTGTGGGTTAGGGGTAGGTTTTATTGTAGAGGACAAATGTTGACTGGTCGAGTGACGTGATGGTGATTGACATGTAGTTGTGTTAAATTATTGGCTAGTTTTAGTCGTTAAATTATTGGCTGGTTTTAGTCATGTGATATTTTGCGCGGGAAAAGTTTGGATTTGATGTGAGCAGACGATAGAAATTCGAGAGGATTGAAGATGGCGAGTGTGCGTGGAAATTTCGCGAAAATTTGTGGTGCAATTGTGGAATTCAAGGAAAGTGAGGAGACAGAAGAAGTTAAGTGATTTGGTAGTTTTACGCAATTTTGGGGGGAGGAGAAATTCTGTATATTTTTGGATATTATTTCTCGGAAAAAGTGGAGGAAGGATTCGAAGAAGATGGGGACGGCGACTTCAGGAAAAATGTTGTTCATTTCTGGATATTATTTCTCGGAGTAATTGGAGGAAGGATTCGAAGAAGATGGGGAAGGTGACTTCAGGAAAAAATTTGTTCATTTGTGGATATTATTTCTCGGAAGAATTGGAGGAAGGATTCGGAGAAGATGAAGGAGACGATATCAGGGGAGTTTAGCGAGGAGAGAGAGAGAGCAGAAGATGAGTGACGTAATAGTGACGTCACTAATTTGCATAGCTCCGCCTACAGGTAAGCCATTTTTGTTATGGCGTCGCAAAACCACCTATAAGAAAGCTGTTCCGAGAGCGCGTGCACGTGTGTTTGTGTGTGTGTGTGTTTGTTTGTTTGTGAAGATAATAAGTAATCTATTATAATATTAAATCTGTTATAATATGTTAAATAGTTTGATAAGATAACACAACGCACGATGTGAATGTGTTCAAAACAACATGTTAAAAATGTGTTACAGAATAAATGGAGTTTAAGGTACCTTGCCTTAGTCTGAATTCATCCTGAATTAAATTCATTAAGAAACGATAAACTCGCTACAAACCGCATTCAGCAACCACTCAGAAAGACAATGAGGTAGAGAGCGAGAGATTGCTGACAATCTTGACTTCGAAATAAATACATATATACTATGATACACCGCTCTGTCTGAACAAATATATTTTACATTATGATTTATATATTAAAATATATATTAAAGCATACTTTCTAAGACGATTTCTTCAGTATCCAAGGATTCTATTATAATAATTGCAATTATGCTTGCGGGTACAAAACAAAGAGACCGGAAGCTGCCTGTCAATAAGTTAAGCTTGACTGGAGTTGAGTCAGTGCTGACCCACTGCGCGCGCAGTGATGGTTGTCTTTTCCTTAAGTGTCTCTGGGCACACCTCTTTTTTTTTTCTTTTTTTTTTACTCAGGTCATTAGGTCACAGAAGGATGGTCGAGGTTGCACCATACAGCATATCGTAGTATAGTCTGCATACGTGTGTGTGTATATATATATATCTTATCCACCAACACCAGTTTTTAATCTCATCTAAAATTATCATCTTCATTTTCATCAGGACACGAAGACACAGTGTCTGAGTTTCGTTCATGTTACACTTGTCCTGAAGGTTGAAACAAAGCT
Source organism: Marisa cornuarietis (assembly GCA_004794655.1). NCBI lineage: Eukaryota > Metazoa > Mollusca > Gastropoda > Architaenioglossa > Ampullariidae > Marisa > Marisa cornuarietis. The sequence goes on along the minus strand of SMMW01000032.1, from coordinate 501,011 downwards.
TCGGGGAGTCTTGACAGAATATTCCCCGAATAAGACAAGGGGTAGGTGGTGAAAGAGCCATCGCTGAGGTTGTGCTGGGAGGAGTTGTTAAACTCTGACGACAACTCGCTGTCACTCAACTCCTCTTCTTCCTCGCTGTCCTCTGTCTCCTCGTTGTCGTCACACACAGCAGAACTGTCGGCTGGTTGGAGGCCCACCAGCTGGTACCGCAGAATTGACCGGGACTGGTTATCCTCCTGTTCCATGTGCAAGTGAGAGCCGCTTACGGACTCCGAACACCAAGACAATTCCTTAGAATAAGGAAGGGCACGGTTGTTGACTGAAAGAAAGAAATACAGAAGAAGTTAAGAAGTTTATATGTAAAGACATTCACTAGGTAAAGCAAATTATGAAGATAATAATATTTCATTTTCAAATGATGATATGCTACCTTTGACAGAACTGCTTCCATTATTATATTGATAATTTGGATTTGTCAAACCAGAACTTAGCCTGATTTCCTGCACCATTAAATCTTGTCTTACTTGTAATGCCAGTTCTTGCATGCATATGTTTTGCAATCATATTCCTATGGAGCATTTTTAATTCTGATAAACCAGTAGTTTATTTTGTGCTGCACTGCAATTTATCTCTCTTCTGATAATTGCTATATAGAACACATCACTGTGACGAGTAAAGGGACTGGCTCAGTATCAAATACTGAAAACATATTTTATTGATTGCAAGAGTGAAAGCTAATGCTTGGAAATTCCTGCAGAACATAAGCTCTGTAAACTTTTAAGACATTCTTGCTGAAAAAAATAGGAGATAACACCCAAACGATCCAGCCCCATCTAAAGACTGCTTAATTCTTCAAACAACTTGGCAGCCTCACAGCCTCCATCTTGCATCACCAGACGACCATACTACTTTTGACAAGTACACCTACACCTAGCAATGCTGGAATTTACTACAATCACAGGCAGATCACTTTGTCATCTCCATTCTAATTCAGTCATACTAGACAGTACTGGCTATACATTGTATTGTTTTTTTTTTGTCGTGGTATTTTTTTTTAATTTACCGGTTGTTGCTTGTGTACAGCATGGCTTGTTGTCACCACTTTCTGTCAACATTGACCTCATATACATAGCATCAGCACCTCCATCTTCAATTCCAGAATCTCCGGACAGAACATGCCTGGGTCTTGCGGGAACTTTGGTGAAAAATGGAAAAGCACTCCCTGGTCTTTCATGCAGGAGAGACCGCTGCCAGAAATAAGAGATGTATCTGATGACTGCTCACCTTTCACTACACAGCTACAAACTACAAACATTTTAAAAAATAATAACACTGGTTGGGATATTTTTTTCAGCCTGTTAATTATTTTCCTTGATTATCAAAACAGATCACCGAAAGAATGAATGTACTGCACAAACCTTAGTGTTGGGCTTCGGCCAGACAACATGAATAGCTTCTATTTTAGCCTTTGACCTCCTCCAATAGCAATAAGTGAGGACACATCTACAAACATTCAAAAAGAATTCAAATAGTAAATGACTCATTACACATCACAGTATTTTATTTCTCATGCACTTCTGGTAGCAAAATACTGCCATTCTCTCTCTCACTCACTCTTACTCTCAGAGTATATAAAATTGACAAGAAAGCAGGCTACAATTCACAAATGTGATAAGGGTGTTGACTTGTTAGTTGTTAATTATGTATTTTTGTCACTAGTCAAGAATATTAAAAAATAAGTGTGTTCGTGGGCACAACTTCACTTATCAGCAATGAAGGTAATATATGTACATGTAGTAGTACCCCTGACAAGTGTGTGTGTGTGTAGGAGGGGTGAAGTCTGGTAGTTTTGTGTGTGGGGGTCTGAGAGAGAGGGAGAGAGGAAAAAACAACTTATGTTGTGCTTAGGTGTTTACAGATAAGTGAAAGTAGTGGCATGACATTGTATGATCAATGACTGTCACAAAGGTTGTGTCCCTCATCAATGCATGTCCTTCACTTAGTGAAACAAATTCTTGTAAATAAATTTTCATAACAGTGCATCTAGATGTCACCCACTCACTTATAAAGCTGACTTAAACTTATGGACAAAAATATCTGCCCATGGGAGCCAAACAGGAGATGTATACTTGAATTACACAAAACAAGCTCTCACCCCAAAGAGAAAACTGTAACACCAACAAGCATAACAGCCACAATGATAACTTCAGTGTTGCTTTCTGCAAAGAAAAAATGAAAAATGTCTGGTTTTTTTTTTAAATATTTGATGTTGACCAGAGTCGGACATATTTCAATTTAAAAATACATGCACCGAATGATATTTTCAAAGATAATTCTGCAAATAATGTCTACATTGGCCTTTTAAAGTGGAAACACCAGTGACTGGATATGGTCTGCAACTGTAGATCACATATCTTTTATAACACATATTCAGAACTTCTGTACAGCTGCACTTATTATTCAAGGTTTCTGTAATGTCTATTGAAGACAGTTTTCATCAATTGCTTTTGTTTACTTCGCTCTGCCTGAGATCAGTCTTACTACATGGTCTAGAACAGGTCAACTCTTTGCCTTTGGACACTCTTGTCATTCTCTCCTTTCTGTTTTATGCTTGAACAGAAACACTTTCTTCACTGGGGAAGCCATGCGTTTTAAATAATAACTCAAGTCATGGTAGACACAAATACAGAAATTTGGAAATATGCATACACTCAGACTGCATAAACTTATCTATTCAGTCACACAATATGACCCTGAATGTCCATAGAACAAATTGTGATGAGATATCCACAGGCCATGTAATAATTCTTCTACATTATAAGACTATATGAAATTCAAATCCCTAAGAAGTATCTACAACAACTAAGATTCGAAACCTAGCTATGAGGCTAGAATACACATTACTTCAACAAGTTATATATAGTTTTGACACCAATCAAAACTTTAACTCTCTCTCTCTGCAGGCTCCTGGAGTTATTTCAGTGAACTCACTTGCTGTCATTCCCACTTTGCAAGTCAAAGAAAAGTTTCCGTTGTCACTGCCTACGGTTTTGACCCATACACAGTAATCTGTGGACTCTGTAAGGCCATTAAGTGTGAAGGGTCCTTTGTGGTAGGCATTCACTGTCAAAAAATCTTAAGCAAAACGACCAAAATATGTGTGTATCAAAAAGCATTTTGAGACATTTATCTCTCACACACACACACACACACACACACACACACACACACTCTCTCTAATTAATATTTTATGCATCTCTCTTATTCTCTTTTACATGTGTATATGTGTGCATGCACACACAGAATGATTAAGCATATCTGCATAAGCATGCGCACGAGCACACACACATATGCACAACATGCTCACACAGTCTTAAAAATTAAATGTAGTGTCATACTGTTTGAATCCTGGTATTGTTTACATCCATTTGAACATTCTTTCCAGCTGATTACAAAGTAAGCTGGCCGACCTCCTTTACAGTCAGAGGTGTCAGTATCTGCACGTTCAAACGTCACCTCCAGTTGGGTTGAATCTACTGGTATGCTTCTCACAGCTAGTGATTTCACTTTTTCAGGCGCTGTAGAGCAGAAGGTGTATTAATCCAACAGCTTGCTGACCAGTAAATTTGTTCTGTAGACTAGTATTCAGAGGTTTAATAATAATAATAATAAGAGCATGCTCTTAGCGCTTAAAACGAGGAAGAGACGTGGACTAAGTAGATACAGAACAAAGGGGACGAAAGAAAACGACAGTACTGACGAAACAGAAAACAAAAGGCATCAAGTAACAGGAACAGAGAAATATAGTGATTCTGCGAGAAAGATGGGTAAAGTCGCAAGAGGGAAGGGGGCGGGGTTAAGAAGGACTAGCATTGTGGACTATGTTAGGAGTAATGCTCAAGGAAGAGGTGCGTTTTCAGTGCAGATTTGAAAGATTCAGTTGTAGGAAGGTGGCGGATATGGAAAGGAAGAGAGTTCCATTGTTTTGCAGCACAGTAGCCAAAAGTCCTGTGACCATATGTTGTTGTTCTGGTGACAGGAACAGTTAGGATAGTTAGGTTTCTCTCAAAATTATTCTTGTTATTGATATATAATTTCTTTCGTGATGATTAAAAATGAAAATTGCAAAATAACCACTCAATGCTTCAGACAGAATGGGCAGCAGCTTTTACTGGTGATAAAAAGATATAAGGAGGGACAAAAACATATTTATTATTTGTATGATAAATGAGGAAATAGTTTAACAATCAAAAACTTATTGCTGTGTTTTATCGTAACATTTCATTTCATTGTAACAATAATTTATTCTTCAGCCCCAAGTTAATTATATTCTGAAATAGGATGTTTCAACATTAATAAAGTGTAGTAAAACATCAAAAAGAAAAGAAATTCCTGGACAGATAAAGGCACAGTTGAACCAGCTAGGTCTCTAATGGGAGTTTATTAAAATCCACGGTCATGCTTGCGCCCTGAACTGATTTGATGTTCCTGATTTAAGGCTCTCACAGCAGAGAATAGAAAGGAGCCTCTACCCAACTAGCAGCAAAGTTAACTGTTTGACCAGGAAAAGTAAAATGCAGTGAAAGAAGCTTGTGGTCTGCGGGCTCCACTTCTTACATGCCATGTCTCAGCACAGCAGACCATTTATGTTTGCTGCCCTGTCTCCACTTTTAAATGCTTTCATGTACAGCTGACCCTTTGGTTTTGGTCTGTGCCTGTCAACATTTACTGTGCACCAGAACAAATGCAAGAAAAGACCAAAATAAGTAATATTTATATCATACCTCCATGCACACAATATCTCCACTTTTCTTTAATCATTCCACTGGTTTTCCCATTCTGTACAGCGGATATGAAAAATGTTGGTTTAATATTGTTGTTGTAATTTCGGACTACCATCGTGGAAGAACTCCATGTACTGTTCTCTTCTTGCGTCGCCCGATTATTCTAGAACACACACACACAAACACCACAAAGATAACAATGCAAATGTCATTACCTGTTAAAATGGCCAGAACTGAATTGAGTTAAAGATATTAACCTTTGTACCAGCTGATGAACTGCCACGTCAAACAATGACTACACCATTACAACCACTATCTTGCTTCCATCCCTCAAAAATTTCACATCCTAGATAGTTTTTACAAGAATAAACAGTTTACATTACAGTGTGCTGTGTAAAATGAGTGTGGTGAAGATTCTTTCTTTCTGAAAGCTGAATTTTAGTTGCCAGGCCAGTTTATGTTTATGCTCTAAGAAATAGGGCATGACTACTATGACTCACCATGCAGATGTACCTCTGTGTACTTTCGGTTCTAGTGTAACAGTAATGAATGTAGTATCTCACACCCCCTGTCTGTGCCCAGCTTGCATTATTCCAGAACATCTTGTAACTGCTGTAACTCTCGTTTAATATGTCAACGACCACTTCCACCTCTACCCCTTCTGCAACAAATTATTACATGAAGTTTCAAAACTCTGGTTAAGGATATTCTATACAAAACGACACTTCACATGGGATTGTTTAAGAAATGATAGATGCCTAATGTAGTCTGTAAGATAACCAAAGTCTTCAGTTATTTCATGAGGAAAAACAAAACCTAGAGCATAAAATTAGTCAGTTTTTTTGCAGTTGAAGACTGCATAAACAGTGCATTCAACTGTTATTAAGTACAATTTATAGGATGATCACAGAGAACAAAATAAATCATTTCTAGTCTATTGTGAATATTTCAAGTATATCTCTCATATAAAAAATATGAGTGTTTTTCTTTTGCTATCATTGCTTACTGTAGCTATGCAGAGTTTGCTTGACACTAATTAATGTACTAACGTGACCAACCTAAGGGAACAAACACACATATATATATATATAATGCCATTCTTTTTTGTACTTACTTCCTATATCACTTGCATTTAAAATCTGGGTAGCAGATAGACAATTTTTTGTCATGTTTGGTTCTGCTGTCAAACTGATGTTGTAGACACAGCCATGGACGAGATTTTCCACCAAAATAGAATTACTTTGACCATCTGCTTTCTGAGTAAAATTCCCACATTCTTGGCTGATTATCTGGTGCCCATCTGCCAGACCATATCCCTCCAAAATATAATTTGCAACACCGGCACGTCTTAAAATCCTTGGAATTTCCTGAAATGCATACATGATAGTGATGATTCTGTGTGGTCATATGGTATATGTGCATGTGTAGGCAGGTATATTCATATATATATATATATAAATATCTTTATAGTTTAGGTAAGTCTGCACGTGTTTTCATTTATTTAAAAAAAATATGTATAAAAGTGATATTCAACAAACTCATGATGAATGGAGAAGAAAAACAAAAATAGCTAACTTACTTCAAAATAAATGACACATGAGACCCTGTCATGTTCACCAGAGAAACATGAGTACGGGCTGACACCATATAATGGGGACTGCAACGGCTCTAGAAAAAAATTGAGAACACAGGAACATTTAGAATTATTCCTTCTCTCTTTTACTCTCACTTTTGTTCTTTCTCTCTCTCTCACACACACACACAAAGAGCACTGTACAAATTCCTAGAAACAATCATGCTTACATAATACATTTTTTAAACATCCATTTACTTTTAAAGTCGTTACACTGCTACACTAAATAATGCTTATAAAGCTTTCACTTTTCTTGAAACCAGAAAATTTGAAAAAACATTTTTATTATGTCAACAATGCTTTCAATAACATTTTAGGTTCTCTAACATGGGACCTGATCTTATGCTGTCTCTCACATGGTATAAAATTCAAAGGAACTAAATTATAGGATTTAAAGAAACTGTAAATGAAACAACAGACTGCTACAGAGATGTAATCCAGAAACACACTCACCTCTTTCCTTTGTGCTTACATGGAGATTGCTTTCAAGACCTCTGTATCTTCCCAGCAGATTAAAGGTAATGTTATAATGTGAATAGGGGGCTAAACCAGTTATGTTGACATGCAATGTTTGATTTGCACAGGTCCAGTTCTGTACCTGATTAAATAAACGCACAATACCAATGTACAGTGGTCAAATTACAGTCTGTCTAAATGAAGAATATGACAACTAGTTTATAAAGTCATTCCTATTCAATATGATATACAGCATGTTTAGGTATGATATACCTATGTCATGTGTTAAACCAACAGGGATAACTGGCAGCACCCAGGGAGATCAAAGCTCAAATTGTTTGTCTCATGATTACTTTCTACCATGAACTCTTTCACCTGTGATTTATTGTCAGCTTTCACACACACACGAAGAGTCTATTTAGAGCTAGTTTAATTTATCCAAAAATCTATATAGTTTGAGAAATGTCATTGTCATGTTAACAAAAGCTGGTGACAATTATAACTGCATGCATTGTTCCCCTTTATGTGGTAAGATTCCACACAACTAAAGCCAGCCTTGACCATGATTTTCAAAGGGTGTCACTGAATGGGCTGTAGACATTCTTTTAACTGCTTGTATTGATTAGTAGAGGGCGATGTGACTTCATCAAGAGTTACACAGACAGAATGAAGGAAGAGAGGGTGAGTAAGGACATTAAGTAGATGACATTACATCACTGCATTACACCATAGTATTACATCATCACATTAGAGATCTCCAAGATATACTACCTTAGTTTGTGGGAAATAGGAAGTAACATTGAAATCATCCAAGGCCCTTTCATCATCTGGTAAGTTACGATAGAAGCCAAACTTCTGCCTGAAGTGATTTCTTTCTGGTCTAAGCATGTGTTCTTCTGCCTCACTGACCTTGTGCACAGTGTATTCCAGTCTCAAGTGACCATCTTTGGCTCCATTCTCCATTAAATTACAGTGGTTAAAGTTATGCATAACATTACTAAGGCGGACACTGATGGTAAGCCAACTTTCTCCTGCTTCCACTAGCTCTGGTTCCGCTGCGTCTGGCCTAACTGAAAACAGCAACCCCATTTTGCTTAAACAGCTGTGGCAGATCATTCAGTTTACAAAGTTTCTCAATCAAAATTTCCCACACTCCATACATCCATCCCTCATTTCTTTACCAGCCTACTCTCACATTGTTTTTGTCAGTTTATTTATGACATCTCCATGAACTGTTACTAATTAACATATGTTAATTTAATTAAGTTTATCATGTCCCCATTTATACACACTTCAGTTATATCTTTTTCTCAGGTGCTCAGGTGGAGATGCACTGTGTTTTATTTTAAATGTCTAGATGTGTAGATGAATTTTGATGCCTTACTCTGCTAAACACTTAATGTATGAATATCTTACTTCTGGATATATCTTACAACACTTGTCCATATGAAGCCTACTAAATTTCTCAGTAGCATTACATTTAATTGTTTTAACACAACCAAATGAGAAACTAGATTTCCATTCAGTTCCAAACTTTCTACCAAGCTAGGAGAAGATGAAGCCATTCTTTTTTAACATAGCACTGACTATAACTTAAATGAGACTATCTACGGTCTTGTTTCATTCCCCAACTTCCTTTAGGACTGTTCTACTGAAGGAAATGTTTAATAACATGATAACCCTGTTCTTCAGTTTGATGAATGTAACTCAAAAATTTAAACATTATCTTCATTCACATAAACCAACACCTAATGCCACACACAGAGAGAAACTTCACTCACCAAAATGTGGTAGGTAAAAGGACCTGGTCACACTGATTTTCACAGTCTTCTTTATAAACTTGTTGGAAACGTTGACAGTAAAAGTGATATTGTTGCTAACATTGCCCCCTTTATCTAATGAATAAAATCCATTTTTGGTGATGTTTTTGAGATGAATTTCACATGCCCGTAGCCTTGTCCTATTGGCTGCTGTAGAATTGCTACACCGCACTTTTTCCCTAAAAACATATATAAATGTGTGAAAAATTATGCACAATCACATTTAAAAAATACCAGTGTCGTCATCTAAATGTGACTACATCCATCAATAAAAAAGTAATTCTGTGACCCACAGTTACTTGTAAACATGCTGTGGTCTATATAGTCAGCTTTCTGTATCTGTGTACTACCGTTATATTCATTTCAGTGAGTAAAACTCTGGCTTCAAATATTATTTTGAGCAACACCAGCTAAAGAACACCTTTTCTTTTCAACACTTGTTTAGAGACATAAAACATACAAAGCATTAAAAATATCCTCCCACACCTCTCTCTCTCTCTCATCTTCTTGTCCAGTTGCCATTTTACCCTCCTTAATTTTTCATAATCTACTATAAAAAAAGTTTATATATAGAGACATAATTTGTGGATGCATGTGTGTGTGCGTGCGTGTATACATACATGTACTTGTGTGTTTTGGTGGGAGTGGCAGTTGTAGCCTTTGCAAATCCATATTGTTTTTTCAATCCTCAGTAAAATCAGGAACATTTTCTTTGTATGTGATCACTGAACAGACTGTGTTACGGCTAGAGTTCCTTGCCCCTGAACATGTTTATACTGATGTTATTTGGGATGGAGGTGTCTCCATGGCATAAAAATGTGTAAATCACTTAAATCATGATGCTTACAAGTCTGGACTTAAGACCCATCATTTCTGGAAATACTTTAAGAACTGGTGGTTTTCTTTTCTCTTCTTGCGCTCCTGTGTGGATATGTGTCTGGGTTTTTGTGTGGGCACCTTTTTGTGTGTGCTGTGTGTCTGATAGAGATATTGTTAAGCCAATTTTTTTATGTCAAAGTGCACTGAGCTTGCTTCTTGCAGGGAAATGGGTCATATAAATGTTTTCATTACTACTATTATTAAATAAAATTGACCATGGGGAATGGGGTCTGAAAATGAATTGGCTTCATGAGTCTGAAAACGAAAAAGTGTTTAGGATGTAGGTCTCATCACATACGAAACTTTGTCATAATTGGGCATAAAGGCTGATATTTCATCCTAAGAGGTTGTTAAATGTTAGTGACACAAATTTACATGCATTAAATAATGACATAAACAAAACAGTTTCTTGACATCAGAAATCAAAATATTGATACATGAACATTTATGTGTATTTTTATGCAGCTGGTTGATGAAACTCAGAATATGCTCATGGTAAGGGGAATAATTTGTCCAAATACTAGAAATTCCCACTTCTGTTCAGAGATGTCTCCTCTGTTCTAAAGATAAATAAAGTTAGGTACTGCACCAAATTGTGGGGGTGGGACAGGGTTTAAAACCCCCAACAATTTCAACTGAGGGTCTAAAAACCTTTAGCATTTTATTGATTGTAAATGCTGGCTCCAAAAACATATTTCAAAGAAGAAATTTTGATATATGTCTACAATGCAGAGCAAATTTAGACAACAGAGTAGTTTGAAGAAATATTCTACAAGAAAGCAAAAGACAGAGACAGAAATGGAGGGAGAAGCAGGACATCAGACATTAGACAATTTTATTCATTCACCCATTGAGGGAGCAAGTGAGTGAGACAGTAGCTGGCAGCTGGCACCACCACAGTTTTTATTTCACCCTTCATTCAAAACACTCCCCTTGCTGAACATGAGTTGTCAACCTGTCAGGTCAGGGAAGAAACATCTAGAGCATGCATGCATGAGTGTGTGAAAAAGAGAGTGAGTAAGAGAAAAAGTTTTATAAGCCATACCTCCAAACATAATCCACAACCCATTCTGTGTCCGTATCATTTTTCACAGGATCTAACCACAAATGAATATAGCTTCCAGGGAGATACTCAACAGTCAGATTTTTTGGTCGTACAGGTGGGTCTGTAAAAAAAGAATAGTAATGCAAAATCCTGGACAGTGTCCCAGTTAGCACAGACTTGCTCTTTAATTCACATACTTGTTATCACTAATGTTTTGTGGAACAAAATGGTATTCCATTAGCAGCTCTTACTTGAAAAAAGATGACTTCATCTATATTTGTCTGATCAAATCCTGAGGCGCCAATCATTAAAGTGGCAGCTAATGGTTTGAACGGTGGGAAAGATTTTAAAATAATTCCTTTTTTATGGACTTGGGGTAACAGGATTTCAAAAATTAAAGTTTAAGTATAATTCATTTCCCATTTGTTAATCTGCTCTTATTGTGTTACCTTTCAACAAAATGCCGCTACATGCCCCATGCAGTTAATGTCTGACTTGACATAATCTCTGATAGGTTTTTCCACTTTGACGCACAGAGAAACACAACTGACAAACTCTGTTATCAAAAAATACTTCTGATCTGTCATTCCCACATGAACTGCTGTTTGACAAAAGCTGCTCTTGTTAACATTGTAATGAACAAATGCATTCCCCTAACTTCTCTTCACATGTTTTATATATATATATACATGAGGGAGATAAAAAAAAAGTAAAGGCAAAACATATTAATGGCTTTAACAGAAAAACTGTGAGCATTTGAACATATCACTTTTCCACTTAGTCCCCATACAAGACAATGTATTTGTTGTATTGTTCAAGCAGCTGAAGATATTTTTCAGCGGCTGCTGAAGCCATATAAGTACCACTTCCTTTACTTCATCATCAGAGATGAATCTGCAACTGTAAAGCACTTTCTTTAGAGGACTGAAGATGATCGACCTTCCTGTATGCGGTCATCATGCCTATAGTAAATATAAATGATCCTTAAGTGACCAAATATGCAACCAAATAAGACACTGTTTTTCGGTCTTCTCTGCTCAAGGCACTGGCCCTGTCAGTATGCTCTTTTGTACATGATGTCGATGGGCTATCAAAACAACCATTGTTGGTTACACCTGTGTTTCCCACTTTAAACCTTTCTACCCACTCACAAATCTTTCATTGATTCAGTGATATGTCCATACTGAACCAACATCCAACAGTGAATTTTCATGAACTGCACTACGCCATTTTGTTCTTCAGTATTGCAATCTTGCTATAAAAGGGTCGATTTTTCTGCCCTCATTGCTGCCTCCCAACTGAAGGCCAAGTGCAATACTTTGTGCATTCAAACTATCCAACAGGCACAGTGGTGTAGGAACAAAAAAAAGATGTTGGGAAGGCAAGAATGTGAACGTTATTCATTGTCAGCATCGAGCTTGCCCCCCCAAAGCCAAGCATCTTCCTACGCCACTGCACACTGTACATTGCATTTCACTAGCTTCTCTTTGATCCAGCTATCATGTAATTTACAAACTGCCTTTACTTTTTAACTCTCCCTTGTATATAGATATATACACATGTCATCATACAACATCTGCCACGTACACTACCACAATTAAACTCATTGGTAAGCTCTCTATCTGTATAGTAAAGCAATAGTAAAAGCATCAAACACACTCACACCCAACTTGAAGTGTCCGGGTATTGATATATACCTCAGGTTTATGCCTGTTTTCACAAGTGATATTTCCATGGCGGAAAGACTTTTCAGTTAAATTGGTTATAAGGACCTGAAGAGCACACTCGGACGAGTTTATCACCATGATGGCCTTGTCAAGCTGTTTACTGCCTAAAGTCATAGTCAGATTCCCAGCAATTTCCGTTGGACAAACAGCAGTACCATACTGGCACCGAACTGCAATTGTACAGCCATCAGGGAAGATGCCATTAACTTTCCTTGAGTATGTAATCTTGCTCTGTTTATGCTGTTCTATGCACTGTGTAGTACTGAAGTGTAAATCAACTGTGAACAGATGAGAAGACTATGAGTGTTTCTTGATTAATGGATGTAGTCCTTATCAAACAATTTCTCTCTGACCTTGGGTCATTTACTTTAAACACATTAGGTTGTGCATTCAACTATAGTCCCCATTCAATATTTGATCATTGCATGTTAATGCAATAGAAGTCAGAATTATGCAGTACATCAAAAGTGTTCTATAAGTTCATGGTCTGTAGGGATTCTCACACACACACACGTCCCTTTGAACATTCACATACACAAATTATTCTTCTTAGCAGAGGTATGTTGGTGAGCATTAAATTATAACAATGCCTGACCTTTCTGAGCCAGAATACTGTTGCAGATGATGACTTGTTCTAATAGCAGCAGATGTATTTGCCTAAGATACTTCATCTTAACTTCACCTGGCAACATTTGTCAGTCTAGTCACCATCAGTCTGCAGCGATTCCGATTCATGCTTCTTTTATAGACACTGCCTGGAGGGAGGTAACAAGAAAGAACTAATCGACTTTTAGGGGTTTCACTTTCAATTTCATATCAAACAATGCAAGCAGCAACACAACAAACTAGTGTGAACTAGCTCACAAACTAGTTTAAGATGTGCTATTCGAATGTCTGTCAAAAGACTACATGGTAAAGGGACAAGGGGAGTCACACTGTAAGTCACATGATTTTGAAAATAAATTATCATCTGCAAATTTTCAGCAGTTTTTAATAGGAAAGTCTCTCATGATAAGCTGCCCCACACCCCCTTATGCTCTATCTTCTGCATGCATCAATCCATTGTCTGTCCTTTTTAATTCTTCTTGTTTGCATGTGAACTGAAAACATCTGCTTAGTTATAATGCTTTGGTACAAATAGCTTTGGGGCAGTATAGAGGGAAATCGTTTAGACTGCTATATACAAATAATTACTTTGCCTTAGCAAAACCAGTCCCAGCAGTACTGGTGCGGGGTTAACATTTCCGGCTAATCTTGACAAGATCTGTGCATGCATGACTGGGTGTTACTACAATTTGGCGTAACTGGCCTGTATGATATAATAGTGGTCACACAACTGGCAGCAGGTGGCAGGCAGACGGCTAAGCTTGGGTCTTGTCTCTACAAAGTGTGTGTGTGTGTGTGTGTGTGCCGTGAGGTATGCAAGTCTTGTTGCACAAGCAATCGCTAACTATTTACCTTTAATTGTTTCTACCTGTGTTACTACCTGTATATAGGTCCTACCTGGTGTAGAGAGTCAACAGCCTGGTTATCTCCCCTCCTTTGGCGACGAACGAGGTTTCATCAAACTGTTGGGAATACGAGCGATGTGTGGTGGACCTCCATCAACGACTGCTGTCTTCGTTGTGGATGTACGTACCATCAGTCCATTCGAGTCGAATTTGTCACCAATGTCCGCTCACACGAGATAACCTCTTGGATTTCAAGTGAATATCCATTTCTGGGGAAGCAGGTGTCGAATATTTACGATTAAACAGGAAAACCCGCAAATTAGGAACACGGAATTACATCGATCCTGACAAAACAAGTGAGATGGTGTGTGCGTTTGTAAGTGTGTATAAACGCTTGTGCATGCATACGTGTGGCGTGCATGTGTGTGTGTGTGCGTGTATCTGTGCTTGTGTGCCTGTGATGGTGAGGTTACTGGTGCGCGTGAGCGAGCTCTTTGGCCCACATGCCAAGAAAGGGTCACATGGGGGGGGGGGACAGGGAGGGAGAATATAGCTGCTCGAGATGTGGGTCACGAAGTCAGTGAAGGAAGCGTTCAGGGGAAACACAGAGTGAAGTGAAACTAAATTTTGTCTTCGTGACACAAAGGTGCGCCCGACCGACCGAGCGACCCAATCCCGAGCAGTTCTCTTCCTGGCCTTTTTTAACTCTTGGAAAAAAGAACAGAGAGCTGGTTTCTAGAAAAGACTTGTGTATTTGTTGTCAGAAGGTCATTATTAAAACTCCATGCATTGTGTGTATACCCGGCGCTTGTGTCACTACAGAAACTGCAGAAGTTTCTCGTGAATGTTTCGGAGTTGCACTGGTCCACCCTTCCCTTATATTTTCGTTTCCTCGTTTCTCATACCCTCACACGTATGCACGCCATTTTCACATGACCTGCTAAGTCTGATAAACCCCATCCTCCTCGTCGATAGTTTTCTTCAACAGCATGAAAATCATACCATTGTCATCAACAGCTGTATTAACAGACACGTGGATGTCAAAATTATCATCAGCTGCAACACTATGACTGTCATATCGTCATCGACTACTAGAACAGTATGCCTGTCATATCATTTTCATCAAAAGCTAGAGCGACACTATATTATAGCCAGTGTAATATAGTAAGCGTCCTTATTCTGTTTTTGCTTCCATCCTCTTGTGATTTCTCTCCTTCAACCGTCCCTCACTACGTCATATATTCTACGTCATTCTTACTACATCATACATCCTACGTCATTCTTACTACATCATACATCCTACGTCATATATCCGTGATGTCAATCTCCTTGCGCTCAGCTTAACTCTACCCTTGACTTACTACTGCTACAGCCAGATCATCATCATCATCATCAAGTACATACTGCAACATCAACGCTGAAATCTCATGTACACCTGTATAAAGCATATCGAGCAGACCTCCACACCTGTTCATTCGTCACATGAGCTCGACTTCTCTGTTATAGTCACGGCTTTGTTTTGCTTCACAGTGCACACGACAGTCTATAAATAAATAAATAAATAAATAAACAAAAAGAAAAAAAATCGCCTTTGTGGTGTCTTCAAATTGACTTACTTGAGAGAATCGACGACTTCCCTGAAACAGTGGATGACTTGCTGGAGTGATCGTGAGGACAAAGACCACGACTTGCAGAAATAGCCAGACGAAACAATCTTTCCTCCTTCCTCTGTCTTAATGCCCTCGTCTACCTGTCCAACTCACTTTATATGTACACACCGCCTCGTTCTCTGAGTCATTGGTTCCTTTTTTAAGAATCGTTTTTCTTACCAAGCTGTTTACTGTTCTTCATCAGGTCACCTTAACTCTAGATTCCTAGTGCAGGATGTAGTATCTGTTGGCAATCACCCGAAGTTCTATTGTTTTCAGGTTATTTATCCTTGGTCACATTTATAACCTCTTTCTTCCATTTAAGTTTTGCTAATGGAAAAGTAACTTTTTTTCCAAAACTTCGGAGGCGTATCGCAAAACACATCGCTCTGTGCGTAAATAAATGAACAATTAAATAAGGTAAGAAACTGTTGGTACCTTTAGGAATTGTTGTACTATGAATAATCAACAAGTCATGTATTTTGTTTAACTTGAAAGTAGGTATTAAGGTTTAAAATGAACATCTGTCATGATCAGGGTCACATCCAGTCTTCTATTCTCAGTCTTCTGTATGCTTCTAGCCCTTATTTTGTTGTTTGGTTAGTTTTGTCATTCTGATTTTCAGTGGACTTACCTTTTTGAAGACTAACTGAAAGCATCTCTTTAGTCACACTTCTTTGATACATACACATGGATCAGTAGCAACATTTTGGGGGTAAACCTTACAAGATATGTAGCCTGTGAGCCTTGCGATCCTGCAGTTTATTGTTTGCGACAGGTGAACCTTAGTTCCATCTGCTTCACACTCTACAGAGACT
Organism: Marisa cornuarietis; assembly: GCA_004794655.1. Lineage (NCBI taxonomy): Eukaryota > Metazoa > Mollusca > Gastropoda > Architaenioglossa > Ampullariidae > Marisa > Marisa cornuarietis. The sequence goes on along the minus strand of SMMW01000032.1, from coordinate 484,749 downwards.
ATTCTAATTACACATACCTGGTGGCTAAAAATAAATAACCGCAACACCTGTGTCCTTTGATTTCACCAGCAGTGTCTGCAGGGACGCAAGTCCGTGATGTTACAAACATTATTGGACTGGCAAATCGGTCTTTAATTTTAAATCTGTCTGCGCAATGAGCATTCTTTTGAATGGATACCTGCGCATTACAAATGGACATCATCAGCATCATCGTTAATTTACATGTGGCTGTACCATCGGTAAATCGTATACGACCCCATTGGAAGTGTCTCTAGCAATGACAGTGTATCACAATAGCTTTCTTAAAAGTGAAATGCACAGCATGTTTTCTGAGGAAAAGCAAACACAATGAATCAGTCTAGAAAACCCGAAAATATCACTTTAGAATACCAAGTGCCATAAAATAATCTTTTCAAAATACTTTAATGAGTGAGTTTAATATTGAGCAATGCCTCGACTGCCGAGTGCCGCAGTACATGATGGAGTATATCAACTGATGACACCCTGGGTGCTTTTGTGTTCGCGCGCGCCCCTGTGTGTGTGTGAGAGAGAGAAAGAAAGAACCTGTATTGAGATTGCTGGATGCATACACTTTACATTGCAAGAAAAAGCTCGGGGGGTGGGGGGAGTGGACGATATTGTGAATCAAGAAACTGAATGAAGGAATTAGCGACAGGAGGAAACACAGTGTAAAGTGAAAGTAAGGTCTTTGCCCTACTTCATGTCGCCCTTCTCTTGTCTGTATGTTCACAAAAAACTCACGTGTTTCCAGAAAAGACCTTCATATATTGCTAATCATATTTCACATCGCCTTTGATGTCTGCAGACCTTTGCTCTCACTTCACAAAAAACCGCTCGCCGCTTCTTTTACGAGGAAACTTCACTCATCCAAACCCCACCCCACGTCTCAACTTATTTTCCTTATTTCTCGACGTTCCCCACCTTGCAGTTTCTCAATATCCGGTGCATATTATTATAATAATATAGAAATTTCGTGAAAAACATGACAGCGATCGTCATCTTCGTCTTCAGTAGCTGGAGCGTGACCGTCATCACCGTACCGCAGTCATTATCATCGTCGTTATTATCACCATCTTGTTATCAGCAGCCAGTACTGCGTGTGATGTCCTATGAGTTCGATTCTGGTGGGTTTCCTCGTCACCGAAGCTTTCAAATGCTTCACCAGCCACGATATGTACTCGAGAGAAGTCTTTGAAAATTTCTAAAAACAGCCACAAAAATCTTCTTAGTTATTCGAGGATACTGAAAGCAAGATCAATCAACGACTTCCTAGAAACGGCGGGATTTTGACACTTGGACTGATCAAGGATACTTTGCCTGGTATTTTACCAGAAATATATCGGCGAGAATAAACGGCTTTCTAATCTTTCCTCCGTCAGATAAGTTTCCGCCTTGAGTCGGGGACTACACAGGAGTACGTTTCTTCGAGTTTATTTCTGTTTCTACGTTCCTAGTCATGACATTTTAACGTTCTGTTATTCCGGTTACTTTTTAATTAACTTTTATTTTGTTGGTTTGTTTGGGATTTTTTTTAACAAGTCTATGCACGTTGGACGGCTAGCCATTGTTCCCAGAAAGCACATTTTCATGATCGTGTAAACTGTAAAAGGTAAGGTTTCATGGTGTACAGGTAATAGTGGGTGAACAGTTGTGGTCGACCGTCTTCAGTGGCCTATGGAAGATGCTCGGCTTTAGGGAGGGGAGGGAAAATTCCATGCTGACAACGAACGACAATCACATTCTTGTCCCCCTCGTCATCTGTAGGACAGGGGATGTGGAAAGCATAGCCTAAACATTTGTTTTCGCCGTCTCCTATCTCCTCTGGTCAGTCAGTACTTTTCTTGCTGCCGGGTGGACAGAAAGTTTTCTCGTGACAGGAGCGAGCTTCGAGCACACGACCTGCTCCTCAGAAACCGAGCACAGTGGCTACACAAGAACGGAGTCTCCTTCTCTACAGGTAAGCATGTAAGATAGACTATTTGTATAATCTGATATCAAGATTTTTTTATACTCTCAGCTAATTGTAAGGATGAGAGGTAGGAAGAATAGTTCATACATATGAAATCAGAATACCCGTATTTTGTCAGCTACATTTTTGTAATTATATAGCGTGGTTCTCTCCCAGTATTAGAATAGTTTCGATATTCCATGAAGTGCGTTCAGGACACTCGATCGTGTTGTTTCAAGATGTCACTCGCTAAAAAGAAAAAAAAATGCTCAGGAGAAACTGCGACTTACCTGCACAACGCAAAAACAAACGAGGACATCATCAAAGTGGGAGAGAACGATGTGTCTGTGTGAGACAGAAAGAATGTTAGAGAGAGGGTCGGGGAAGGAGAGAAAGAAGGAGAAAGCAAGGGTGTAAGGAAGAGAGAAAAGGATTGGCATGTCGGCCTCACTCTACACGTTGTGTTATCGTTGCCGAAGATGTTCTGTCAATTAAAAGTGATAGCAGGAATATTCGCTGTTCGCTACACCGACACATCTCATGAATCCGAGTACTCAAATACCGTGATAGAGCAAAACCTGATAATTAAACCACACCTGTAAGAGTTGCCGAGCTGGGGTAGTCCAGTTAGCTTATTTTGATCTCCGTATACACTTGGGTGTCGTTGGTTCGTATCCCGGATGCGACGTACCCTTCTCTAAATATGAAACCTGTTTACAGAGCTGACAGTCGGTGGTTTTCTCCGGGTCCCCCGGTTTCCTCCACCTTGTGTGTGTGTGTGTGAGACAGAGAGAGAGTATGAATGATGGTGAATGAGTTTGTAATAAGTATTTGATGCCTGCTGCTGTGTGTTCGTGCGACTTCATGTGTGTGAGCACCTTCAGTCCGTTTTTGTTGGTGGGGTAAGGCGTTCTATAAATAAACATTTCTTTTTATTATTATAATGCACATTGCATTTTTATTTTTTTTTATGAAGCTGTACTGTTTGCCTTAGTTCTTAGTTATGTTCATCTACACGTATTCCATGTTAGTGACATGACGACGACGACGATGATGATTAACAAGCAGAAATTTCATATCCAGTTACCAATCATCCTTAGATGACTGAGCAACGCAGTCGGAAATCTTCGACAGTTTCTATCCTAATTAAATCTTAAGATCAGAGCATTTCCGCACTGCACTGCTGCATAATTTCGTTTCTGACTGAGAGCACTGAGATGTCTTGCTGCACTCTGTCAAAGACGCATTTCATCCCTCGCATAGCCTCAAGGTTTGCTGATAGATAGCTGATGGTGGCCAGAACCATTCCACCCGGATAACTAACTTGTATCGCGTCGTACTCCACCTTCATATCTGACCCTCATTTCCCGTAAACACTTGTCGCATTATAAACAGCTTCGTCGAGAGCATTTTCATGATAATTAGCTTTGGAGGGAATCTGACCTCCAACATCTGATAAACAATGTTGGATTTTTGTCACAATAAAACTAGACTTTACAATTTTATAATGAGAAGTACATTGGTTGTGTACATAAAAGGCTCACGTTTTCGGGGTGTTTGCGCCCCTCAAGCCTTTTCCTGGGCGATGGTGAGCAGGTCATACACAGGACCACCAGTCCTCTCCTTCCCGTCAGTTCTTTCACTGGCCTTTATACTTGTCTACCACCCTCCAAGGTACAGTCTTTCAGTAGGTATCGTTCCACGGTCACATGGACACACCAGACCAGTTTACGCCTCTTGACCGTTGCAAGTACGGATTCCTGGTGTCCCACGACAATGGTGACCATTTCTCATACAAAGTCATTGGTTTGTGCTCTCTTTACGATGAAACGAAGCAGCCTCCTCAGAAAAATGTTTTCGAACGCCTGGATTCTCCTCTCCGTATCGGTAAGCAGGGTCCACGTTTCACATCCGCAAAGCAGGATCAATACTACGAGGAACTTGTACAGATTATACTTCGTGGTAAACCTGAGGTTATGGCTGAGCCAGACCCTCCTAGCCATTGGTGCTGTTGCTGTTGCTGTCACGATTCCGATGCAGATATCTGCAAAATGTTGAGCAGTACAGGCCCTTGACGGATGTGTACTGTCGTGTGAAAGTTATCTCCTAGTTTGGTTCTTCACTAGTGTTGCGCTCGTTGAGCTCTTACACTGCGCTTCGATGACTGGACGAGACCCTCTTCGATGATGAATTCTCGCATCATATGTCATACTCCTCATGTCAGACTCTTGTCAAAGACCTTTTTAAAGTCTATGAAGCTGTGATAAAGGTCATGCTAATGCTGAAGATGACTTTCTATCAGGATGCGACAGTTGAAGATCTACTGAACTGTGCTCCTACCTGGTCTGAAAGCAGCCTGTTCTTCTGCTAGCAGTCCCTTGGCGGTGGTGCTGATGCAATTATGTATCAATTTCTGCATGCCTTTGCTTGGCTGGATGATTAGGCTTATTGTTCTCTTGTTCTGGCACTGTTTGCTGTTTCCTTTTTTTTATTTTTGGAACGGGTATGAGTAGTGAATGCGTCCATTTTTTTTTTCGTTTTGTTTTGGCTTTCCCAGACTCTTTGACATGGAACAGTGATCGATCATTAAGGCCTTCGTTGTTTCGTCTCCACCCTGAGTGAGCAGCTCAGCTGGACTGCTGTCAACGCCAGATGACTTTCCTCCCCTCAGACTACGTACTACTCTTCAACTGGAAGTCGTACAGGTCCTTGTAGTTGGTCTTGGATCCAATACTCCCTGACTTTATTTATCCATTTCCTGATGGAGCAATTTGCTTCATTATACTTGGAGATCGCGTCGGGTTTGCTTTGTGTTTCTCTCTTCAAAGCCTTCCTTTGGTCGCGGAGATCTAGGATATCCCGTTCGTGACCCAGGAATCTTTTTTTTTTTTCCTTTGACACTATAGATTCTAGAATTTCTTGGGCTGTTGACAGTAGCATCTCTGTTTGATCGGCGCTTTATCTTCAACTTCAAGCTCTTTAAGACAAGGTTATAGTCGCTTCCCGTGTTAGCGCTTGGATATGTCCTCGTCTTGGGGTTGTTGCTGCTGGATTTACAGCATCCAGGAAGCAGGACATGGTTACGGATCAACCCATGTGGCGAGACCCACGTTGCTGTTCTCCATTTCTTGTGAGGATGTAGGGTATCAGCTAAGGTGAGTCGATGGCTCTGTAGAAGTCTGATGCGCCTCTCGTTGGTTTCGGTAAGGTAAAATTTACCCACCATTCCTACCCATTGTTGGTAGATGCCTGGCCCGACCTTGGCGTTCCAGTCACCGAGTACAACAAGAATGTCGTTTTTCGGTACTGCATTTCTAACCTTGTCTAGCTGTTGGTCAAACTCCTCTACTAAGTTGTTTTCGTGCGTGGAGATCAAACCATATACTTGGACACTCGTGAAATTGTGAGGCCTGGCAGAGATACGAATGCCGGATATAGGTGCACACCCGGGTATAGGTGTGAACAGTGTGTCACCTCACGAAAAAAGTACGGCGCTTTGAGACACCAACTGAATCCAGGAACTTACATCCTCACTACAACGCTGTCACGACTGCGTTCACGAGGTGCCCCCTGACTGTCATCTATTACCTCAGTGACACAACAAAATTGTTTTTGGCACTGTTCACTTTCAATAAAATCTGATGAAATATACTATCTTACATGTCATACTGATGCATCCTAAAAGAAAACGATGTCTTTATCGCAATATTTCCATATATTTAATAATACAAGCAACTTTTGGACAAGTGCAGTCTCAAAATAATGATAAAAATTGTTCTTGAAGTCATAACACAGAAAATATTTTTTATCAGCAGCAATCACGAGAAAATAGTTTAGGATTTCTTTTGGAAGGGCGGGGGGGGGGGGGGCTTTTGTTGTTTATTGAAAATTTATTCAAAAACATCACCTCTAGTTCATTATTTTTCATTGATATGCACTATACCCAGCAGCAGTGAGATTCTAAGTGATTTAAATTCTCTCCCTAATTCATGTACATTTAATAAAAATAAACATTTATAAAAGACCAATCCTAAATAAAGTGACTAACATACATACACACATGTATTCATACAACAGACACGCCCACAGATAAAATACAGACACACATTATGCCAGCACACGGTCTTGACATAGAAGGGGAAAGTCAATGATTTTGAAAAAAACGTCTTAAGTTTGACTTAAAGGTGATCAAAGGATCAGCATGTTGGAGGCAGACAGGTAATTTGTTATTAGAGATTGAAAGGAAAAACTTTGTTACCCTGCATTGTCATAACAGTGAAATAGCTTGGCAACGCCACCCTATACCTAAAGTTTTGCAAATCTGTCATTTGTCAAGTCATTTAATCAATTGATCTGCTTGGACTAAAATCCAAACTCTGGTTGGCTGATCTTGGAACTGTGGCTGCTTGAAAACCTATTTCACATATTTGCAACATATACTGTTTGTCTAATCTTATTTCTCTTTTTTTTAACTGTGACTGTTAGAATTGACAATTTACTTATCCTTTTAACTCCTATGGGCCTACTGGGATGAAGAACTAACTGAAACACTGAAGAAGTTATGCATTTTATTAACTGGATTTCTGCAAAAGAATACATTTTGTTAGAAGATTACAAATCACTTTTTTACACACATTCAAAAAGCTCTCAAAGCCATCAACTATTTTACCAATATGACCAAGAATACTGCTCTTCATGAAACCTGGGAATGGGTGACTCCTGAAAAAAACTCCTTGTGAATAACAAGGTTGATTCTTTATCCTGTGTTATATTGATAAGTCCTGCCAGTCACTTGCTAAAGAACCCTGAGGTGTTACTCTCTAGATGTCAGGCTAATCCGTCGATTACTTGCACTTCCACTGGGCAGCTGCTCATGCTTGGCTAGCTCTAGTCACTAAGGGCCGTCTACCCAGATAACACCTCTCTAAGCCGGTACACATGCATACGAGGTTTCTGTCTTGCTAACATCTAGACAATTCTAGACTAGACCTTAATTGTGAGCGATTGTATGTCCTGGTTGACTTTACTAATGGTAGTAAGCAAGTAAACATAGGACTGTTGGTCAATGACCATTGATGCAACAGCCGTTACCATACCTTGGGTAAGAAGAAAGCGATCTGAAGGGTCAAATTTAGGGAAACAAAGGTCAATCAGCGCACTGGAGCACATCATGTCTATATTCATCATGCAGTGCATGTTAATGCAGTAATGGTCAGAATCAATGTGCAGATAGTCTGGATCCAGTTGGTTAAAACACTGCCCATTTCTTCATGAACATTAACATCCAAGTTTGACAGTATGACCCTGCACACCAACACTAGGACACATAATACCCCAATTTTGATGCCATGACAATGAAAGCAGTTAGGTCTTCATAAGACTGGTGCTTTTTAATCACTGTTTCTTTCAATCGATAAAGTTGATTTTTACCATCATAACATTTTTGTGATGTATCCCCTATTTGCTGCTTCTTTTCATCCTCTGCCATGTCAAGAACAAAGTGCTCACAAATTGTTATATTCTCCTCAGTTAACTTTTATAGTTGCTTTAACTTTTCTAGTATATCAACTCTGTTTATATGACATATATATATATATATTCTTCATCTTCTTTTAAAGAAGCTGTTAAAAGATCAGTAAGTATTCTGGGTTTTCAAAAACCACTGTGTACATACAAATGTGACTTATTTTAATAAAACTGAGGGTATCAACAGTTCACACTATGATGTTTGTGTATTTTGTACAGAGCCAGTGAGAAAAAGAAAGGACAACATCCACCATGAAGACATGGAGGGACACATGTAATACAAGTAATACCAATAATATGATGGTGGGATAGAAAATTTCTGCCAAAATGGGAATCCATTTAAGAAATAAGTGCATATTGAAACAAATTTCTGATTATATCATGATAAAAGAATATAGGTCACGAACTAGGTAAACAAACAATGATCTTAACACAATAATAATGGTGACTTCCCATTTAGAGTGAAAATTCCGCTCTGCAAACCAGGAAAGATAAATGACGAGAGATTTTTCAGCCTTAAGAGATTTCCTTGTATCCATGATATCCATAGTCACAGGCCCAGCATCTCTAACTAGAACTAGCATGATGACAAGCTTAGAGACAAGCTTTGGGAGGATATCATGGTATACATGTCTAACAAAAGCAGATGGGAGTGCACAAAGAGAGTATTTTTCTATGATTCTGAAAGCATACTGACAACATTTATCAAGTAAACGTTTGTATGAATTCTTTCTCTCTCTCACCCTCCACACACACAGGAATGACATTTGTGTATAACAGACTACTAAAAGTACAATCTGATGCTATTTATAAAACTGCTTTCACCTACTTCGTAGATTGCTTTCATCAACCTCAATGAAAATAATAATAATTCATGTTAAGACATTGATATCTGATATGCACACTCCAGCTCTTCATCAGTACCACGGACGTGTATAGGTGAACTGCTGTCTGTCTGCCGAGACCAACGCTTAGCCTCTTGCGAAGTCCGCCGCTGTTAGTCTTGGTGAGCTTAAACAATGAATGTGACTAAGCCAGAAGCTTTTTCTACACCAGCCTCGTTCTAGTCGTTAAACTCAAACATAACTAAATCGGAAGCTTTGTACGCACACACCTCGCTCCATAACTTAACTGAAAAAGATCATCTGCAAGCAGTCCAGTAATACAAGTTCGTGTCAGTACTGTATCGATGGTATACACAATTTCTAATAAATTTTTAGACACAAGGAGGTAACACCACACAGCTCTAGAAAACAGTTTCTTAAGGAGTTGAAAGAAAACAACAACAATAAAAGTCTGATGGTTAAACCATGGCAGATGATGATGGAAATGAAAAAAATTACAAAATTCTTCAGGACTTTTCTCTGCTGATCAAACTCATCGGATAAAAATACTTTTAGGAAAGTGTATTGGATATACTCAATGTCTTGTGTGTCAGAATAAATCAGGTTGGAAATGTGTATTTATGAAGATTTAAAACTTGGATTAGTTCACCTACTGCTAATAATTGTTTTTGATGATTTTTTTTTTGAAAACAGGTGAATTTCATGCATACCAAGGTGACTTCTTGACTTTCAAGTCCATATTTTATATCAGTTAAACACTCACAATGAAAGCTGTAATAGCCTAGCATTTCTTTAGTCTGCCATTAACATGTTCTTTCTGCATCTGCTTTTTCTCTCAGTTTCTAAAAAGTACATGTTCTTGAAATATGCTGTTTTTAAAACAGGAAAAACTATACATAAGTACATTAAGAACACTACAATGACTCACTTAATGAGGTCACTTTGCAGTATGATTTTTGTTTCCGATGTATGGGCGCTGATTTACACTTGTCTGCTAAAGTTTTTTCAGCCCTAGGCACCACATTCCTCTTGACCTGATTCTCAAGTTCAACCATGTCAGTAGAGGAGGGATGAGAAATGATGTCTTTTTTCCCACTATCTTTAAGAGGGTTTGATGAAAGCAGCTTGCTGTTGCTCTCTGACCTACCATGTCTGGAATGTTCCGCACCCTTGAAAACTGATTCTGCAGCACCTGCTTTTAATATTTGTTCCTTTTTTGCTTCAGTACTGAAAGGACCAGGGCCATTTTTAACACACATATCAGCATCCTTGTGACCTTCTTCCACCAAAACCTGATCTTCAGAAAAGAATCCCCCCATGTGCTCCTTGACTATAGTTTGTTTTTCAGCAGCTTCACTTCGTAAAACACTGTTGGTCCTGTCATTGGCTTTGTTTGGTTTTAACAGCTTCAGTATACTCTCAGGGGCAGGACCTGTAGGTGCAGCATGTAATGCTTGTCCCTTTGGACAGGCAGACAAAGAGCTCACTATGTGAGGCACATGGGTCAAACTAAGTATTCCACTGGGCTGGCCTACCTCTTGGTCCTGCATCCCTAGACCTCCCCTCTGAGAACTGGTCTTGGGACTGTACACATGGAGAGCCTGTTCTACCTGAGCAGTGGCCATGCAATTTTTCTCAACACTCTCCATTTTGCTGGCAGCAACGCCTTTGAGAATTGAAAAAATATGCGGTGGAACAGAGTTCGCTGTCTTCCTATCAAGAGGTAGTCTGATATTTAGGCCTGATGGGAATTTCATACTTTGGTCAGGACAGGCAGCATTGCTTTCATGGCCATTCATAGTGTTCTGCTTCAAAATGCCTGCCTGTGAAGATGCAGCCACATTTGGGAGAGAAACCTCTCCCTGTATCTGCGGAGGAAGTTTAACATTGTTCTCCAAATTTACGACAGCTGTGTTGCAAGGCGTTCTCTGATTCTGGAAATTCTTTGTATCCTGCAAAACTTCAAGACTGCAGGAGCTTTTCAAAACTAAGGAGTATCTATTTGCGTCTGAGTCAGACCTGCCATCTTCAGAATCAAATCCACTCTCTTTACCATTTGAGCATGTTAGAGTCTGTTGGCTCATTGTCAATGATTTGTCCACATTAAGCCATGATTCAACATCAGCACTGCCAGAGTTGCAGTGTCCTGATCTGGCACAAGTGTTCTGCTGACTCACTAGCTTGGTTTCCTCCCCATCTTCACTGTCTTCATGTGGATCATATAACACTACACTATTTGATTTATGAAACAAAGAGTTAGGAAGTTTAGAAAGGTTCAGGGCATCAGTTGGTGAGGTTAACATACCTAAACTCTCCTCAGGATCACACTCTTTAGGTGCACTCTCATCAAGGTCACACTCTTCAAGTGAAGTCTCCATATCAAACTCTGTGATTTGTTTATCCTCTGTAACATCCTTCTTTCTGGAATTCTTCCATTTGTTTTCCTCCTCTTCCTCTCTTTCTCCATGAGAACTGGAAGCAGACTCTGAGCATGCAGCGGTTACCTGGCCATAACGAGGAAATCCTTCTCCTGAGTCTCTGTCATCTGGTTCCTCAGATGCCTGTGCTGATGACTCGTTGACAACATGCATGGTTGGCAAAAATCCGGTATGACGAAAGACGCTGTTGATTCCTTGAAGACATAAAATGAAAACAAGTGTCAGAAATGTTAGTCAACCTTCCTACAAATAAAATAGATTTTTCCAATCATAATAAATAACTGACATACAATTTGAAAGAGCCTTTTTTAAACATTTAAGCCCGCGGTTCTCAACCTGTGGGGCGCACACCCCAAGGGGGATGCGACATGATGACAAGGGGGTGCAAAGGTGGTCATTTTCTCATATCTCATATAGGTATTAATGGCTAAGAAGGGGCGTGTTGATGTACCTTTTTTCGTCTGGGGGGTGTGTCACAAATAAAAGGTTGAGAAACGCTGATTTAAGCAATAGGATTAGCAAGAAATATCTATTTTTTTATAGTAAATTCAAATGAAAGAGGGTAACTGTATGGAATGAAGAGCTCCTGTTATGAAAGTAGGTTACGAGGCAGAAATAAAAAAAAAATATTTATACAATATACACAAATGTGAAGTACCAAACAATGAAATATTAGAATATAAGTTAGACTTAAAATATTGCTTACTATTATATTGTCATTTTCAGCTGCTGAAGTACAAATCCATGTCAAAATAAGTAACTGATAGCTGTCTCAAACATGGCTTTTGACCAACTGACTCACTGCCTATTCAAGTATAACAAAATACCTGAATGGTGGAGTATTTTAGCTCCTTAAAAGAAGTAATTCATAATAAAACAAACCCTAAAAAAGAACAGTTTCTTCTTTTATTTATGTCTGATGTCTTGTGTGACACTACCTAGTGTGCAAAACACATTGTAGCTATGAATATGTTCCCTGCTGTGGAAGTGAATCATATAGAAAGAGTTAAGACAATTATTTTCCATAAATCAGATTCATATACCCATAATCTTTATTAAAATTGTTTACAATGCCCTGATACTGAGTGACAACACCAGTCACAACTGCAAAACCCCATTTATGTTAGCTCACGATGGAAACATTTTTTGTTGGCTTACCAGTCTCTAGCAACAGGCTACTTGGGGAATCCACTTTTGCTTCATCTCCCGGCCGAGATTCTGAGAACAAAGCATCCCCAGTTCCATCATAAATGCCAGAGTCTTTAGACAGTAAATGCAGAGATCTGCTGTTCACCATGAGAGGATTCTCAAATCCCTGCTCAGAAGGTAAAATGGGGGACGGAGAGTCTTCCATTGTGCAAGGCTGTGAAAAGAAAATGATGATAATTCTCTAATCACCATAGTGATGTGTCAACTATGATGTTCATACAAATGAAAGCAATATCATAATCCTCTAAAACAACTTCTGTATCAATCAAACAATAAGCATGATCACAACAGGGCTTCAGTGCATAAGTATCTTTAAAATTATTATTTTTCTATTTAGCCATTGTCTGTGATGGTTTTGTACGAGTGCTAATAAGCAGTGATTTTAATGTTTATGGCAAGATGCAAGTAAACTGAGTTAGAACAGGACGGGTTCTCATAATCTTTAATTAATCCAAGGCAAAAGCAATGAAGATAAGCTACTGACACAACTCCTATACCTTTTCAAATCTACAACAGCTCATCTTTGTATAGTTTCATATGCTAATATACACTCAAATACACTTGTTATATTTGGGTGTGTAAACAACACAAACATCTACACTTGGCACAAACCCAAGTTGGAGGATGGGGCCAGGTTACTTTCATCTTATCACCCATACTGCGGCATCTCCTGCGCCACTGACAGTAGACAACACTGCAGACAAACCACAAATAAAAAATTACAAAGTTTTACTTAAGGCAGATCATGGAGTTCACTTGTCACCTTTACTCGTGAAGTATTACAAGTTAACGATGCATGAACATGCACATGCGTGCACACACACACTCTCTCTCCCTCACGCACACATTTTTGTATAGCTGTGCATGTACAGAAAAAGCAAACTTTACTCCCACCCTTAAAATGATTTTTTTTGTAAGGTATAAAAGCCTCTGACAGATTTTGTTTTTTGTGCCACTACTTCAGTGACCTTGTATTATGTTTGACCATCATGTTTCTTGCCCCCCCCCCACTCCTCTCTCTCTGGTAAGAAAAGTTTGATATGTTCACTCTCATTTCTGTAATTAAGACTACACATTCTGAGAACCAACTTTTTTATGATGTCTTTCACTGAATTAGTGTAATTGTGCTTGTTTGACTTAATGCTCTCATTTTCCTAACTTAGCATTTCTCTTTTTTAGACTGATTATCAAATTAATAATGTCTTCTGTGTTTCTGTGCATTTTCATGGTTTTGATTGTCGAGATTCTGTCAACTGTAAGGATATGTCAGTGTGCTCAAAGTTTTTGAACTTTCTCCCCTGTTTCTATGATGTCATGCTGCTGGAATTTATGCAGAGTTTTCACTACTGATCTTGACTAATGTTCTTTTAGCTATTGTGAGCCATGTTTTCCATTGTGTGATCAGTTTAAAGTGTCACTTCAAAGAACTTATATGTACTGGCTATAGTTACTGTCACAGCTCAATCAGCTTAGCGGCTCTCTTTGCTCTGCTTAATCTACTTTCTGTTCCCTATTATTTATAAGATCAGAAAAATTTAGGCGTGACTTGCTTCCCTGCATTCTGTGTCTTAAATTCAAGTTTATCATCACATTTCTTTTGTTCATTTCTCTTTTAACTCCATCATACTTAGGAAGGAAGCATTCCGTCTTCAAAAAGAGGATGCATTTTACATTTTTTTCAACATTTAAGAAAAATAACTATCATAATTTTCTCATTAGGCTATAGCCTGGTGAAGCATTTGAAGCTCATTGATCTAATAATAACATATGCTTTTTCCCCTTTACAAGGAAACAGATTTCCTGTTATGATCCTAATCCTCTGCGTATGCCTGTAGTGGTTCCTCCCCTTAGCAATCAACCTTTCTCATGTAAAAAAAATCTCCCCCACCCCACCAAAGCCAGCAATGCTCATTTAAAGTGACATTTCAGAATGTCATGATTGTGTCAGTTAGTGTACTTTTGCATTTTTCACACTTGAACCACCACCCCCTTCCCAAGTAAGCCGTTATGTTTTTTTTCAATGATTATTAATCTGACTGACACATGACACATTAAAGAGAAATGCTTTCTGCTAAAGTGATGTCTGTCGGTCAGTTGCTGTTCTAATGGTCAGACCTAATTTTTTTATCTCGATCTAAATCTGCTGCATTCTCTTGAGTTCAATAGATAACAAAATTACAGTGTCTGAGACAACTGGCAACCCCTTCAAGATCAATATAAATACAGAAGTATAGGGAATGTGTTCCCTTTCAAAAGATTTAAAAGACTTGCAAGTTGCTATTTAGTTGGGGTAGAAATTTCTTTTCTACTGGATGATGTCTGTGAATCTGTGGCATTATGGTACATATTAAATGCCATTTGTCTATCTGAACAATCTACTGAATAGCCTACAGGCAACTTGTCATTTATGTAATGGATCTGTTCAAACAACATGTCTAATTTGAAAATGTGTGTATTGTGGAATCTGCTTTCTTAAGTGTACTAATGGTAGTGTGATTTCTCAGCTCCATTACAAAAATCTGTAACGTACTTTCACTGATAACCAGTGCTGGGTGTCAATTCACTGGTGTCATATCAAGTAAGTTGAACTTCCAACCTTTGTTTTACTGATGCTTAAGCCTGCTTTGAACTGTTGGCATCTTCTTTTTGACACTTTTGGGAGATATTTTGACCTTTTAGCACAGCAGCATCAAAGTCACCTTATAAATTAAATGCAAAAGTGTGCATAACTTCTGATGATGAGGGTGTGTAATTAATATATATATATTTTTTTTTTTAACTCAAGAACAACCAATTTAAAAGAAAGAGCTGCTGCACTCAATAAAGCTGAACCAGTTTTCTAGAGTTATTTCCCATGAAATCTGTTTCCTGCTAAAGAAGAAACAGAAGAAACAAACACCTATTATTTTAGTTGGCAGCAGAGACAAGATTCCTCAGAGGATTTGTGAATTTTTCTTTTTGTTTGATGCAAGAGCAACCAATATTACAAGGGAAGGATCTGCTCCATTTGAAAGTTGAATCAAATTTTCTACAGTTACTTCCTATGAAATCTATCTCCTGCTGAAGTTTAAAAGAAGAAACAAGCACCTGTTATTTACAGGTCTCAGCCGAGATTCAAATGCTTCTGTAAGCTATGATTCAATGATGAAAATCATTATAATATTAGCGATTATTTCTTTATCTGAACGCAATAATCAGCTAAAAATTAATTTTGTTCACCCCAATATGCTCCATTATACACAAGAATTAAAAATCTGAGCTAGAATCAGTTTTTTGTGCTTACTTGATTGTCTGAAAGTAAAATTTTAAGTGTAAAATTTGGTATTACATTTTATATTTGTGTTGTGCTTTGAGGACAGATAATCTTGATAAGTGTGCATTAACACTGAGTTAACATTGAAGAACAGGGCACTAAAACATTTCCCATGACACAAAACAGGATACCAGCAGACAGATCAACAAATACAAGTGGATTCTCACATTTCCAGAGCTCTTTTTTCCTGTTTGCTTGACTCTCATTTTATGTACAGCCATAAAATAGTTTGCAATTATAGAGATCAAAGACAGCGCTATTCTCACTACCTTGGATAAAACATGAAGAACAAAGGGACACACAGTATTTCAACAGGTGCCAATGTGGAATAATTTTTGAAATTCATGTTTTTAAAATAACAAACCAAAAAACATGATATTATAAATATATATTATTTGACCGCATGTCACGAGTCACCCATACCTCTTCACACTATAGTTGCTGGCACAGCGTTAAACACAAACTAACCTCTTCACACTCATGGTGTGCTGATCAGCTTTTTAACCCTCTACACTAGTTTACTTCTGAAAATTAGTTTCTCTCATATTGTTTTGACAAACATGTCAAACAGACTAGCTTCTTTTACCATTGCAGCAAGTTCTTGCAATGTGAAATTTGTACAGGGCATCATCTTATCTGGGTGCACTCACAACAGGTAATACAAATAAACTTTGATTTTATGAGGAATAACTAAATAATACAAATCACCATGACTACAAAATACCCGTACGAACATACAACAACAATGTCCACATGATTACAATGTCAGCTTCAGGAGAGATTTGATATTATTTGAAAAGTGAAGGTTTTTTTTTTAAACACTTTTTGTGTGATCTTTAAGAAAGTAAGGAAAAATGATCAGCTCAGTGGATGACTTGTACTTGTACACTGCTGTTTCCTACAGGTATGACTATACAGGTATAAATATACAGAAGCAGTTGGAGCAGATTCAAATCAATGTAGATCAAACACCAGATCTGGGGCCAAAAATTTTGACTGACCAACGATAAAAGATGAATACAGCTCGACCAGAAGAAAAACATTTACACTAAAATCAGTTATATTTGTTAACTGGGCTGTATACAGGTTATCACTGCTTGTCAACAAGCAGATTAGTTTCCTTACATACTGAGTGCATGAAGAAGCCATGGCTGAAAAAAATATAAGGAAAGATGAGAAAATTTTGCATAATTCCAGTGGGATGACACAAAAACATAAATAAAGTCTAAGTTGAACACGCTAACACAACGGATGAGTTGAGTCTATCATAAATCATTAAACACAGAAGAGCATGAAAGCTGTCATGCCAGGCGACATGCCTTATTCCTGTGTGTGAATTTTATGTTTTACTACTGAACTGTGCAGTGCTGTACTGTCTACACTGTGTTGGGGAGCAGGCAGCCTAGACAGAGCATAGCTAATTCCATACAGCATAATCAGGAACTTGATCCAGCTGTGGAATGAGTACCTGACTCTGTAGTGGGTTGGGGAAGGTAAGGCAACAAGAGAGAAATGTGCTGACCCAGAGATAAGTGAAGTCTCCAATGTCTCACTCCCTAACAACTGTAAGGTCACAACTACCTTTACCTTTCTTCTTTTTTTTTTAAATACGCTGTTATGTTTTTGTCTTTAATCTGTGATCATACAGGTATACAGCACATTCCACATAAAATAGATCTATGAATGATGTGTTTATTTGCTGAGGGAGGGGCTGCATCCAGTTATGCACTTATCTTTAGAGCAGGAAATCACTGATTCAAGGCTAATTTGGGTCTGTGACTGAAAAACTCTGCCTGCCCCCTGATTATTCAGAAAAGGTAAAAACAATGGCTGGAGAGAGCTGGGCTCTTCCTTCTATAGGCCCTATTCTAGACATGATGAACCACCTACAATGCAGTGTATTTGTCTGTTGTCCTAGCTATTGAATGTGCATTTGGCCGGTTAGACAGTTGGGGAAGTAATGGCAGCCACAGAGAAGAGATATGTAATGCATCTGCGAAAAGGTTATCCCCAACACAAGTGTCTTCTCTGAAATATTCTCCACTCAGTGTGACATAATTAACTTTACACAGTTTTAGAGGCCCCTGGCACCCTACCAGCGATGCTCTCCATCAAATTAGTAAATCCCAATTATTAACCTTGTATTTGCTCTCCTTTATTCTTGCTAGTGACAGCTCACACTTTCATATCATTATCTTGACATGCCAGTATCAGCCTCATCTGACTATATTTGTCATATTTTCATTTATCACTATATTTTGACTCTTCTCCTTTATCACCATGTGCAAGCTATAGTGTTTACAGGTCACAGTATTTGAAACTTCTTCCCCCACTCACTTTGTTATGTCCTCATTTCCAGCATTCAAGTTCACTTGTTTCTACAGTAACCAGTGAGCTGACTGCTCTTTGCTACAACTTCCCCACACCTGGATGCTTTGGCTTCTTGATTTTATCATGTATCTTTACAGTTTTTATACACTGACATTGTACAGTGCTTGGAGCTTCTTTGGGAAAACAGTTATGTCAGTACTTTCCTAAGTGTTTTCCTCCTCTTCACTAAGCTCTCAAAAACTTTATATAACATTCTTATTGGAGTTTTATTTGTGAAACTGAGTTTATTCTTACACAATATGCTGCATAATATCTGTGGCACTTGTCAGCCCTCTTATGCACTAAGTTTAGCAGTCCAAGGGAAGCAAATGTACATGGAAATGTCTTTTCCTTTTCTTGCTTCAGCTCTTTTTGGCTGTATGGACTGTTTTAAAACATTCTAAAGCAAGCAGTACTGCACTCATGGGTGATGATATTTAACTACAATCCATCCATCCTTGGAATGATGCTTTAACAGGTGATGTTTTGGGGAGAATACTTCAAAAATGGTTGAATGCATTTACAATTTTGTGTTTATTGAAGACTGGAACGATGGAAACTTGACCCATGGTTATGTCAACTATGAAGAATATATTGTGATCAGGAAAGCTCAATTACCACATTCAGCAATGAATGAATTAAAAAAAAATCTTACTTTAACTACTTAAAGCTGTAACTTAATTTTATGCTTGTATAAATCAACCAAAAATATTTTGTTTTGCAAATGACAGCAAATAACCATGAACACTGAACAAGAACCAAAGCAAAATAGGTGGTTAGGTGGATTCTAACAAAACACTCAGCACGGGGTGGTTCACAAGCACCTACCCTGCAGCAGTCAATACCGCAAACATGACGAGTACAAGCACAATGATCAATGCTGGATTACTTGAAGAGGCATCTGAAATAAAAATTCTACAAGTCAATATTGAAGTCTCATTAATTAATATAGTTTCATCAATCTTGCCAACACATTTACATTCTAATTGCTAGTTACTTCTGTTGTTATTTCATGCTCCACTGATAATTCTATTGTTGTCCTGTTACTTTAGCTCTTACAGTACTATCATAAGAGTGGTATCTGTGATTTAAACACTCCATCCAAGACTCTATTATCAATAATGATTAACGGTGAAACTATAACACAAAGTTATGTGAATCAGCTAAGTTCTGAATATGTGTAAAACACTCGAGTTTGTTTCTATGGAGGAGATGATTGGCGGTGGCTGTCAAACTGTCCTGCACAAGGAGAATGTTATGTGGGTTATCTAGCCATTCAAATGAGACCAATGCCATAGTGGCTTCAATGAGAGCCACATTAGCAAAAAGCAACTCACCTCCAGTTTGACCTGTTGTAGTAGAATAACAGCTCCATGGAGAAGTCTGTCCTTCTCTTTCTGCTCTGACCCCTACGCAGTATAATGTGGATGGCTTGAGGTCTTTAAGAGTAAAAGGTCCTCTTGCATAACCATCCACCTTTAAAGTATTGATGCCTACAGAGACATATGCAGGTGTCAAAATGTGTTCAGATGAATGGATGCACATCCACATATACAAAATAATAAAATTTTGACTTGAGCTATTCACATTACACTGACATGCATGCACCACCCATGCAAAAAAGTTTGCCAACAGCTTATTTACATATTCAGTCATGACAGTTTACTAACACAAGGCTAAACTAACAAAAGCATTCATGAAGCAGACACCACCACTAACACACATGCCTGACAGAAAATGCAATGCATACATGTGTATCCACACCCACCTATACGTACAAAAGGCAAGAAAGGCACACAAAAAGTGGACCATAAACTTGTGGCATACCATCAGTCCAAGACACTGCACAAGACGGACCACATATCTGCTTTTGCTCCTCACTAATTTTTTTCCACCTGATGACAAATGAAGTAGGACGACCATGTTGAGGGTTGTCCATGTCGTCATTAGTTCGCTCAAACATAACTTGCAGATCTGTTGGTTGTGAGTCTGACTTCATCACATACTTCAGGTTTACTGGACCAGGAGCTAAGAAATATAAATGAAGGTCTTTCATTTAGATCGGTGACCTATGGCGACATTTAATCAGCATTTAGCACTTCTATTAGTGCCATGTGCAAATCGGAAAAGGGTGGTCAAGCATATGTGTGTGGCTTGGCTTATAGCATTCTTTCTACAAACTACACGATCTTAGCTTTATTGACATGGAAGAGAAGCTCTGAGTCTGACAAAGTTGCTTTCACAGTTGTGTTCTCTTACTGAAGTAATAATTTTAGACAGAGTCCATGTGTCTTTCAGTGTCTGGCTCTCCCACCTTTAACTGAGTGCTGGCTAGGAAAATTATGCTTCCCCTCTTTCAATGTGTGTGGTGGGGGAATGAAAGGTGGGGTGAGCATAGACAGGGTTGCTTGTAAAAACTGTAATAAAAGTATTACTTCTTATTTGCTGCTTTTAAATATTTTTGATGATTTGGTAATCACATCACAGTGAACTTTAAAGGCAGTAAGCAAAACATCAAATCTGCACTGTGTCTCCAAAGGTTCATTTCAAAAATAAAAAAAATTATAACAGCTTTGTGGATAATTATTAACCATCTTGTAGTAGCGCTAATTTTCACTTATTTATGACTCTTCCTGCCAACTTAATTAACCATCTTGTAGTAGCACTAATTTTCACTCATTTATGGCTCGTTCTGCCAACTGTTATTTCGGAATCAATGTCTGATGCTGCAAGATACCAGTTTTATGCTACTTTTCTCCAAACCTGGCAAAGACATTGGAGCTTACAATGTAAGCAGTTGTTTTGCTCATCATGGTGATGCTTTTATGCTTTCACTGACTTATATACACACGATGTAATATTTGGACCTAGCTGATTAAACACACGTGATTTATCAGAAATCCTGATGTGAAATGTTGGCCGCATACTACTGAGTTTGCTGTCAGCACAAGGTTTTCTCATCATATTGCTTGCAACCACAATTTTTGTCTTTCGTGTTTTTAGACATTTATTATTGGGAAAGCAGATAATACTCACTTGCCTTTTTCAAATTTCGAGTTGCAACAGTTTATAACACAACAGTGATCTTTTCCACCCATCTCTTTACACTCATATGTCTTGTTAAAGGCAGCTGAGTGGCTAACAAACTGAACTCCTCTTCTATTTTAACCACAGTCTGTGCATGTGTTGAATAATTGATGAAATACCTTCATTACATCTTTTACTTTCACTTCTTATAAAATTGACTATTTTTGCTGCACTGCTTATTGCATTCTATAAATTAAATCAACTATTTTCCTTCATAAAATTTTACTATAACAGAAAAGCTTTGTTTCAAACCATTGTATGTTTAAAATGTCCTTCTAACTTAAAGTTAATCATTTTTTTTGTTTCGGTTATAATTTTTAAGAGATTTGTAAATTTTTTAAGATCTTCTCAAACCATGTAAAACTGTACTGTGTGGACTCCTATTTCACAGACAGGTAAGAATAATCTTGCATTTTCTAACTGCTCAGATGTTTATATACATCACTTAATCTCTCAGCTCACACCTTTATCCATGTCATATCGCCACTTCTCTGGATAAAGTCCACTCATTTTCCCATTTTCCACAACAGACAGGAAAAACAAAGGCCTCAGGGACTTCCTCGCTGCTGTGCTGCCAAAATATTTTGGGACCTTTTTGGTATGCGAGCTCATGCTGGTGCCATTGGTTTGTTCTATCACCCGGTTAGTCTAGGAAAAAACAGTAACCATAGTAACCACATAATACAAGCACACATATGAAGATACATATGCAAGCATAAACATACACACACACACAGTAACATGAAAGTGCATGCACATGTTAAATGGTAATTTGAAAATATTTGACAAATATCAGTGCTGTGATATCAGACTATAAAACAGATATGTAAAAATATCCAGCAGCTACAAATTTTGTTAAATTATTATTAATTCTACCGATTAATTACCATCATGCTGATATTGTATTATTATACTATTATTATTCTGTGTTGATGGCCTTTTATGCTATGCAACTTTCAAATTCAGTTCAACAGGCAGAAGAAGTTCTTCCAAACTGATAAAGCCTTACCTTACAATTAAAACTACCAAAAGCCTTGTCTGAGTAGCAGTAGTGAACATAATAGGTGACATCATTATTATTCTTCCATCTGGCATTGTTCCAGAAAAGCTTG
Organism: Marisa cornuarietis; assembly: GCA_004794655.1. Lineage (NCBI taxonomy): Eukaryota > Metazoa > Mollusca > Gastropoda > Architaenioglossa > Ampullariidae > Marisa > Marisa cornuarietis. The sequence continues at coordinate 462,880 of SMMW01000032.1, read as the reverse complement.
TACACATCTAAATTGGCCTTCATCTCTAGCTCCACGTCAACCGAATCTGCAGCAAGTATTAAACATAGTTTTGGAATCAGTGAGGGATATTATCTGCTATGCATTCATTGAGATAGCACCGAAGGCATTATGGTAAATGGTACAATGCCTGTAAAATGCATCTAAGGATGTTTGGACAAAAATAACCTCTAAAGTATGATGTTAAAATGATCTCTACAATTACAATGGGATGCCTATGAAATCTTGTAAAAAGATTTAATAAACTTATCTGGAACTGCCCTTGTGGATTAATAAAGTTGTACTCTATTGCAGTGGTTCTCAAAGTATTTCGGGCCGCGGACCACTTTACTAAAGTAAAAAAAATACGGCGGACCACCAAGGCCTAAAATTACTCTGTACCGGGAATTTCACATTTAAAATTGCCGCATTTGTTTCATTACAATTCAAAACTAAATGTCCTTTTGTGACAGTGCTATAGTAATAAGTTGACATAACATTATATACCTCGTTGTTTATAACTAAAATGTTAATGCGATGAATGCAGTTGTTTTTGATGAGATATGACGGTAATAATATCGGTGACGTCACAAGAAAATCACTGAGGGTTGGGAATGAGTCAAGTTCTCGGCGATCACACCACAACCCCAGTTTTATACACACAGCCTTTACTTTGTCTTGAAAAGTTAAAGATTGTGACATCTCTGCCCTGCAGGGCTATGTTAAGCCCATTCAAACAGCTAAAAATGTCAGCCAGGTACGCCAACTGAACAAGCCATAAAAAGTCATGGATACAATCCGACATGTGGAAAGCTTGATGTTCACAGTCGCGCAGAAAAAGTTTAACCTCCTCGCGCAATTCAAACCAACAAGTGAGCAGTTTTCCACGCGACAACCAACAAACCTGTATGAAAAAGAAGCTTGGTGTTCACTTCCCATCTTTTCGCATAAATCTTTAAATATCCGCGCGTTCAAAGGGCACCCTTTGATAAAGTTTATAATTTTTATTGATTCCTCCATTACTCTTGATCGACTGGCAAGTTTTTTTTCCGAGCTGTTGTCAATGAATGCAACAGTGCGTTGCTACTGGCAGTGTAGCAACTGTTTTGATACGTGTGGTCAAACCTTTCCCGTCATTGACGCAGCAAGGTCCCTGATTTCAGCCAGTGATCCATAATAACCCCTCGGCTTGAAAATACTGAGAAAGAAAGCTTGGACAGACGTCTTCTCGCCAGCACGCAGATTCGGAAAGTGGTCAGCCTATCTTACTGAGGCGGAGTTGTCTTTCCCTGTCTGGTCCCCTTTTGTGTTTGACCGATTGAAGGAAGCTGGCACATACTAGAAATCTTCAACAGAGCCGTCCTGTTCAGGTAGACGTGTCACGCGTCACTGCTCAGGATTCATAGCCACGCGCCTTGACCATCCTGTCAGGCCATTATCAGCTGCGGTGGTAACTTGACCAGTGGACGGTTAGGGGTCCCACATAAGTTTAAATGAAGTGTTCTGCAATCATATCTGGCGATTTAAACATCACTTTACTGACATATGACGACTGTCAGCCGCGGACCACCTGACTTAAGCCTGCGGACCACGGACCACACTTTGAGAACCACTGCTCTATTGTACTGTAAATAAATTTCTGCAGCTCTCCATCTGGTTATATATAAGTAACTGTGATATATGAATAAATTTAAGAATAAAAGTAAGCCAGTCACCTTTTCAAAGAAATAGAAGTTCCTAGACATCATACAAGGAAATATGTTTCAAGGAATTACAAAAACTGAATTTGAGAAGGAACTCTTATATCTTTTCCTAACACCTGGCTCTGTATAATAAGATGTCAAATTGTCTTCCCTTTCAACAATCACCATTTAACAAAGTAACAAGAACCGGTCTTTTATTATCTCTCCACAGACTACATTTTAGCCCACTGTTGTAAAGACTTGCAAAACATAAGAAACACATCTTCTGTGAGGGTTCATGAAACAAGAATGGACATACCACCAAAGTCACTGGTTTCTAGCAGATAGGTTGAATCTTGGGACGATCCTACAGTGGTGTGAGCTGTTAAGGTTAAGGTATAAAATGAATCAGGCATAAGAGTTTCCACCATAACAGAATTTGCCTCCCCTGATGCATATGCTTTGAAACTTGGTCCTGCTTTACAGTTTGACATACTCCTTTGTGATCCCTCAAGATTGCCCTCAAGTGTATAGTTTGTAACATTTGACTGTCTCAAGGCTCGAGGAATTTCCTGGAACACAAGAATGTTTCCTTAGAAAAATCAAAACCTCATTCCCGATAAGATTGAGCAACGAAGGGTCTACATGTTAAATAAATTCTGTTCTATAATGACAAAAACATTCTTAATATGTTTTGGTGAAATAATGTATTTAATATTTATTCCTCAAATGTGTTTTGTATAATTTTACAAGTAACTAGTAATAAAGAACGGCACACACATGTACACAATGGGGTTACCTTAAAGTAAATGACACATGATGCACAACTATTCTGTCCCATAAAGCAGGTGTAGGGGCTGATATTGAATGTTGGTCCTTCCTGTGGCACTAAAATATGACAATCAAATTTTCTTTTAAAAACATTAAAAAAGTTATTTCCATGTCATAACTCTGTACTACTCTTTTTTCCATTTTCTCTTTCTCTTTTTACTGCACTGTATATATATATATATAAACATCTTTCTCTCGCACACCCCAAGTAGTAGCAGCTCACCATCTTGAGAGGTGTTAAAGCTGTCCCCACCACCTTCATTATGTAAACCTTCATACTGAGCAATGAGACGAATGCTGATGTTATAGCGAGAATATGGGGTCAAGCCAGTCACATTAATGCTCATCCACAGTTTTGAAGGGTTCCACCATGGCACAGTCTGATTTGTGAGGAAAGAAGTATACCAAAATGCATTTTCAGACAGCACACACACATATATATATAAAACACATATCATTACAATATAAAGATTAAAGATAAAGATTAAAAGGCATATTCACCATTCTGGGTACAGAAAAGAGAAATGGTTCACTAATGTGGGGTAGCATAAAGAAACAGATAATGTATGGATCTTATATGTTTATTGTGTTTTATGAAATAAATATTCTTGCTAAGTGCATGGAGAGAGTTGTTTGCAACCAATTAGTCAATGCCATTGCTGATCAACTAGACCCCTACCAGTTTGCATACAAAGCGAAAAGAGGAGTGGATGATGCCTGTTTGACACTCTACAACCTGGTAGCAAACCATCTGGATGGCACTGGTACATACGTGCGTATCCTATTCATGGACTTTTCATCTGCTTTTAATACCATTCAGCCACACCTGCTCTTACAACGTCTCCTAGCACTAAACGTTAACTCAACCCTAGTGCTCTGGATGAGGGAGTTTCTCCGGGACCGGCCACAACGGGTCAGCATGGGAGGCAAAGTCTCGACCACTCTGATCATAAATACCGGAGCCCCACAGGGGTGTGTTTTGTCCCCAATACTGTTCTCTGTTTACACTAGTGAAGTCCGGACGGAATTCTCGAATTGTGCCCTATCCTTGATTAAGTTTGCAGATGATATGGCATTGGTTGCTCGGCTCAAGGACGAGAAGTCACTTGCAAGCTATTTCCTCCAGGTTCAAAAATTACACTCATGGTTTGAAGAAAACTTTCTGGTGCTCAATGTCTCTAAAACTAAAGAAGTGGTCCTTGACAGAAGAAAACATCAACCTGCCCACACCCCTATAATTATTGATAATGAGACAATAGAACAGGTGCAAAGTTTTAGGTACCTCGGCACAGTGCTAGACAGCAAACTGTCCTTTCAGGACAACACCAGCATTGTTTCCAGGAAAGCACATCAGCGCCTGTTCCTGCTGAGGCAACTGAGGAATTTTGGTGTCAGTGGCCCTGTCCTTGAGTCAGTATATCGCAGTCTAATCGAAAGCATCTTAACATTCAATATGTCAGTGTGGTTTGGCATTCTCTCTCTCAAAGATAAAGCTTGTTTAATGAGAGTGGTCAAGAGTGCCAGCAAGATCATTGGTTCTCCACAAAGACCTTTAGGTGATTTATACATCAAGGCTGTGAGGTTAAAGGCCGTCAGAATCATCACAGACCCCTCTCACCCAGTACATCGCCACTTCCAAATGTTACCCTCTGGCCGCAGATGGAAGCAAGTGGTCCCCAGGAAGAGTGCCTTTGCCAAGTCATTCTTACCAACCGCAATAGCACTCCTAAACAGGACTAACAAATGTACCTAGCCTGAATGTCTGTGGGTGTGTGTGTGTGTGTAACAGAGGAAGAGAATGTGCATCTGCTAACTGTCTTAGGTGTGCGAGGGATAAGCATGAGTGTAACTGTATGAGTGTATGAGGTGTGATCGTAATTTTTTTTTTCTTCAGTTTATTATGTATCCTTTTCTCCAGTTAACTGTGGGAGCTCCCAGCAACAAAGGAAAATTTCTATCTCTGTTGTGACCAGACATAGACAATAAAGATGTATTGTATTGTATTGTATTGTAAAAGTTTTAGCTTTTGGTCCTTTGGGAGCTGCATCATGTCATTATGAAGACAAATGAAAATAGAAAATAAAATTGGCTTTTGTCATGGGGCTTACCTATTATAAAAAAAATTTAGATCCACACTAATGTTTATTCTTTAACAGAATCAAGGACCCAAATTGACTTTGCATAGGGAGGTTTGACAAGTGTGTGTTCACAAAAGGTTGTGGGTTTCGAGCTGTAAGGCCAGTGATGGGAAATGCATGCTATCAGGCTAGAAGCAAATGGATACCTAATTTATCAAGGAAAATGAAAAGTAATAGAGAGGACTGGATTCCATCGTCACTTAATTTGTTCTTTAAAAACGGTGAATCCCTTGCATACCTCCAAACTCCATGGGACATTTACTCTTTATGTGCATCTAATTAAAGTTTTTTAAATACATTCCCATATTTAACATTGATTTTTGGCCACATTTTTCATGAAGAGGGAAGAAGTATGCAGATAATGAGAAAATTAAACTCATGTAGCAATTCATGTAAAATCCTGTAGAAAGAGGGATGCAAAAAGTGAAACAGAAAAGGACAAGAGTGAGATAAAACATTAGATACATTTGTGTAAGTAAAGTTGGTAAGGTTCAGGCGCGCCATGGCCTCCTCATCATCTTCCAAGTTGCGGTAAATACCATACTCCTGATAAAAATCTTCCTTCCATGATGTCAATCTTTGCTCCTCCTCCTCTGAGACTTTAGCTACAGTGTATTCCAGTTTCAGATTATCACAAGCAGCACCATTGATAGCACAGGCATTATAAACATGTCTTGTGAGATGAGCCTTGAAATGAAGCCAGGTCTTCCCACTCTCAATCGGTATTGGTTTACCCACTTTCCCTGGATTAACTGAAAATGAACAAATCACATTATTTCTCATTTTAACATCTGACTCAGTATTTATCAACTGACTTGTAAGAATTAAACAGGCAATCTGTCATTGTGTTTTTTCCTGCGTTTTTAAGAAACAGATCTCCCCACATACATTCATATCTACAAACAAACAATTAAAGAGAAATTAAAGGACTGGCAGCATGGTTCTGCTGGTGTCTTTATACAGGATTGAAAATGGATAGTATCTGATCTCAGGAACACCAAAAATCATGTAACTGACTGTAATTAATAAACTGTTTACAATATAAGCTATTTGATAAACTGAACAAATTGAGAAGACAAAAAAAGAAAAATGAACTTTAGAACTCTACTTTGGAAACCACCCATTTCAATTTGGATGCAAATCTAATGGAAAAGTAATCCATCCAAAAACTAATAATTCTACTCCTTGAAAATAAATACAAGCTGACAGATGTAAGGTAATGTATTTGTGCATTTAAAAAAATTCCTGGAATGCTCAAACAACAACCCCCCGTAGGGGGATATTTTCAAAATAAAAACTCATTAAACTGAGGAGAAAAAGACAAGAATTCACATATTTCCCCCCATTTTTATCAACAACATTAACTTACGGTAGTTGTACAGATAAAATAATTTTGAGGTCTCGTTCTTTCCAAACTTGTTTACAGCTGTGATGGTAAAAGAGATTTCATTGTGAAGGCTGCCCACACAAACACCTTCATAAAATCCATCATTGTGTGTGGCAGGAAGAACTATTGTACATGTCATGTTCCTGGAGTCTTCTTTAATGCTGCTACAGTTGCACTTCTCCCTGTTAGAATAAATCTTATATTCTGTCATTGTCTTTTTTTATTGCATTTTAAATAAAAGATCTCCCCTTCCACACACACTCTCTCCCCTCCTCTTTTTCTTTCTCCCTCACTTACACACGCAAACGCAGAGAGAGAGAGAGAAAAATGACAAGGAGTGGTGCTAATATTTTAGTCTTGATGAAACAGTGAGAGATAGAGAGAGAGCAAGAGATGATTACATAGAGTAACATGAATATTTTAGCCTTGATAAAAAACAGAAAGAGAAGGAGAGAGATGATGACATGGAGTGGCACTACTATTTTAGTCCTGATAAAACAGAGAGAGAGAGAGAGGTGATTTCATGGAATATTTTAGCCTTGATGAACCTAGTTATCACACTCATATACATTCATACATATCTTGCCAACAATGAAATAATTCTGAACAATTGCTCTTTCTAAATATTACAGAGATTATGCCAGTTCATATAATCTTCACTGTAATTATAAGAGTAGTACATTGCTGCACGGACACCAATATGCTAGTAAACCATAAAATTAAGCATTAAGTTATACGTGTTTATCATACGTTTAACAAATACACACAAGTAGCCAACTAGAAGGCAATAAGCTTTGACACCATACTCATTCAGCCCTCTAAAATCTCACCCAAACTCTTACAATTAATATTTAAAACTGGTTGCATGCATTCACATGACCTTTTGCTGTAGTGAGACGTGTAAAAATAATTAATATGGTTAAAGCATATTATTTGTGTGATACTCCTCACACTTTGTAAATTTAAAGAGGAAAATCAAGCCAACAGGTATAAAGCTTCTGTCCCTCTGACCTCTTACAGCCTGTACTGTGTACAAAATGTGATTTCACCATGCAAAAGATAAAATGCGATTGTAAATATGTGTACTGGCTTTATCTATTCGCTAATTTTCTACAAAATGTAAAAAGTTCACTTTCTAAAGTGATTAGCTTGGCATCAGATAATGGATATTCTCTACCCTACCTCCAATCATAGATGATGCTCCACTTTGTATCCTCATCATTTAGGTCTCCTCCTGTTTTCACCTTATCGAATGTGAGACTAATGGACTTACTGGAATACATCAGACTCACAATCTCAGGTGTGACTGGTGGATCTGAAAACGAGTCAAAATATGTTGGTAGCCTTGAGCTGTATGATTCTGACCTAACTGTGTGAATTTGTGCATGTGTAAATGAATGTTCAAGTAAGGGTAAACAGAAGCATTCTTCATTGAACCCTATACCTGCAAAGACTTTATTATCATTATAACAGCCGACTGAATTATCTTCTTTTTCTCATTTGCAGGTGCACATACACACATCCTTCTCATGCCTACATTTTATTATAATTATTTCTTTTCTTTCTTTTAGTATTTTAACCAGGGTTTCAGTCAGGTAGAAACAGGCAAAGATCATCTAAGAGATCTCTGAGAGATCTCATAACCACATAAAGAAAATCTGCATAATGGGTCTGAAAATATAAACAATCTGGCATGGGGATTATGAAAATGTAAAAGACTTCAGGTCGGAGGTCTCACTGTGCAAGATGTTTTGTAATGAACCAGACAAGAATGCTAACAGTTCATCATTACTTGTTATCAAATGTCAGTGATATTCTTTTTTGCACGTATAAAACAATATCAGGAATAAATAATATAATAATAATAATAATAATATCAGAAAACCCCTTACACTTTCTGAATGGAAAACCTTCTCAGTGCTGTCTACAATGCTGAGTATTTTCCTCATGCTACACACGAATGTGCAATAAATTTTGATCATCTTTAGGAATGAAAATTGACAAAAAATGGAATTTGCCATGTTTCAAAATATTATATCTCTAAACTGATTACAGTTTAAATCTTCCATATTGTAATCAGTTTGCTGAGAAAGAGAAGACAATGAGTAAGCGAGACTGACTGACAGGTGTTTGTCTATTTACTACTGCTTGTGCTCATGACTCTTCTAGACATCCATCACTTGATCATCAGTTTGATGTTATTTATTTGTCATGGGTGGGAAGGAGAGCTGTGGGGCAGTTCTTAAAGTAAAGAAACGTCTTGTAAGTAGTCTCAGTTAAGTAAAGTATCAATAAGTCATGGTCAGCAGACATCCTCTTAAAGGGCAATATTAAATTTAGTGCGAAAAGGAAAGTGGCAGCCTTGTTAAACCTGTTAATGCTTAAGGCAGCAGTTCAGTGGCTGGGACATTAGATCTCATCTTGTGCAATGACGACCACCCAAAAACCACTTCCCTGCTGCAGTGAAGACTCCTTCCTTGCCTGATAAAATATTGCCATTTCAGCCCCACATCCAGCAAGGATTGAAAATATAGCAGAAACGCTCACTATATGAGGTTCCTGCAGCAGTCACTTTAGTCTCTCTGTAAATTGATTAAAAATTATTGTTCTGCAAAATTTGCTGCACAAATGAAGCCAGAAATCTAAATTTTTGTCTGCACCATTATTTAATACACTTATTCTCTGATTTTCTATAACAATGTTGAGTTTACAAGGATGACTAAACTTCTGACAGGAAAAGTCAAATAATTATTTTTTGCTCTGCTAATATAGTTCTGTAACAGGGTGTAACTAGCTCAGGGGAGGGCAAACTACAGCTTGGGGCCACATACGGCCAGCAGACGTCTTTGGACCAGCCTGTCTGCCAAAATGTGAAGTGCACTTGCTTTGATTTTTTTTAATTCATCCTAGGTTAATTTGATGGAAATTTATCAAGTACAACAGCATTAGAAATCAGCAGTCCATAATATTCTAGCATAGACAAAGTACAAAGATAAATAACACGGCTGACATGTCTGATGTAGTCGTTAGAGAGGATCGAGGGTGGCTGCCTTCAAAGGAAATGCTGGTTTTAAAGTATTATTGTGAGAGAATTAAAACAGATTCACTTTACACAATAAATATGGCAAGCGAATGCCTTTAAGTACTCATTTGTTGTCCATTCCTCCATCACTAGGTTTGTTGTGTAGCCACCTGGTGTGGTTTTTACTGGCCCGCCGCATAGCTTAGAATTTTGAGACTGGCCCACAAAAAAAGTTTTTGTCCACCCCTGAACTAGCTGAATAATGCTTCTCTTGTGATCAGAAGATTGGAGTTATATAATGGTAAAATAGTCTTCTTAAATTTGTTTACAGCATGCATTATTCATTTAGTACTGACAAACATTCTGCCACAGTAATGTTTAAGAGACTCACATCCAATTGTAAGTGTCCTTGTTCGATTTACTTGGGGGTGGAGCAAGTCTCTACAAAAAACTTTTACATCGTTGAAGTCCATGGTCACATCAGTTATCAGGGCTTCAACGTCACACCCACTTCTTGCCAAAAGGCTGACTGATCTGTTTAGTTCAGCATTTTTGATTTCAATAAATAAGAAAGTGTTATTTCCTTTTGCCATGCAGTCATAATACTGGCATTTCAGTTGTACTGCGCAGCCCACTGGAAAAATGCCATCAACACTGCTGTCATAGGAATTTTCAGAATTCTCACTTCCAGTGCAGGACTTTTTAAAATTTATAAACACTGCAAAAAAGGAAAAAAATTAAAGATATCTAACAAAATTAAAATAAAGAATTACAAAGAATTTTTTTAATCAAACAGGAAAAAAGATATTTTAATTACAAGTAAGGCACTGCACTTGTGCATAGTTTCAAATTAATACTTCCTAAGACGTCAGTAAATCTGCAGTTTAACAAGAGGCCGAAAGTTAGAGGTTGCAAGGAATAAACACATCATTACTGAGAAATTAAATGGCTAAACAGAATTCTAAAAGGTAATGATACATCAAATGATGAACACAAAAAAATGGTGTCTGACAAGAACATATAAAGTAAAAACACAATTAGAGTTCAAAGAACAAGAAGTTTTTTTTCAGCTAAAGAAATGATTGTTGGCAAAAGACGACACAAACAGCAGAAACACCTGTCCTGTATGAGCAACAAAAAAATTAACATAAGAATAATGAAAGAAAACTTCAATGTTTGATTTTCTTGCAATCTCTGCATACAGAAATGCAGGAGTGAGTGTTGGGGGAAGGGGGTGTGACAGAGAGAGAAAGGTGGGATTGTGCACATGCAAGGGTCTTTACTTCATCCTAATTGTGTGAATGCTTTTACATCAATGATTAAGAATAACTTTAAAAAAAACATGTAAAATCATGTTATGCAACTTGAATCTTTAAGATCTTCAACTTAATTAAAACTTCCCAAATAAGAATATTGTAAATGATAAAAATAAAATAAGATTAATAATAATATTTTATTAGTGACAAGATGCATTCATTCCAATGCTTTAAAATCAAATAATACCCAATATACTCCATAACCAAACCAATGGGAAACATGATCGAGCAATAAAGCAGAAAAGTAAACCTCACCAGCAACCTATGCATGCTTCTGGGACATGCTTGTCAATTATCAACTTAAAAACATCATGCCATAATACCCAGTGATAATATTTTTAAGTTGTGCAGCCTACTCTGTCTTCCTTCAACTGTCTACAGCAGGGGTTGGGAACATCTGGCCTGCAGGCTATTTAAGGCCCATGAAATCATTTGGTCTGGCCTACCCAAGGCAGCCACAGGTACAGCTAGAAAATTCAGTAAGTCTGGGAGCTTTTACAAAGCAACATTAATTAATATTAAGTAAATAATAATAAATTTAGTAAATTTTAGAGGACAAGCAAGGAACATCTATTATGGGACAGGACACATCAGTATACGATGGGACAGACATGTATGCTTATTCTCAGCTGCCCATCTGGTGCCTCAGAGGACAGCCAGTCCCAGGCAGGTTGGGAGTGTACTTGTAAAAAAGTATTAACGCACTATGGTAAAACTATGGCTAGACCAAATATTCCAGGCTAATGTTTAAGTTGATAATTGTGTATGGTGTATGAAAGATGGGATAAATATTCAAATGGTCCTTGGAGGAAAAAAGATTCCCCACCCCTGCTCTACAGCATGAGCTTATAAGTTCCCAGTAAAATCAAGTTAGTAATGATACAGTAGAAATATTCCATATCACTGTCATGCATAGTATTCATTGCAAGGGAATAGGCAATCGCTTGTCACATGTTTAAGTAACTTTTCCTTAAGCTGCATAATGAGAATACAAAAAAGTGCAAATGAAGAAAATAAATTATAGCATGATGATGGTTGCATAAGGCTCTAAATTGGCAAATTTAAGCATCCTGTCATGCTCCTTGACCTCGAAAAGCTATACCAAAGATGACAAAACATCTTTTTTTTGGAAGTCATTCATGACTATCATGCACATAAGATCTGGCAGCCATAGCTTTACTTGTCCTCACTATGCTATTATAGTTTTCAAAACCAGCATTCCTTATGAACATGTAATACACACATCTATATAAAATAAATATAAAAGACAAAACGTGACTACAAGTAATCAGCAGAATATATAACGGAAAGGCATGCATAGCGTATGATTAGACTGAGTTCATCACGTTGATGGTCTAAATTCTGATGCAGGCACCATGATTCTTTTTACCTTTCGGCTTCTCCCAATTTGAATGCGGTCTCTTTGCTGTCACGTGAAATTTTTAAGAAATTTGTAAGAAAAATCAAGCAAAGTGTTACAGCATAAAAGCAAGACATCTTATAAATGAGGTGCCGCTACAAACTTGTTTATATTTATTTACATGTTAAAAAAGGAAATCCTAAAAAATTGCTAAAAGAGTTAAATAAATTCAATCCATATGTGTATATTTTATAATAGACAGGCACTGTGACTTAGAATAACTTTTTATGATAATGTTTAGTGCAAGGAAAACACTTTAAAAATGATAACTATGTTTGATTAAAAACATCTGCCAAATACTCATTTGATAACATTGTCATCAGAGATTCTTTTGTCTTTTATTACCGAGTAAATCCTCGACAAGACTCATTCTGTTTCAATACACAAATTGTCAAAAACTTTAACATCAGTTAATGGCTTACCTATTTGTTAATATTAGAGCAGCAGCAGAAACAAAAAATTTTCCTGCTTAAATTCATTACATAAACAAAAAGTAGGATAAAAGAAACCTTTAAAACATTAAAAAAAAAAACTATTTTAGATTTGTGAATGAGTATGAAATGATTTCATTCAAAAGGAATTTACACAAATGCTTGCACCCTGACTTTTTTTTCTTATTTACAGAAAATACCTGTTTACATACAGAGCACATTAACGTAACCCACTGCCACAGAGATCTGGACATGTCTGTCTCCCTATTTTACTATTTTGAAGTACATGCTGCACTGATATAGAATTTTGCCATGTTAGATTCTTAACTGTCTGCAGAATGCTAGCGTATCACGCTAGGTTATTTTTCAAAGAGCCAGTTTGAAATCAGCAGCATGATACATTAGAAACCTGATTCCAGGTGTAGATATGGCACTAGCCGCTTGGTGAAGGCCAACACATTGCTGTCAGATCATCTGTTTATAAAATATTACCAGTTTAGCTGACTGAAAGGTATTAGCCATCCACTTGGACTATGATTTGCGATGTAAAATGGTTTTGCACTGCAAACGCAAGGCTGCTAACATTGGTCTATTTGGTGATAAGGCTGCTCTGCTGTGGGGAGGAAGTCATTGCCAGATCTTTAGAGAGAGCAATAGTCAACAATGTCCTGGCCAGTGCCAAAACTAAATACTTCCACAACTGCATTCTGCAGGTCTTCTCGGCCAAAGAAATGTTCTCACTTATGAATGTTCTTCTTGGCTCCACCTATATTTCTCCTCTTCCTACCAACCATGATCCCAACGTTCTCCCTGAGATTCTGTTTGATAAAATCAGCTGCATGCTACACACTGCTTATTTTACCCCACCTCTCCTCTCCCTTGCCTTTTCTGATAACCCCCTTGACATGCTTTCAGCCAGTCATCATTGATTATATTCTGGGACTCATACATCACCATCAAAACCTGTCAGCTAGATCCTCTCTCCTCAGTTTTTCTTGTTGGGTGTCTTGACAAAGCTATTACTGACATCAACACCTCCTTGTCCACTGGCATGGTCTCAAAGTGTTTGAAGACAGCCATTGTGTGCCCATTCTGAAAAACCTTGACCATGATGCTAGTGAGCTTAAGAACTACCATCCTGTTCCTAATCTTCCCTTTTTGTCTAAGCTGCCTCAGCATGTAATCCTTGACCAGCTCAGTGAGCACTTTATTTGCCACAATCTTCTACCTGTATGTCAATCTGTCTACCGTCCTCATCACAGTACAGAGACAGATTTCTTTTGTCTGACCCCTAACCTCCTTGTTGCCACTGACAGTGGTCTGGTTTTCATGCTTGTCCTTCTTGTCACTTGATGTGTTTGACCTTGGCATTCTGATCAATTGATCTTTTCAATTTTCCACACACCCCTTTCTTTGTTTCAGAGCTACTTCCCTAACTGATCTCAGATGGTTGTCATTGGTTTCTGTTCCTCCCAGCCTTTCCCAGAGATCTGTTCTCAACCCTGTCCTGTCCTTGACACTCTTTACAAGCAGCCCCTGTTATTGGTCACCAAGCACCATGACCTCCATTTTCTTGCCTTCACCGATAACTCACAACTATATGCTATATCTCCTTTTTACCTCTTATGCCTCTCCACTATCTGTTGCTGTCTGGTGCTCCATATGCATACACTGGTCTCTCTGCTGGGAACACTTTTCTCTTGCCGTTCTACAAAACTCACTCTTCAGGCTTCTAATGACTCACCTCATTAAAATGACTGCTAATCACTCTCCTTAAACTGCTTTTATGGGTTCAGTGCACTTTGCAAGTCTCATACACTTAACAATTTATCAGTCTTTAGGCATCTATGTTTAGCAAAGATCTTTATTAGTTCTAATGCTTTCTATTAAACTAGTAATATTATCTTAGGGGAGGGTTTTTGTGGGGTTTATTTAGCCTGAAGCTTTTATTTTTAAATATTTTATGATACCACGAACTTGTATTACTGGACTGCTTGCAGACGATTTTTTTCAGTGAAGTCATAGAACGAGGCTTTGGACAAAAAAGCTTCCGGTTTAGTCACATTTCAGTTTAACTACTAGAACGAGGCTTTGGACGACAATGCTTCCAGTTTATTCACATTCATTGTTTAAGCTTGCCAAGACTAACAGCGGTGAACTTCGCAAGAGGCTCAGCGTTGGTCTCGGCAGACAGACCCATACACATCCGTGATGATACTGTCTCTGAAAGTCTGACATTTTTCTCTTTAACAGTGGTAGCTGTCCTCTGGGTATAGGAGAAATATTATCCAGGTAGATGCAGCAGCTTGGACAGTCTAAAATGATTTTCCAGGAAAAGACATCCTAGGCTTGATGAGACACATCCAGTACCATTTGGGCTTCCTGAACCTTGAAAGAGCTGGACATCTTACTCCCAAATCACATATCACAACAATAAAATTCTTTTATTTTTTGGTTCATTGATGTCTCAAAAAAGACTACATGGAACTATGCAGCACATTTTCTGTTTATCTAAATATATATTAGCATCAGTATAAGCATCAGCACGCCTCAGTGGGATTTATTACATAACCAACATTCTATAAGAAAACTATTATTTACAACAGAAGGGTCTTTTGTTCCATCTCCATTAATGCTATTTACAGAAGTGTGTTACTATCACCAGTGTTGTAATGTGCAGCTTTTTCATACTTTAGAGGAAATTATTCACACCTTTTAAGGTTAAGGTTTAAATAAATGCAATTTTGGGCTTAGAGAATTTATTTAAGTTCTCTCTCTCTCAAGCTCTCTTACGCAAACTGAGAAGAAAAAAAACTCTTTTCAGAACTGTCCTGTTAATTTTTTCAGATTTCCTATCTAAAACCTTTATTCTTTACAAAATGACATAAAATGAATCCTGCCACTACTATGCTGTGCCAGATCAAACAGCCATCAGGTGCAATCAGCCATGAATAATCCATTTCATAAGCTGATACGGCTCATGAAGTATAAAGCAAACGTTATAATGTCTGGTGAAAGCAGGCTATATACAAAATGGAAAAAACATTAACTAAGGTTCTGAATGCATCTTTTTCTCCAGCTCTAAAAGACCAGTTGTTAGGGGCAGTTAATTTGGGAGATGTGACATGGAAACCAGTCTCTAATTAAATAGTATAAAGATCTTCTGGCTCACAGTAGCTCCTGAAATTCTTCATACATGACAACTCTGTGGTGAACATACAGTTTTCTTTAAGACTGCGAAATTATTTTCACTGGAGAAAATAATGCTTTCAAAACATTTTCAAATTATTATAAGCATACAAACAATGTTTTATGGCTAGTGCTTTACACAGTGTACAGATTTGAGAAGCTTAAACAGATCAGCAAAATGACTTCACTCCAAACATGAACTGAAAGACACCAGATGCTTCTTACTAACTTCCTTTGAACTTCAGATTTATTCATTTACAGAGCTGGTTAATCTAATATTCAATATTCTTTATTAGAAAAATAGTATTTTGACAAATGAAGAGTAGTTTTAGGTCAGACATGACACAGCCTAAAATATGTACATGAATTCCATTGTCATGTATCAGTTCAGGGGTTTGTGGAAATCTTTTATTTCACATTGAAGTACCAAGACTAAATCTAAGGGATTAAATTGAATAACGTATTTTTGTCTCGTCAAAACATATTATTTTGCTTTAAAAGTGTATTGGTATATTAGCTACTCCAGAACTGCAAGTAATATGTCAAAATCGTACCGATAACAGGACCTCATTTCTATATAATCAAAGTCTATTCAGAAGCATGTATAGAAGTGTTAGACTAACGAAATCCCAGTTTACTTTGTAATTTGAGGGACAAAATCAAAATTTACTTCAGCTTTCAATTGAACGATTTACCAAATAGTGAAGTCATAGCCTGGCCTTGACAAAGCTCTAACATAAGCGAACATTGTATAATGAATAAAATGGCACCTTCTGCATCACACTTCACAAGGAAAAATGGAGAAGAAAAACAGCATCTTTACCTTGTTGAGCAGATAGAATGATCCACAAATCCAGAAAAATCAACTTTATCATAAGTGCCATCTTCTCTCCAATAACTGCAGTCCTTACAGCAAGACTGTCACCAAAAGGTTATCTCAGTGTCAGTTCCTGAAAAACAAGAATGCCTGATGAGTCAAGAGGCAAAATAATCAAAAGATGAGATAAAAAGATTAATGATAATCTAAAGCACTAGGCAGATATAATCTTTCTTCCTTCAAAATCACATACTTTACATACACATAGTAAACAGCATAATGTACTGTGGACAAAAAAGCATTTATGAAGCTTATAAAATTATCATACAGTTTCCTTATGGTAAAACTAATTTTCTTAATGATCAAATGAAGTACACATTAAAAAGTTATTAAAGTGTTCAAGTTAACTCATAATGCCAACGTAAATGCAAACCTAAATAAATGAATGGTAAAAGCAAATGGAAGAGAAAGCCACAAATAAAGGGTTTCTGAAGTATGTCTGTACTGTAAAGCTTATTTTTCACTAGGCACTATCCTGCAGTCACAATTCAAGCAAGTACAGCAATTCCACTATCTGCTAAAATGCATACATAAGTAAACACGAGACATTCTCTATCCAAGTTTCCATGTGCCATTCATCTGTGTACGATCACATGGGCACTAAATGCTTGCTGCTTTATACTAAAATTACTGTCCTTATTTGATGAAGAGATAAAGATGCTATGCTTCCCATGTTTCGGTTTCATAAATATATATATATATATATCCACTTCTCAGTAAGGTGTTGTAAAGTCAGGAATATAGATGGTGCACCAAGTATATATCACTGGCTTATTAGAAATGAATGACACTGCATTTTCCAAGAATCACCAAGTCACCAAATGTCTTCCCAGACCTAAAACCTTTCATTTTCCTTAAATCTGAAAAAAGGTTTGGCAAAAGCATTTCTTTAAAAACAATGTTACATTTAAAAAATAACTAATAGATTAAAAAGACCAGGGGCCAGTTGCACAACACGTTTCTAAACCTTAAAACTGTTCTAAAGAAGCAAAATCTCTTCTTAGCCATTTTGATGCATTGCAGAAAAACATACAACTTTATCTTACTTAAAGCAGTTTTAGTTTTAAATATTCTAAAATTGTGGTGTGCACTTTAATAAACTAATTATCTAAATAGAGTAAAGGCTTAAAAGTGTTTAAAATTATAAATGTGTTGTGCAACTAGTCCCAGGAGAATAAATCTGTACACTACTGTATTTCTTATCTTTTCCATATGAACATTTATAACACTTATAAAACATTCATAACTCTACAACCCTGCACAAAACAAACATTTCTGGAAGTCTGATAATCATGTTTGCTGCTCCTTATAGGCACTTGTTCTCAAATGCCTGGATTCTCCTTTCCATTTCAGTGAGCAGAGTCCACGTGTCAGTGTCACATGCATAGAGCAGGATTGGTACTACCAGGGATTTGTACAGCTTGTACTTGGTAGTGAACCTTATCTTATGGCTATGCCAGATCCTATCTAGCCTAGCCATTGCCGCTGTTGCTGTTGTGATCTAGATGCAGATATCTGGCGTGGATCTGCCGTCTTTGGAAAGGGTGGCTCCCAAGTAGTTGAAGCTGCTTATCTCTTTCAGCTGTACCCCATTTATACAGATCTCTAATTTCCAGCTGCTATTGATCATAACTTTGCCTTTTCAGTGCATGTCTCCATTCCATATGCATTTGAAGTGTCTGTCAGTCTGTTGGTAAAGTCTTGCAGTTCTTTGTTAGTACCTGCTAACAGATCTATATAGTCGTCTGCAAAGCATAGGCTGCAGATCGGTCTTCCACCAATGAAGACTGAAGTATGATGGTCATGGAGAGCTTCGAGCATGATGTTCTCCAAGGAGATATTAAACAGCACTGGTGATAGGGGACACCCTTGACGTACGCCTACTGTGGTGCGAAAGTAAGCGCCTATTTGGTTATTCAGCATTACTGTACTCGGTGAGCTATTGGATAGTGCTTCGAAGACTAAAACGAGGCCTTCGTCAATGTTGAATTTTTGCATCATATACCATAGCCCCTAGTGCCAGACTCTGTCAAATGCCTTTCTGAAGTCAATGAAGTTGTGGTGGAGAATCAACTGATGCTGAAGATGCTTTTCTGTAAAGATGCGACAGTTGAAGATCTGCTCAACTGTGCTTCTGCGTGGTCTGAATCCAGCCTGCTCTTCTGCTAGCAGCTCCTCTGCAGTAATGCTGATGCAGTTCTGTATAACCTTTAGAATGACTTTGCTTGGGTGGCTGACAAGGCTTATGGGTCTGTAGTTCTGGCACTGTTTGCTGCTTCCTTTTTTGGAAGGGATACGATTAGTGACTGTGCCCATTCTTTGGGCCATTCTCTGAGTTCCCAGACTCTTTGGCACAGTACAGTGAGGGCCTTTGTAGTTTTTTCCCCAACTTGCTTAAGCTGCTCAGCTGGCAAATTATCAACGCCTGGCTACTTTCCTCCTTTCAGACTATGTACAGCTCTTACAACCTCTTCCAGTAGGACTGGTAGGTCTGCAGGTTTGCTGTCTCTAGTCTGGTTGTTTAGGAGGATGTTGGCCACCTGGCTACGCATGAGGAAGCTTGTGACCGTTCTCCGTTGTTGTTTCCCAAAATGTTCCACCAGTCCTGTTTTAGCTCGTGGGTGAGCTGTTGCACTTTTTGGCACTGATGTAGCGTGCGTACATTTCACATCCCAGTGGATGTTCCCTCTCTCAACTTGATTTCTGCTTTGGCTCCAGAAGCACACTTTTCACTGACCCCACGCTGGAGCCAATGGTGCAAAGTGCTGCTCTTTCCTCCACCAGTTTTGTGAAGTTTTAAAGTAAAGCATCTTTTTGCTCTGGTAACAAGGTCATTTTTACAGCGCATACTCACACTCCAAAGGAGTGTGCTCTTAGAACAAGAACAAGACAAGGGCAACATAGGAGAGACAGAAGAACAAAACAGCATATGAATGACGGAAGGATAAACAACAGTACCGATGATAAATAAAGACAAATACAAAAAACATAATGAGGATCCAAGTAACAAGGAGTGAGAGTATCATGATTTTGCAAAAGGAAGACGAGCAGGGAAGTAGCAATAAGCAGAAAAGGGGGGAAGGGCGTGAAAAAGGACTAGCATTGTGAGAACTGGTATTAGGAGTAATGCTTAAGGAAGAGGTGCGTTTTCAGTGCACATTTAAACAGTGGGTAGGGGGCAGATATGGGCACAATAACTAAAAATCCTGTGACCATATGTTGCTCTGCTGACAGGAATAGTTAGGAGACTGCCGTCGATGAGGAGGAGCAGAGTTATCTAGCTGGGACGTAAAGGAAGAGAAGTTCCGAGAAATAGTCAGGGCAGGAGCCAGTAAAGAAATTAAAACATAGCATGGACAGTCTGTACTGAATGCAAGAACAAATATGAGTAAATATGGGTAAAAATATGAGGCAATGTTTTGAAATTTGTGGATTTGAGCCATTTGATGCTGGTACTTCACAGACAAACATATTTGAAAACTAACCTAGTGGTCTACATTCTACAAGAAGCCTCAAAAAGACTAGAATTCAGATTACACATGCACAACACTCTCTTTCCCCCTAGGATTTGCTGGAGCTTAGAAAGTTGGTAAATCAAAGCTGTGTGGTGATTTTAAGCTGCTGTCTACAAATAACTTCAAAAGCACAAGATACAAAAGAAGTAATGCCCTTGCTATTAATACTACTGTCTATTCTCTGGGAATATTCAAGAATGTATAGTTAATGTCGAATGAATTTTCATCAATGTAACTACATTACACCTCACAACCACGAAAGACACAGAGATGAACAAAAATTCAGTGGGATGGAGGTCTATATGTTTTTACCATTGATATTTTCATCCCATAAGAAATCAAATGAGATGAAAGTCTCTGCTAGTGATAACATTCTCAGTGAGTGACAACACTCTCATTGTTTACAACAAATTTCTCAGGAATGGTTGGCACTTCATTTCTACAGTTATTTGTTTTAAATTGTTTAAAAGGTTACATTGATCCAAAGATCATTAGTTGATCCACAACCCAACTTACCATTTAATCTTCTCATGGTACACTTTTTTTTTACTTGAGGCAGGCCAATTGCGTGTCATCTGAAAAGAATTAGCAAGTTCAGATAAGCCAGATAAATACCATTATCTATAAGAACACAAACAAGAAAGCAAATATACATAACCCTTGAAGTGAAGTGGCATGGGCGGGTGAGGACATACATAAATTGTGGGTCAGCAAAACATGAGCTGTTTAAAATCCAAGCCACTGTCGGAAGTCTAAATGTTCTACATTTGTGCTGTCTTCCACTTACACTAATGCCAATGAACACAGTGAGGGTTCACATTGAAAGATCTGTTAGCTTAGTAGGCAGATTTCCAGAATTTTCCCCCTTCATTGATTTGTGCATGTTGTTTGGTACTGTAGAATCGACAGAAACAAAAATTTCATAATTGAACAACCATCAACAGTACAAAATTTTTGACTGGTGATCTTAATGAGGCATTTTTTTAACTTTATGCAGACAAATCATTGTTCCTGTATGGCACTGCTCTCAAACTGTTACACTTCCTTAAATGTCAAAATCATCAAGGCAAAGGTTTCTTTGATTCTCCTCGGTGTGTAGAGTTCCTACTCTGCAGATCTTTTAGCAGACTTTAGTCTTACGCTACTGACACTATATCTGTTACATCTATTATACCAATTGTAATAACCTATGTCATATGAATATGGGTGAATATGGGTGCATGGTTCGTGGTGATTCGCTTTACTTTTGTATACCATTTCTGTAAAGTGCTGTAGCCCTCTTGGTTCGACAAGCCACGATCGTGGCTTTGCCGGGTAGCACGGACAAGGCGATTTTCATTACTTTTTATTGCAAAGTTCAACTTTTCTCTTTTCCAAAAATGTATAGGTTTCTTGGTCTAATGTTTATCTCAGAGCAGCAATAATAAAAATCAAACTTCACCCACTGTCGTCTTCGCAATTTTCAGTTATAAGCCAGTCATTGTAATGTTATATTTTTATCTTGAACCAAGAGGATTAAGTAAATCATTGGCAAAGTGCTATATAAATGTTCATTATTTTTATTATACCATCTATGTTACCACTTGTAATCATCTCTATTATACTTGTAATCATCTTTATTATACCATATGTTACCACTTGTAATCACCACTGTTATACCATGCATTACCACTTTTAATCACCTCTCTTATACCATATATGTTACCATTTGTAATCACCTCTATTATACCATATGCTACCACTTTTAATCACCTCTATTATATTTGTAATCATCTCTATTATATCACATTTACCAACTGTTATACCATGCATGTGGTTATAAGCTACCACTTGTAATCACCTCTACAATACATGGAACCATCTCTATTATACCACATGTTGCCACTTGTAATCACCTCTACTATACCCTATGTTACCACTTGTAATCACATTTATTATATCCTGTTACCACTTGTAATAACCTATATTATACTTGTATTCATTTCTATTATGCTACATGTTACCACTTGTAATCACATACATCTTTGTGGCTTATTTTGATTTAAAAGATCTGCAAACCATGGCATTACTCTGTACAAAGTTTTTTGCTCAGCCAATAAGTAGAGCGGAAGATTCCAGACCAACTCAAAGAAGAACAACCATTCTACAAAATTACGACCAGCTAATGCAACCAATGAAAACGGAGAATAATAATGTACACTATCACAGTCTGTTACTGTTAATGTGCTTGCAACACAAGGAAAGACTAAAAACACAGGGGACTGCATTTGTGCTTCAAGGATTGGTGTGTCTGGCAGCCAACAGGTATTCAGGACTTGAAACACCTGCCCATGTATTCCTTTAGTCCATATCCTCCTATCAATGAACCCTGTCATAAACAGGATGTCACTAAAGGCCTTTGAGGTAATAAGAGTATAAATGCACCTGATATAAAAAGAAAGTTAAAATTTCTGAGGAAAAATATATTTGACCGATCCTCACATAAGCCAGAACAATAAAAGCCCTGTTTTCTTTTATAAATTATGTAAGCTGCTTCAAATGCTCATTAAACAGTTAACAGCTGTGTGTATGTGTGTCTATGCGAGGCAAAAAGTGTGTGCGCAAGAGGGATGTGTACATATATATGAGTTTAACTATTTCAATAATCAGACATATGAAACAAATATGAAAAAAACATCCATTCTAAACTAACCAGTGCATTCTCTGTTTTGCAAGTGCAGAAACCAACAACTCCTAAAATCTGCACAGCCACCAGCCAATCCTATACAAAAGACAACACCTCTTACACTCACTAAGTCTAAAGGCTATAATAAACTGCTCCCAAAAGTTCATATCAGATCAACATCACCCTATAGATCATCATAAATAACATTATATAATTTTAGAAAGGTGCATGGTGATTGACATAGCCTTTAACTACACATGAACTGAGATCACTGATGACTGCAGTCAATGGAAGAACTTGAAGCATACAAGTATGAGTTTTGTAAGGAAACATCGTCGTCAGCTATGAACATGGGAGACTGCCATGAAGCAAACTTTGCAGCATCTTTTTCTTCTCAGGAAACAAATCCTTTTTTCATCTCCCTTACATTTCTTCAACTGTTTTATGCCAAATATAAGACCTTATTTATCACAGAAGGCAATTAGAAGTAGCTCTATAAGGAAACAATGGTTAGAGCCACACAACAACAATAATCGACAATATCATAACACATTTATACCTGCTGCACCAGACAGACGCTCATACAATCATAATTCAGACTTGCATATGATC
Source organism: Marisa cornuarietis (assembly GCA_004794655.1). Taxonomy (NCBI): domain Eukaryota; kingdom Metazoa; phylum Mollusca; class Gastropoda; order Architaenioglossa; family Ampullariidae; genus Marisa; species Marisa cornuarietis. The sequence goes on along the minus strand of SMMW01000032.1, from coordinate 439,798 downwards.
AAAATTCACTGGCACACTGTAGCATTCAGATGTTGCATAACCAAAATCAAATAGGACAGCCTTAATCTGTTGGTCCTGCATGCAGGCACACAGAACTGCTGGCCTGGCGGAAGATCGAAAAACTCTCCTGAAAGGACATGCTAAACATCACATAGAATTACAGAAACTTGGAAATGGTGGCCTGTTACACAGAGTATTAAGGTCACTCTGAATCATCCCAATAACTTTAAAGCCAGATTATGAAATGATTCAAGCTGTTCTTGTCCTTCATTGGTAAATTATTATAAATACAGATGAACAAGAGGGACAGTTCAGTCTCTATAGGTGATTTATAAAATAGCTAAGTGGCAAGATATATTGAAGACTGAAAAAGACTTCAGTTTCCAGAGAAGGAAGAGGTGCTGAAAAGCCTTCTTCACAATAGCCTAAGTGTTGGTATCCGAGCAAAGTGTCCTGACAAATATGGTTACCAGGTACTTTGATGTATTAACAATGTCTATCTTCTCATGATGGATGACATTTATGAGACTTGGTTGAGATTTCCAACAGAAATTAAAGACAATAATTTTATTTTACTGACAATTAGTTCCGAGAAACTCTCACTGCACTAGACTACGTGTGTCTATAGGCCCACTGAGAAGAGAAAGCAGTGCATTAAAGAATTTGACAAGATATTGTCCTTCATGACAATACAATACTATGCAGCTTTATTAGTCCACAAGGGCAATTACAGATAGTGTTCATATGCTAGCAATATACCGATAAGTACATACATATACATGTTGACTACAGAACATTTTCTCTCTCTCACTATAAATATACATAAAACCCAGCAACAGACACGGTTGATCACACTATGATCTAGCTGATGCTGGTGAGAGCAATTAATGTAATTATTTTGGCACTCCTCCTCACTTTGTCCGCTGGTGTGATGAACATTTCTTGAATGCCTTAAAGGCTAAGGAAATGATCTTCGACTTTGGATGAACAAGCCTGACACAGTCATCAGTACTATCCATGATGATGCCATCGAGGTAGTCAACTCTTACAAATATTTAGGTACCATCTTCAATAACAAGCTTAAATGGAACATCAACATTATGGAAACTCAAATCTTTCTCTGTCAGCTCTGTCATCCTCACTCGGTTCTATCAGTCCTTCACTGAAAGTCTTATCACTTTTTTTTTCGTCTCCTGGTTCCACACTAGGGAACAGGAATTGTCTTGTTTCCCTTGTTAATATCTGTTCTAAGATCAGTGGAATCAGGCTGAGGGACTTTCTGTAATCAGCAAATCCTTAGGAAAGCATTCTGTATCCTCTCTTATTTCTGATCATGTGTTAGCATGCGAGTTTTCACTCTTGCGGTCTGGCTGTAGGTACGCGATGCCTGTTTGCAAAACCAATCGTCACCACAATTCATTCATTCCACGTGCCATTTACCTGATTAACTCTACTGGCCGTTATATTGTATTAACCTGAGGTGACCTAAGGTCACCAATTGTATTTACTGTTGCTGGGAATGTGTGTGAGTGTATGAGCCCATGGGAAAGAGAAATTATTCCAACATGTATGCATGTATTATCTCTTCTATATCATGTATATACTGCTAGTATAAGCACTAACTGGAATTGCCCCTTGGGGATTAATAAAGTTGTATTGTATAGCTACTGTGAATTGCTTAACTGCCCTTTGAGACATAAAATTATGTTGCAACCTGTCATTTCAAAGACAGTCACCACACTCTAATTGTGAAGCACTTGGAAAAAGATTCCTCTCAACATTTCTTTACTGAATGCCATTTAAAAAAATGAAATCACGAAATCATGTCTTCTTTTGGAAAACAAGCAAAGGGTTTTTTAACCATAGACTCCAAATAAATACATATATAGTCTTTAGCATCTTTCCAGTAATTAATTAAAATGTTGATGGTTTATATTCAGTGTTTCATAAAATAATAAATATTTCACTAAGGGAAAAACGTTAACATAACTGTTTATTAAGCAATGATATACTGACAAAAAAAAATCCATCCAACAAAACTGTACGTAATGCACAGCTGCATACACAACCTTAGTATATGTCCACGTCTAATGATCTACCTGCATGAATGTGTATACTTATGTCTATATGTAGGTAATGGCAAAGCTTTGATATAGGGGGGGGGGCAACGTGACATTGATCATAGGCTGGTCTATGTTATTTTGTCAGAGGTTTGGAGTTAGGGTTAGGGTTAGGTTTAGTTTATTAGGTACAATTGCGCAACTGAGTGGAGCGAGCAGACGACAAATGCCGCGAACCATTTTTGTTATGGCCGTCACGTTGCCCCCCTATATCAAAGCTGTTCTTTGATAATTACTCTTACTTTTAAAAACAAAATTTCTGCGATTACCAGCAATTCATGTGTGTGTTCTAAACAGTAAAATATATAATTCACACAGACAAAAGCCTACTTTCACTTTCATGGGTTTTCCATATAAATTTCCGCGCAAAAACTTTTCGTCAATGTTTTTCAGTACAACCGATGTTTTTGCTAATACGCCCTAAAGATGTTACTTTCTTAAAAGTAGAAGAGTGCAGTTAAACATTAGGCTTTCGTACATCTAAAACATACCGTTTGATGTTTCCTCAGCTTGAGCTTTGAACCGAAGTAAAACTTGTAGTTCCTGGTACGCTTGCTCGATGATTTACGGATGACAAATCACATAACCAGCACGTTCCTTATTTTTATGAAAGAACATGTAAACTGTGACGATCACATACTTTAACTAAACTATCAAGTTTTGTAGTAGTTTTATTAACAGTTTTCTCAATTTTTACGAAGTGATCCACAGTGATTAAAAATAGCAACAATGAGGCCTACTGTACGGAGTTAAGTGGACTGAGTCATAACTCGACAGTAACAATTTTACTTTTATTTTAAAAAAAAGTATTTCGTTAACTCGTCAATGATTACCATAATTACTATTTTTTTATTTGGTTTGTATTTTATGAGCTAATATAGACAGAGGCATGCGCGTACTTTCCGAGTAGGCGCGCGGTAACTTCACCATAGAAACGATGGTGCCTAACGTGTGATTTGCTGAACAAATGAACCACATCTGATTGTAACTGATTAGAGTAGTATCATTAGACTATTTTGTACAATAAAAATGTACCAGTCTAGAAACCACCTTGCTTTCGCTGCCAGTCCGGTTCACAGTTGCATTTCGCAAAAAAAGAAATTACGTTTGATTTGGTGTCAGCTGATCAGCAGGAAGCACGCAAATAAAAATACGGAACGTACATGGCCCGTAATATCGTGATATATCGACAACAACAATCAAATAATTTTACAGCGAAACTCTACAAAAAGACCAGCTGTTTCTGAATCGGGTAGGAAATAATTACTCGCTTCGATTAGCAGTACCATTATTGTTCTTTGCGTGTACATCAAAGTTTAAGGCGATAAAGCAAACGGACTCATGCACAGACCTACTATTTCTAGACTGAAGATCTTGAGTTCGGCGGCAACGCATGGGGAGCTGAAACTACAGGCAGAAAGAGCGCCGAGGGTGTGTGAGTTTATGTAACCATGGTTAGGGTTAGGGTTACTGCGTAACCGAACATTTCTTATCATTTGTAGAATTATGTTTTGTTTTGTTTTTTTTGCACTAAGATGGCTCTCTCGTACATGTGTATTGTTCCCTACCTAGCAGGGGTTTGCACATTACCCAAAAGTCTGTTTATGTGTAAGTAGGCATTTGATGTTTTTTTGTATAATTTGTAAGTGAAAATGTAAACACTTGTTGAAACATGTATATCCATCAGTGTGAAGCACTTCAGATTACATGCAAGTTTTTTTTAAAGATTTTTTTTCAAGAATAAAAAATATTTATTAAAATCTGATGAAAGTGATGTTTAATTAACGAGCATTACTTACGATGCAATGTTAATAATATGATATATGATATTATATTATGTTAACATAAACTGAAAACATTTCCGGTGAAAGATAAAGTTTACAACACTATAAAGCATTTAAGGATTTACATAGCATAAGCTCAATGAGTTAATACACATTAAATTAATGAATTTTAAGAATATTGCCCATGTAGAAAGTGTATTTAATCAAAGTGAAATTTTTTTCACATGCATAGGTTTGTTGATAATTTTACGTTCAGATTCATCAGGACGGCTTTGCGTCTGAGCTTTAAAAGGATATTGGTCCTGGAAATCTGCCTTATTAGGCTCAGCAATTTTGTGCAGACTTTTATTTGGCAGACTTTTTGCAGTTATAAATTTATTATGAGGAACAGAGATAAAATCTATAATGGGGAGGCAACAACTTAATAATAAATGTACCAAAAAGGAGAAAAGAGCAATAGTGACTTTAGGGAGCATTTTGGAGAAAAGTAGACACATTTTAAACAAGCTCAGCCAATTTTTAACACCATTAGAAGTAAAATATTCTTGGTCAAGTTTTATAATTGTAAAATTATAAATTCTTTTTGTCATTCACATTTTTCTATCAATGTGTAACATAATAGTTCCTATAATTTTCATGGAGACAGGTGTGTGTGTTTGAGAAAGTGAGTGACTGGCATGCTAGTACTTACTTTTACAATACTTATTCATGCCTATGTATTTTCAGACAAGCTGGCAGTAAAAGCTGGCACTACTGCACAAAGGTACCATATGAAGGTAAGTGGCCTTTATTTATGTCCCTGTCACTAGGGAAGAGATTTTTTTTTTTGTTTTGCTTTTAATGAAGACACTGTACCAATGTACCATGCAAAATAATGTGTTGGAAAAACAAATGAATTTTGAACCCAGAGAAACATTAATATGGATTTGTTTTTCACTTTCAGTGAAATGAGCTAAAGAACTTAAATGCACATATGCCAAGGCTTTCAAATTTTTAACATTTTTTTCACCTTACTGAGAATTACTGAAAAATATTATATGTAAAAAAATAATCCCTTTTAAAGCATAAAGAAAGATAAGAAAACAAAAATCTCAGTTGTTCCTTTTTATTATATTTTATTTTTAAATTTTCAGATGGCTCAGCTGTATTTCTTCAAAGCCTGGGATATCACAGCAGGTTTTAAATATGCTTGAATAAAAGGCCCAGAACCTACTGCTTACTCGTACTGTAGTGTTATAGTTGATGGCATGACAATTAGAAAACACCTGGACTGGGATCCCCAAAACATAAAGATGGCTAGGTTTGTTAATCTTGGAGCAGGATTCCTAGATAATGAATCATCTGTTACAGAGGTTATTGTGGTAATGGTTACAGGTCATTTGAAGGTGTCATTGGCTTATATTTATTTTGGTTAATTGCATATCTGCTGAGGTACAATCATGTTGCTATCATCTGGGTTTTTTTCTTATGATGCTAGGGTATTAATATTAATCTTTGAAGAAACCATTAGCCAAATTAACAAAGACTATATTATTTAAACACTAGCAAAGGCTGTTATTTAGTTGTATTTATTCTTCTGGGAATAGGGTGTCAGAAGTTAAGTTTTCTAAAAAGCAGCTTCTTTGTGAACAAAACATTAAAAATGTCTCATAAATTTTTCCAGTGCTGTGAATAAAATAATAAATAATAATAAAGCTAAAGATAACGACCAAAAATGGCCGTTCATATTTTTCCCTACATATCTGCGGCTGTGTAAAATTTCGTTAACTCCATTTTCATTTCTTTTTGTTCTTCATTGATGAAGATGTTTTAGGTTTGAAAGCAGTATTTTGGGAGCACTTGTTAGGACCAATATGATGAGCATGCATTTAAAGTACTAGAGCTTAGACCATCTTTCTGATTATTTGCATGCATCTGGAATAAGATTTTAAAAGTCAATATGGGTATAAGCTTTAATAAATGTATGTGAGAATTCTTAGAATTATAAAATATTTGTTACAACTGTACTTGCATTTCCCTATAATGTTTACATTTTGCATTTTATTAACAGTTTTATTACTCAGTACATCAAATGCCTTTAATCTATACAGTCCTCTTAAGTCCTATTGTCATTTTTACAATGCCTTCAACTTCTTTGATAAAGATATGCCAGGTTGTTTTATGTAATACCTGCAACTTAATAAACAGCCTTATATTAAAGTTTTTTCAATATTGTTTACAGAAATAAATATATAAGTAATCATATCAAGCTTTGTTGTGAAAAGTGTTTTGGAGTTAGCAGCTGTAGATGTGTTTGAACGTGCCTGGAAATAATTGAGATTACATACATTTATTATATTTAGTAACACTTGAAAATCATAAAAATGGATTATCAGTTATAATTCCAATACTTAAAGTAAAAAAAAATATTTTTCATTTACATAAAGCAATTTCTTATTAGATAATAAATGTGTGTGTGTCTGTAGGGGGGAGGAAACAAGTCTACATTTATGGTAAATGAATATACTTTCTTTTATCCCAACCTAATCACATTCAACCCCATTTCTAAGCTCATGCCACCCATGGTTTTTGTTTGTTTTTTTTTTAATTGGTATTTTACGACGAGCCAGCAACTAAGGCTATATCACGGCAAGGCAGCCAGCTCTGTAAACAGAAGCCACATGCAGAGAAAGAACAGCGTGCCCGAGACGAGAACTGAACCCAGGACAGCCATACTTAGTTCACTGTATTGGTGACAGGCGCTAACCGTTGCGCCACCGGACCGCCCTCCACCCATGGGTTGCGAAAGTTCGCATACACATTTATGACAATGTTCGTGTTCCAGTGAACTGTACACTGTTTTGAAGACTATGTTATCATAACTTTTAAAAAATATACTAAATAAGTAGAACCTTTGGCAGAACTTTCTAATAGGGGGGCACGCTTCGTCATAGGGCGGGCTATGCTATTTTGTGAGAGGGGAGAGCGGGTAGGGTCGATGTTTGAGAGGGGTGTGAGGTTGGGCGTTGGTTGGTGTTGTGTATGATTTATGAACTGGGGTTAGGGTTTGGGTTAGGCTTAGGTTAGGGAATTGAGCAGACGACTAATGTTGAGGACTGGTCGAGTGACGTTATGGTGATTGACATGGAGGTGTGTTAAATGATTGGCTGGTTTTGGGATGGTTGTAATCATGTGATATTTGGTGCGGGAAAGTTTGTTGATTTCATTTCATGTTAGCAGATGAGAGAAAGTTGAGAGGAGACCACAAGATGACGAGTGTGGATGGAAATTTGGGGAAATTTTGTGGTGCAGTTCAGGAGGGTGTAGCAAGGAGACAGCAGAAGGTGAGTGATGTGATAGATTTACGAAAATTTCGGGGGAGGACAAATTTTGTTCATTTTTTGGATATTATTTCTCGGAAAAATTGGAGTAAAGATTCGAAGAAGATGGAGCAGACGATATCAGCGGAGTTTAGCGAGGAGACAGCAGAAGTTGAGTGACGTGGTAGTGACGTCACTATTTGGCATTGCTCCGCCTACAGGTAAGCCATTTTTGTTATGGCCGTCGTGTTGCCCCCCTATAAGAAAGCTGTTCCGAACCTTTTATAACACATACTTCTTAACATTAACTGATAGACTACTTTTGAAAGTCAACGTAAGTCTTAAAAGGCATGTAGGAGTAAAGAAAACCCGCCAGTGACTCCCGTGTTTACATCACCAAGACACTATAGGAAGTCGACGCTTTTTGCCTGTACCGGAAGTCAGTAGCGATTGCGCCAAATACGCGGTCTATGTTTGTGCATGCATATATCTGCATATATCTGTGACAAACACTTGAATGGATTAAAACTCTCTCTCTCTCTCGCGCACACACACACACACATGCTGATCAAATAGGTCGCACAAACACTATATTGGCAACTGTTTTCACAGAAAAAATAAGACAATAATGTTTGTAACGCAATGTTCTAGTGTCCCCAACCATATGGAGAAAATTGTAATACATAAGACAATGAAACAAAAGTTGTATAGACCATATTATTCATGATTTTTAAGCTTAAGGGGCCACAAGGTATACCTGGTTCGAAGGCTATTCAGGCGTGTGAATAAAAACTCTTCCTGCCCACCCAGCAGCTGATCCTTAGAAACGGCTACCTGATTTTTCAGGGAACGTAGAAGCAGTGGAAGAAGAGTGCTGAGCTTAGCCTTTCACTCGCCATAACTACAATGAACCACTTCACAATTTCAACGGCCACTAGAAAATGGGACTCTGCCTGTCCTTTGTTTTCACGTTAATTTTAATTCACATACCATGAAACAATTTTTCTCCTGAGTACTTTACTATTGTAGCATAGTTAGTCCCTAAGTCGTTCTTAACTGGACAAATATGAACAAACAGTTGTCCAAGTTCAGCAAAGTTTTTATATAATGTAATGTCATGTAAAAATTAAAAAAAAAAGACAGCGAAGTACTCAGAGATTTTCACACACACACACACACACACACACACACACACACACACACACACACACACAACAACAACAACAACAACAACAACAAAACAGCACGAGCGGATCGGAGGAGGCTGATAGATTTGTAATGTAACTATGCCAATTAAAGCAACATTTCACGACAATATTTTTAGGCGCCAGAGAAATTCACACTCTCTCACACACATAAATAAATGTGCAAAAATCGTTTCATGATATACAAATTAAAAATTAAGATAAACAAGGTACAGATGAAGACTCTCATTTCGTAATGACCGTTGAAACTGAACCGCCTCTGTGGCGTCGCGTGTAGAAGACTGAACAACCTCTCTCCCTACGCTGCCTTTACCTACCCCAAAATATCAGGTACCCATTTCTGCAATATTTCGTCGTCGGTAATGTAGCATGTCTGTAACATAATTCCGAGCACATCTAAATAAGTAATCATGCTAGTCCATCAATTCTATTCACCCTCACATCCATCCCACCAAACGTACGCACACACACACACGTAAATGATGCTTGACAGTTTTGTCCGCCAAAGGTACACGTACTTTTTCATCCATCCCTTGTCTACATCTCCTTTCCTTTTCTTGTATGCTTTAGGTTCTCATTTTGGCTCCCCCCCTAACCCACCCCACTTGTCCAATCATCGGGAAAGATACATTTTTGCAGTCCCTCTCTCATCAAGGACTTCCTAAAACACACCTTTAGAGCTCACCACTTCAGGTAAGTGTCATCCTCCCGTGAGTCATGCTGCGAGACAGTCGACAGGTAAGCCAGACTTCTTGGCGCAAATAGATTTAACTCGAAATAGAAAGAGGAGCTAACGTGATCAGTCGGCTCTCGTCTGCTTCTGAGCTACAATAAGTGAACTGCGAAAATAATGAAAATACATCGAGACACTACGAGGACAATGACGACGACGACGACGACGACGATGATGATGATGATGATGATGATGATGATGATGATGATGATGATTAATTGAATTTGTATGTGTGTGCTATGTTGCGCGCACGACTGTTCCCAAATAAATGATTCAGCAAAAGAGCGGCACTGGTCCAGACAACACCTATGTACACGGTTCAGTGACGTTGATCACGGCGGCTGTTTGCTTTACCGACTCTGTCGGGTCTGCACCGCGCGACGACTCAATCGATAGCAAAATGGGCGCAGACGACAACTGCCGTCAATGTTGTCGTCCACACCACAGCATGACGTGGCAAAATGCATTCAGACATACGCCAGGGTAACTAGGGCCGCAAAGATAGCCCAACTAAAGGTAAAAGATGATCCATCCTCCAAAGAACACGCATCGTGTGTCCAAAACTTATTCTGAACCATCGGACATAAGGTGAGCAAGAGCTCGTTAGACAAATGGACAGGACACCCGCTCTTTACACTGATCTTGATCCTGAAACCAACTGATGGGAGGATTTGCCAGGCTGAATTCATTTTAAATTGTACCTCCAGAAGTTTTAGAGCTTACAAATCTACTCCCCAAACTAAAACAAAAATTAAATAAGATCATCTTGAACTCCTAATATACTTATGCAGCTCATCTTTATTTTCTTTAAACCTTTTGAAAGTTTCGTGGATTTACATACACACAGTAAAGAAAAAGATTTCTAAAACCCTGTTATACATTTTCTCTTGCCTTGTGCACAACAATTTCATTTGCATACAAATAAAAATGTAGGAGAAATGTTACCATACAATTTTTTATTTTAAATAAAAGGATAAATTATTTTTATCAATTTACCGTCCTCCTTATATATCATATATCACAAGGTACAGTCCTACCAATCCCTAACATGCACATAGTAAGAAAACATGGATACAGAGAGAGAAGGGGAGGGGGGTGCAAGGCGAGATACGTTTAGTGATACCTGACTTTAAGAAAGCTTTATTAAAGTAAGGAAATCGATGTGTGGAGTCTCTTGTCCTTTAAAGGACATGAAGTATCATAGTGCAGTCGATATGAAACAGTTTTTGGATCCAACACAGAAAATACCCTTGGGTAATGCCCTTCCCTAACAGATTGTTTACAAAGGTACCCTTCTTCTGTTTCCGTTCAGATCACAGCACACTTTCTCTTGCCACCTGATCGATGGCACACGTGTGGCTGTGCAAGCAGATGATTGCATCGCCTACACCATCGTCGCATGAGACCTGGTGTTCTGAATGATTGAGGAGTTCGGTCGCTGTCTTGATATTGCCTGGATCGCGGGGAGGGAGAGCTTCTGGCTTAATAAGAGGCCGACATCCAGCAGAGTAGACAGGTTGTCAGTCACTGGGCGTGGTGTGTGGTGCTGAAGGTCGCACAGATTATTGTCATGTGTCGAAGCTTTGGGATGAAGAGTGAGAGGGAAAGAGGGTCGGGTGGACGGGGTGAAGGGGGAAGTGGTATATAAGGGTATATCACAGGAAGGCAGCCAGCCCTGAGAGGGACGTGTGAAAAAAGTAAATTGTGTGTGTGTGTGTGTGTGTGTGTGTGTGTGTGTGTGTGTGTTATATAGAGAGAGAATGCGCGTTGGTAATTAAGATTCTTACATTGAGTACATTTTCAAAATAATGTGCGATATATTTAATACGTAAAATTTTAAGTACTGCTGCACAAGGAAATCGAATACCTTTTAGTTGTTTACACGTATTATGCTGTTTGTTAGGTACCTTGATAAGCTTTTGATCTAATATTTATGAAGTAACGCAAACTTCTTTTCCTACTAACGGAAAGGCACACCATGCAAAGCTTTGTGAGTTGCACAGCGCAGCTCTGCGAGTCTTTGAATGTCTTTCCTTCAGGTGTTGTTACATTGTCCTTAGCGCCGCAGTGTGTGCGACAGACGCAATTTTAACAATTTATAGAACTACTTCTTCGTGAAATTTCTTTCGACATGGCTGACTCAGCTGAGACCTTCGGTACTGCAATGTCCCAGACATGAAGGAGCGAGTCTTGGAGGTTATGGAGGATCAATAACACGCGGTGACAAAAGGCGCATAACTGCTCGGTCACTACCTGTATGGCGCTTGTAGTGAGTGAAAGGCGGGTGTAACCCCGCCCTACCTGAGTCGGCGGTTAACTTCATCGTCTAACCCAGACTCGAAGGGAAAATTTTGATGGAAGGTCTCGTGATTTTTACTTTCTCGGCAAACACCAGTGGTAAGAGGCAAATCTTTGGCACTGAGTCTGGACAACATTCGGCGAGATGGCTACCGATATTTCACTGAGGACTGAGCAAGGTAGAGCTATTTATGCTTGTGTATATTGAGATGGCGTGAATGTGTGTGTGTGTGTGTGTGTGTGTGTGTGTGTGTGTGTGTGTGTGTGTGAGTAAGTAAGCATGCACACGCAAAAATAACGATGCTGCCATATTGTATGTATGCATAATAAGGGAATAGTTTCATTTTTCTGCTTTCTGTTAATCGTAAGTCTTAATTCATACGAGGAACAATGCTGCTTCACAAACGACGGACTTAACCAATCTGAAATGAGCTATGTGCATCTTAAAAAATATCCAAGTCGAGGTGTAAATTGTTACCAGCGGTTTTACTTGGAAACATAAAGTATGAAAGAAATTGTAATCAGGTATTCACTCAACAATTATTTCTTAAATAAAACTCAGACCTGTCAGCATGTTTTCACGAAATAAAAAAGACATGTCCTTCACGAGAGTTAAAAATAAAAGAGCTGACTGATTTTCTTATTACTGGGATGCGGTAGAGCCGTTATATTGACAGACTATCCTCCTAGGTGTCGACTGGCTGCAAGGAGAGAAGAGTGTCGACTGATTAGCTAGTTGCTAATTTCCTTGGCCTTAATTAGGTTTAAAATGATTTCTTTAAATACCCAAGTGTGAACTTGTACAATTCGGTTAGTCTACTTACAGAGCTTGGTTTATAAGACTGAGTAAAACGAACTGGGTGCGCGTGTTTGTGGATGGGGGGGGGGCGGGGAGAAGGCGCCTGCTCGCGTCTGTATGAAGAGGAAATCTAAGAGTAAGAATGTCTAGCTATAAATGACAAAAAAATGAGCCAGCAAATTTAGTTTCAATATTTTCAAAATTGTTACTTGAGAAAAATGTGTGTGTGTGTGTGTGTAGGGCCGGTTCTACCTATTAGGCAAACTAGGCACTCGCCTAGGGCGCAGCGACCGACAGGGGCGGAAAAAATGGCCAGCTGTTTTTTTTTTTTTAAGATGAATAATTTTAGGGAAAAATATCATTTTCACAGAATGACATTACCAGGACACCTTTCCTCTGCTTGTAGACTGACCACCACGCTAGTTTATCTGTACATGTATTACAGGAAAAAACCCTTTATCCCAGGGCGCACTTGAAGTGACCAGCTAACCAGCAGGGAAGTAGAGGGCGGATGGGGCGGCGAAGGGCGGTGAGAGGGGCGGCGTTGGTGAATGGCAAAGGGGGTGGTAGCACAGTCATGGAGGGGGGCGCAAAAATGGCCTGCTTTTTTTGTTTTTAAATGATGAAAAGTGTTAGAGAAAAAGATCATTTTCATAGAATGACATTAGCAGGACGCCTTTCCTCTGCTTGTAGGTTGACTTCACCACGCGAGTTTCTCAATTCATGTATTTCAGGAAAACCCCATCATTACAGGGCGCACTTGAAGTGACCACCTAACCAGCAGGGAAGAAGAGGGCGGAGGGGTGGAGGATAGACAGCAGAGGGGTAGGAGGGGCGGGTTGGTGGATGGGGCCTGGTCAGGGCGGACATTTACAATGGATGGGACCACATTCCACTAATACCAACCTCACCTTTCTCTCTTCTATCCTACTTTGAAAGATGTTCCACACTTATGCATTGAAAACACTGGAGATGAGATCAGGGACAACAACACTGGCTTAAGTTTGCTACGCGAGTCTCTTTTTGGTTATGACAACTGTTTTATGTTCAATATTTTTTACACTTACGAACTTTGAACCCGAAGGAACTTAGCTAATGTCACGATCCCGTTCTTAGTTAATAAGAGTATTAAAGTCTTTAGCAGACAAACATCAAGGTAGAGTCACTTGAAATTTATAGTATATCTATTTGTATTGTCAAATTTCAGATCAATTTATTTAATTCACTGTCACAAACATGTTTTCTCCTTAGTGCTGTGTACAGCGGTGACACTGATGGCCTAAAGTCTTGTACTTACTGTTGTGACTGATGGTCGTGAATAGTTAACTTTCTTATTAATTATTATATTTCGGTTCGATGAGTGTATTACACTTAATTTAGTTGTCAATTGTAATGTTTGTCTATTTTTATTATCTAAGAGTGCGTCTGTCTGTCTACAGTTTGAACGGATAGCTTGTTGTTATGCTCCATTGACAAAATATTTGAAATTGGTTATTAAGTGATAATGCGTACTAAGACCTATAGTCTACATACTTCTCTTATTTTCAACAAACCCTATGCTGGACACCAAGCAGCGCTGACCATTGGAATGTGTTTGGGCAGCAGCATTGACACCATGATTTACAACTTTGTATTGTTATCGTCTAGAAGACTCTCCCTTGACGGACCTCATACTGCCCCGCCCACCTGTCAGGTGTGACTTTGGATGGGAACGCGATAGCTGCGATGCTAGAAGCTGTGATAGCTTGAGTTTTAGACCACACAGCAAAATAAGACCAGAGCAAGGTACTACAGATTTCTTGTCTCCATCAGTGAGCAGTCAGTCGTCACTCCATAAACCCTTTTACACAGTGTTTGAAATCCCCCTACTCATCAGTGTAGGTCTGATTTGGTAGACATGCAAGTATCCATGTGTGTATGATGCACGCCTGCAATTAAAAAACAGACGTAGTTTTTCTTGACAAAAATAGTTCTTACTTATAAGTTATTGATGAAATCGGAGAGCAAATTCTCGAAAATGATTTAATTTTAATAAGCCATTCTTTGACACTTCTGGGTTCTATGACTTCTGGTCATAATGAGTTCTTGTAGAAAAACACTTTTCCACTATTTTCAAGCAGCAAACATGTAGTCAGTGCGGTTTTACTTGTTAGTTCGTCTGTAAGATGAGAAAGAAGAGAACGATTGAAAGCATGCCGAGGTGCTAGGTGGAAAGGGCCAAAGGGTAGCGATAAATCTGTCACAGTTAATGACCAGTCGGATCAGATTAGAAGACTGGACCAAGAAGGTGGTGCGATGTTACTTGATAGTTGTCCGTGAGATGAGAAAGAGAGAGGAGAGAAAGACTGACAGGACCTAAGTGGGGTGGCTTAGTGGAGAAGGGTAGAGATAAATCTCTACCACTTAAAGAAAATCAGATCACATTAACAGGGCTGGATAACCAAGATCGGGGGGGGGAAGGTAGTCTTAAAATTAAACTTAAAACCCACAGGATGTTGTAAAAACCTCACTTTACTGAGCGGCTGCAGACATCTCGTGCTGCTGTTTGCTGTGTAATGGTCTGTTCGGGTGATTGGAGCTATATCATCCTTCCAAAGCTGAATCAGTAAAAGATGTAACAGAAGATCTGTGAACTGAACTGTTCTATAAGACTATATTTGTGAACTGGATTTAGCCATACAAGAGTGAACAGTGCATACTGTCCTACACCCCCGACATCATGAGAGTTTGTAAAGATAAGTTCGCATGATTTTTATGCACTGTGATAGAACGATTTGTCTCTTTCTTTACCTTCATTTATTTTCTCATTTCTTATAATGCTTAATTTGCTTGTGTGGATGCAAAGAGTTGCGATAGTGGTGTTACAACTTTTTGCAAAACTTTTAATTGCACAAACGGGTCCCTCGTCACAGCCTTGTGATCTTTAATTAATGTAAGTCTATGATAGTTGTTAAAAATTTCAGTTAAGAAAACAGAGTTAAGCCTAAACGTATATATATATTTTTGATAACTGGTTCATTTTTGGGAGGGGGAAGGGGGGGCGCAGTATTTGTCTTTCGCCTAGGGCGCAACACAGCCATGCGCCGGCCCTGTCTGTGTGTGTGTGTGTGAGCGCACGCGCGTATGTCCATGACCAGCGCGATCTCATAATCTGGTCTCGCTGTGGCCTGAGCACGCAGAATATTCTGAATGTTTCCAGTACATACATGTACTGTCGTGCTTTCAGCAGTTCGCACGCACACACGTGCAGGCGCGCGCGCGCCACTTTGATGCTGTCACAACACTGATTAAGACGCGAACTCGCCGCCGCCCGGGAAGCGCTGTCGCTCTGTGGTCCCCGGCCCGCAGCCGTGTTTGCGGAGGAGAGGCCCGGCCGCTGGTCTCTGGCTGGAGATAGAGCTGCTGGACGTGCTGCCCCGCGATTACAGAGTCAACACTTCGTACTGCCGCCACTTTCGTGTATTTGCTCGAGAATTTACCTCTGCGTTTGGGCATGCGCAAACACTCCCGACCCCTGTCTGCAAGCTGAGCTCATGACTTTGCGTGGGGAAGACGATGCGGTGGCGGCTGTGCCCCCCATCTTTCACATCCCTACTTTTTTGGAAGATCACTAAGAGAGCTACTGTCGGGGAGTGGGGCGTTTATTGAATTCAAGCATCCCATCTCTCTCATGTTCTCGTGTACGGATGTGCAATGCTTTAAAACCTCTTTTCACATTTTGTTTTAGAAATCCTGAAGTTTCAATTATTATTTCTTCGTTTCATTCTTCCCTTCTGTCTCTAGTTTTCACATCTCGCTTCTTGAAATATTAAGAAACCGGCAGTCTTTAGTCTCTCAAAATCAAGCTGACCCTTCTGAACTGTATTTTGCCAACACATAAGACGTCCACACCCTTGATAAAATAAAAATGGGACACTTCATCGTCAAGTGTGTGCTCAAGATCACAGCAGTTCCGGTTTTGCAAAGTGCCAGGTGGCAGACATAAGTAACAGGATTTATCATCATAATTATCGTCATCATTTGATTGGTTACTGAGGTCAAAGAGACAACAATTTTTAATTACTGTACTGCATTTCGCACGAAGGAATAGCATGTAGTTCAAGAGTTGCAGTTTACAGCCAAGTGTACCGTTACTCGCAGCCTTCAGACACATGTTCAGTTGGTTTTTCGTAGGAATGTCATGCAAGATTTTCCAAACAAAGTTACATATTTGACAATATGTACTCAATTTAGAATGTCCTAAACTCCCATGAAGCAATGCAGGATGGTGGTAAAGACAACTAAGGACAATTCAAGAAGAAGTCTTAGGATATATCATCTGGGAACAGTCTTAACCAGAGACTTGCTTTACCTCCGCTCTGTCCTTATAGTCTTAGAAAGTCCTATCTAGCCATCGTGTGAATCAAAGGCAGGTACATCTAGATAATCAGCCGCCATGAACTGTGTCTGTGCTAGTTACAAAACTCCGCAATGTTCCCGGTCCAAGGTAACAGTGGGGTAACACTACGATTGCTTCATGACTAAGGCCACAGATGATCATAATGTCAAAATACTAGGTAATAATAATAATAATAACAATAAATAATGAAGATTTGTATAGCGCATATTCACACTCATAGAGAGCATGCTATTAGCGCTCAAAACAAGGAAGAGACATAGACTAAATGGATAGAACACGAGGGTGTAAGAATAAACGACAGTACTGACGACAAACAGAAAACAAAGATGGAAAACACAAAAAGACACCAAGTAACAGACACATAGAAAATATAGTGATTCTGAAGAGAAAGATGGGTAGACAAGTAGCAAGAGCAGAAGGGGGGAGGGTAAGAAGGTACAGTTGGAAAGTGGGAAGACGCTCTTGCCTCATGTGTAGTGCAAGCAGAAGGTCAACATTTCGAGGTTCGCTAGTCTCTACAGGTCTCTGGCTAGGATAAAAAACTTCCCCATTGCCTATCCCCTCTCTTTCACCAAGCACTCCCAGGTGATAGGCACCTGATTTATCAGGACAGTTCCCATGCGGGAGAAGAAGGCTGGACTCTAGATGTCATGTCCCCTTCAAGTTTACACCCCAAAATTAAAATTTAACAGTCTTGTCAGAATAATCGTCACAGTAATACTGCTACTGTACCACAGATATTTTGAAGATAAGGCGGCGGGTAAAATGGGTATTTTTCTGGAAACCTTGTGTAATAGTCAACTAATCCAGTCATTCAGCATTGTATTCAACAAATAATAATTAGGTTATACTTTTGTGACCTTCCTCTTAACCCTAAGGGGCAGACATATGACTGATGTTTCATGTATAAAGCTTGATGGTGATTGTCATTGAATATTTGTGCACATTCAGCACTGGGTGACAAACACCTGTTTGTCACATCCGTTTCCAGTCTTCATTAATTACTTCCTACACCGATTTTGTTGCACTTCCGTTTAAACTCTGCCAGGTACTCATGTCAGACTTGTTATTGTACGATGAGAAAATTCTTTTTGTTTCCTAGAAATTTGCTGACTTGCACAATAATTTGCCTGCATTTGTTTTCTCTCTCTCTCTCTCGCTTTGTATGAGTCTCCTGTGTTCAGGTCTCATCTTCTGGTCCTGTTTTATTTGCTTTGGATGTGACGCCTCTTCACTGGGCTGACCTTCGGAATACTCCAATTCCCCATCGCCACCACTTCATCACCTCTTACCATGTAGTGTAACAATTTAATTACGTTTATTTCTAGAAATAAAGCAGCCAGCACAGTGTTCTCCAGCAAGTACGTATTGTAGACCTGACAGGAACTTCTCCCACTTGCAGACTGTGTAGGCTACTACATGCCCTGAGGTACATAAGGAAAACGAAAGTTCACTTCTGTGCAAGATAACATTAAGAAAGGAAGTAGCACTTATTTCATTGTTAATGTTGCAGTTGCTGGTTTCCTTCCAACAAACGTCGTTTCAACCATAACAACAAATGTGGTTATTTCTTGAAAACGTTTTTACCAACAATAAAATGAACTGGACAACTTTGTCTGACATTGAAAACCGGGCCAAGTTCTTAATATATGTCTGGTTTCCCGTTTGTATTGTAACATTTCTAGGACAACGAAACCATTGAAACCTCTTGATATAAATTATACGCGAGGTCTTTTACTTATTTGTTGGCACACACTTTGTCTGTCATGAAGTTCATGATTAAATCATATAGTCTGAAATACTTCTGTTGGTCTGGTCACAGAGACGATTTTTGACCACCATTTTCCATCGATCGTCGGGTATTGTCTCATACAAATTGAATCTCTCTTCTTACCTTCTTCATGTTTTCCTTTCTAATATCAAATCATGAAATTAAAATGATTTTTTTCTGAAAATACCGAAATTGTAAGACATTTATATACCACCTTTCCGCTTCCCACCTTAAAAAACCACAAACAAAGGATTTCTTTCTTTCTTTCTCTTTCTTTCTTTCTTTCTTTCTTTCTTTCTTGTACTACACTAATCGTCTACATGCTGGGCTGTAGGTATGCGTCACCAGCCCAAGATGGCGCTAGGTTTAGAGGCCCCCTCAGCAGCAATGCTGACTACAGAAGCTGTTTACTCAGGCTTCTCTCGCCAATGTCAGCCTCCATCCCCTCTGTCCCGGCTGCTCTCCTGACGGTTTTTTTTCTCCACTACCTCCTCCGTTTTCCCCCTCTCTTTTCCTTCGCGAGGGAAAAGTAGAAACAGAGATACAGAGCAAAGCCAGCATCAGCGAGAGCGCTTTTTACCTGGCAGCATGGACTAATTGAGTCTCATTTCGTCAGTCTGATTTGATGCTGGTCCTTGTTGGGTAGAACAGAATTTTAAGGATATGTACCCCAGAGGTAAATGTAGAAGCCTCGATTGAACTAAGCAATGGTACGTCACACAGGCGAAATGCTGATCGCCGGACTCCGGTGCCAGTGAGAAAGTCTCTCTCGCCTGCTGCTGTGATGAAGTGTGAAGCCGCCCAGGTAAATATGGGGTCACGCCGAACCGAGTCCCGCACCTGGACAGTATGACAGCCGTCGGTGATTACGGACACAGGTGCGACGTAAGAGAAGTACAAGCCACAGCAGACAACGCGGAGTTCACGTGCCAGCCATCGGAGTGTCAGCTGCAGGCGAACGTCCACCAAAAGGTAAGTATCTTGTTTTTTTTAATTCTTTTTTAATTAAAAAATTAATTAATTTTAAGGTGTGGTCAAATATGTCTGTAACGCAAAGACTGACCAGCCTCGCCTCCACGACTGGACATATTCTGCTTAGTAGTCTTCGTTGTATGTGCAGAGAGTATTTGCTTCCTACTTACCTTATGTTTTGAGCACCTTATTTACAATTACAACAATAATGTAATTTTAATGTTGGCCTGTTGTTTAAAGATTGTGAAATTGTGGAAATTAAATATTTTTCTATAATTATAGTAAGATCTTAAATCGTGAAATTTAGTCTCAGTACCTCGATCGAAGTCAAATAACCGGTAATAAAGTTTTCAAGAGAAAATAGGTCAACAGATTTTAGTGCGGAAAGAAGAACAAAATAAGCCTTTCGCACGGACGCACGCACGAAAACACTCTAGCACATAAGCACACACACACACACACACACACACACACTCTCTCTCTCTCTCTCACTCTATGTCTCTCTCATTTTCAGTACACAGAGCGAGGTGGGGTCAATGACAAGTGACCTGAAATATTGTGTGTCGTTGGCAAGTAATCTACTGCGACATGTCGAGAAGTAAAAGGATCTGGAGGAAGCTAGACGGTCACTAAGGTCTGTAGTACAATGGACAGGCTGCCTTGTACTTCCTGGCCCTAGTCGCCTTGCAGGAACTATTTATTTTCCTGCTCTTTCCGTCGAAAGTGCGCTTGTCCAAAAAAAAGTGTGAGACTGTAGTTGTTTTCAGTTCATTCCCATGACCTAGTTTTGCTGGCTCTCTGATACCAAAGTTGTCTGTCTCTTTCCCTTTGCGTGTGTACGTGTTTAATTGTGTCCCCCCCCCCCACACACACAGAGTCTTCACTCTGCAGACGACAAAATAATTAATTCAGAAGTTATAGAAGTTATGTGGGTAGTTGTGGATTGAGTAAATTAAGCGATGTAATCAGTGAGGACAAGAAGATCATGCAACCAGCGACGAGCATTCGTCTGGCACTGCAGTCTACTGCGGTCTGTGGTTAAGGTATCGCGCTGACATTTGCCCGATCAGAGCTCGTGATGAGAAGAGAAGTTTGTCCAATTAAGAACCCGTTCTGAAGAAATACAGCAGTTTGAGCTTTTACATGATCTCATCCTGTTGTGTAAGATGAATGAATCTCCCCTTACCTCCTTCATGGTTTCTGGTGCAGTGCGCAGGAAGCCTTATCTTACAATGTGTAACAGACCTTATCTTACAATGTGTAACAGACCTTATCGCGCAGTGTGCAGCAGACCTTATCGCACAGTGTGCAACAGACCTTATCGCACAGTGTGCAACAGACCTTATCGCACAGTGTGCAACAGACCTTATCGCACAGTGTGTAACAGACCTGATCGCGCAGTGTGCAACAGACCTTATCGCGCAGTGTGCAACAGACCTTATCGCACAGTGTGCAGCAGACCTTATCGCACAGTGTGCAGCTGGCTTTATCATGCAGCGCACAACAGGATTTATCTTTCAAGGTGGACAGACAAGGTCGGAAATAGTTCCAACAGCTCAGGAGTGAGGCGAATGAGGTGGGGGAAGATCACTCAGACGGAAATCATGCGGTTCAACTACTCGCTTTGCTTTTTTTTTTTAAATTGATCCGATCTTTAGAAAAAGCCAGTCAGTTTATTGGCAGAGACCAAAGAGACATTTTACTACAGCTCGTATATCCATCCACACCCAGCTATGCACAAATACCCAACGATAAATGCCCCGCATATGCACGCACGCAGGTTTGTGCACGCACACACATACGCGTGCACGCACACACACACACACAAATACATGCACACCCATCCCCCACCACACACACATACAGAAACACACACACACACACACACACTGTGGAGAAAACTAAGTCCCAGGGTAAAGCACGCGCATACCAAGCTTTGGCGTCACGATACGAGAATAAAATAACGAGAGAGCCAGGCATTCTACACGTACATGGAAATTACAGGCTTTCCTACACTCCCTTTCACCCCGCATGATCTGATTAACCTCTTTGTTAAGCGTACTACTGGAATTTAAACGGGGTTGCTTTTCAAGTAACCTTTACGACTGACACATCATTTATAATCTCAGGTGATGGCAAGAACCAACAGATGTCAGACTCATATTGTCAGCTCCACATGCAAGTCAGACAGGAGGACACATTTTTATAGAATGCTTGAAGATCATTGTGTGTGTGTGTGTGTGTGTGTGTGTGTGTGTGTGTGTGTGTGTTCTTGCTCTATGCCTAATATAACTTGTCGCTGTGAAGGTTGTTTTGCCAGACGCTATCTTAACCTCCACCTACCCGCGCCATAGCTTTGACCGGTCGTTTAATCTCTCCCACTACATTGCCACAGTCATTTAATCTCTTTTGAGAAATCATGTTGCACCGTGCAGCCAATCGCTGATGTTTGTATTTTATGAAAATCGCGGAAAAGAAAAGAGCAACTCACAGAATAGATATCCGTGTCCAGTTCTGCTTATCCTCCTTTGACCGCGAAAGGTTTCTTTTGTGTTTCCGGTCATGCGTAGCGCCGCATTTCCTGTTCTGGTGGCAGAAGTTTCAGAAGGTGAACAGTCGCAATCGTTTGCAGTCTGAAACCATTGGGTCTTAGCAACAGTTGCACACTAAGCACGATAATGCCTTAATGGCAGTTGTTTTGTGATTCGCAACGACAAAGTCTACCATGGACTCTAGTGGACACAACACCGTGTCTGTCAGTTCGGGTTTTCCGTGGGTGATCTGGCGATCTTTATAAATCAAAACGAAAGTGCTACTGCGGGAATGCGGAAGGGGTGAGGTCGCAGAGTCACTGTAAAAGAAAGTAGTGCACTATAGGGCGGGATCCCGAACTGCCTTTTCAAGATCCTGTTTACTGTTTTCGAGTTTCCCAATAAGTGGCTGTAGTCTCTGTCAGTCCAAGTTTGTGACCCATATTTTCTGTCGCTGAATACACGAGCCGGCATGCATGACACAGGACCTTTCCGAGGATAACAATCGACCAATCAGCAACTACAGCAAGTGTTGTTGTCGAAGTTTCCCGCATTTAGCACAGCATGGTGTTAGTAACAATATCACAAAGACTAGTGATGTGTTTGGTGCAAAAAGCCATGGGTTTCTTAGAAAGGAACTCTTAGATGGTTATACTCTTTCTCTTTGTTGATGAATCAGTCGTTCAGTACTTTTTAAAATTAAGTATCTTTATTTCTTTGTTATCGTTCTCGATTTATTGGTCTCTTTCTTCAGCAGTACAGTAATGATTTTTTGTGCCAATCTTCTTTCTTCCGTCTGTGTGTGTGTGTGTGTGTGTTTACAAGCTCTTGCTCGATTGAAGAGCGGGAACAAAGGACAGAAGGACATGAGCGTGAGGAGGCTTCTATTCTCGTCAATTCCCAGCCCTATCCTGTTTGTTTTGAGGGCTGAGAGGGTTCAGATAAGTTTAGATAAGTATAACCCCGCGCATTCAGTCCCTTATTCGCCGGTGTACACACGGCTTGCGACAAGGGTCCCTTTCTCACATATCTGCCTTCTTTTTCCTCTCACACATCCTCAGCCCAGTCTTGTAGTTCCCTCTTGAGTAGACACCTCATTGTATCCCTTGTTATTTCTTTTGTGTTTTCTCTCGTTAAATAATTATAATCAGACCCATTCCTGACCACAACAAAGAAAGATAGATGCTTATCATTCTTTGCATATCGTATGAGAAATAACAATATACAAACAACAGTGCATTTTCATTGCGCCTTCCCCGATTATATGGCAATCTAGGTTTGGTGCTCTGCACCAAAAGGTATGTATTCAGCCATATATACATAAATCAGACAAGTTCACAACCACATGATTTCACGAGGGCGGTGCCGTTACCACCGTTAACTTTGTGAACCTTTCCCAGACGTGGGACTGGAGGGAAGGGGTAAAGGTCATGGTTTGAGGTCTTTAGGTAGGCGTGCAATTAGGAATAAAGGTTTGCCCGTGATTCAACAGCAGATCTTGGTTACCTGGTTTACAGCTAGAACAGAAAAATCTGCAGCTGCAATTCACAGATTTGATAATTCTATTTGGTAATGAAATGTACCCCGTTATAACGTCTTAGTCACCAGCTACATTTAAAAAAGTATGTCACAAGTCTTGTTTCTTTAACATCCGAAGGTATAGAGATATCTACTCATGGCTTTAAAATCATCGGGATCCTGTTTCTAACGCTTTTGAACTCTAACTGTCCAGTTGAAAACTGACACCGTTGTAACATTCAAGTTAATTGTACAGATAGAGGCAGAACGAGTCCTCATTCAAGGCGTTGGTCTGTCCCTACCTCACTTCCTCTGCAGGCCAAAGGCAAAGCTCAGCAGGCTCAGCCTGTCTCTCCAGGTGGTCCACTGAGACTTTCGATGTTGTCTGCCAGGTCAGAGGTCGGCTTACCACATCTTGCAAAAAAGGTCACACGGTTCACCCTGCTGGAGGGCTGGATAAAAGAAACTAGTACTAGAGAAGAGCAAGTAGATTGGCGTACAGGGTGGTAGGAGAAGGAGAAGGGCTAGGGGTGAGGAGAGAAGAGCTTAACGTGGATGCACATTCATACTGCGGGTGTTTTGAATTTTGCTTTTTAAAGTGAAGGGAGGGTTACAACATTGGACAATGCCAATGAAACCGCCTGTAAAGCAAGCAGACCTCTTGAAATCTCTGTAAACGAGTCCATGCCTATGTTTTTAAGGTAGCATGGGACCAGGTTTACAACTACCAGCTTTGCGCTAGTTCGAAGATTAAATCAGCTAAATGGATTTGAAATATGAAAAATGTTAAGCAGATTCTGAATTAACCATTCGACTAGAATCTATAGTGCTGGGTTGTCACCTTGTCAAAAGGTGAATTTATTGTATGAAACACTGTTCTTGCCTTAAAGTCCAAGCAGCCGCTGATACCACTCAAAACACCAGATGTAAGATCTTCTGAAAGACTGTCCGACAGTACTTTGCATTATCGCAGGAACCGCACATTCGGTGTGTCTACATGAGACTTGTAAACACGTACTCGCTAAAGCTGAGCATTTCTAGCCCTTGACATTTCAAAATAACGTCTTTAAAATGTTCCTGGCAGTTCATTAATGGTTTTATTTTACATAATTATTGTACGTTAGTCCTGATAACTCCAGACAATTGAATGTGTGTTGGTTTTCATTTCCAGACAAATACAGTAATTCACCCTCTTTATACTCCAAATTAATTTTAGTTACGCAGATTTAAGTTTCCTCGCTTGGTTCGCTATTAAACATGAAAATCTGGTGTTTTTTTAATTTTTTTTTAGTCTTTGAACTTATTATCCCCTTAACAGAAGGAGCACTCTGATGATGAAAGGCTCCCCTGAGTTTTGACCTCGTCATTAACACGCTATTCGTTCTTTGCATGTGGCTTCTGTTTCCAGGGCCCGACTACTTTGCTGTTATACAACCTTTAGTTGCTTCGGCATAAAACTATTTCCTCCCTCAGTCTGTTTTTGAGTAAACAAGACGGAGATATAGCACCATAACGCTAAACAATAGTTGAGAGGGATGTATAATCCGGGTCATTTGTTGAGGAAACCTAGCCAACAGCAACTTAAATATTTTCATTTCCTGCTTTTTGAAGAAAGCTTTGTTTCCGTATTTACAACAATTAAAACTGATTTTTGTTCGTTTGTTTGTTTTGTTAGTTTCAATGCTTAAGCAAATATTTCTGTTTTCATTGAGGGAGGGTGGTTTTTGCTCAATAAACTGCTAATAGTTTCGTGTGCAATTTTTTCATTCTCTTAGTTTTTGAAACTGACTTTTCCAGATTATTTTCGAAAGCCACCACATTATACAAATTCTTCAAATTTAACAGTCTTCTATCCAGATTTACGAAACGGCTAAGATCCTTAACTCTAGTTTAATCTAAAAACCAGGTTTTCTGGATTAAGTTATCTTGACTCTCTAAGTCTGTGCTTTGATCCTTTGAATACTAGAGTCAGAGAAGAAGTTTTTTAAAAATTAAATTTTGAGCGAATCATGTCCCGTTGGTTATCGAAGAATCTTCGTTATTTAACCTTTGCGTGGAGTCGTCTGCAGCGACATTTGACCTCTTGTTCAGTGCCTGCACCCTGGGACTGCCAAACACACTACTAGTCGCCTTGGCACTCGAAAGACCCGAGGCAAACACCTGGTAACAACGGTGTCTTTTGACCAGCGTAAGATGTTTGAGCTGTAGGATCACTGTGGTCTCTGTGCCCTCATCCAAAATCTGATCCCTCTCTTTCTGTTGCCCATGCGTCCGCCTCAGGTGAAAGGCATGATTCTGGTTTTTCGGCGCCAGGAGAATGTTGCCTGGGACGGAAAATTCCTTCACGCGGGCTCAGACCAAATTGATGTGAAGCCAAACGTTTTGACTCTCTGCAGGTTGTGTTTAAATGTTCCCATCCCTCTGGTTGTAGCACGGCTTTCGTGTTGGCACCTGTCGTCAAAAGAAGGTGACAAAAACGAGTTGTTGTTTTTTTTTCGACGGCTTTACATTGGGAACTGGCTGCGGAACGCTAGCCCCACAGGAAGGTAGAAAAACGTTTTCACTTTGTCGTCAAATGAATTCTACCAATGTTGCGGACGCTTTCATGGTCAGGCAAGGGAAAGCGGTCAAATGGCGTAGAGCATCAGCTGATACTTTCAAAAACGACCCAGTCACAAGCGTAATACCTCTTATACGCACAGGTACATGGACAGACACATGCACGAATAAATACAAATACACACACACACACACACATCCGCGCGCTAGTTTATACCTTGATCTCATGGAGCGTGATAGCCATCTGTTGACTTCTCGATCCGTATATTATTATTCTCTGTCTCCATATGTCAGTATGATTAGACACCACACTGTACAGTACGGATTTGGAGTGATAGAAGTGATACTATGATGGGATGAAGGTTATTCCCTTTTCTGCAACTGGAGTTGGTTCTGTATCCCATCATCATGAACTGTCAGAATGGACTGCAGCAACTTGATGCCGTGTCACAACCTCACCAGCCAGGCTTGCGAGATTTACGTGTTCTTTCTTTCAACATACAACAGACGATCTGCCAATGATTTTTTTAAAAACCTAAATATTATTATAACAATTTATGAACGAATTGCTTAACCCGCCCCAAGGATGCTGATCACACTCACAAAAATAGTTTCTTACAGATCCAACTATTTTATCCACTGTCATGGAATATAACTCTTGGCATACAGTAATTATTTCTCAGTTCCACAGACAAGCTTGTCTACTTCACTCAGACGCCGTGCATGCACTGTTCCTGATATATATATATATATACACACAGTAAGGTCACTGGTCCCTTCAACAAAATCCAACGAAGAGCACCGTCACACAAATAGAAATCTTCTCAGTCGCCCTTCACAGCAGGCTTTCTTTCTTTCTTTCTTTCTTTCTTTCTTTCTTTCTTTCTTTCTTTCTTTCTTTCTTTCTTTCTTTCTTTCTTTCTTTCTTTCTTGTAATGTGCTAACCCCTGCTAGGAGGGGAACAATACACATGGACGAGAGAGCATGCCGTCTTAGTGAGAAAAAAAATACTTTCATAGATCCACCCCCTCTAATAGGGGAAGGGGGATACAGTTAATAATAATAATAATAATAAAAAGGGGGATAAATAATACAAAATAATGCAAAAATACAAATATAATACAAAATAATACAAAAAGGGGGATAAAGGCTTTCAGTGAACCAACTTTTTCTTTTCGAAAGATCCTTGTCACATAATTATGAAACTCTGTACTCGTCTCACAGCGGGTTTTCATTGAATGACTAAAACGTTCTCTTCTTCTTCACTTTCTTTAAACGCTCTCCACCATCGGACAGCAGAATCGAATTTTTTTCTTTTGTTACTCACAAGTAATTTTTGACTGGTCGACTTTTGCTCGTGGCTCCACACAGACATGTCCCGCTACTCTGCCTCTCTCCTCCCCGCTCTCTGACGTCAAAATATGTTGACCTCATATCTACGCATGCACACTAATTAATTTGACGTCATTTACACACCTTCGTTCCAATGCCGTTGCTGCTATAAATAGTATTATTAATACAATTAACACTTCAACAAGCCGACGCCTGCTTTTAGATCAAAAGGTCTCAGAGTATGGAACATTCCGAGGTCTCAATTCACACTTTCATAACGCGTTTTATTGTTTTAGTTGTTTCTGATGTTGAAAATGCTGTCACATGCCTTGATTTGGAACATTCTTGCATGCCGGCAGAACAAAAAAATCTCGGATTTTGGAGCATTCTGAGATCTTTGTACTCAAGTATTTTTAGAGTTTTATTCATGTCAGATATGCTGAAAATAATCTAACCTTCCTTGATTTGAAACATATCACTATTTTCTCGCTCAAGGTACTATACATGGCTACTGTTCATTGTTTTTGCAGAACTCACGACAGCCGCACGCAGTTACCATGTTGCCCAGTGGTCAGTGAGGTGAGCTATGTCTTTGTGTGCCCGGGTTCTCGAACAAAGTCATCACAGAGCAGTTTGGCCTTATCATCGTTGTCTATAGATACTCCGTCGATGCTGAGCCCAATACAAGTGTCAATGTCGACAATAAGCGAGGACCAAGATTACAACAACGAACCTATGGCGTACGAGTTCCAAGATGACCATGCGGGACCACGACCTTTCAGCATGGCTGAAGCTTCTGAGTTTGGATCACTATGGCGTCGAGGAAATCGCCAGGGCATTCTGATTTGTGTGACCTTCGCCATCGAGTTTCTTCTTCTAATCTTCGTTATTATTATCGAGTACTTCCTCAGGTGGGTGAAAAAAAACTTTTTCCTTGTTCCACAACTGTATGTTTGGACAGGAGGCGTTTTGAGTCACAGATCTAGTCGAGACCTTTAGCGCCAAAGTTGATCGTATCGATCACTACTCGTTTTATTTCTTTATTTGATTTGAAAAGATGCAGCTTTAGACAAATATGGTAAACAACTGTTTCCCTCAGTACTATCAATTAAGACTCTGCTTAACGAGCAAATAACTTGTTCAAACTTTCGTATGTTCTGTTAAGAAAGACGTTCAAGCTCGGGTAAAAAATCCTAAGCAGTTCAAGTGCCTGACCACACTCACGTCTGTTTGTAGTGTGTTTATGTTCAGTAGTCAATGCACTTGTTGTACAGAATAGCTAACGCAAAGAGTGGAGGACTGGCTCAAATGAGACGAGGGCCACCCCGTAACGGCCCGTGTTGGCCAGTCCGGCCCAAAGGAGAATAGGTTGTGGCATAACAGTGGAAATGTCATTGTCAGTCCTGTATGTAAAGGCAAAAATCTGGATACTGTTGCCAACTGAACAGCTAACGAAACGAAGCTGCTGGAATTCTGGTTTGCCCCCCTAATGACAAAAGTAACAACGTTCGCTGGGCATGCAATGCACTTGGCCGATATGGGCCTGTGTGTCCGGCAAACGCGAGCCCCGTGTGATGGAACGAAGCGATCTCTCCAAAGAGGACCAATCTTCCCCACAATACCTCCACCCTGGCCATGGGTAAATGGTCCTACTGCCTTGTAGTTTGGGAACGAGACAAAATAAGGGAATAAACCTCTTTAGCAAATCGTGATGCTAACACGGCATTCCTGAGCGAAGGCTTTCCACGAGCTCCCACTTATCCGGTACCAGGGTCAAAGGTATCTGTCGCAATTGGAAAAGAAGATAGGTGCCACCAAGTGTTTAAGCCCAGCAAAACGGATATGGACAATCGAGGCAGAAGAAACTTAGGTCGAGGCTTGGATCAACAACGAATGCGCGCTCCCTCGGCAAACTTTAGGGAGGGTAGAGCAAAAAGTGGAACGTTCTCGCATTACACAAACTGGAAATGGGAAAGAACTCGCCCATGAGCTAGAATGGTACAGATGGGGCACTGTGGGACTGGCAGAAGTCAATTGACCAGGCTTTAGAGAGACATGATATGACGAAGGTCACGGCTTAGTACAGTGGGGAGGAAATCAAACACGAACATGGTGCGGGGTTTTCCCTCCGATTGTCATCCTCGTATTCGGCCATGTGACCCGGCACAACACTTAAACTGTCCTTCGGCGTACTTTGGAGGGAAACCGACGCCGAGGTGGACAGAGGATGAACTGGCATGCAAACATCACGGAGTGGTAGCTCCACGCAGGGCCAGCTCCTAGCCGCCCTAGACGGGGCTATGTGGCGAGTCTTGTTAACCACTGCATCTATCCAACTGTTCCACCCTGACGACTAGAACCAAACAAGGGATGAATGAAATTAATAAATAAATGATAGAGAATTTTGCTCTCAGAGCAGTTTTTCTCGCAATATAAATTTATACAAAGAAATTTGAGCTAATTAAAAAGTGTTTGCATTTACAAACAGAAATCTGTCAGTTTTAGATTAGTCCTAGTACACGGACCAACGAAAGCGGACTTCGATTTGATGGACTCAAGGGTCAAGTTTCCCGAAAGTAAGGGAAGTAAACACTGCATCCGATACTTTATCTACAGCTCTCGGCTCCCGGCTATGTAAGACAAGGGCCTTATTGTTCGATGAACCATCCGCGCGAAGAGGCTTCCTTCCCTCTAACACTAGGCGGTTCGGTGACGCTACGCTTAATTGTCCGAGGTACTTGAGAGGATCGGGTGGTCGGGGTTCAGATCTTGTCCGGAAGACGCTGTTTTTATTTTCTCTTCATGTGGCACCTCTTTAAAAACCCGACAGTTTTCGGTGCTGTAGCCTTCGTTACTAACTCGATGTGGAGCACCAATGACCTCCATCAAACACCAGATTTCGCGAAGACGCAAC
The DNA here is from genome assembly GCA_004794655.1 of Marisa cornuarietis. Lineage (NCBI taxonomy): Eukaryota > Metazoa > Mollusca > Gastropoda > Architaenioglossa > Ampullariidae > Marisa > Marisa cornuarietis. The sequence continues at coordinate 409,564 of SMMW01000032.1, read as the reverse complement.
TGGAGTGTTACTCTAGTGCGATTTCTTTCTATATGGAGCAGTAACAGAATGTAACTGAACATGGAAAACAGAATAACCCATGGTATGAAAATGAACGCTGCTATTGGTCATCTTAACGTCCGCTTCTCCTGGCACAAAGTTTTATCTACATTCGCCACCTATAAAACACGATCGCCATGTCCATCTGAACCTATCAGTGATAGTATAGCAACTCCCTTATGCTTTCGTCCAATAGGAAAATATCTCGTTTTCTCACCATTAGAAGCAGGTGCTTACAGTGTAAATTAAATCGTCTAAAGAAAGTATTAAGCCTAACCAATAAAAATATCTTAGTTTTTGACAAAACACAATATAAAGTGGCCAGGCTAGTTTAGTAAATATTATTTCAAGAGGAAGAAAGACCCAAAATGAAAAACATATTTGCATGTCTCTACTAAAATCAGAAGAACTATGTTTTAACGCATTTTTCAAACTGCTTTGGTAATCAGAATTAATATCACGAAGCTAAATTTCGGTATGTTGAGTGACAGTCAAGCCTGCACATTTACGGCAATGGATGTTGCCATCACAAACAACTTGCTGAAAGGTTTTGCACTGAGTTCATTACAGAAAAGCGTTGTGATCTGAGCGCAGTACACGTGCAACAGTCGTTTTGCTTAGGCTTTTATTCCTATGTTATACTTGTTGATTATTTGATATGAAAGTTCAAAGAGGTATTTCCTCATTGTATGAGAACATTAAGCATTCGATTTACTTCGGGAATGATGTCACTTTTTCGTACTTAAAAATGAAACTTTTGCTCTGTTTTTGATGAGTGATTGTTGGAATGACACACTATTATCTTTTTATAATGGCTATTTTCATTTCTACTCTTCTTGACAGGTCTATAGTTATGAACTGGGCATTATCCACGAACATGCAAGTGATCCATGTGTAGTGTGTACGTGCATAAATGATGAGAAATTGATATATATGACATCTTTATAATGTCTAAACAAAGGGAGAAAAGTTTCTTTTCTGAGAGCTTGCCACGTTCATTGTGTATGTTATTTGCATCATTTGGTTGACAGGTGGACCGATGCATTTCCTTTACGACGTCAGAACTTCTCGTGCTCAGACCCCGAGATCTCGTGTTCGTCTCAAGACAAGCAGCTCATGGCAGACTTTGCGTTTGGCGCCAACGTGCCTGACAGTGTCATCTATGTGCTGAGTTTCTGTGTACCTGGCTTTGTGGTCAGTACTTTCATCTTGCAGTACAACTTCTGTACAAAATTACAGGTTATAAGACGTTAGACGCACAGAGAGTCGGTCTTTACAATTGATAATTCCAGAAATTAGAAAAGGAGAGAGATTTCACGGTTTTAAAACATTCCTGTTTATTTTAATTGTTCATGTTTGTGATGGGCAAGTCAGTTCACGCTGATATATGAAAACTTGTTTATTCATAATGCTGACTATTCAGTAAGAGCTCTTTGTCGAGTGTTATTTTACGAGAGGACGTGACAGATTCTAGGCTGATTGGACGCTTAACCTTTAACCCCTATTCCATCCTTTAATTGTCAACAACGCCTGCAGCAAGAGGGCGCACGTGGCGTGGCCTGTCGAGCAGTGCTTGATGTGCACTTGCCGTGCAACAGACTTGGTGGCGTTGGTAGTTAGTGACTCGCACAAGTCTTGGCTCTTACGCTCACGTGTTGGCTGCCACTCGAGTCACGGTTTCCCTTTTCCTTTTCCTTCGCACATCCGGTGGTCCTCCGATATCATCGGGCCCTGACCCAGGTCACTGGGCAAGGTCACGCCATGTTATTATCATTATTATTAGTAAAGGTTATTTATTTTATTTATGTGCTCGGTAAGGACCGAAAAAAGATACTGATATCGGGTTTAGCTCACCCCACTAACCTATCCTACCTGGATAATCCGCAAACATAGTAAGATTAGCTGAGTGGTTAGAGCGCTGGCGTTCGATACCCGTTTCACGCAGCATACTTAACCCATCCACCAGTTGAAAGAGTATCTAATATCTTAGAAGGTTTGCAGAAGGGAAGGCAGCGAGAGAGGGGAGATGGGATCCGCCCTAACAAAAAGATGCCCCCGAGAAAAGTACAGTCTGCATCACCTCACCCCCCTAAAAAAAACAGAGCTTTTGATTGTGCGAGCTATTGCGAGGATCTGATCAACATTCTAAACACCTTTGTCGCACTCTGATTGTACTTTTCATAATCGGGGGACCTTCTGATTACCTGACATCTTGACGGTGAGGGGGGAAGGTAGTAGTATGCTGTGTCAGATGGATATCGAACCTGCTGGCGCTCCAACCACTAAATTGACCAGAGCAGAAGGGAAATATCCTAAATAAAGTCAATCAGATAAGAAGAATGTTAAGAAAGTGCAAGCCATCGCGTGGCGTAAAGTATCAAGAGAGGGTCCTCGCCCAAGGAAAATATTATCAAGTGTATGTGTGAGTGAGAGTGTTGTTGTCAACAGCGGCTAGGATGTATCAAGATCGAACAGGAAATGGTATTAGCGCGTGCCAGAAGGCTTGAGTAGAGATCCCTGCCAGGCCGGACGTGGATGGACATTGTCCCCTGACTTAACTAGAGGAGAGGACCTTTCTTGGCCTTGTTGTCGGTTCAGGCGTACTTTAGGAACAGTCAAGATAGGAGAGATGTCTAGTTCAATTAGTTTCACATACAGGAAATTAATTTTAGGCTTTTTGAGACTTCCACAGTCTGATCTCTTATCTTTACTCACCAAATTGTGTATTCGGAGTCTCACAAGCGTCTCACAAAGTTGAAGTTTGTGTCCAAAGACTTTCCAGAAGCCAGTCCTTACCACTTTGACAACGAACATGTGCAGAGAGCAGTCGCCTACCCGGTGGGGTCCATTAATCCCGTCTGGGAACAGTAAAACGGCGCTAACTTTAGTGTTTAAAAATGAACCCGGAGAACAATGATTATCGGCCCAGTCCTAAGATCAACCAGTTGCTTAATTGCTCCTCAAAAGTCATGAAACATCATCATCATCAGCAGAAACAACAAAATTATATTCTGTATTCTTAGACATGTGCATGTAATTTTATTAACATATTTACTTCCGGAAGAAGCAGAAGAAAATGCGGCTTAAGCATGCTTGTAATAAGTACAATCAATTTAGAACCGTATCTGTTTTCTGCGCTACCTCTCACCACTAAGGGCTGAGGCACACATTACAACATCTTCTCATTTTAAGTTCTGATTATTTCTAGAAACCGTTAGCTTCTTTGCTGGCCAATTTAAACCAGTGATTCTGCACATTAACACCGACACTAACACTCATGTCCATTGTTGAGATTTTTTGTCTGCCCCAGAGATGCTCAGATGTTTATAATACCTGAGTTCTAATGGGGCTGAAGATTGATACAGGTATGGTTGTGGGAGGGGAAAGGAAAGCAGAACAAAGGAGTAGATAGTTACAGAGTAAGGTGATGGAGAATAGTAACAGAACATGTCTAGAGGGGCTGGTGATGGGGGCTGAACTGGCGACACCGCAGCGCCAGGCTGTGAGATGGTGTTTGTCGTCTGCGGCAGGTGTTCATAGGAGAGCTGGGCTTGTGCACGTTCTCTCAAGGTCAACAGAAGAGCGTGCGCTTGGTCAACAGGGACTGCACGGTGCCGCAGGTCGGCCGCCGCCTGCTGCGTTTTCTGGGTATGATGCACGTTCAAACACACTCACACGCATGCTTTCAAGCAGATTTCCTTGTTTATTCTCTTTTGTAAAGGCGATGAGTGGATTTTAAGAAGTCAAAGTATCTTGAAGACGAATAAAAACTGTATCACTGATCAGAAACTAATTGACAGACCCTAGTTGAACCCGTAAGGCGAGACTGTCTCAGTACCGGGGACGTCCTGCCATTGTAGCTTTATATTTTCTATCAGCAGTAAGCGCTGCATGCTTTATGAATCGCCCGAGTTCCTTGATTTCAAATTTCAGAAGGTAGGGGTCTAGGCTGGTTTGTATAACGCTACGAGTTGTACATTGGCTTTCTAGAGACTTCGTCATCTTGTATTACACGAGCACACGATCTATCAGTAGTCTTAGACCAGTGGGTTGTATGATGAGTTCAGCTGAGCTCACATAGAGCACACGAAAAAGGATAGAAAACACGCACTCACGCACGCACGCATGCATGCACGTACTTGGACATTGCTTCGAGATATGAGGAACTTAGGAGCTGCTCACATTGATCAGATGATTATCTCTGTTGATCGGGTGTTTCCGTTCTGTATGGTTTTGTTTTTCTGTGTTTAGGTGTGTTTCTGTTTGGAATCTTCTCCTTAATGTTGTTTGTTGACGTCACTAAAATCCTGATCGGCCGGCTAAGGCCGGATTTTCTACATACGTGTCGCGTAAATGTCGCCCTGTGTAACACCAGCCTTAGCTCCGGCCTATCCCTGGATGACAGCGCCTGCCTCAACACAGACAGATCAGAGATCCGCGCTGCCAGGTACGCCATACTTGCCAACGCACACACACACACACACACAAAGACGGTTCAAGTAAAGAAGAAAGGCAGCGACACATTCCCGAATACTTCACCCCCTAACGACACATTGATTATTTGTTTAGAATATTGTCAATTGTATGATGCCGTGTGCTGTGAATAACATTTGAATTCATGCCACTTCCATCATTGTCGCAAATATTATTAAATGACTTGATCATGGCACGAGCGAATGTTTTCCAGAAACAGCCGGTTGAACATTAGGGAATTGTTTCTGTTTCTCTTCAGAACTTCTTTCCCAAGTCTTACATCGGCCCTGACATCATACGCAGCCATCTTTCTATCGGTCAGTCAGTGAGTCTGGCGTGAGTGAAGAAAAGTTTCTAGATTACTTTTGTAACTGTATCTGGAAATGAAGGGATTTTTAGAAACTATGCTACAGCTACTACTTCTGTTACTACTACTATTAATGATAATATTAATCATCATTATTTGTTTCATCGGCAATAAAAATGTAGTGACGATTAATTAGAACTAAGAAATAAGTCTTAGAGGGACGTGTGAGAGGTAGTGGTGTGTGTGTGTGCGTGTGTCGCTCGCAGGTATGTGTGTGTGTGAGAGAGAGAGAGACAGAGAGATGACCGCTGCTGTCTGACAGCACGTGAGTGTTGGAGACAATCGCTTGCATCTCTGTGTCACGTGACAGGTGTACGTTCACGGCGCACTGCGCTCTCACTCTGTGCGCATCCTGCGAGCCTTCCTCGTCTTAGTCTTCGTGATGCTCTCCCTCCTCAGCGGGCTGGCGGAGGTGGGGCGTTGCCAGAGCCACTGGACTGACGTGGCCGTGGGCTTCGGTGTGGGTGTGGTCATGTCTACTTACTTGGTGGGTACACGGTTCTCTAGACCTGATAGGTGTACTGTTAAAAATGACCTTACTTGCTCTCTCTTTCAATCTTTATCTCTTTCCGCTCTTTCTCCATTTCTTGTTTATTCTTTCAAACTAAAATTGTTTACTAAACGGTCAAGTTCTCTTTACCTCTCTTATCCCCACCCCCACCTTATCTTTATTTTTTTTCTATCTTACCCATCGTCTTTTCTCTCCGCCCGCTTGTTTTGTACGCCAACCACACTGACATCTAAAGCAAGGTCAACCAGGTGTGGAATGTCTCATTTTCCAGTCTATCTTGTCATTCCCGCAGACATTAAGCTATGCTGGAATGTTGGACTCCATTATTAAATAAATAGGATGCATATAACCCATAATGCATGGTAATACGAGAAACTGGCAATTTTTCCCACCTACTTAAATACCTGTCTGTGTGCTGTGTGTGTGTGTGTGTGTGTGTGTGTGTGTGTGTGTTATTTAGACTGTGGCAGTTCTCAACCAGTTCCGGGAACACGTCACACAGACGGAGATGCTGCACATGTTGCGGTTGTTCATGGCAGATCACTGCGCGCCCTTTTATGAGGTAATGATGGATATGTTTCAGGTGTGAAGGCCTGAGCCAGCGGAGACCCGCGGCCATATGTTAATTATCTGTGTACAATCGTGACGTCACGCTTTTAACTACTATCTGTCCACGATGATGATTGACTCCTTTTTTAACTAACCTACACAGGACAAAGCGCACCTGGCACGGCCTTCCGACCCTTTGACGTCACTGCACATACCCCGTCCACATCTACCACCCGGCCATGTACCCGGCCACCTGCGTCGCTCCGAGTCGTCGAAATCACAGCGTCGCCGGAACCACAGCTCCTTCCAGAGAGACCTGTCTCAGAGTGTGGACTACTACCGGCGCCACCATCCTTACCTTCAGGGCGCCGCCGCCCACATGTGATGTCACGCCCCATACGGGTGTCAGGCGCAGACATGACATGTTGAGGCTGGCAGGACAGTTCCCCCTCCCACCACTCGTCGCTGCAGTATTCAACAGGGAAGCCCGCAGACACCCCTCTCCGTTTTGGGGTCTCACGCCGGTGCATAACAGCGGGAGGGCGAAGTCATGTAACTCTCGACATTTGATGTCGTGTAGCATGAAATCACGTGACTCATCCAACAACGGGATGTTAGAAGTTGAGCGGTGTTGACTACCATGTCACGCAGTCGCCTAAATTGAAACAGATCCTGGTAGCTTTGGACGCCAGGTGTAAGATCACTAGACTACGCAGTCTAGTCGGTATAGACCTCGATGACACGTTTGACTTCCGTGAGAGAAAAGCTCTTCTAAGGACTGAGAGTTGCAATCTGATACGTTATGTCATCGAAGCTGCCAAGCGTATCCTAGGTCGGGGATGAACTAAGCAAAGTCTTTAGACCTATCACCTGACACTTGAGTGAACAGTTGTGTATGCATGGGACACAGCACGTGTACACCTGACGTGAACTGGACTCTAATTTATCTCAGTGACTCAGTTTTGTATCAGCTATGACACAGCATATGTGATACGAATTTCAAGTCATCAAATTCACCTACTTCTTTTTATACTGAATATTTGCCCTCCTGCAAAATGGTCCATTTTCTAGCTCTTTCGTGGAATTTGTTGTATGGCTGTAACAGGTTCTTCAACAATCTGCTTGTTCCCCTACCCCGCCCAACTAAATGTGTATAGCAACCCTGTGCTATATACTTGTTCGATATCTATTATTTATTATTGTTTATTACATCATGCTATTATACTATTACACCTTTGACCTGGCCTAACATTTATCCCTGACCTGGCTGATCTGACCCTTTGAACTGAAGTCAGCACCGATATCTTTCTTTGAATGGATCTCGTCTGTCTTGACACTGCACAAAGTTGTGTACATGTACTGTTGACCAACATCTCTGTACAAAGTTGGACCTGCCTTGACATACTCTTTCTGTCTTCTACTCCCGTTCTGGGTCTCTAATATTCCCACTTTTTAATCTCTACTTTTCCAACCTTCAGACCCCCTAACCATAGAACATTTGCTTATCTCCTGTTCAAAACTCGCTACAATTCGTCAAAACTATTTTACAGCACAGACTCTTGCTGACGTTTTTGCCAAACACTCTTCCAAATCAATCCTGGCATATGTAAAGTCCATTCAGATGTTTCACCTGATATGATAGAACTTATGTGTTAAAAAACTGTTATTTTATAAAACTAAGAAAAGAGAAATCTCTAGACTTGTACAATTTCTTTATATCAACCTTTGAATAGTCATGTACATTGTTTTTGCCATGAGATAGCTTTAGTTGCTGACTTGGCATAAAACAATAACTAACTAACTAACCAACCTTCAGTCTGTGAACCCTTACTCTTCAAAATCTCCACAATTCATACTTTCAAGCTGAATACTATGCCCATTGCGGACCTCTACCATTTTTGAATATATAAAATGTTCTTACTTCAATTAATATTCATGCATGGTTCTATATACTATTCCTACCAAGGGCTTATGAGATATATCTATTTAAAAATCTGTAGACCTATATTATTCCTACCTTTGACCTTTATGCCTGTCTTGAATTCTGACAGACAGCGAGGAAGAAGACAGAAGACATTGTGAGACTTTATGAATAAGGTGCTGGAAACGTGATCTTAAACTTAAAGTGAAAGACAAACGAATTGCTGTAAAAACGATACGTAAGCTGGTATACAAAACGAAAACTGATTACAGAACTGAACTGTTACAGGAGTGTAGCAGGCAGTGAAATTGAGACAATGCACACCAACAGAGTCTCATAAGTGAGATTTAATTGTTGGATGTCCCAAGGACTAACAGGCATCATATTGTAGCAAAATAAACACACAAAGCTTCGTCAGAGATTTGTTTCCCATCCTTCAGCAGACGAGGACAATGGCTATCAATATCCTTCATCGAACTGTTGCTAAAATGGTCGACACCAACCGTACAGAATCGGGAACTTGCTGAGCTGCCTGTCTGGTAAAAGAACGTTTTCCAGTGTTATTTCAGTTGGCTAATAACGAATGGGCTACCATTCAGGGTTTGATAATAAGGCGTCCAGTGAAGTGGTTGATAGGAAGGAACCTTCGACTCGATTAACACTGTTTTCGTAAGTTTGAACAAACAACACTTATGAATTATTTTTAATGTACATTGGATCATATAAAACTGTCTACCCGTTGGCGTTGGACTAGGAACAATATTCAGCATCTTGCGTGTTCTTTCTCGGAGTCTTGACTGGGGCTTTGGTTTCACGAAATCATGTTACACGTTTGATGAATTTGTCTGGCCTAATGTTTTAAGGAATCCTTCCACCAAGATTTGTTTGCTGAAATCTGTAGGACTTCACCCGCTGTCGGTGGGTTTTGTTTAAAAGTGCAGTTGTATCTTTTGTGTTTTGTTATATGGTGTATTTTAGTTTGTGAAAGCAGTGGAACATCGTATTTGTCATTTGTGTGCATCGTTTGTTATCTAGATGTTGTCTATAGATCAACAGTGAGATTCAACCACTTACTGACTCAACCTCTTTTTCGTGTAGCCTCGACCACTGATATGGTTTGACTCGAACACTTCACGGAATGATTACAATACTAAAGTCTTCGTCCACAGTAGAATGAACACATGTCCTGTGTCCACGAGCACCTGCCCTAATCCTCTCTGGACGAAGATGACATGGTTTACGATAACCGACTTCCCAAGACTACCCAAAGTGAGTCACTGAGGCAGAAAGAGTGACAGGTAACGATAAAAGTGGACTGAAAACATCAAAGGGTCGGCTCGTCGACACATCTCATCCTTTCTGCATCCTGTACAGGACGGACAACAATGCAAAACATTGTCTGCTGCTCCATTTCCCGTGCTTTATCTACGACCATGTAGTTCACAGGACTAAACAATTCAATTAAAACAAAAAACCATTAGCAACAAAACAAGCTAATGTATCGTATATACAAAAATATACAATTAACGGTTTGACCTCATTAAGGATGTTTGATTGTTAATACGCGAGTAAACTAAATACGTCTTGAAGGTGAGTGGGTAGGATATTTATAAATATCACTGAAAACACGAATGAAAGACATTAGATTTTTCATCTTCAGTACTGCTTTCAGTAAATGTTATGCAGTTGTTAAACACTGTCATCTCGAGAAGTGCTTTTTTATTATTACAAAAGCTAGGCATCACCTCGATGCACATAGCCCATCGTCACATTGTTCTGAGATGATGGCGGCATGAACACGTAGGACATGTTCTGAGTACTTTGTAAAGTTTGTTGACATGAGAAGATATAAGGTTTGGCATATGATGGCAATGAGGGCAACTGAGAGGTAAATTGTTCACTTCTGGGCAGAGACGAAATGCTGTGGACATATGAGGTGCCTGGCTGCAATGGTGAGATGTTTGTCGGCAGGCGATGTGCAGGTACATATGGCAACACCACCGGCTGACTTGGTGACGAGAGGGTGGGCTGAGACACATTGTTTTGAGACACAGATGTCAGACAGCTTGTGTCTCCATCGGATGCCAGTCTCTCTTGAGAAACACACATTGTAGACGATGACCCTGAAACAGAATGTGATGTTGACTGGGTACCTGGCAGAGGCGGGTCTGTCACAGTGTATTCCGCACCTTTCTGTTGAGTCAAAGAGGGAAGTGCTGCCTGAACATAGGTTGTATTTCCAGCAGAAAGCTGAGGATCAGAGCTGTTCTCATGTTGTGAATTGTTGGTGCCATTGTATACGGGATCTTGTGTACCCTGTACTCTGCACGCGGCAGTGGCCACATATGCATCATGCCTGACTGTTGGAGTATGATGTGTTGTGCGGCTGTTATGGTGTGCTACACGGTTCGTGGTTGTTGCAGAATCCAGCTTAAAATACTGAGCGCTGTCTCTCTCACTGCTACAATCCATGGAGTTATAAGCCTGGTCAGTGGAAACAGAGCCACTTTGACCCTGAGGTCGCAATCCAGGACGAGCTGACGTCAGTGTCAGTTGATGATCCACCCGATCGAGGGCGTCAGAATCGGGAGAGTGCGCGTCTACATTCAGAAGGCAAACTAACTCATTTTCTGGAGAGTTCTTTTTACTCAAACAAGACACGTAGGGCTTTGATACAGATCCCTGAAAGCAAATGAAATTAAAGAGATTAGATTTTGCATCAACAAGATTGCTCCCCCTTACTTGTCGACCTTGTAAATTATTTGTACCCTGCTTAGTTCCAACAACACATATTTCAGAACACGGATTTGTCAGAATTGAGACAATAAAATCACTTTGCCTTCGCCATCAACAGAACTTTCTTCTTTATGAAAAGCTGATGCACCTAAATTTATAATAATATTTATATTGAAACTTTGAAATCTTTAAAGTGATAATTGTCAAAAGATTTTTCGTAATCCTTCATTTATTTGAATCAGAGATAGTTCATCTAGGAACTGATTCTCAAATGTTTCGGTTAAATCAAAAAATGTATTTTAAAAATTCTACAGTCATATATAACGCTTAGGATCTTTTAAATGGTGTCCAAGAACAAAATGGAATAAAACTACTAAGACATGATTGAATCACACAGGTATGCTAAGTCATGCATCCATGCAAGAGCACACGTCACTATCTGTGTGTGTTGTGTGTGTGTGTGTGTGTGTCCTACATGCAACGATAAGGAAAACAACCATAGGTACTCGATTTGATGGCATGCATACATATGTATGATAACTCCAGCAATACATTTCAAGTCCTTCACACAACTGAAGAAAGGAAGAGTGTGTGTTGCTGACTAACCCTCAGTGCAATACTAACAACTGAAATTAGCAAACTACCTAAATTTGTTCGCCTAGTTTAGATCATAGTTAAGTGAGGATGGAGAGGATTCACCTATTCTTGCTTTTCTAGATTATTCCAAAGAATCTCAGCCATGGGATTTAAAACAAAAAGAGAACTAACTATACTACCCAAACATATAATTCTGCTCTATCAACATTTTACTGCTGAGAAAAACTAAAAACGGAAAGTCAAAGATAAAATGAAACATAAAACATTTGAGGAAGACTTCTAGAAAATCGGCCTTAGGCATGCAAGGAGATGAATGTTACTCATGCTATTATCATAGAATGCAAACAGCAGTAACAACAGTGATATGAATTTTGTTCGAGCATAAGTATACTGTTCTCTATACCTTTACTGTTTTGATTTGTGGTTTTAGCTGCTTATCTTCCCCCTCCCCCTAAAAAAAAACCTGCTATTTCCCATGAGATCACCTTTGTGCATGATTCCTGGTCAGGAATGGTGAAATTTGCGAGCATAGCATTGCTAAATCAGCATATTTACTTTTTATTCTGTGATACTGAATTGTTTTGAGTGGTAATCTTCAGTTGCTGACAAAATGACAAAACTACAAATGTGACACTGCGACATGCATGATTAGCTCCTACAGTATGCAACCATCGGAACTAAAACAGAAAGTTTTATTTTGATAACTGGGTGAGTGCAGGCCGAAATCCTTCTTAATGTTAGTTTTCGATAACACAAGTTCTACATACAACAAAATGCACTACAGGCCATTGAGTACATGTGTTTTTACCAACCTGTAATATCCCGTCCACAATATTTCCTACAAAGTACAGATATTTATAGTGTTCTAGCCGCGGTAGGTCTTACAATTAAGATAATATAAGACTTTATTTGTCCCAGAGGGCAATTCAGTGGCAGCTCAATAACAAAAAAAAAAATAATAATAATAATAATTCGTACACATTTGTATGCACCAAACAGACTTCCACAATCAGGTTTCATTCATTCGCCCTCAGCACCATTCAAGAGACGCACGGCCGAAACAACGAATGACATGCAGGTACACAAAATCGGCGGCTCGATGGAAGCTGGACAAACTCTCTCGACAGGACCTCCTGTCATCACGAAGGATTGCAGACACTTTCAGAAGTGTCTACCTGTTATATTAAGTCTGAACTGTACTCTGAGCTGTCCCTATGACTTTGGAATTAATTACTGACCAATAAACTTAGCACATTAAAGTCAGCTCTAAACTAAAGAGATTCTGTGTTCTATGGACAGTCGTGTGTCTGTTTTTTCCAGATAACATTTTACCAATGAAAAAAGTAATTACATTTGTTATTTATTATTTAATTACTGTTCATTAGTCAGTCTTCTGCTCTCCTTTTTGTGTATATATATATATAGCAACAGAAAAGTGTTAATGAAGAAAATACTTACATGAGAAGAGAATTCCATGGAAGGTTGAGGAAGTAGGAAGATAAACTTTTTCGATTGTTTGTTACATCGCCTGGATAAAGATAAGTAACAAAAGCTATTATCCCAGTTTGCGGGCAGCAGTAACAACAACACTGATATGAATTCTGTCTGGATATGAGCATAATGTTCTCTACACTTTATTGTTTTAATTTCTGCTTTTACTTGACAATCTTCTCCCAAAAAAATCTAGAGAAGAAAACTTTTTAGATACAACATAAGGAGGTGTGTGCATTTATGAAGTTTTATTTACTCTGTTTACAGCCACATACAGAAAAGACTCAACTGTCCTCCTGAAGCTATTATCTTTCATTATATATTGTGTAGGTGAAAATGGTAACGATGTCTCACTCATAGGGAAACGCCCATTACTAGATATACAACATAACTTAATAACTATAAGTATCGAATGCAAAGCCATAATAAGTGCACTTATCACAGAACGTGTTTGTACAAACTCAGAAAATGCACAATGGTTTCAGTTTAAATATTAAGAGAGAATAGTAAAAAGTTCTTAGGCTGATATCTAGCAAACCAAAAATTGCTTTTCGGCCACCCAGCTATTTTTTATATCTCATGCATCAGTGATGGATCTGATGCATCATCATAGTGAAGTAGATTCGAGAGTCGCTGTTCAGCAGAAACATTTGCAATGTCTGTCGGCAAACACACCAGTCTCTTATTCTCTATCTTTGTAGAGAAAGGGAGAACACTGCTCTTCCAAACTGAATCAGTCATCTGATTGCAAAGAGGGGACGGACAGCAAGGCAGGGAGACTGGTGTAGTAAGAAGGACCGGAAACAGGTCGACTAAATCGTCTGTAGTGTGATGAGTAGTGACCTTTCAACAGTTTCAGCAACCAGCAAGAGGGGACTGCACTTGTCAAACTGACCGGTTATGTTATATCTAGTAATGCTGTTTTACTCATCTCTGAGCTCACGCACCTCTCACAGCTGTGGGCTGCGTTTCTTCCACAATCTGAATATCCTTTTCTCTCACCTTTTCAAGTAGAAGAACCCCAAAATTGTAAGACCTGTGAAAACTATCACCACCGTGATGATGGGAACCGAATGAGTATTGGTGGGTGTATCATCTGGAATTAAAAATATAGTCCAACATATGTCAGTAAGCAAAGCTTTATGAGGGTCTAGTATTTCTTCAGAACTCGACAATTGATTTCTAAATAATAATAATAATAATAATAATAATAATAGTGAAGATTTGTATAGCGCATATTCACACTCATAGAGAGCATGCTCTTAGCGCTTAAAACAAGGAAGAGACGTGGACTACATGGATAGAACATGAGGGCGTAAGAATAAACGACAATACTGACGACAAACAGAAAACAAAGATGGAAAACACAAAAAGGCAGCAAGTAACAGGAACAGAGAAAATAGTGATTCTGCAGAGAAAGATGGGTAGACAAGTAGCAAGAGCAGAAGGGGGGAGAGTAAGAAGGACGAGCACCGTGTGAACTGTGTTAGGAGTAATGCTCAAGGAAGAGGTGCGTTTTCAGTGCAGATTTGAAGAATTCAGTTGTAGGAAGGTGGCGGATATGGAAAGGGAGAGAGTTCCATTGTTTTGCTGCACAGTAACCAAAAGTCCTGTGACCATAGGTTGTTGTTCTGGTGACAGGAACAGTGAGGATACGGTCGTCAGACGAAGAGCGGAGTTGTCTGGCCGGAACGTAAGGGATGAGAAGTTCAGAGAAATAATCAGGACAGGAGCCAGCAAAGAAATTAAAACACAACACAGACAGTTTGTACTGAATGTGAGAACGGATGGGTAGCCAGTGTAGAAAACGAAGGAGAGGAGTGGTATGGTCCCTTTTCGTGGCTCTAAGCACCAGACGTGCAGCGGAGTTCTGTATTTTCTGGAGTCTCTGAATGAGATAGTCAGGGCAGCCTGCCAGCAAGGAGTTGCAGTAGTCAAGTCGAGAAAGAACAAACGCACAGACAAGAGTGTTGGTAGCGCATGTAGAGAGAAAGTGACGGATGGCGCTGATCTTATGGAGCTCATAATAGACAGACTGACAGACAGCTGCTACATGTCTATCGAGTGTCATGTCATCAGTGACAATAAATCCCAGATTCCTAACGGATGACGTAAAGGTGATGTTGCTGTCGCCCACCTTGATGTGATTGGACAGACTGACGAGCGAAGGTTGATGTCTTCTTCTATGGCACATGAGGGCTTCCGTTTTATCATCATTTAGTTTAAGCTTGTTTTTTACCAGCCAGCCCTTGACATCGCTGATACAAGCTTCTATAGAGCTAATAGCAGAGTGAGACAGCCGGCGGAGTGGAACAGTAAAGCTGCGTGTCATCAGCATAGGATTGATGAGAAACCTGGTGAGACTGGATGCATGATGAAAGTAGTTTAGTGTACAGGATGAACAGAACTGGGCCAAGTACTGAGCCTTGCGGGAACACCACAGAAAAGTGAGGCAGGGCGAGATGTCTGACCGTCAACTACCACAGTCTGGGTCCTGTCAGTGAGATAGGAGTTGAACCATGAGAGGGCAGGTCCAGAAATCCCGTAGAGGGTGTGGAGTCTGTGAAGAAGCAGAGAGTGGTCTATAGTGTCAAATGCAGCAGACAGGTCCAATAGAGTTAAGGGAGAAACATCACCGCCGCCAAGGGCAGATAATATGTCTGTTGTTACTTTAATAAGAGTGGTCTCGGTGTTGTGGAAAGGTCTATATGCCGACTGAGCTTGTGGGAGAAGATGGTGGTCTTGTAAGTAAGCCTAGAGCTGTAGCAAAACTATTTTCTCTATGATCTTAGAGAGAAAAGACAAGTTGGAGACTGGGCGGTAGTTGTTCAGCACATTGACATAATATATATATATACAGCGGAGGCGTTTGGGGGTGGCAAATGGGGCAAACGCCGCCTCGGAATGTAATGCGCCTCTCGTGCCGTGGTATGTATACTATTGTTATAAATCTGATATGGTTATTCATTATTTGGAAGACATGCAGCACTTGTTATTGCCCTGCTACGTATGTTGTGCCGGCTTCCAAAGGCCCCGCAATTCTATTTGCCCAAGGCCCCGCACCCCCCTAGCGCCGGCTCTGTATATATATATATATATGTCATTGGGGACATGCCTGCTTGCTTCGGTAGGCCGGGCCGCCTTACGCTTGCAGCCGTGCCTGCCGACCCTTGATTTTTGTACACGCATACAATGCGTTGTTTCGGAAAAAAATTAAAGCAGACGACAGTTCATTCATTTTTTTTCTATCGAGTGATCTCCCTTTCCTGACGTAGTTTGTCTAGATGATACACGCCCGCGAAGTGTGTGAGCTTAATTATTATCGGATATTTCAAAGAAGAATTTGAAACGGAGGTTGGAGAAGATGAAGAAGAAGAAAAAATTACAAGCATCAAAATTGTATTCCTGGAGACTTGACTTGTTCATGGGTGAGGAATTCTGTGTAAAGAAGTGCAAAAAAACTTTTTCAAAAGTCCACATCACATGGCCCTTTCTGTTGGGAATACCATGAAAGTTTGTTTTCAAGCAAGCATAAGGCTGTTCCTTCTTTTACATTTTGATCTTTCAGAATCTATTTGAATTGTTCATCTACCTCTGTTAGTTAATTGTTTATGATTTTTTTTTTGAAAAGTGGGGAAAATCATGCGGCCCAGTGTGTCTGCAGGCTTCTAGCAATTGTGTCCCCAACGAGATATGCAATTTATTTTTATGCAAAGCATATGCATGTAATTTAATTGTATCCAATATATATGTATGTGAGCACAATCTTTTTTCTTCAGTGTTAGTTACTTTATATTACTGTGGGTAAAATGTAAAATCACAATGCACATCATGCACAATCAACACACCTTGATGGGCTGGAATCTCTACCTCAACCTTCCCAGGAAGACCTTGACCATGCTGAGAAAATGCAGTGACTTGTATCAAATACTTTGTCCCCCATTTCAAATTTGTCAAAGTGTGTCTGGTGATGGACTGGTCAACAACCTCTTTGTGTTCAGAACCTACAACCATACACAATGAACTGAATTTATTCAATCAAACAATTGTTATTGCATGTGCTATAGTGAGGAGTACTTATGCATTACTTCCATGATTTTGGTTTAACCTTTAATATATGTTTTTTGATCATCCTAATTTGTATTTTGTATTATTTCCCAGTAGTTTTTATCAATTTTTAAATACATCTATCCTTATTATTTATCCTCATTTAATCATCTAAGGTCTAATTAACATATCACTATTACATAAATGATGTGATTATAATACTAATTAATTAATTTTGTTACACTTAGCATGTTGTAAACATATACTAAATTTCTGTGAAATGAAACCAATGTTCCTAAAATTACAAGAGGTCTAGCTATGTAACTTTCATTCAACGTACTATGCAGAATTTTAACAGACTAACCACTGCATATGCTGCCTGATACTATGCTGCAGTAGGTGATGCTGTAGTTACTGATGTAGGCACGGCTGTCATTGTAGTCAAAGTCACAACCCCGACGTACCCATGCTACATCCACGTTGTTTCTCACAGGCAATGCTATGACATCTCTTACTTGAGGAGGAACTGTGTATAAGAAAATGTAGTACACGTGACTATGGCAGAAACTAATAGAAAATCTTGATGCAGTGGGTTTGTATTAAGATATTGATCACTCTATCTGTATAAAAGCTGTGTAAATCTCTTTCTTTCTTTCTTTCTTTCTTTCTTTCTTTCTTTCTTTCTTTCTTTCTCTGACTCTACTATTTTTCTTCTCCTTCATTCTATCTAAGAAAATAAGCATTAAATGTATAAAGGTGTGGTGGGGGTGCAATTTTGACTGGGTTAGCTTAGTGCAGATACTATTTTCTTGAATCTAATTGCATACGCTCTTCTGTTCTCAAAATGCACTTGCCTACAAACATCACCATGTACAGAAACAGGTCAAATCACGATGTCGCTTGTACACAGATATGCCTCATTAACATAAGGTCACAACTCTCCCACTGGCTAAGGACTTCACAATATAAATGTATCAATGTACAATCCTGTGCTGTTCATACCTCTCTCTCTCTCTATATATATATATAGACATGATAATATTTCCCCGAATGTATCTCAAGAATGTAAGGTAGGTATTCACTCAAATTTGGGGAAACAATATCTTGCACTAAGCTTCATCCAGTCATTAGAAGAAAAAAAAAACTGCACCCCACTACACTTTTAAGGACTGATACTGCACCATGAACAATGGCCACAACAGTTGGTTCATGTGGGTATGTTACCATTAACCAATCCTACAGTGTTAGTAATACTTTGGGGACATTAAGGAAGCATACATATGTGCTAGTTAATTTATTTTTCTAATGGTGAAGAGTTCCTTTGATATAACTGGTCGCAGCAGCTAAGATTAGCTTTTTGTCCTCACCTGCGTCTTTGATGTGGAAGCAGGGAGCCCAAATAATCCCACTACTTGCTTGCCTGACTTCACTAGCAATTCCAATCATGTAGTCATCAGGTTTTCTTCCTAAATCACCTGGTTGAATTGTCAGCTCGTACTCATTGACTGTTCCAGGAAGAACTTCATAATGCACCTCATCCTAATATTTAAAAAATGTGAGCGAATTATGTTTCTGATAATGACTTTTTCTTGACATTAAAGAGATCTAAACACGACATTATATAATAACCTAAACAAGTTACTTCTTCCAAATTTATGTATGTTAAAATATATATGTAACAAAACATTATGTAGTATATATATGTAGATAGTGTATTTAATACAATTTAAGATACTATTTAAATAAAGTATTATGCATATGTGTGTGTGTATATATATATATGAATGATTCCTACCAAAGGGCTCTGCCATCAGAGCCTGTTGCCTGACCCATATAGAATTTGAGTGAGGTCTCTTCTTTTGATCACAAAAACCAAAAATCTCTTCCTTATTCTAAGAAGGGGCAGTTCTTTGTTCTCAGCTTTATAACACTGTAATTGCATAGCTGTGTCCTTCTTCAGAAACTTTTTTCGCGATGGCAAAAGGTGGCTATAATCACTGAGTACTACTTCAGTCAATGACATGTATGAAGTTATCGTTTGACTCCTACTCCTACTTACTCCCAAGCTTAATAAGTCGGTTAAAAGAAATCCAAGCAAACTTACGTCTGGGTCACAGTTCCTCCTCCATTTCGACCCACGACACCAAAAAAGAGTATAGTTGTCTACCATAGTCTCGGCAGATGCCCATCTGAGATAAAATACTCGCCTTTTCCAATCTTCAGCATACTCAGTGTCTGTTTCTACCACAAAGTACTTTGGGGTAGAAATCACTGCTCGGAGAGACCATAAAAATTCAAAGGTTAAAGGCAAAGAAGAGTAAAAAAAATCATGTAACAGAAGCTTGTGGAATATTGGATGAAAAATTATAAAGAAATTTCTTAACTCAAGACATTGTTTAAATTGGATATGTGTTTAAAGAATATTAACATACGTTTAAAGCAAATGAATGGCTCGGCATATCTTTGGTGTTACTTTTGGGGACCAATGTGCTGGTTAATGCTGGTTTATGAAAATATTCTGGACTTTCGAGTTACTGATATCATCCAAAGAGGTTTAACATTAGACATAACTTAAGCCACCCCAAAAAAATTTAAATTATATTTATTCAATATCATATGCCAAGAAGTATCCAATATTTTTATTTACCAATGTGGGTTTTGGCCCAAAATTTACAATGTCACGTTTTGACACACAGCTGTTTGTAAACACATCACTTACTGTGTCGAGGACTCAGCAGGATCTTGGAATAATTTGATGAGATCTTCTCTTCCATTGTCACAGCAAAGAGTTTGACAGTGTAGTTTTTCGAGAGATGTGAAGAGAAGGAAAGAATTGTTGAGTGTTTAGTGCCGTCTATACAATAATTTGCAACAATCTGGTTTCCGTCTAGAACACTCAGATTGTATCCCTTGATGATACTGTAGCGAAAGCATCTAGGGATGGCCTGTAACATGCATCAGTGAAACATATGATGCACGCGATTAGAGCACAAAGGTAAACATGTTTGTTTATATTTTATGTTTTAATGTACAGAACTGCAACAGGAAAACTCTCATTTCACTCACCCAGTCTATGATATACAATATCTAAGACAATTAATTATTAACACAAGTTAAACGACTTTGGTGTTCAAGAGTAATTATTGAAGAAAAAATGTGTATTTACTTTCCAGTATAGGAAGAATGTTTGATTACATTGATTGCCATTGCAGGGCACGCTGGTAAAGCAACTGTTACACATCTCAGGCGCCACAGCTGGAACTGTCACACAAAGATTCACATTAATCACAAGTTGCTTTGAGCGTCCCATGTTGTCGACTCACAGACAAAATCGTCAATATTTTATGATTAGATTTCATATTTTCTCACTACCAGTGTCCGTGGTGTCTCTCTTCCTTTAAACGTATTTGTCATTAATCACATGCGGCTTGCTACTTAAAAGGTTAATTAATCTCTACGCAGGTGAAGAAATAAGAGACAGTACTTTGCTCTTTTCGGCTTTGAAACATTTTGGAGGACAACTTTATACACTTCAGGCTTTCAGCTGCGCACAATCATCGTCACCTACCCCCACCACAATCATCATCATTCTCGACAATGTCGGCGTTGTCCTCGTGAAAGTAACAAAGTCAGGAAAATCAAATAATAAGATTCGATAACATCTGCCACCTTTAAGTGCAGATGCACACAAATCATCTTGAATGAACGAACAATCTTAAAGGTCTGGTATGATGATGAATGGCTATAAAGCTCAGTGCAAGATGTAGAGGAATGGCCCCATTCCTTTTTCGAGATTCACAGCTACGAACATCATCATGCACAAAAAGAGGTCGATATCGTGACGTCACGTTTCTACACAGATATGCCTAATTGCCATATGGTCCTAGCTTTACCTATTGGCTGAGGTCCTTACAACATCAATATATATCCATGTACACCTTGTCGTCTGTGTTGTTAACCTCTTTCTGTGCACGGTCATGTTTGTAAACGTGTTTCTCGAGAATGGAAGGGAGTATTCACCCCAACCTGGGGAAACACTATCTTGCACTGAGATTTACCTAGAAAAAAATGTTGTTTCCCACTAATACTTTAAGCTTCTATGTTGTGAACTACTCATATCTGCATGCCCGCAGGTGGTAGTCCTACCTGATGGCTGAGTGAGCACTGTTGTATTCCACCAGTCGCTGAGGAAGCCTAAGGGCTGGTTTTCACCATAGGGATGAGACTGTACAGCCACCCGCACAGTGTAGTTGGTGAAAGGAGTCAAGTTACAAATGACCTCCTGATCTGTTCTGTTCACCTGCATCAGTGAAGTGCTCGGTGCAGTTACGTGTACTCATGTACACACAAGCTACATACAACATTCTCACATGCCCCACATTCTTTATGTGAATGGTTCCATAATTGGCGAGCTCAATCATCGTTTTGTAATCCTTCCCCACTTCTCCCTTCCCTTTTTTTTCTCTCTCTCTCTCACGATTGCTATTTGAAAAAAGCACGTTTTTTTAATATTTAGGAGGCTAATACTGTTTACATGAACAGCCTCACTGAAATTGTTGATGAGACCCGCGTTCATTATTTTGTTTCTGTGTGTTTTCTATGCGTTTTGAGGCTGCCTTTGATGGTGGGTACAGCGCTAATTAAATCAACTTTATTCAGAGGCCCAGTCAGATACGAGTATGAACAACAGCCTGCAGACGCGTTCTGTACCTGGTTCCAAGTCGAGTTGTCTTCCTCGCAGTGTGACTGGAATTCGATCACTTTTGCCAGCCGTCTGGAGTCCTCGCGGTCCCCCACCTTCACCTGTACACACGTCTGATTGAGCACCTCAACGGTGACCTCAGGAAGAGCAGGCTTGACTGCAAAAACAACTTGGTGACATCAGCACAACAGTTACACCTGTGAATTATTCGTCTCTGTGGCGAGAGAGAGAGACGGTGAGGGAGAAAGTTTGAACAAGAAATAATTCTAGTATATTCTTGGTCACAATCAATCTTGCATCGTGTCATATCTACAGAACGCTGTCTTCCATATATTTCTGTGCATTTCCTACAGGTCTGCCCTAATACCCAATAAGAAGAAGATTAATGGCAATGCTTATCCGTCTTAGAAGAGTTTTCGAAATGAAACAATTTTCAAACAGCCCATCATAGAATCCATAGGTGTATTCCTTGTTGCAGGGTTCAGCTCGGTAACCAGCAAGCCTTCACAGTTCACAGCTGCCTACAGTTACTTCATATGTCATGATTGTTTATAAAGGTAGAGTAACTTCTTACATCAGACCACATACTCAAAGATATTTTATAAAATATGAGCTTAATTACACGGAATGCCATTGCGGAAGTGGCCCAAGAAAATTCCAGGATGAGTGTAAAATCTGCGCTGGGACATGAAATGCAGATGACTGCTTCAGTCAAGACGACAGTGTCATGTCATATGTAGCTGGCTATTTTATAAAAAAAAATGAATGAGAATATAATACTTTCATCAAAACATAATTAATTTTCTTACCTTTAGTTCTGCTGTCAACCTCGAACGGTTCTGACTCTTCTGTGACAGTTTTTAAAGGGCTTTTTGAAGAAACGTTAACGTACATCTCATAGACTTCGTCATGTGTGAAAATCTTCTCAGGCCAAGTACAAGTGTTATTTGTCTTCATCATCTGTGGGCAGCGTCTCGTGTTGCTTTCGCTTCAAAAAAAAAAAAATCAGCAATATATGAAATCTGCATAACAACTCAGTCATACCTATTTTGTTGTAACGATTCCCACATTATTTGTACAAGTACAAACAAGTATGCAAAATAAATAATATGCGAAAGCGTCGGTAGATAATTTTAACTAGCCTGTTTATCTAATTAATCAATTAAATAATCGTTGACGAACTTTTGCGCGGTTAGTAAAATGAAATTATTCTTTAGGGTTTCTATTTTTCTGTCTAGTATGAGCTGCTCTTAACCATTTAGTAGGGAACGTGTTTCGCGTGGCTTTTGTGAAATTCACATATTTGTTCAAGTCTTTATCACAGAAACAAAATACGGAATTGTTACAAGAAATGCAACAGAAACAAGTAAATATTTGGTCAGTTGTCGCCTGAATTGTTTTCACTTCATTTACGCTGAAAGAACGAATGAAAATATACTTGTTTATCCTCCACCGAAGTTGAATCTTCGTGTGTCTGGAGTACGTGTGGTCCAGAACCCACGAACATGTCATCGTCTTCCAGTCGTCCACCACACAGCTGATGTTCTTGACCTTTTCAGGATAGTCTGCACCCGAGAAGAGTTCAGAGAGATGCGATCATCGTCCACACAAGCCAAGACTGGCACTATTATCACTTACAAGATTAGTGAGAATAAATAGGCACGCAGACTTAAGTGGACTCTACTTCATCAACAGGGTCGTCGTTCGTCTTTGTCCTTATATCTTCATTCATCATCGTCGTCATCGTGCTACTCTTACCCAAGACAATTACCGTCGGATTAACATAAGAGTTAAGGGAGAAATAAATGAATGAAAACTATTCCCAGCTGTTCCAGTCTGCAGGCACTATCCTGATGTTTGTGTGTTGTTGACCTCTCTCTGCGCATGGTACTTTTTGTAGGCGTGGTTCTCGACAATACACACACACACACACTGTGATATTTAGTGATATAGTATCTTCCAATGACTGTTCTTTTAACTAAAAGAAGAGAATTTTTCTGTCTTATCGGCTCCAGAAATCGAAAAGTCACGTTTCTAGCGATGATTAACTACCGCTACAGCTCATCTGGGGTCAGTTGCACAACACATTTCTAATTTTAAACACTTTTAGGCCTTAACTCTATTTAGATAATCAGTTTAAAGTGTACACCACAATTTTAGAATTTTTAAAACTAAAACTGCTTTAAGTAAGATAAAGTTGTTTAAGTCTGACTTTGCGTTCGGCAGTACAATTTTTTGGTATGTTCTTGTGCAATGCATCTAAATGGTAAAGAAGAGATTTTGCTTCTTTAGTTTTAAGGTTTAGAAACATGTTGTGCAACTGGCCTCTGAACTATAAAAGTCCCCAGCTTATTTTTATTTATCCCATTTTCGACCCAAGCAACAGTTTTTTCTTTCCATTTTTGTATTCTCACACTTCTTGTGGCCCAGGTTTGGTATCATGAGGGTTTCCCCTTTATAAAACATGATGTCCATCTGCAGAGAACAGGGATATTTTAGTTATATGTTATCGTGTATGTTGACGCCCGTGCAGTCTTTTTAGATTTTTAAAATGCATTTGAACCCTCCAACGATTAGATACTACTACGCTCTGACCATGAAGGTCGTCTTTCATCGCCTGTTGTCTCTTTCCCGTTTGATGAAGCCTGCAAGCAATACAAAACCAAAGAACAAAATACCAGGTGGGAAGGAAAGAAAACTCACAGTCGCTGTAAATATGTGTGAAGTCAAGTCCTTCTTCATCATCAGTCCCATCAGTGCGGTTGAGGTAGCACCCGAGGTACAGGCGTTTGTCGAGTTTGGTGACAGGGTAGGTGAGCCGTATAGTACTCGCGTTTATCACCTCCACGTACTCTGATGGAATAGACGAATTCTTTCTTTCAAACTTGAAGTACATTCGTGATGAGTTCTCTGTCGATGTTAGGTTTTTTAGTCGACAGGACACTGTCATATTGTGGCCCACGAAAAACCACGGGTTCTTTGGTTGAATATCTGAACAAGAAAAAATACAGGTGCAGCAGTTTTAGAGCAGACAGCAAAAACAAACAACAAAACAAAACAAACAAATACTAATGTTACACGTACGGCTAACATAGAAACGGGCTTCCTTCTTTCTTGGGAGGACGGTCCGGTGGCGCAACGGTTAGCACCTGTCATCAATACAGTGAGGACTGGCTGACTTGTCCTGATATAGCCTTAGTCGCTGGCTCGGCGTGGAACATCAATTTGCCATCCCACCCCACCCCTCTTTCTTGGGAAAAATTATCTGCAAAAATAATATATGTAACACGGGATTAATATATCTAATGGCAAAAGTTTGATAGTTTTGTAGTTCGAAAGAAATTCTGTCCCTCCTGCAGAGGAACACAAAGGAAACTGAGCTGTTGATGCAGTGATGTTCAAAAGTCGTAGATACAGTTTGGATAAATTTCAATATTTTGATTTTCTACTTGATTAAAGGGCAATCTTATCACTAAGAGTATCATACTGGCCAGTAAGTTTTCTTTGGAGATCTTCCGTCGTACGGTCAAGGTAAGCTTTGCCGAGCGGAGCTAGTGGACATTTTGGTCGGTTAGGAAGCTTCTTACTAGTACCGATGGTGTTAACGGGTTAGGAACCAATAGAGTGACAGGCGTGATGATGCACTTTTGCCAAAACATGTTTAGAAGTACCGATTGGCTTTTAACCCGGTGACACCCTCTTCTTCACCTCACTGACCTTTTTTATGCCGAGGTCTCCTCCATGCCCAGACCTCGTCTTCCTATCAAACTACACACAACCAGCGCTAATTCAGGATGTGGATTACAAGTGACATGTTCTTTGAGAGACTTAACTACTGACTTGTAATGGTGTGATATCACAAATAGCTTTCTTTACCTGCTGTAGACCAAGCGCTGGCTTGGACGATACCGAGAAGCAGTAAAACCATCCAGACAACTGGAAGCATTGCCGTCACACCGGTCTTGCAAGCCACAAGTTCCGGTCTGGACATCTTGGTTATCCGCTCTTCACCTACACACAAGTCTAATGTTTGCTGACTCACTTGAGGCTCTACTATGATGTCGGGACCAATAATAAGGGCAACCATATCCCAGCTTTTTTTCGGAGAGATTGCTAGTTACTTGTAAACGAGGAAGTTGACTCCCTTTTCTGGTCTTGCTTCCTTTCACGCTGGTGAGACTGAGTTACGGGTAAATTCAGTTTATCGGGAACACTGCAGGAAGATGCGTGGTCACGAATATCAGAAGATCGTGACTTTTCCTTCTCCTCATGGTGCAGACGGCGCGTGACAACTGCTTCAGTAACTGAAAGAGCCTCCGTTTCTTGTCGGATGCCGCTCGTCTGTCGTGCTGGTCACCTGCCTTCACCTGTCCAATCATAAAAGCACAAAGTAGCCTATATTGCCAACTTTTGGCAATAATTATGCAATTAATTCTTGTGAAAATTTGCCATAGTCAAATGCTCGAAAATGTGTGTGTGGTTGATAAGTCCTGTTATACAGAAGTTAGGCCTGTAATACTTAGGACAACTCCATTGGTCTAATCAAGTATGGTACTAGCATTTGTTGGCAGCAGTTGATATAAGTGAAACTAAACTTTAGACAGACACACTTTATTACAAACGCATTAATATTTTTTTTTATTTTTGTAATCACGTGCCCCGTCATAATGAATAATGGAGTAGATACAAGCAGTCCCAACTGTCACTTCATTCATTGCTGATTAGAAAAAAAACCCGCCCATCAGCTGCAACAAAACACCATTTCAGTAAACTAAGAGATCGGATTAAGTGCCCACAGTTCCCAAACATAAGAGCACTTGTACAGACTGAAATATCAAGACACTTCCCTGTAGCTGCATTACTCCCATTGCAAAGAAGTATTTAACAGAATTTTAAGTAAACAAGTGACCCAAACAACCGTAACATAACGGCTTTTGTACAGACTAAGAGAGAGGACGAGAACTCTGCAACGTAGACTAACCAAACATAAGTTCTACTGACTGAAGGAGTAAAACAAGGAGTCCACGGAGTTCCAACACAGTGCTTTTTGTACAAACTGAAAGAGGAAACAAGACTTGGGTACTTTCATGACACCCACCCTGGGTAGGGACAAGATGAATCTGGATGATCTGGCGGCTGCTGTACCGCCCATCATGCACTCAAACAGCCTCGTGCAAGTTTCTATCATTGAATGTTTATTTCTTTATGTGACAAACACCCTTTTGGAGAGACCGGGTCAGACCCACGAGACTGCTTGATCCTTGACCCCCATCAAATGGAGAATCAGACAAAGTAGTATTATGAAGTTCATATAGAGTAGGTCTAGTGTGAGTCATCTCGCAACATAACGGAACTTTGTCCTTTCTATAGACACATACGACAGCTGCCCTTTTTTTTCTCCAGTGTCTATTTGTGTGCCATTGGGCATCCATGGAATGTGTTGTAAACATTATTTGTGGAATGTGTTGTGTAGGTCTGAAGTATCCTTGGAATGTGTTGTGTACGTCTGACTTATTTGTGGAATGTGTTGTGTAGGTCTGAAGTATCTATAGAATGTGTTGTGTAGGTCTGAAGTATCTATAGAATGTGTTGTGTAGGTCTGAAGTATCTATAGAATGTATTGTGTAGGTCTGAAGTATCTATAGAATGTGTTGTGTAGGTCTGAAGTATCTATAGAATGTGTTGTGTACGTCTGACTTATTTGTGGAATGTGTTGTGTAGGTCTGAAGTATCTATAGAATGTGTTGTGAAGGTCTGAAGTATCTATAGAATGTGTTGTGTAGGTCTGAAGTATCTATAGAATGTGTTGTGTAGGTCTGAAGTATCAATGAAATGTGTTGTGTACGTCTGACTTATTTGTGGAATGTGTTGTGAAGGTCTGAAGTATCTATAGAATGTGTTGTGTAGGTCTGAAGTATCTATAGAATGTGTTGTGTAGGTCTGAAGTATCTATAGAATGTGTTGTGTAGGTCTGAAGTATTTGTGGAATGTGTTGTGTAGGTCTGAAGTATCTATAGAATGTGTTGTGTCGGTCTGAAGTATCTATAGAATGTGTTGTGTAGGTCTGAAGTATCTATAGAATGTGTTGTGTATGTCTGAAGTATCTATAGAATGTGTTGTGTACGTCTGAGTTATTTGTGGACTGTGTTGTGTAGGTCTGAAGTATCCATGGAGTGTGTTGTGTACGTCTGAGTTATTTGTGGACTGTGTTGTGTAGGTCTGAAGTATCCATGGAGTGTGTTGTGTACGTGAGTTATTTGTGGAATGTGTTGTGTACGTCTGAGTTATTTGTGGACTGTGTTGTGTAGGTCTGAAGTATCCATTGAGTGTGTTGTGTACGTGAGTTATTTGTGGAATGTGTTGTGTACGTCTGAGTTATTTGTGGACTGTGTTGTGTAGGTCTGAAGTATCCATTGAGTGTGTTGTGTACGTCTGAGTTATTTGTGGACTGTGTTGTGTAGGTCTGAAGTATCGATAGAATGTGTTGTGTAGGTCTGAAGTATCTATAGAATGTGTTGTGTAGGTCTGAAGTATCAATGAAATGTGTTGTGTACGTCTGAGTTATTTGTGGAATGTGTTGTGAAGGTCTGAAGTATCTATAGAATGTGTTGTGTAGGTCTGAAGTATGTATAGAATGTGTTGTGTAGGTCTGAAGTATTTTTTGGAATGTGTTGTGTAGGTCTGAAGTATCTATAGAATGTGTTGTGTCGGTCTGAAGTATCTATAGAATGTGTTGTGTAGGTCTGAAGTATCTATAGAATGTGTTGTGTATGTCTGAAGTATCTATAGAATGTGTTGTGTACGTCTGAGTTATTTGTGGACTGTGTTGTGTAGGTCTGAAGTATCCATGGAGTGTGTTGTGTACGTGAGTTATTTGTGGAATGTGTTGTGTACGTCTGAGTTATTTGTGGACTGTGTTGTGTAGGTCTGAAGTATCCATTGAGTGTGTTGTGTACGTGAGTTATTTGTGGAATGTGTTGTGTACGTCTGAGTTATTTGTGGAATGTGTTGTGTACGTGAGTTATTTGTGGAATGTGTTGTGTACGTCTGAAGTATCCATGGAGTGTGTTGTGTGCATCTTTTGCATTGCATTTGTTACTTCGGTTGGACCAGGAAAACTGATGCTCAGGTGCTCAGTTGAAGCCGTGCCCACCAATTGTTTGCACACTGATGACACGTTACTTACACAACTCCATGCTGAACACATAATCGAATTCAGCACGTGACTCCAAACTGGTCACGTAACCGCAAGTTAATTACTCCAGGCGCTGACATACTTTACACAATCGTTACACGACGATATGGCTTCTAAACTTTGAAGTGGTCTAGTTTTAATCACTTCCTACTTGTTAATAAACGGATAGCACGTGTGTCTTAACCTGTCTATCACTATTCTCACATATGATACGTCACTAAGTGTTACGTCACGTGTAAAAATATCAGCTACTAATAATAGCACGCAAGTCGAACTCGGTACATCTTGTCAAATCTTCGATATTAACATGTTGATGTTACCACATCATGGGATTGAGCCATCTCGCGCATGTAACAAGTGGATATGCTAGTCATTAATCATCTCACTCATGTTACAGGTGGATATGTTAGTCATTAACCATCTCACTCATGTTACAGGTGAATATGTTAGTCATTAACTGTCTCGCGCATGTAACAAGTGGATATGCTAGTCATTAACCATCTCACTCATGTTACAGGTGAATATGTTAGTCATTAACCCTCTCGCGCACGTAACAAGTGGATATGCTAGTCATTAACCATCTCACTCATGTTACAGGTGAATATGTTAGTCATTAACTGTCTCGCGCATGTAACAAGTGGATATGTTAGTCATTAACCATCTCACTCATGTTACAGGTGAATATGTTAGTCATTAACCATCTCGCGCACGTAACAAGTGGATATGTTAGTCATTAACCATCTCGCGCACGTAACAAGTGGATATGCTAGTCATTAACCATCTCATTCATGTTACAGGTGAATATGTTAGTCATTAACCGTCTCGCGCATGTAACAAGTGGATATGTTAGTCATTAACCATCTCACTCATGTTACAGGTGAATATGTTAGTCATTAACCATCTCGCGCACGTAACAAGTGGATATGTTAGTCATTAACCATCTCGCGCACGTAACAAGTGGATATGCTAGTCATTAACCATCTCATTCATGTTACAGGTGAATATGTTAGTCATTAACCGTCTCGCGCATGTAACAAGTGGATATGTTAGTCATTAACCATCTCACTCATGTTACAGGTGAATATGTTAGTCATTAACCATCTCGCGCACGTAACAAGTGGATATGCTAGTCATTAACCATCTCACTCATGTTACAGGTGGACATGTTAGTCATTAACCACCTCAGTCATGTTACAGGTGGGCATGCTAGCCATTAACCGTCTCACGCGTGTAACAAGCGGACATGCTAGCTACCACCATATCACGCATGTTACGTGTCAACCGTTTCCTGCATTTATTTATTTATTCAATCAATCAGTCCTCTTTGGGCCCGCCACTGATGTCGATCGGCTGAAACCCGCTCCAGGCGACCCCATGTCCAGCCCTTTCCTTTCATCTCCCTTTCCACTGTTCTTCACCATGTGCATTTATTTATTAGCTGATGTATATCTTCTAGATTAATGTAAGTAAACGACCAGGGCCGCCGAGAGCCAGCACGGGCCCCAGGGCAGACGACTTTCCAGGCCCCTTGTAATTGTAATAGTAAATGATTTCCCCAATATATAATAATATGTTTAAAATTCGATTGTCAATATACATTTCATTCAGTAACGAAATATAGACTGCAAACATTAGGACAAGTGTACAAGGATCTACCTCACTACTTGAACATAGACTTGTTTACACGTGAGTGGTTAGTAAATGAGGACCAATGCCGGGCCCCCTTCATAGTCGCGGGCCCGGGTACACCAGACCCTCCTGTCCCCCCCCCTCTCGTCAGGCCTGTAAACGACCTGTGACATCGTGTTAGACTGAATATTGTTTTTCTGAATCGTTCTACGACCACTCGTGGTAGCGATGATGGCTTCTGTGAAGAGTGTGTAGCGACAGCACGTAGTAGAGAAAATCTTGTAACAATTTACCCGTCAAGAGAAAGGTGGTAGAGATTTGAAAAAGTCTCATTTTTATTTCTGACACGACAGAGTCACGGGACTTACTGTAATGGTCTGCTGGCTGGGGCCAGCTCAAGTCTATAGCTGCTTCGGTCGCTGTTGCTGTGCTGGCAAATCGTTGCACTTCAACGGGTGTTGTACTCCGGGTGCCACACTTAAAATGGGTACAGTACTCACCAAAGGGATAATTTTACTCGCTACGTGTTATATGCTCCTCCATTTCCTGTGGACGTGTAGCAGACTGGACCACTTCCCCCTCACACACACACACACACCTCACCTTGTATGCGCCTCCAGCCCGCACGTGACTGTTGTCAGTGTCTTGACACCTGTCACCTAGACGCCACCCGTGCCACACCCTTACCACCCTACCCAACTTATCAGGAATCTTCGTATCGATACCCTCCTGCGCTGTGCCAGCAATGCCAAGGAATTCTGCCAGCGCTCCATGTCACGGGTACGGGTAGGAGGCTCATGTGCATGCGTGTGTGACGAGGGGTATACAGAACCTGACACCTCGCGCTGCACAGACGAAAGACGCAGTATGACGTGTACGTGCAATGCTATAAATAGTATTGTGAGCATTGTACAGCGAGACGTAGTATGGGAGAATATGTCAGAGCGGGAAGTTGTATACCGGGTATGTTTGGTGGGTTTGTCTAGAGCGAGAAGTACTGTCATGGGTGTGTATCTAACGAGACGTTGTGTGGTGGGTGTGTATTCAGCAAGACGTAGTATGCCGGGAATATGTTAGAGCAGGAAGTTGTACACTATGTGTACATAGAGACATAGTATAGTTGTGTGTAGTATAGATGGTATGTATACCACGAGACATATTTTGGTGGGTATAAGTACAGCGAGACGTACTGTGGTGGGTGTATATAACGAGACGTACTATGTATACAGCCAATGTATACAGTGAGACGTAGTATGTATACAGTCATATGTATACAGCGAGACGTAGTATGTATACAGCCATATGTATACAGCGAGACGTAGTATGGCGGGAATATGTTAGAGCAGAAAGTTGTATTATACTATGTGTACATAAAGACCTAGTATGGTTAGTGTGTGTACAGCGAAAGGTAGTATGGTGGGTATGGTAGTATGGTGTGAAAAATGAGACGTAATATTGTTGGTGTGTGTACAGCGAGACGTAGTATTGTGGGTATGTGAAGAAAGAGACGTAGAATGGTTGGTGTGTGTACAGCAAGACGTAGTATTGTTGGTGTGTGTACAGCGAGACGTAGTATTGTGGGTATGTGAAGAAAGAGAAGTAGAATGTTGGTGTGTACAGCGAGACGTAGTATTGTTGGTGTGTGTACAGTGAGACGTAGTATTGTTGGTGTGTGTACAGCGAGATGTAGTATTGTTGGTGTGTGTACAGAGAGACGTAGTATTGTTGGTGTGTGTACAGCGAGACGTAGTATTGTTGGTGTGTGTACAGAGAGACGTAGTATTGTTGGTGTGTGTACAGAGAGACGTAGTATTGTTGGTGTGTGTACAGAGAGACGTAGTATTGTTGGTGTGTGTACAGCGAGACGTAGTATGGTGGTATGTGAAGAAAGAGACGTAGAATGGTTGGTGTGTGTACAGCGAGACGTAGTATGGTGGTATGTGAAGAAAGAGACGTAGAATGGTTAGTGTGTGTACAGCGAGACGTAGTATGGTGGTATGTGAAGAAAGAGACGTAGAATGGTTAGTGTGTGTACATAGAGACGTAGTACGACGGGAACACGTTAGACTGGGGATGGGTTTACTGGATATGTGTACAAGACGCAATATACTAGATAACTAGATATGTATACAGTGAGACGTAGTATGGTGGATATGTGAAGAACGAGACGAAGTATGGTGTGTGTACAGCGAGACGTAGTATGGTGGTATGTGAAGAAAGAGACGTAGAATGGTTATTGTGTGTACATGTCACGGATCGACCCGTGATAGTAAGGGAGAAACTAGAGGTAGTTCCCTGCTAGGTTGTAAGGCAGGGCTAGTTTCCCCTTTACGCGAAAATATGAATGTGAGAATGAGAGTTAGTCCCCTTTAGGTATTAAGAAGCAATACTAGTCCCCCTTGAATGAGATTTGATGAATGTGAGTATGGTTCATAGTGCGACTGAGTAAAGTAGTCACCGATTTCCTGTAAGGCAACTGAGTTGATTGGATTTTTAGTCCCCGACCTAACGTCCTAGTGTAAGGACGTAGGAGATTGTACTGTGTGAAAGTGAGAGGGGAGCAGAACTAATTCCTTGCATAGCCAAGGTATGGGATGTTTTGTTTTGTTGATTAATCTTTGTGATAGCTTTTTTCTTTAATGCTTGGCTTGGAGAGAATGATGTGCGTTTATGAGATTTGATGGTTTTAAGAAATAAGTACGATTGCTATGAAGGTAGAATATAATGTGACAATGCAGTGGTGTGAGTACTCATGAAAACATAAGTATTTTCAGGAATTAGGTAGGGGGTCGAGAAGGCTGGATGAAGATTGTCGTCAGTGAGCCGAGTGCCCTGCGACCAGAAGTATATAATATCATCAGTGAGCTGTGTGCCCTACGATAAGGAATATAATATCGTCAGTGAGCTGTGTGCCCTGCGATCAGGAATGTAATATCGCCAGTGAGCTGTGTGCCCTACGATCTAGAATTCATAGTCGTCAGGAGCTGAGTGCCCTACGACCTGGAAGGATCACCTTCAAATTTGCTGTGTGCCTGACCCCAGGGAGTACGACCCTCCGTTGAAGGATTCTGCGCGCCAACCGGGGCAAGGGAGATAATTCTATATATATATATATATATATATGTGCTAGAGACGGAATGAATGCGAAGAGGACTGGAAACTGTATGTAAGTTGATCTCTTCATAGTTGACAAAAGACTCTCGTGGCGGGACGATTGGTTTATACGTCTTTTTCGGTCGGATACCTAATGACTTGGAACTGTAGAGAATCGGTTCAGTAGTTGTAAGAGTTGGTTTTGATTGTAATGATGGATTGATAGTGATGTGTATCGTGATTCATGTTCTCTTATTGATATATTGATTTATGTTTAGGAATTTATTGAAGGATTACTGATGTATCTTGATCCCTATACAACTTAGTTAGAAACCCCACCTCAAGTACACAGCTCGAGAAACCCATGTGCAGATCTTAGTGTTTTGTGTTGATTGAAAGAACACGTGAAGCGTGCCGTGTAGTCCATGTGTGTGGTGTAACCTGTCTACACATTCTTTGGTCCTTCACAGTACATAGAGACGTAGTACGGCGGGAACACGTTAGACTGGGGATGGGTTTACTGGATATGTGTACAAGTATATGTATACTAGATATGTATACAGTGAGACGTAGTATGGTGGGTATGTGAAGAACGAGACGTAGTATGGTGTGAATAATTATATAAGAGCAAGACATAGTATGGTAGGACGTAGACGAGAGGGAAATTAAGTGAACATGTACAGAGACACAGTATTGTGTGTCATGCTTACACGCACGTAGTATGGAGGGTATGTATATAGTGTGAGAGAAAGTGAGTGAATGAGTATGGCAGGTATGTATATAGTGTGAGAGAAAGTGAGTGAATGAGTATGGCAGGTATGTATATAGTGTGTGAGAAACTGAGTACATGAGTATGGCGGGTATGTATATAGCGTGAGAGAAACTGAGTGAATGAGTATGGCGGGTATGTATATACTGTGAGAGAAACTGAGTGAATGAGTATGGCGGGTATGTATATAGTGTGAGAGAAAGTGAGTGAAGGAGTATGGCAGGTATGTATATAGTGTGAGAGAAAGTGAGTGAATAAGTATGGCAGGTATGTATATAGCGTGAGAGAAACTGAGTGAATGAGTATGGCGGGTATGTATATACTGTGAGAGAAACTGAGTGAATGAGTATGGCAGGTATGTATATAGTGTGAGAGAAACTGAGTGAATGAGTATGGCGGGTATGTATATAGTGTGAGAGAAACTGAGTGAATGAGTATGGCAGGTATGTATATAGTGTGAGAGAAAGTGAGTGAATGAGTATGGCGGGTATGTATATAGTGTGAGAGAAAGTGAGTGAATGAGTATGGCAGGTATGTATATAGTGTGAGAGAAACTGAGTGAATGAGTATGGCGGGTATGTATATAGTGTGAGAGAAACTGAGTGAATGAGTATGGCGGGTATGTATATAGTGTGAGAGAAACTGAGTGAATGAATATGGCAGGTATGTATATAGTGTGAGAGAAAGTGAGTGAATGAGAATGGCAGGTATGTATATAGTGTGAGAGAAACTGAGTGAATGAGTATGGCAGGTATGTATATAGTGTGAGAGAAACTGAGTGAATGAGTATGGCGGGTATGTATATAGTGTGAGAGAAACTGAGTGAATGAGTATGGCGGGTATGTATATAGTGTGAGAGAAAGTGAGTGAATGAGTATGGCAGGTATGTATATAGTGTGAGAGAAAGTGAGTGAATAAGTATGGCAGGTATGTATATAGTTTGTGAGAAACTGAGTGAATGAGTATGGCGGGTATGTATATAGCGTGAGAGAAACTGAGTGAATGAGTATGGCGGGTATGTAAATACTGTGAGAGAAACTAAGTAAATGAGTATGGCAAGTATGTATATAGTGTGAGAGAAACTGAGTGAATGAGTATGGCAGGTATGTATATAGTGTGAGAGAAACTGAGTGAATGAGTATGGCAGGTATGTATATAGTGTGAGAGAAACTGAGTGAATGAGTATGGCGGGTATGTATATACTGTGAGAGAAACTGAGTGAATGAGTATGGCGGGTATGTATATAGTGTGAGAGAAAGTGAGTGAATAAGTATGGCGGGTATGTATATAGTGTGAGAGAAAGTGAGTGAATGAGTATGGCAGGTATGTATATAGTGTGAGAGAAACTGAGTAAATGAGTATGGCAGGTATGTATATAGTGTTAGAGAAACTGAGTGAATGAGTATGGCGGGTATGTATATAGTGTGAGAGAAACTGAGTGAATGAGTATGGCGGGTATGTATATAGTGTGAGAGAAACTGAGTGAATGAATATGGCAGGTATGTATATAGTGTGAGAGAAAGTGAGTGAATGAGAATGGCAGGTATGTATATAGTGTGAGAGAAACTGAGTGAATGAGTATGGCAGGTATGTATATAGTGTTAGAGAAACTGAGTGAATGAGTATGGCGGGTATGTATATACTGTGAGAGAAAGTGAGTGAATGAGTATGGCAGGTATGTATATAGTGTGAGAGAAAGTGAGTGAATAAGTATGGCAGGTATGTATATAGTTTGTGAGAAACTGAGTGAATGAGTATGGCGGGTATGTATATAGCGTGAGAGAAACTGAGTGAATGAGTATGGCGGGTATGTAAATACTGTGAGAGAAACTAAGTAAATGAGTATGGCAAGTATGTATATAGTGTGAGAGAAACTGAGTGAATGAGTATGGCAGGTATGTATATACTGTGAGAGAAACTGAGTGAATGAGTATGGCAGGTATGTATATAGTGTGAGAGAAACTGAGTGAATGAGTATGGCGGGTATGTATATACTGTGAGAGAAACTGAGTGAATGAGTATGGCGGGTATGTATATAGTGTGAGAGAAAGTGAGTGAAGGAGTATGGCAGGTATGTATATAGTGTGAGAGAAAGTGAGTGAATGAGTATGGCAGGTATGTATATAGTGTGAGAGGAAACTGAGTAAATGAGTATAGCAGGTATGTATATAGTGTTAGAGAAACTAGTGAATAGTATGGCGGGTATGTATATAGCAGTAGAGGAAAACTAAGGTGAATAGAGTATGGCAGGTATGTATATAGTGTGGGAAACTAGTGAATGAATATAGCAGGTATGTATATAGTGTGAGAGAAGTGAGTGAATAAGGAGATAGCGATGTGTATAGTGTGAGGAAACTGAGTGAATAGGTATAGCAGGTATGTATATAGTGTTAGAAACTGAGTGAATAGAGTATGGCGAGGTATGTATATAGCATGAGAGAAAGTGAGTGAATAAAGTATAGCGGGTATGTATATAGTGTGAGAGAAACTAGTGAATGAATATGCAGGTATGTATATAGTGTGAGAGAAACTGAGTGAATGAGTATGGCGGGTATGTATATAGTGTGAGAGAAACTGAGTGAATGAATATGGCAGGTATGTATATAGTGTGAGAGAAAGTGAGTGAATGAGAATGGCAGGTATGTATATAGTGTGAGAGAAACTGAGTGAATGAGTATGGCAGGTATGTATATAGTGTTAGAGAAACTGAGTGAATGAGTATGGCGGGTATGTATATAGCGTGAGAGAAAGTGAGTGAATGAGTATGGCGGGTATGTATATAGTGTGAGAGAAACTGAGTGAATGAATATGGCAGGTATGTATATAGTGTGAGAGAAAGTGAGTGAATGAGTATGGCGGGTATGTATATAGTGTGAGAGAAAGTGAGTGAATGAGTATGGCGGGTATGTATATAGTGTGAGAGAAAGTGAGTGAATAAGTGTGGCGGGTATGTATATAGTGTGAGAGAAAGTGAGTGAATGAGTATGGCGGGTATGTATATAGTGTGAGAGAAAGTGAGTGAATGAGTATGGCGGGTATGTATATAGTGTGAGAGAAAGTGAG
The DNA here is from genome assembly GCA_004794655.1 of Marisa cornuarietis. Taxonomy (NCBI): domain Eukaryota; kingdom Metazoa; phylum Mollusca; class Gastropoda; order Architaenioglossa; family Ampullariidae; genus Marisa; species Marisa cornuarietis. Next base: position 372,382 of record SMMW01000032.1, on the reverse strand, counting down.
TGAATGAGTATGGCAGGTATGTATATAGTGTGAGAGAAACTGAGTAAATGAGTATGGCAGGTATGTATATAGTGTCAGAGAAACTGAGTGAATGAGTATGGCGGGTATGTATATAGCGTGAGAGAAACTGAGTGAATGAGTATGGCGGGTATGTATATAGTGTGAGAGAAACTGAGTGAATGAATATGGCAGGTATGTATATAGTGTGAGAGAAAGTGAGTGAATGAGTATGGCAGGTATGTATATAGTGTGAGAGAAACTGAGTGAATGAGTATGGCAGGTATGTATATAGTGTTAGAGAAACTGAGTGAATGAGTATGGCGGGTATGTATATAGCGAAACTGAGTGAATAGAGTATGGCAATATGTATGTATATACTGTGAGAGAAAGTGAGTGAATGAGTATAGGCAGGTATGTATATAGTGTGAGAGAGAAAGTGAGAGTGAATAAAGTATAGCAGGAATGTATATAGTTTGTGAGAAGAAAGAGTGAATGGAAGTATATAGCGGGTATGTATATAGTGTGAGAAAACTGAGTGAATGAGTATGGCAGGTATGTATATACTGTGAGAGAAACTAAGTAAATGAGTATGGCAAGTATGTATATAGTGTGAGAGAAACTGAGTGAATGAGTATGGCAGGTATGTATATAGTGTGAGAGAAAGTGAGTGAATGAGTATGGCAGGTATGTATATAGTGTGAGAGAAACTGAGTGAATGAGTATGGCAGGTATGTATATACTGTGAGAGAAACTGAGTGAATGAGTATGGCAGGTATGTATATAGTGTGAGAGAAACTGAGTGAATGAGTATGGCGGGTATGTATATAGTGTGAGAGAAAGTGAGTGAATGAGTATGGCAGGTATGTATATAGTGTGAGAGAAACTGAGTGAATGAGTATGGCAGGTATGTATATAGTGTTAGAGAAACTGAGTGAATGAGTATGGCGGGTATGTATATAGCGTGAGAGAAACTGAGTGAATGAGTATGGCGGGTATGTATATAGTGTGAGAGAAACTGAGTGAATGAATATGGCAGGTATGTATATAGTGTGAGAGAAAGTGAGTGAATGAGAATGGCAGGTATGTATATAGTGTGAGAGAAACTGAGTGAATGAGTATGGCAGGTATGTATATAGTGTTAGAGAAACTGAGTGAATGAGTATGGCGGGTATGTATATAGCATGAGAGAAAGTGAGTGAATGAGTATGGCGGGTATGTATATAGTGTGAGAGAAACTGAGTGAATATATGGCAGGTATGTATATAGTGTGAGAGAAAGTGAGTGAATGAGTATGGCGGGTATGTATATAGTGTGAGAGAAAGTGACTGAATGAGTATGGCGGGTATGTATATAGTGTGAGAGAAAGTGAGTGAATGAGTATGGCTAGTATGTGATATAGTGTGAGAGAAAGTGAGTGAATGAGTATGGCAGGTATGTATATAGTGTGAGAGAGAACTGAGTGAATGAGTATGGCGGGTATGTATATAGTGTGAGAGAAACTGAGTGAATGAGTATGGCAGGTATGTATATAGTGTGAGAGAAAGTGAGTGAATGAGTATGGCAGGTATGTATATAGTGTGAGAGAAACTGAGTGAATGAGTATGGCAGGTATGTATATAGTGTGAGAGAAACTGAGTGAATGAGTATGGCGGGTATGTATATAGTGTGAGAGAAAGTGAGTGAATGAGTATGGCAGGTATGTATATAGTGTGAGAGAAACTGAGTAAATGAGTATGGCAGGTATGTATATAGTGTGAGAGAAACTGAGTGAATGAGTATGGCGGGTATGTATATAGTGTGAGAGAAACTGAGTGAATGAGTATGGCGGGTATGTATATAGTGTGAGAGAAACTGAGTGAATGAATATGGCAGGTATGTATATAGTGTGAGAGAAAGTGAGTGAATGAGTATGGCAGGTATGTATATAGTGTTAGAGAAACTGAGTGAATGAGTATGGCGGGTATGTATATAGCATGAGAGAAAGTGAGTGAATGAGTATGGCGGGTATGTATATAGTGTGAGAGAAACTGAGTGAATGAATATGGCAGGTATGTATATAGTGTGAGAGAAAGTGAGTGAATGAGTATGGCGGGTATGTATATAGTGTGAGAGAAAGTGACTGAATGAGTATGGCGGGTATGTATATAGTGTGAGAGAAAGTGAGTGAATAAGTGTGGCGGGTATGTATATAGTGTGAGAGAAAGTGAGTGAATGAGTATGGCGGGTATGTATATACTGTGAGAGAAACTGAGTGAATGAGTATGGCGGGTATGTATATAGTGTGAGAGAAAGTGAGTGAATGAGTATGGCGGGTATGTATATAGTGTGAGAGAAAGTGAGTGAATAAGTGTGGCGGGTATGTATATAGTGTGAGAGAAACTGAGTGAATGAGTATGGCGGGTATGTATATAGTGTGAGAGAAAGTGAGTGAATGAGTATGGCAGGTATGTATATAGTGTGAGAGAAACTGAGTGAATGAGTATGGCGGTTATGTATATAGTGTGAGAGAAAGTGAGTGAATGAGTATGGCGGGTATGTATATAGTGTGAGAGAAAGTGAATGAATGAGTATGGCGGGTATGTATATAGTGTGAGAGAAAGTGAGTGAATGAGTATGGCAGGTATGTATATAGTGTGAGAGAAAGTGAGTGAATGAGTATGGCGGGTATGTATATAGTGTGAGAGAAAGTGAGTGAATGAGTATGGCGGGTATGTATATAGTGTGAGAGAAAGTGAGTGAATGAGTATGGCAGGTATGTATATAGTGTGAGAGAAAGTGAGTGAATGAGTATGGCGGTTATGTATATAGTGTGAGAGAAAGTGAGTGAATGAGTATGGCGGGTATGTATATAGTGTGAGAGAAACTGAGTGAATGAGTATGGCGGGTATGTATATAGTGTGTGAGAAACTGAGTGAATGAGTACAGAGACATAGTATTGTGTGTTATGTTTACGTGGAGACGTAGTGGGGTGGATGTGTGTACGAGCTGCGACATCCTATTATAGGTTTCCGTATGTGTGCATTTTATGTGCAGTTCGGTTTATTGTGTCAACAAGAGTTGAGAAAGTCGCGTTTGGCTCGGGGTGGTTCCTACAAGCCTGTACATACAGTTAGGTACACGAATAAAGTAATTTTGTCTCAAAATTAAGGCAACAACAGCAGAAAAACTATTTACCCGAAATTGTCACCATTTTTTCTCACACCATCTCTTTCTTTCTCTCTTTGCACACACACACACACACACACACTCAACCACCACCACACGTACGTATGCGGAAGACAGTTGCTTGCTCGAGTCGTTATCGAGAAAATAACACTGCATGATATGGTTACCTGTTAGTGTAGGGAGGGGGGTAGGGTTCACCTTCGAGTAACTATCAGTGCTCAGCCAGAGCCAGGTTCTGTATGACCTCTCGTTGCTCTTTCAGTCCTAGAGCTCGTTAAGAACAGCCGACAGTATCAAGCAGCGCCATCGGGTTTCACTTGGTATGTTCTCGGTCGGATTCTTTTACAGTCCTGGCACACCACATCTGACTGAAGCTTTACGACCGCTACACAACTTTAAAGCTTACTGGAATGTTATACATCTCTGATCTTGATGCAAATCTGCGATACAAGCGCTGCCTGAGAAAACAGACCAGCAGACCTACAGGGCTTTCTTTGTTTTGTTTGCCACACATGGCAATGTTCGGACCATTTATTTATATCTGTATTAGATTTTCGTGTGTCTGTTCGCGTGCATGTTCGTGCCTGCGCTCTTTGGTGTGCATCTGTGTGTGTGTGTGTGAGGGGGGGGGTTAAGGTTGTGTGTGTTTTTTAAGTTAAAAGTTTAATGCAACAGAGATGCAGAGTAACTTGAGTTGGAGAAAGCAGCTCCCTGCTAAAGTTTGAGTCACGTGGTACTAGAGGGAGGTCGCTTGTGCCGGGGGAAACACGTGGTGTGTGAGGGGGATGAGAGGGGAAGTGTGTATTAGGCTGAGCCAGCAAGGTTACATATCACAGTCAGGTGCCACATGCAGAGAAGGAGGCGAGGTGAGGTATGAACCCCGAACACCCAGCCCTGACTGTAGCTGATAAAGGTTTCACCCCGGCACCACAACAGACTGCGCGGTTTGACGAGGGGCAGACTCACCTGAGCCAGAGAGCGCACATCGTTAAAGGTCTAAAGCCTGAATCAGTGATGTCTATGCATGTAGATGATCTAACATTACATGTAATTTATAAAGGGTTTTCCTAGTTGTCCACATGTGAAGGACGGTCTGGTGGCTGAAGTAGAAATAAAACGCTCGCATGTCAACCCTGCATGGAAAAGCCTACAGCTCTGGGTTCATATCTTCTCTTGGTCCTCAAGCACTTTTGTCTAAATGAGACGCCTTTCCTCCCCTACCCACCCATTATCTTTCATTTTCACCCATTTTCACTCTTCTCCCCACCCGCCACCAAAATGCAAAACCATTGCCAAGCAAGGCCACCAGCAAGTTGACCTTAAAAACTTTAGATAAGAGAGGGAAGTAAGTTTTTTTTTAATAAACCACAACGAATATGTTTGTACGCTTTTGTAAAAAATTCAAAATGGTCTGTAGGCAGTGCACAGTGTGTATCGAGACTACAAGCAACAGTGACGGATGTGGGGTGGGTAGGGGGTAGAGAACAGTTTTCTGAACACAGTGTTGTCTGCTGCTTGTGAGTCTTACTTATATACTTGTATACTTACTTATATACTTATTTATTTGTAAATCGTCATCCATCACAAAGTGTTCCTCGTCTTCAATGTTTGCACAGAATGGACATGTTTGATTGCTGTAGAACAGTTAAATCATTTCGGTCCAACCTAAACTCTATAGACACATTTCCAAGCTTATTTATAACAATATCTGACAAGTATTTTTCTGGCTGCAGTAGGGACTTACACGAGCAGTGTTTCTAGAAGTGACCGCTGCCATTCAGTGTACTGTACCCTCCCTGCTAGTAACAACTCACCTTGTCTCAAGATTTTCAAACAGTTTTTTTTTCATTTCCGTCTCCTGCCTTTATCCAAACTTCAAAGAAGCCACAGAGGTCCAAACAGTGTTTTAATCAATCCTGGCTAAAATTAGCCGTCCACTCACATCCCGGAGAATTCTAGATGATTTGATTCATCCCCGAGGAGAGAGAGATGGAACTGGGAGTTTTTTTTTTGGGGGGACAGATTATGTGTGTGTGTGTGTGTGTGAGAGAGAGTGAGTGAGTGAGAATACGTGTTGTGCTGAGTGGTTCCAGTGATTGTCAGGGTAAAAGATATCCCCAGGGTTCTTGCTCCCTGTCGCGAGGGCAAGGTGTTGAAGGGAAGAAATCCTGTAGGTGAACATGACGTGAAGTGTAGAAGTGTGTGCCTGGACCATCAGACATTGCCATTTACAAACATCGATCGTGAGTCACTCTGTGACACACAGCATGGTGTGACTGGACATCTGCCACTTCAACTGCCTAACCGCCCAGGTGTGCAATGTGATGTTGCATGTGCAATAAAACTCATAGCAAGCGCGCACATACATGTAGAATAACTCTCTCTCTCACACACACAGACACACACGCACGAACATGGAGCAGCCACGTACCTGATAACAGCACAGGGGGGCCAAGCTGTTGACGAGTTGGCACTGTACGGGGGTTTCACAGTGAGTGGGACTTGTAGTCCTGTAGGGAAAACTTGCCGAGTGTTAAAAACTTGTTCACTGTTGACACTTCATGTGCGGCATTCACACACCACACCACTACCACTACCACCAAACTGTGTTTCACCGCCGTTCGGTCAGCTGAACTCGTACCTCACTCTCACAAACATGTCGTTTGACAATACCAGGCCACGGGGCATCCCCGCTCGGCTTTTCCTCCCATTAACCGCCACACGATGCACTTCCAAGAAATCGCGCCCTCGTAGTGACGTCACACATTGCGGGGGTGAGGTGGTGGTCGGTGGGGAGGGAGGACTCACAGATCACGTGAGGCAGTATACTGGGTGCAAATAGATATATGTGTGTAAATAGTTCAGGTGTGTATATATTTTCATAGATATCTATACAGATATATGACTATATATATATTTGATATCATATCAGATTTGCATTGCATGTCATGCGTATAACTGGAATGTGAATACCTTAATACCCCCGAGACAAATGTCATCCCTACATTTGAAAGCAGCAATCTCAACGCCCCACTAACTCCCAAAAGAACAAAAACAACTAAAAATAGATGCAGGGCTCTCTCTTCCTTAGTCACACGTCTCCAAAAATTATTTAAAAAAATCACTGTTTGTTTCTAACTGCACAAGCAATGAACTAGGGCTACTCGGACAGCAACCGTGCTGTTATCACCATTATTGTTAGTATAGCCCGGCTTTATCGTAATCCAGTCTGTACAGCTCCTCCCTCCCTCTCTCTCTCTCTCTTCTTTTTTGTGCGAGCGTGGATGTATTGAAGGATGGGTGGATGTGTCGGAAAACTTGTACTTGTGGAAAATTGGGTCAGTAGGTTGTATGGTTGTGTTTGATGTGGCCTGTTTTTCATGGCCTCTCAACTTGATGTTTTCCGCAGATTGTAAACTCTCGCCTCCCAGTAACGGAAGCAACAGGCTCCATTGTTCATCATCACAGCCTGTCATTAACATCGGGCTGGTCAGTGAGGGCGACAGAAGAGCTGCTGGTCATCTATGGGCTGTCAATAAAGTGCTGGACTGGTCCGGAACATACCTGTCTAATTAAGTCTTTAGATCGCTCAGTATCACTCAAGATCACCCAGGTCACGTGATCCAGCAATTAAGTTCCCTCAGTTTAGCTTTACGAGGGTCTGATCGGCTCAGTGTTGGTCAAATATTTTTCTCTCGACTTGTTTTCTACAAGTTTCTGATCTGTTGAAAGCAAAAAGTATATCTCTGCAGTCATGGAATATGTTTGCTTTAATGTTTTAATATCGAATTTTATGTGCATGCCTGCATGTATGCGTGTGTGTGCGCGAGTGTGTGTGTGTGTGTGTGTGTGTTTGTAAATAAAGGTGCATTCGTGTACAGGTAGATATTAACATACAGCGCTTTGAGCCCGCATTCAGTGGAAAAGATACTTTACAAATAAAGATTAATTTATTATTTCTCACATTTTGTGTAATATATGTCACGTGCCACAAGTAAATTGCTATCTATAAAAAAATATTTCGGACTATGTCAGAACAGGTTTTTAATGTGCCCGGGCTTGCTTACAAAAAAAAAAAAAAAAAAAAATCCGTAGTTGCGGAAACTCACTGAGGCAGAAAGTCAAGGAAAACCATCGCTGGTCATCTTTTCGCTTTCGCACGATGACATGTAAGACGAGGAAGGAGTGGAAAGATGAAAGGGGAGAAGATGAGGGACGTGAAAAAACATCGCTAAACGACTTTCGTAAACTGCCCATAAACTGCACACACACACACACACAACCGAATATCTGAAGAGGTGAAAAAAAGAAGAAATATTGCACAAAGAATATATGAGAGGTTCCACAGATTTTATTTTACAAAAGGATCATTAAAAATGATAAAAAAACATTTTCAATTATGTCAACGATGTGTCCGGTTAAGACAACCCCGAAGACCTCGGGAGGATGGGTCGGGGGGAGGGGGGAGAGCTTAGTGCAGAAACCTGTGAGCAAGACCGACCCATGACTGTCTTACTAAGAGGGATTAGGGTTGGGCATGATAAGAACTTTCTCGGAACTTTCTAGGGTTTCCCACCTGTTTGCATTTCTCTAGAACTGAGATTTTCAGTTTCAGAATTTATTATTCTCGAGCTGTCATGTTAGGTTGTGTTCCGAGGCGGTTATTCCGCTGATACCGTGGACGTGGCACGGAAGTGAACAACTTTGCATTTCCTCTCCACTCACACATTTGTGATGAAGTAAAGACCAAATGTGGGCCACTCTAGAAAGTAGGTTGCTGGTCTGACTGTCACTAAATTTATTCCCGATATTAGGCTGGCGTGTAGCGCTGACCTGTGTGATCCCATCTTTGGGCATTGCTAGTCTTCTCCGCGCCTTTCACTGTTGCTATAGTATTCTGAGGCCTTCAATGTTCGTGTTGTTGAAGTGTTGGTTATCAAGTGATATCACGTGTCCTTCGCTATTAAAAAATCCAACAATGTGTGCCCCACAACATCTGCTGTAATTTGTGGCTGAAATTGCTGATTAGAAACTTTGCCTTCGAACATCTCCATCAACATCTCTTCCTGATATTTTAATATTATTCTGCAAGCATTTGTTTGCTCGCGTTTTGGTGACATGTTCAGCGAAGATTTAAAACTTTTCGTGTGCGCGGAGCCAACCTTCTCACGTCCTTAAGGTGACATGTATCTCGTCATATCTCATCCACCCTCGTAAAGTCTCGTATTATCAACACAATCCCAAGCAGTAAATATCTCAAGCCCCATAACTTTTTTTTTATGTACAACGGTTTGACTGCGATGGTTCTTAAAAAGCTAATGGAGTTTTTCAGGCGTGTTTATCCTTTTTATTTGTCTCACCCTGGCCGCGCAGTTAGTCGACTGTCCTCACCTGTCATGCAATGCTTAGGTTGTGCATGATTACAGCTTTTCTTGTTTGATCTAAGAGTCTGCGTTATCTCTGTCTCTTGCTCTAACTGCCTCTGTCTCTCTTTTTGTCTTTTTGTCTCTATTAACTTTGTCTCTCCTTCACTCTGTATTTAACTTTATCTATCTGTCTGTCTATCTGGGTTATGTTTCTGATTTCATGTAAGTATGCCCTGATCAGCTACATTTCTAAGTGGTCAGTAAATCCGTGATGTCACGTTTAGCCCGATGAGCGAAAAACACTGAAAGCAGGGCTTGTCTGAGATGCTGCTACAATATGTCTGCCAGTAAGTGAGCGGCTAGAGGCTTCAGACCAGGCGGGTCGTGAAAACCCGATTATCGTCGACACAAGGGAGACCCTTGTTGCCACAAATGTCATTTGCTTAATAACAACAGATTACTTACCGTCTTGCAGGCGACTGGCCAACAATTTCCTGCACGCCATTTCATCTCGCGAGATCTCGTGAGTATGGCTGGTTGGGATCTTACGTCATTAGGGTACAGCGGCCCTACTCCGCCTACACGTCAGGTCGAATGGGGATCGGTTTCATTCTTTTTCAACATTTTTCTAACTTTGAATGCCAAAGTGTCTCAACGTAGAGATGTGTTGTTATGTGTAGAGGGCAAAGGTGACGTGTGAATGTGACATGTTCTGGTGCGTTACATTTGCAGTTCGCGGTCACTGTTCTGCAGCTTTGAATAAGCTTTTAGTTGGTGTTGTCTGTTTCTCTTTTAATCTCCCATACTATCTTTCTTATTGTCTCAAACATTTTGTTATCCTAGGAATGCTGTAAGTTTTCCACTCTCGACTGAACAGCGATCTATTTTTCAGAAATAGCTTCTGCAATCTTGTAAAATCGTGTGGCCGTCCTTTCTCCCCTCACTCTTATCTCCGTGTACTCTTGACTTTGACTCTGTGTGTGTGTGTGTAAGCTTGAGAAGAGTATTAGCTTCACGGGGTTGAAAGACTAAAAAAAAAAGACATCTATGGTTCAAGTTATATAACACCTATCTCCCAACAAATCATTCGGCAGCAAGAGACTCACTCTCGTCAAACACTGACGCCTGTAAGGAGAGTGGATAACCTCTGTTAAGCCTCTGTGTCACCAGACTCTATCTCCCCCTTGCGCAAGGAAAAGACCGTTATGGATAAACATGGCTGGTGAGTCTTTGTAGGGCGAAAAGATTAATCCCATTCTTTATCAACTAAAGATACTGTCGTCTGTCTGTCCTTGTTACAAGACATTGTCATCTAGCATGAATGTTAAAATTCGAGAATAATTAACTCAAAAATGTCTGATCTATGGATTTCTGTCCATACGAGAAATTTGATACAAAGTACGAACAGTGACTCAAGCGTCTTTTTAACCGAACTAAAGAGAAATATGTATTTGAAGACAGTAGAAACCTAAATGAAATCAGAGCTGTGCACCCTGTTTGTTATTTTGTGATTTTGTAAAGAGCTCCATAAGCTGGAATGTCACTGCTCGGATCGAATACCAATGGACCGGATGCAAGGATTCTCAGTGAGAGGTTTTCGTATTGCAAGGAAGGGTTATCTGGCTATGTATCCGGTCAACCACTTTATGGTTATCTAGTATCCAGCTGTCCCCAGAGCTATGTAGTCATTGCTCCGTTTTGAGTTCATCAGTTTTCAAGTATCAGCCATTTGCGCCCAAATACATCCGGGACATCGCCTTCCCGTTTATCTACTTCATGTTCTTCATATCTCAGGTTACACGAAGTTCACCTGTTTCAAGCAAACTACTATTTGTACTTTTGACCACTTACACCACCACAAACACTATGCCGACAATCGACTTAAGTGGGTGTGAGAATAACAGTCTTTCGGCAAAGAACTGCTTTCTGCAGGGCCCTGTCACAGTTTAATTAAGATTTATATTAATTAGTTTACTGCCAGTTCACCATCGTTCAGACCGTGATACACTACTTAATGTGTAAATGATCGTCGGCCCTTTGTGTTAACAATGTGTGTTCTGTGAACACTGATCCACATTTACGGGGATTCACGCTCTTGGCCGTAAAGCATCCAACACATTATTCCAGGTCCTCCTGTGTCAAATGGTGTATGCATCCGCTTCCAATCCATTCTCTCCCACAAAATAGTAGAAGACTAATATTCCCCACATTGGATTTTACAAGGTAAATAATTTTTTCTGTTGCTGCGTCTTCATCCTCCTGTGAAAGAAAGAACGGCCTGGCCTACTACAGTTTTGCTGAAGTTAAAACAGATGTAGCTCACCTTAGTGTCGACTGAGTGCTAATGATATTGATTCGTTAATAAGCAGGGAATATCCATATGTAAAACTCTTCTTAATAAAAAATATCAGGTTGGAGGCAAGTGGTTCTCAGCCCCTGCTGTAATATGAATCCCTCTGTAAAGTGTCTGAAAAAAAGCTTTCTTCAGCTCTTAGTCCAGGAAGAGGGAAAATCATTGCAACAACAACAACTGGACCATTTTGAATCGTCTTGAAGAGAAGAGTGTGGAACTCAACTCACCCTTGAATGAGTCTTCTCTTACCAGGAAAATAAACTAAGAATACAGAAAAGCTTAGCCCTTGAGATGTAGCCAAATGTTTGCACTAAAAACTGGTGTTACTGTAGAAATCCGCTCAAGCAACTGAAGAAAGTGAAAAGAGGCCGACAGCACTGAAGGAAAATTGGTTGTTGGTGTTTCTTCCTCTTTCCCCCACAGCTGAATCCCTTTGAATTGCTGCATTTCGATCTGTTTATTTGTGCTTCTCATGTTATAATTATTTAGTTCTGCATTCATGTCACAAGCTTAACTTTGGCAGTTAATAACATTATCAAGAATGTAAACTAAATTGCTCTTGTTTACAGATTTCTTGGTAGGTGTGTTAACAGTAATCAAAGCTAGAGTTAACCCTTGAAATGGTCACACTGGTCTAATATAACTTCCCCTCACCCCTAAAAATGTCATACATACATTTTACATCAGTGCATGAACCCGCCAACAGCAGAAGAAATTGATTCAAGGTTTTTCTCTCAAGTCACAACTCACAGTTCATCTGTCTAACGGGGGACATATTTTAGCCAAGCCATAAAAAGCAACAGTACAACTGACATAATCTTGTTATTGCTCTTGGCATTTCTTAGGTGTCTTGATTGCCGTGCAGGTATTTAGTGACAACTCCTGTTTTTTGCAGCTCAGTAGAAGAGGGCGACTGTGTCAGTCCCAGTCTATTCACGGCCCCTAAAATTCACAAACAAGACTAGAGCCATACTGTTGCTTTTTCGGTGAGTCTAGTCAAGAGGTCAGAAGTTCAAATGAAATTATCTGTCAAAGTTCTGGCTCTGTAGTGCAGATTTTACCAATTCTTTGGGTGGTGTTCAGATTTTGGTCTACTACACTCGCACTTAGCCGACCTTAGAGTCCACAGAAGACCATTTTGAACTAAAATGTGTGTACTCTGAAAGGTAATGTTCACACTTTCTCGTAACCTGCCATCTATCTTTCACAACAGCTTGGGAGATACCTAGACTGGATGAAAGATAAGCCTATACATAGCTGGTGTACACCCTACTTTGCAATCAGTAAAAGGCGGACAAAACTGGACGAGGATTCTCACTATCTCACACACAGAGAGGTAAGTATGGTATACAAGTTTATACAAGCCTGCAGGACTTACAGGGTAACAGTAATAACAAGTTTACTAATCGAAGTTTAATCACCTAAACCCAGTATAATGAGGAATTCTACAAAAGCAAAATAGAAAAAGGTCATAGTTCGTCTAAGCAAAACCTTAATAATTCTCGGCGAATGAAGCTCTGTGGAGACTGAAATCTTACTATCATGTGAATGGCAATGGAGAAGGAAGAAGGTTAAAAGCAGAGTCTGAATGTGAATGTTTTACAGATAATATATTTCCCTTCTAGCAGAGGGATTGGGTGGGTGATCTCAGAGTAGTAAGGTTTCACAGATAATATATTTTCTGTTAGCAAAGTGATTGGGGTGGGTGAGATCAGAGTAGTAAGGTTTCACAGATAATATATTTATATAAATGTTTATATATATTTACATTCATTTAATATTTTCTTTGAAAACTTTCATCTGCATGTTTGGGTTATTTTCGGAAAGGGGGAGGGCGTATGGATTATCAGGGTAAGCGTGGTTCGCGACTGTTAACTAATATGTAACAATATTTATTAAGGCAGCTACCTGAAATATCATGTCGGCGTAGATTAAACAAGTTTGAGTCTAGCAAGTCCCCTACTGCTATTTCGAGCAGAACTCAAACACCGAGAGAGAAAGTAGGGGTGGTGGCGATAGTTGTTATTCTCTCAGACAGGATCCAAACACACTTTCGGCGAACTGGACAAGGAAGGAGGTGGACGGAGGGTAGTGACTGCTTGCCCAAAGCAGAACCTGAACGACCTCCTGGGTTGCGAAAGGCATATTAGTGTTCATTCAACCAGGACCTGAATACCTTTCGACAAACCTCTGCTGGTTCACCCTGGTTGAGAACCAGAAAGGGATCCGGGTTACTGTTATACAAGCCGAGCCCGAACACCTTTCGGCGAGCTAGGTCCACCCACCTCTCCCTCTATCTCCTTGAGTAGAGGGCTCTCAGTGCAGATCCCCTTATAATATCATCTATAATTTTCTGCTATTTATATCGTAGTTCAGGGGCTACATCAGTGTCCGTAGGGTTCAGACTTTTCGGTTTCAGCTGAAGGGTACTGTAACCGGACTGACCGGTCGCTACGCATTCACACTACACTAGCCCTAGCGCCATAAATCAGTCCGTTCCTCTTTTTAGTTCCAGGGGAGAGGACGGAAGTTCCCAAGGAGAACTTTCTTTCTATCTAAAAGTCCTAGCTCTCGTTAGTCGGGTGCCTTGTCTAACATCCTGCCTCGCGTTGTGTTCTTTTTTTTCCATCTATCTACGGCACCCGCACTCAGCCGACCTTGGAGTCCACAAAAGACCCTGCTTTACTCTAAACCAAAAGTGTGTTCTCTGCGGTGTATCTCTCAGCTCCTGTGATCATTGCTTGTGTTCTGCTGCTCAACACGATTACAATAGACGACACAATTTCTTTCTCGCTACTGCATGATCCTCATTCATTTCGCTCACACAACGAGGACATATACATCACGCTAGCATACGGACTAAGACACTTACACAAGTGAGTAAATTCAAAGACATAGAGTTTATTCACATAATGCACACCTATAACTACTAGAATCCCTATCCTAACTTACCTACCTAGCTACATCCTAACACCTAACTCCCTGGGGTGGGGTGGGGTGGGGTGGAGCTACGAGAGCCTCTTTTCAGCGGACCAAGCTACCTTGCGGTAGACTTGACACTTCTCTCGAACCTCGAACCACCAGTTTACTGCTCGTCCAAGCAGGACCAGTTGCCTTTCGACAGACAGGTCCAGAGACTGACTTTTCTCTGGTATTTATACTAAAATAGTTGGGTGCTACGTCACCCGTTGTGCGGTCTGCCTGCCTCGCGATGCTCCGCTCGCGCGACCCATGTGGTGTGGAAGGGGGTGCAGGGTAGAGGGAAGAAAGCACCGTCAGCGATACAAGCTATCTAGCGCTCCCGCTACAGGTACAAAAAGAGTAAAACAAATGCAAAGATTTTAATTGAAATGCAAACATCGGGAACTCGACTGTCAGTGACCGTCATGTGAAATAGTCATGTTAAATAGTCAGGGCCAGACTCTGGTGAAAAACTTCTCCACAAACTGACACGGTCCGTCTTCCTTGTTCGTCACCTTCTCCTCGCTTGTTTCGGGAAAGGAAGGGGAATAACTCTGTTAATTAGCATCAGTTTAGTCACACCTCGATTATAGGCCCTTGCTGCCCGTGCAGCATATCGGCGAAGTGGCTGGGCAGTTTTATATTATGTCACTGGAGCCAAGCGGAGGGTAAGGAAGGTTGGGTATAATACATATTGTAGAGTGACTCTGATTGGACAAATTCTTCCGTTGACTTGTGGAGGACAGAGGTAGGGGACATTCTAACTGCCCGGCAGAATTGCGCTTCATCATATGGTTTCCGTTTCCTGCATTAAAAGGTGAAGGACACAAGTTTGCACATCTGAAGACTTTAGCATCCGACAGCAGTTTCACTCCACCACCCGAACCCCTATATACCCCTCCCCCATTCTCTAGTCACGTGTCTCACTGCGTTTTCTTGCAGAATCACTTGATTTCTGTGACTTCAACAAGTGACTCAAGTCGATGGCTGATTTTTTTCTGATATCTCTCATACTCTTTCTCGTGTTTATCACTTCGCTATTCCATGTACACACATATATAGTTATTTCTTAGAAGACTTCTACAAATTAGATGATGATGATGATGATGATGATGATGATGATGATGATGATGATGATGCATACGGTATGTTTGTTCCATTTTAATCCACCTGCGTTTGTTTCATCATCATCATCATCATTTTGTCGTCGTCGTTAAGAGTAATCGTTCACGTATATTTTCAAGAACTTGATTTTGATATTCAAGTAAACTTTTGGTGGCAGATTTTCCGTATGGAGAGAGGATGGCATTCCTTGTGAAACTAATGCTACTTCTCAATGTGTGGATCATTCTGCAGGCCCAGGAAGGTAAACCATCATGAAACGAGCATTTCATACTCTTCGTTAACACAACACATTCTATTTCGTGTAGTCTCAAAGCATGTGTTGTATCTCGCTGAAGGTAAAGCAGCAAATCCCATTCTAACTGCTTAGCAAAGTTTACTTACAGTGTATCAATTCTCTATATATTGTATGATTTTTATTTCTGATGGAATTTCTTATAAGCATTACACGTCTAGTGGCGTGCAGTTACTTTCTAAAAAATCACTTGCAGGATATTATTTCCCCAAATCTGGCTGAACACCTCCTTTCTGTTCTCGAGATACATCATGCACAGAAACTGGTCAACAACGCAGACATTAGGATGGTCCAAGACTGTGTAGAAGTTGTCATCACTAATGTTAAAGGTAGAGGTGGAACCAGATGTTAATAAGTTGACGAATGCCATGCCAAACGTTGACCCTCTTGATGTACACGGCGATGTTTGTAGCGAGAATCTCGAGACCGGAAAGGGGACAGTCGGGGTATTCACCAGGTTTCGGGTAGATAGAATAAGGCATTGAGTCACTACAAAAGCAAAATTGTGTCCAACTCGACCTTGATGAAATTATCCGTGCTGCCACTATGAGAAAGTTAATACCAACTGTCCCCATTCTCTCTCTTTCTCTCTCCTGTCTCTTATTGGTCCCACATCGATACACTTGAGTACTGAAGTTTATTATGATTTATAATGACAAATGGTTGGTGTCTTTTATGTAAAATTCCCCCTTAAAAGATCGAATGGTGTAATTTGTGTAGTCTGTGTGTATGCTTCGCCTTCAGCTCAATCGTCTTGTCTTGTTTAAATGATCTTCTCTGGTTTATTCATACACATTTTGGTCCTTTATTTGAATAGTACTAGTTTTATTTTAGTTTCTTTCTTTTGTGCAGTGTTTATGAATTATAAAAAGTCCTGCTTTGGAAGTGTGAATTCCGAAGATTCCTATGACAGCAGTGTTGATGGGATTTTTCCAGTGGGCTGCACAGTCCAACTGAAATGCCAGTATTATGACTGCATGGCAAAAGGAAATAACACTTTCTTGTATATTGAAATCGGCGATGCCGAACTAAACAGATCAGTCAGTGTCTTGGCGAGAAGTGGGTGTGATGTTGAAGCCCTGATAACAGATGTGACCATGGACTTCGACGATGTTCGAGTTGTTTGTAAAGACTTGCTCCACCCTCAAGCATATCGAACAAGGTCACTGACAATTGGATGTGAGTCTCTTTGTTAACAGATATATGGATGTAGCTGAATGTTTGTCAGCACAAAATAAATTGTACTTCTACATGTTGCAAACAATTCTAAAAACAACTATTTTTTTCCTTAAGTCCCACTACCTAATCGCTTTAGAAAACTATTTTCTGCTGCTTCATTCTTATAAAAAAAAAACTAAATCGGTAGCGAAAAAGAATATGTAAGGGTGTTGTGTGTGGGTGTGTGTGTGTGTGTGTGTGTGTGTGTGTGTGTGTGTGTGTGTGTGTGTGTGTGTGCGTGCGTGTGTACATTAAAGAAGTTTAGTCATCACTGTTGCCTTGGCATTGCTGTTGAAATTTAAGGAAGTGGTCTAGTAAATCATGGTTACCCCAACCCAAACAAAGAAATTGAAAATTTCATCCTTTCTTTCTCCTGTACATCAGGTAGCATGATGAGTAATGTGATACGGAATAATAAACAATCAATTTGGACAGTAGTACAGTCCACTAAAACACTTTGCCACTTTGTAATGTTGTCCATTTTATAATGATGCTGATTTCATGGGATGTAGATTGGAACTACACCTCTAGATATCTGGAGTGTGAGACAGCAACACAAGGCTGAACGGTCAACTCTGGCCATTCAGAATATTATTTGTGATCATACCATTGTATGGCATGGGAAGGGGCAGGTTAACCCTTTATGCGCTTATGTTTTGTATATTAGAGAGAGCGCGCGTGGGCTGGAAGTAGAAAGATGGTTTTGTTGGTTGTTTTCTTCCTTTATAAACACACCTTTGTACTAAATTGCTTATAGCCTTACAATACACTCATCTGCGCGTGCCACACACACACAGGCTCGCGCGGTCACATGCTTAACATCGGCCCAGCCCTTGGTCAAAAAAATATTTGACCTCTTTTTTTCAGATCCACCGGTGGAGCCCGAGCACCTGACTTTGATCCATTCCAGTAATTTCCTTCGTTTAACCTTCGATAAGATGAAAACAGGGAGAGAGTTAAGCGACGAGTTTACACAGTGGACAGTTTCCTATCTATGGAGGTCGGGTAGATTGATTCTTAATCATTTGGCAGGAAAATAGTTGGGAGTAGTTGTAATTAAATATAGCCATTTAGTCATTCTGAGTGCCATACATTTAAGGCTCACGTGGCTAAAAATAATAATAATAATAATAATAATAATGTAAAATATCTTACGCCTAGTGATCAATATCTATTTATTTATCTATCCTCACTTTCTGTCTAGTTTTCCATGTGCGTTGTAATAAATGCAAAAATATTTTGCCCAGAGAGTTCCTTATGAATTTTTTTTATCTCAAAACAACAACAAATACAGGCACAACAAAATGTTTTGTGTGCACCTTCCCATAAAAAAAACAAGAAATCTGCATAACAACAAAAACCTTTTTTAATTCTAGTGAAGACAAGTGTAGGTGTAGCAGTGTGGAAGAAGAAGCCAGGATCTTGACATGCACAATCATTCTCCAGAATGCAGTTGATGATGGTTCTCATTCTGGTGATTGTTTGGGCAGCCTGTACAAACCAATCATTTTTATCATCAATGCTGAAAATAAGTTTGGAAAGACGGAGATCTCAAAATCATTTTCTTTGCTGGATTACAGTAAGTTTATGTTGCTGACAAAGCTTAAAAAAAAAGAATTACTGTTTCTTTTTGTTCTAGTCCCGCTTGTTCTAGTCTTTCAGAATTTCTTATACACTAGTTATACAAGTGAACAATTGCAACTGCCAAAATACGAGAGTAATTTATTCTCAATGCCTGTTACATCTCTACAGGCCTGTTAGCTCCGATTTGACTTGGTCCTCGTAGCTGTTCATTCTAAATGTTAATTGAATTCTTTTACATAGTATTTAGCGGACAGGGGCGAGTTGCACCACACATTTCTAATTTTAAACCCTTTTAAGCCTTAAAGTTATTTTGATAACCAATTTTATAGAAACAGTGCACGACACAACAGTTCCTGTTTTAGTGACATGGCCACCCGAGATGTGTGTCGGGTGCTTCTCGGACCTGCCGTGCGATACTGAGGACTGTCGTCACGTGATTGTCTACTGGCAGGTACATGTTGTCACATTCGGCAAGTATGTATACAACATTTTCCGTAGTGCTTCTTATAAAAGGACAGACAAAGAACATGCCTATGGTGTCAAAATGATTTCTGAGAGCTTCTGGAGAATAAGAATCAGTGGAAGTTGTATAGGTCACCATCATAGCTCCCCTTCATAACCTGCCGATTACGGTGTCTAGTTCCTTCCATTAAGTGGCTCAACGGCTTCATGGTTTCCTGTTTCTCAGCCCAACTCCCAACTACTTGATGACGACTTCGTTGTTGGCAGCTACGATGTGCATGTGTTAGACGGGGACCAGGTGGTGAGCACTTATAGGGCCGGAGGCGCCGACACATCGTGTTTCCTCCGCCTGTCAGCATCCCGTGCCTACACTGTACAGCTATATGTCGTGACATTGTTAGGAGCCCGTTCCTCCAAGTATTCCACCGTTCACTTGACTCCGCTGGAAGACAGTAAGACCTTGTTTTGTTTCCGAATAATACTGCACAGTCTACAGTTTGGTGCGTAGAGTGAGTGAGAGAAAGAAAATTGATACATGGATGCAGATGTGCCCAGCATTGTCCTGTCACGAGAAGGCAAACCCCTAAATGCCCTTAACCTTCAATATTACAGAGAGTTGTTATGTCTGTGCAGAACCTGCTGCTCCTTCGTCCTTTGTGGTGGAAACAGACAAGATAACCCTAACTCCTTCACACGGCACGCGCAACGTGTCTCTCAGATGGTCACATGACAGTAAAACAGTAATTAACTACCAAGTTTTCTGGTGCCGAGGCTCAAAACTGAACTTCAAGTGTAATAGTAATGTAAGTACTCGGTAATTATTATAATGAAATTAGTTCAACCGATCAGCCGACTTTCAATCGTCAACCATCAATGGCAAGAAACCGGAAACTGCCTTCATAATCAAACTTACAAATCTCGTGATATCTACCAAATCTCCTATAAACATACTGCTTGCTCATCTTCAAGATGTAGACGATTTATTTGTTTTGTTACAGGATTATATCCGTTCGCAGACTTTACCTCCGTCTTCCACTAGCTACACGCTTAGTCTAACTGACGACCCGGACAGTTTCCTGGTTGGTTTGTCCCGCCAGGTTAGACAACAAGATGGCCGCATTGCCAGCAGTGGGATCCAGTGGTACAGACCCATTTACCAGACACATGCAAGTAAGAACCAGCGGCTAGTTGACCTGGTACAGTAGTTTTTTAATGATGATGATGATGATGAGGAGGAGGAGGAGGTTTATTTGTTGAGCGACTTATCCCAACAACTCGGGCTCAAGGCGTTTAGACACATGAAGTTGCAAGAGCATACATTTATCAAAAGCTTTTCTAATGCGTCTTAAAAATTCATTTGCCATCCTTAACTACTCATAACCACACACACACACACAAAGGTGGAGGAAACCGAAAAAAACCACAGACGATGAGTCCTGTAAACAGGTGTCACATTCAGAGAGGTCTATGTCAGAGCCGAGATGCAAACCCAAGTCGCCGATTGTCACTGTCTTGGTGTCACTGCGCCACTAACCGACTGGTCGAAGAATGTGGTCATCTGATGGACCTAACCTTCTGATCTTAAATTCAAAAATGTTTTCTGTTCCTTTCTCATTATGGTTGTCCTACTGAAAATTGACAATGTGTTATTAATATTTTATTTCATAAACTGTGTATAGATTACAGAAACAATTAAACCATCTTTCTTAGGAATCGGTGTGTTGTTGTTTTTCTTTTTATTATTATTCAGGTTTTTCAAGACGCCATGGATGACTCACTGCACGGAAGCGTGGAATATTTTCGAAGAAGATGGTTTGCCAAGGTCTCTGGATGGGGCGTGGATTGTTGTGAAGACACCTGAGGTGGTCATCGTTGCTACAGTTTGTCCTACTTCCACGGAAGGACAGAATAGCCCTTGACGAAATGTTTGAAACGTAAAAAAAAATCTCTGATGCATCTTCAACTAACAGGACGGGAGACCAACACCTAGCATAGTTCTCGAGAACTGAACCCAGACCATTTTTTATCAGAGTCTAAATCTTACTCACTTCCCACTCATTTCCTGTGTGATGTTGCTAGAAAAAGAGTGTCCACCGGACTCAGAATTAGTCAGTGGTATCGGCGTATAGTAAACCTAAATAATGGCGTAGAGTAAAACAATACAAATGTTACTAAATATGTCTCCAAGGCTGTTGACATGTAGGGCTGTCTTTTAAATGTATTCTCGTTTTTCTCATGCTGGTGTCAGCCATTGTTAGTCTTACTGTATTCAATGTGGTGCTGGGTGTGTGAGTTGCTTACTAATATTAGTTAAACAGTTGTTCAGTCTGTCGCTAAGACCCAAAGATAATACTATAATTTACTGTAACAGTATGGTATTCACATTCGTATACTAGTCTACTGGTTATAGTGAGTTGCCTTCCTTGATTTGTCGTCCTGTACATCATAAACATTTCTGGTTTAAAATAAAGAACTCGACCCTGATAGTCAAACTATTGCTGAGTCATAGTTCTGTTTTTACTCAATTTGTTATCAATAATCAGTGATATCACAGACCATTGAAACCATCTAGCAGCGGAGTGATTACAACAGAAGCGACTATACTGTGATCACTAGAGCAATGGAGCGGATGGTCATGGCAGAGTGCAATCATTCTTGCACCGGGTCATGCTTATTACAAATGAAAATGGATGTGTTGAAAATAATTGTCTACTACTCTTGTGCTTTCTTTCTATTTTGGTTGAAAGATGCACTGTCAGCGCCATTCGTACATGCACCGCGATCATAGATCAGCTGCAGCTCATCCACCCTCTCCTGTTCTCATTTTGATACAGGGGTAGGGGTGTTTCAAGACCTCCACACAAGTTTCTGTAGTTTATTAATGTGCTTGTTGACCAGACCTGCCTACTGCTACGGGTCTTCCGTAACAGCTGAGGAGTTAGGTCCCTGACTACCGAACTACGGTTGTAAAAAAAAAAACTACCAATTTTCGGTTACCGAAACTACAATTATTCGAGCATTTTTCCCCCTCAGGTTTCGTTCGTTTAAAGCTGAAGTCTTACTTTAGCACAAACACGTTGTCCGTTGCAGTCTGTCAAACATGAACCTTTCTTGTCGATATTAATATTCAATTTCCGTTTGAAGAGTTCATTATCAAATTTGATATTTACATAAACTAATTTACAATCAGAAATCACTACATATTTGTTAGCAAAGTCTTGTACAGCTGGTTACAAGTCTATAACAAAATGGGGAGGCTGCTGGTCTAAGAATGAGCGGAACTCCTTTCGGCAAAGCTCTAGAAAGACTGGGGATATGGGTGAATACTGCTCTGTCATTGGTCGTCTTTCTGTGAACAAGGAGAAGAGGGGGAGATGTCACTGCTGTCCATAACAGGACCTGAAGACGGTAAACAAGCTGCACACGCCTTTTTTTCTACGTATAGCAGAGCCTTTTATTTTAAAGACCCACTGATTTTTTGCCCACTAATTTTTTTTAATTAAAGAATTTTGAATACTACCTCACCCTCCGCTGGTCCAGGAGGAAAGGGTGCATGCAGGAAGAAAGAAATCTAAGCGTGTAACGTAAAGGGGGTGGTGGTGGACAGTAAGACAGTATACAGAGTCGTAGTTCAACACACAGGTTTAGTTTAGTCACTGACACGGCAGAGAATCTCGAGAAAATGAACTTTCGGTCTTTTTCTCTTTATTTCCCGTGCAGAGCTCACCCTCTGTCCAGGTGAACAGGGTGTTTTGATTCTTGTCGCTGCTGCATAGAGATCAGGGGAAGTTGGAGTTCACATAAATCTCGTATTTTTCGTGCGGTCCGGGCTGAGCTCACCTTTTGTCCAGGTGGACAGAGGTGGGAATAATAATAATAATAATAAATGAAGATTTGTATAGCGCATATTCACACTCATAGAGAGCATGCTCTTAGCGCTTAAAAGAGACATGGACTAAATGGATAGAACACGAGGGACGTAAGAATAAACGACAATATTGACGACAAACAGAAAACAAAGATGGAAAACACAAAAAGACACCAAGTAACAGGAACAGAGAAAATATAGCGAGAGATGTGTAGGCCCGCCCGTAAACAGAAGCTGCTTTCCATCGTCAGTGGAACTGCTCTGTCGTCGTTCGAGGTAGCAGTCGACACTTCGACTGTCAACATGAGGCGCTGGTGTGAGCACCACGTTGCACCGCTGTTTGTGACTGTGTCACTGTGGCTACTGGTATTCAAGCCGTTGTGTTACCAGTACTGTTGAAGTAGAAATTGCTGGAATGGCTAGTGATGGACCTGAAGACAGGTGCCAAGAAAACTCATGTCGGGGACACGGAGAAAATGCTCTGCCATGTGCTCAGTGAATACGCATAGCTCAAGGAAGGTTGTGGGACAGCTGGAGCAGGCAGGAGCAAAGAAATACGCCGAGAGATGGTGTATAGTCGGCCAGGGGTCGACAAGACTAGTGATGAGAATGCCGCCATTTTTCCAGCCAGAGGAAAAGGTCCGCTTATCTCCAAGGTGGGAGGGACCGATACAGCGAGTAAGGAACGAGCGACCAGTGCGATGTGACATTCAGTAGCGGACTTCCTCGTCGTCTTGACGACCGTGACACGAGGGTTCATGAGGACTGACAACGAGGCCAACAACCCAAAAGAAAGTAAGACCTTTCTAAATTAACCGAAGGTAGAGTGAAGCACCTGATGTCATTCTTATAAACCTCCTTTGGGAGGAATTATAAATTCGAGAACTATCACAAGGAATAGGGAAAGACTTTTTGTATTTAAACTTTTCCAGAGAAATAGGACAAAGTGATGTGCTGACTTTTTCTGACTCTCTCTCTATATATATACATACACTCCATTGTATTGCATTGATGCGGATGTGCAAGTTGCACAGTGTTGAAGATATTTTAAGTCGAGCTCAGTTTTCCTTCACTCTTAATTGAATGTAACATTTCTTAATGTTGGACATTACATCTGTGTGAGGCTTTAAACTATTTGAATTCTTAGATATGCTGCTGTAAACTTTTGTGTTGAGACATTATTTTCCCTGCTATTGAAGCTGTGTCCGATTGATGGTACAGTTTAATAACTGCGGAATTCTTGGAATGTTCTTTTATTGACACCTTAATTGTGTTGGTAGAAGTTTAATGTGAATTCTTAGCTTATGTTGCTGTCTTTGAGTTTTAATAACTACTCGTCTTTTGGAGGGGACGCTCTACACCAGAGTGGTCATTTGTTGCTTTGTATGGTTTAACGAATGCACGTGTCTGCGGGTGATCCGTGACAAAGCGCTGTTTTGTCATCATCTATTCCTGCAACAAATGTAAACCTTTTGACTTTAATGCCAACTCGAATGTCAGTTACTTAAATCTTAATTAACCTTCCACAGACTTTATGACATCTGCATCAGTTCGCACGGTCCGTGTTCCTTGTCCCACACACACCCACACACACACACCACGGCACGGACCTTCACTTAAATGTAGTTTCGTGCCACACACACGCACAGGTCCGTGCCTCACGACGCACACAGACACATACAGTATCCCCGTTTGGCTCAGACTCAAGGAAGGGGCGTAACTGTGTCGACCTTTGTTAGGTTAGTTACAGCTGGGTTGTAGTTCCTTGCTGACTGCGCATCATGTCGGGAGAGTGTGCTGTCTTATTGAAACCAGCTAGTGACAAAGGAAGGTTAGGCAAAGAGTGGATTTTTATAGAGTGACTGATCAGATAAAATACTCAGTTGAATTTTTTTTTAAGTGCTGAAGGAATGGGGCAGGGGGTGGGGAGTGGAAGTTAAAGATAAAACGAAGATAGAGCTGGAAAGGAGAAAGCCTACTTAGCACTTCGGTTTCCTGCACTGAGGCAAAGGCTATGTTAATGGTCGGAATATCTAAAAGGTTTTAGGACCCGACACCGGTGTCGGCCTCACCTCTTCTGCACCCAGCCCATCCTTTCCCCGTTCTTCAGCCACGTATATACTACTGGCTCCAGTTTCCCGCAGTTTCTTCTTCTTTTGCACTCTTATTTTAATGAAACAATGTTAAAGTATGTTATAAAGCAAAATTGTAATGAAAGTCAAGAATATTGAAGTAATGAATTATTCAATATATAGATTTTTTCTGATCTGAATATTTTCGCTATATCGATACTTTTATTCAGTCTGTTTGTGCGTTTGACATGCACACCATTTGTGCGATCGCCACCAAATTTGGTAGAAATATTTAATTCTACTATGCAAAGGTCATCGGCTGAATAAGGTCCTCAACCGCATGTTTATCTTTATCGTTTATTTTCTAAGATATTACTGGATGCTTCCGATGAAATCGTGACATAAATGTTAACATTTTGCTTTGACGCTTTGTGAGAGTGTCCTATGAGAGCAACAGGCACAGAGAGAGGAGGACAGTCAGAATTAAGTTAGTTAGGGGGAGGGAGTGACAAAGGTAGAGAAAAGAGAAGAGGCGTTAAGAAGAGAATGGGGCAGACATAGAGAGAGTGTCAAAGGCACAAAGAAAGAGAAGGCTGGCGAGTGAGTCGGTAGCGATACCATGATTCTGGTCGTTGTGTACCTGTGGGTGAGCATGGACTATCAGCCGGTCACGCTAGAGCTCGTTAACTGCACAAGTGTTTCACCACGCTTGACTACGCATGGCTCGATTAAAATTATACATAAAAAAATTGTTGATAACATCACAGCTCGGAGAGTTAGCGGCAGAAAGTAGCCTGGGCAAAGCCGTCTACCGTGGCGAATAATGGAATCGAAATGTCCTCGAGTCTGACAGGTTAAGTGCTGTAAGTGCTTGAAGACAAATGTGCTTGTACTTGTATTGTTCTTGCTGCTGCTGTTACACTCTTGACCTAAGACGGAATACTGATTCATATTTTTTAATGATTTTGTATCAAACAAAATGCCGGTGGTAGTTTTACCCATGGGTTACAAGTTGTTGAGAGAGTATGACACTTACGAAACTGATGTTTCTTATGGTTGATTGGATCATTCAAAACTCGCAAGGAGGGAAGTCATCTTTACACGATGACCAGAGTTTTATGTGAGCTCTTCTTAAGCTCAACGTACATCTGCACCTAAATATCTTGAGTTGAATGTGAAGTAGTCTTTTTATGGCCTTGTGAATGTTTATTTACAGTAAGCCTGAAGTTCCCTTCTTTCTTTCTCTCACTCTTTCTTTCTCTTCTCTCTTTCTTTCTCTTTTTTTTTCTCTCTCTCTCTCTCAGCGACCATGACCTGATTTAACTAGCCTGACTACATGACCAGACCAATTTCTCCCGCTTGACTGTTGCAATTAGGGGTTCCTGCTGTCCTACGAGTGTGGCGATCGTGCTTCGTGTAGAGTGATTGGCTTTATCTTCTCTGCACGAGATCGGGAGCAGCCTCCTCAGACACTTGTTATCATACCTGCATTGTCCTCTCCGTATCCGCATCAGTCTACATTTCACATCCTATAGCAGGGTCGGTACTACGAGGGACTTGTAGAGACTTGCAAACCTGATGCTATGGCTGTGCGAGACCCTGTCCCACCCTAGTCACTGTCGCGATCCCGGTGTGGAAACATGTCGTGGAGATGCTGTTGTTTTTTAAAGCGGGTGGCTTCCAAGCACGTAAAGCTGTTAACCTCTTCATCCCATACCCCATTCTTGTAGATATCGGCTTTGTCGCTGCCAGGGTGCATGACTTTGCTCTTGTCAGTGTTGGTACCATTGTGTTTGAGCTGTCTATCCGTCTGTTGGTCATGTCTTGCAGTTCTTTTTTGGTACGTACTATCGGATTAATTTTGTCTGAAAATCATACATAGAAAAATACCCATCCATCGATGGAAATGGAAGTGTGATAATTGTGGATGTTCTCTAAAAAGATGTTGAACAGCGCAGGCGATAAGAGGACGCCCTTGACGGACCTCTACTGTGGTGAAGAAGACCACCATTTGGTTGTCCAGCAGAACTGCGCCAACTGAGTTCCCTTATACATCACTTCTGTGACTATGAAGAGGCCCTGCTTGGACTTGGATATTTTTAATCACATGCCATATCCCCTCGTGTCAGACTCTGTTAAAAGCTTTTTTAAAAGTCGATAAAGTGATCGTAATGTCTCACTGTTGTTGCTTCTCTATCAGGATGTGACAGTTGAAGGTCCTACTTGGAATGTACCCCTCTTGTTGTTCTGTGTTACTTATAGAATGACTTTGCTTGGGTAGATGTTTAGGCTCACAGATCTGTTGTTCTGTCAGATTTCTGTTTCGTTTTCAGAAGGGGCATTAGTAATATTTGTGACTATTCTTGTTTGCCATTATTTGGGTTCGCAGAATCTTTGGCACAGAGCAGCGAGGACCTTTGTTTCATCCCCCCACCCTGCTTGAGTAGCTCAGGTAGGACGAAAAGAAACTTTCATCCCTTCAGACTGCGTACAGGTCTCGTCTGGTAAGACTGTAGGTTTGCAGGTTCACTAGTTCTAGTCTGGTTGTTTTGAAGGATGCTAGCATGTCTTGAGCTAGAAGTTATACAAGTGTTTGTAATACTCAGCAGGGCTTTTGCTAACGCTAAATTCTTTGGGGTCCCAGGGACCACTTCTTCAGATTTCTAAGGGCTCCCAGGCTAAATCTAAGGGGTCCCTTTACAATGTGAAAAACAAATCAACGAAGATTTTAACCACGCAGTCAACGACATCTTAGAAAAAGGTTAATGGAACTCTTTCCGGTAGGGGAAAAAAATTCAGTGCAAGGGAAGTTACTCTCACATTGTAGCAGACGACAACAATAGATTGGGCTACGATGTCAGACACTACACTTACCAAATTTTGTACCTGTTCTTCGCCCAAATTTGAAGTGGTCCTTTGGGACCCCATTGACGAAAATTGAAGGGGTCCTCCGAACTTTTAATGCGTACTGTACGCAATTTTTTGCGTTAGCAGAAGCCCTGCAGTCAGTTAAGTGCAGCAGTGCTTTGTGTAATAAGACTTCCATTGGTGTCTTCGATGACCGAGGTTTGGTGGGGACGATGCTGTCATAAAAAATAAATCATGCTCAGTAGCTTAGTCTGAATGATTTGGTTGTTTGTCCTTATAGTCTACTACCGTAAATCGTCAGGGGTTAAGGTTCATGAATTTAATTTATGACTCACAAATGAGATGAAAAACAATGACTACTCCACTGAAAACTGTCAACATTGATATTTTAGGAATTGCGCACAAACTGCAGAAACTATTCTTATTCGGGTTTTTAATTTACCATTAATAATAGTTCCCTGTACTGCAGCGTGGAATACTTTTCAAATATGCACCACAAGGCAGAAAGAAATGGCCATAAAAGCCCTTCTTACCCGGTCAACTGTGGACATAGGTGTGACCGAGTTTGACGGTCAAATGTTCGACATTTTTCCAGTGAAGGAAAAGACAACTATCTCCAAGACCTTTGGACAGAGCATGGCTTGGTGTGAAGGTACATGTGGTGATCCTTGTCACAGTCTGTCTTACTTCAAAGTAGAGAGAAAAGGGAAGGAAAATCACTCTTGAAATGTTTGAAACTTCAAAGAAGGGTTTCTCTATTGTCTTCAAGTGGACGAGCAGCATCTCGCAAATTTCGAACTAGAATCCACTCAACACTCTCTACCCACTGATTTGCAGTTTGTGATGCTAGAAAATAAAAGTGTATGCGCCGAACTCAAATCATTGTCACTGGTCTCACCCTAGAGTAAAACTAAATGTTACTTTGTCCCTGGGGTTGTTGAAATGTAACCCTGTCCTTCACCGGTAGTATTTTTCCGTTGGTAGGCTAAGCCCTCGTTAATTTTGTTTTATCCTGGACTTCAGTCTTTGGTTGAGCGTGTGAGCTGTTTAATGGTTTTTTTTTCTTTCTGCTCAACGCATCGAGACTATTTTATGGTGGAAAATGTTAAAATCACTGATTATGTCAACGAGTCGTTGGGTTTATACTGATCGCTGACCAAATACATTACTTCGGTGTCGTAAATGGCGATATTGATGAAGTTTACTAATACATATCTGTTTACCACCGATATCACCACTTATATTGTTTATAAGCAAATGACTGACATTGCTGTATATTTTGACTGTTTGATGTACTTGTGTGCTGATGATGTGTTGAAAAATATGCAATGTGTTGATATCTGTTCTCCTCAGTCGATGCTACAGTACATTTTGAGTCGCTGTACTGAAGATTAAGGTTTCCGATAGTTTTTTTTTGGCGTTTGTTATTTTGTTTGAGGGGGGGAGGGGAGAGGGTTAAATGTGCTATCAAAGTTTTGTTTGTTCGTGGGCAGCCCATTGAAAGTTGCAGAAGTACTGTGCTGTTTGGGGTTGCTGTTAGTTTTATGTCTAAACAAAACTGTTGTCAGAATTTGCGAATCAATAAAAACACATAAAACCGTGAAATAATCAAAGCAATCAGAAATAGTCGCGTGAGAGTGAACAGAAAGACGAGCAATTTTCCAGATGCAAATTGGGAAAAGGGGAGAGAGTGTGTGTGTGTGTTAAACAAATGAGATGAAATGTTGCAGACATGAACTTTACTTCGCAGACTCTTGTTGAACAATAATAATGAGTTGCGATCACCCTCACAGCCTCGTTCTGATCTGGCACAGCACAGACATGGATAAGCGGCCAATGGTCAAGGACAGAGCAAACTGCAGTCTCCGTCGTCACTAAAACAATGGCAACATCTTCATCATGCCCATCAAGTTTTACACGTAACTTTAAAAAAAGGAATTTACAGTATAAAATGTCATCAAAACCAACGGAATTTAATTAACAAAGCTGGGCCAGGAAAAAATTATGTCAACAACCGTACAAAAGTGTCGAGACTGAATGGAAAATGTAAAAAAGGCGAACAATTGAACAGACACTGACCACCGCCAGTGGTAGGTTTATAAAGCGGATGAAGTCTACATAATTATGTCAAGGTGTCCCATTTTATGTTATAATTTGCAGCTTGTGGTGTTGTGTGTGTGCTTTTGAATATGAAGACCAGAGGATCGAGATAATTCTTTGAATATGAAAATTTGTGAATGTGTGTGTAAGCTAACTCCTCCCCAGCCCAATCAACTACAGGAACTACATCAGCGCCTGCTATGTACAGGACAATGTGATCTGCCGCGACCTGTCAGCAGAAAATAAAAGGTGATAATTCTCTGGATTAGCATGTTATTCGCCAAAAGTCAGGTAGAGAAGAAACCAGCTTAAAACAGATCACAACCTTAATTTGTAAGACAGATGGTCACAACCACAACACAAAGACATGCCTGCAGTGACACTCGCTGTCATGGGTTACTTCGCTTTTACAAATACTTCACAGCTTTATCACAAAATTTACATAGCCACGGAACACATTTTTTTTTAAGTGAAGCTTAACAAGAAACTGCAGACTAATATGTCACATAGTGTGCAAAGCAGCTCCACAGCTGTTACTTCCGTTCCTTGCGCCGACAGCCAAGAGACCACCACCAGCACTGTACACAACTTACTCCCCACATTCATGACATTCCCAACTTGCTGCTGATGCCTGTACAGTTCACTGAAGTTATATCCACCAACACAGGTCACCAGCAAGGGTCTCTAGTACCAAGTTCCAAGGCCCTCATTCGCTTCCTCTTTCTCCTCCTTCACGCATCTACGATGCTTCTTCTTGTCCAGATCCATCAGCGCACTTCCGTTGATTAATGCATTCTTGTCAAAAACAAGTTTCACTATGAAAAGAATTTCATTCTGACATTTGCACCACTGCCTGGAATGGCACAACCGCCAAGTACAGCATTCCACAGGCTTGTGAAACAGGTAAAATGCTATCCACACCGCTGACTAATGATGTTTAATAGTAGTAACACCTGCCAAAAATACATCACACAGGTCTAGAAGAAAGAGTACGAGGAAAAGAATTTACTGGTTTCGTGACTGGTTACTGTAACTTTCATTATTTACAGGTAAAAATGTTTAATGATTGAGTACCAAGGTAAAAATTGTACACCTTTTAACAGTCGTGGTTACGGATAATTTATGTAATAACTCGTACTGTCATAGCGAAGACAAATACTTTCACTGATATCAACCTTACAAGACATCGAGCTGGAAACCAGAGGAATTCAGAGAAACAAGAATACATCCATCTTAGTACTGAAGCTATCTAAAAATAAAAGAAAGAAGAAAATAACTCTTTTGGTTTAAATTTTAAAGTTTGTTCTTCACGACAAGTGTAAAGAATAGTTTACTTCAAAAGTTCGAAAATGCCACACATCGTTCTACATCTTCGTGTGTTGACATCCTAGTCATTTGTCAAATATCTTCGCGCGACATTTCACTGGCCTCTACTTTCCTTTCACTCAGGTTAGGATTTATATCCCAAGTCCCTGTACAGCTAGTGTCGTAGGTGTTTTGTCTAGCATTTCTACCCTTCAAGTCAACGAGACTTGTCGAGTTCATAATCAGACGCGAATCTTCACGACTGTCGTACATCTCGTCTTGTTTGATTCTGTGGTCTTCCCACCCATCCCCAAATCTCACCACCGATTTCCCATTGTGTTATCTCATAGCGGAACCTGCTTTGTTACAACTACGTGCCATGCACAGACCTATGAACGGGACATTTGGGAAACATGCTCATCTGGGAGGATGCTGCCACCACACAACCACACACCCACTCGTACACGCCCAGGAACCAGGCTACAGTCTGCAACCGTGATAACCCGATTATCATCGACATATGGGAGGCCGGTGTTGCCACAAATGTCATTTGCTTAATAAGGACAAATGGCTTTTTATGTCACAGGCGACTGGCCAACGATTTCCAACGCGCCATTGTTCTCGCTGATATCTCGTGATAAACTCTATGGTACTGTCCAGCTGGGATCTGATCTCATCCGGGTAAAGCGGACTCATCACCCGCACATCAA
Organism: Marisa cornuarietis; assembly: GCA_004794655.1. NCBI lineage: Eukaryota > Metazoa > Mollusca > Gastropoda > Architaenioglossa > Ampullariidae > Marisa > Marisa cornuarietis. Next base: position 340,933 of record SMMW01000032.1, on the reverse strand, counting down.
GTCTGGAGAGGATCAACTACATGCTGCCTCACACTTTCGCATGATGTCTGACTGTTGGTTGGTTGGTTGGTTGGTTGGTTGGTTGGTTGGTTGGTTTAACAAGAAAGTACCTCCACGTAGTGGTTTCGTGGATAAAGTGATGATGGTTGTTAAGTGTGAGTGCGCAAAAGTAGCAAAATCCTTAGCGCAGTTTAAAATAGTTTAGTGCGTTACACGAATATTAAAATTTCGACATTAAATTTTGTGTTAAACATGATATTTAAAATGTTAGTTAAAACGTATCAATGTCTCTCTCCACTGGCTGGAAAATAGTTTAAATCTGATTACACTTCAATGTCAATGATTTCTTTGGGCCCCTCTATCAATCCTCGCCGAGAATTATTTTTATGGTAAGCTCCCTCCACATACTGCTCACTGTCACATACTCTCATTGTCACATTCTGCTTACTGTCACATACTTTCACAATATTTCTCTATTTCGTGACATTTCTCTCACCCAGACTCTCGTCCACCAACTTGGGTTCTTGACTAAACAGGTTAAAGGCCGAAGACCTCCACGTTAATTCAGCTCTCGACTAAGTTCACCTAAACAGTATCACAGTCTTGTCCTGATACAGAAAACGCATGAACCCCACACGTGCATGCGTAAGAAGACATTAACGGGTGGTAGGAGTGTGATTAACGCTGCCTGTTGGAAGGTCGCGTGCAATCCAGAATGCGCGTGGCTCTGACTGCTGACCTTAGCGCGCGCTCTGCAATGTCGCGAACTCTTCCTATTTGCAGCGAGACCACGGTCTCTATGGCAACCTCACGGTTAAGTTTTTGAGATGGGAGGCGCCTTCCTGTCAATGTTAATAAGACTCCCTCTCCTAACCCCATCACACCTACATACAAAATGAAGCCTGTGTCTATAGTCTCCATAGTCGAGACTAGCTTCCGAACTAAGCTGCCGTGTAACATCTTGCACTTACCTCGTTTTCACTAATACATTAATTTTTAAAGTTAAATGTGAAACTGTAATATTGCAACCTTTGCACCAGTTTAAACATTTTTACACCAACTAGAGGTGTGTGTGTGTGTGTGTGTGAGACCATGTTAGTATGAGGGGACCAAATTACCTGGTTAATTGTAAATGTTCTGAACTTGGGTCACGTGTCTCAAATACCTAATTTTATCTTGACTATTATGCATCTTATAAGACGCTTTAAATAAATTAAAATGAAAGGCCCCTATTACCCCTCTCTGATGAACTCGTGTTATCTCACACAACGAAAACTGACATAGATGGACCACAAAGACGATCTCCAGACTACAGATCCCCCTTCGGCTTTAGCTCCGGTACAGCTACAGTTAACACTCGAACTTTTCTCAAGAGTTTCGCGATCTGATTTCAACACTTACTGGAAAATTACTTCTACGCGACTGATCACCACCCCACCAAGTCTCCGACCGTAGGTAGGGTCAGTGTCGAGGTCGGGAGTCTGACAGAGACACGTCACCAGACTGGATGTTCACGGCCATCGGTAGTGATGGGGGAGGTGGGACGGGGAGATTATGCAGCCCCCGCCTGTGGCAGTGTGAACTATACAGGAAGACGGGACCGTGTTGTTCATCTACCTTCTGCCGAGTTGTTTTTCCACCATGCTAGACTCACGCCGGGAAGTGGACAGAATGTTGCTGAAGGGTTGTGCGCTGCCATGTCTCTCAAACGACGATGGTGCTGAATAACAGTGCACAAACCCCTTCCACAAAATTATCTTCTTCTGACGTGGCTTGGCTATAGTGGTGCCTGTGGTGTGTGTGTGTGTGTACAAAGGGGGAGAAAGAGAAGATCTTCGAAAACTTTAAAAACACTGGAATGACGGTTGTAAAAAACATGAGAAAAAAAATTAAAAAAGAATAGCGCATACTTCTGACACAAATGCTGGCGTCAGCATGCGGAAAATGGATTGTACAGCATTCACATTTGCATTTGCAACTGTGTATGAAAAAGCAGCACTTGCTGTAAAGTGCATGGCTGTTCGGTGGATAACGAAAAGTTGTTTGGGGGTTAGGGCTTAACGAGCGGTCTCTCCACACAGTATAAAGCACAGAATGTGATTTCGCCCTTTAAACCCTTGTCCAAGATGGCGTCCCAGTGTTGCTGGCGTGACAGCACCAACCCCCGTTTATATGGTCGGGTACCGCTTCATGAAACATGGTTCCTAAATTTACATCAATGTGCATCGAACAGTTAGTTATAGTGGCTAAATTTAGAGTCTGCACGTTACCACTACACGTCACGGGTCGCCTTGGAATGGCGTCAACAAAATGAGATGACGTCACGTCTTGCAGTGTACACGTCACTATCGCCCGCTGTCGCTCGTGACGGCAGGAAGTACAAGCATTACCGACCCATTCATCTTTGATCTCTGAGAGAAATGACAGGTAACAAACATATATCCCGGCAGTGTAGTTATGGCACTCATCTCGCTGAAGACGTTGTCGGGAGGAAAACATTCGCAAAGCTGTTATAACAGTTTGCACTCTGGCGTCCACTTCAGAAACTGCGTCAACAGTCACCTGAACGCCTGGATCACAGTTGCAAGAAGAATCTGTCACCATGTCAACGTCTCTGTGACGATGACGACTGACAGTTCTGTATGTTTGGTGGCGACAGATGTCATGTAAGGTTTCAAATCCAGTGAGTGGCCTGGTCGAGGATTTCAAAATTCGGCGAATTGGACCCAGGAGTTGCGAGGGACTGATCTCTTATGTACATTCTGGGGGCTGGATGTGAAGCCTCGGGCCAAACTCTAGGGTCAGGGGTCAATGACTCTGGAGATGCCAAGATGTCGTGTGATTGTCTTGGCCAGTGACATGCTCTTTATCACGACAACTGACCATACCAGCAGTCCAGACCCCTGAGTCATCCAATTTGAAAGTCAAGTTAGAAAGTTCGATGCCAATATCACTGAAACACCTCAGTAGGTGATAAGCCTGTGAACGTTTTACACACCCTCTCGAAGACATCCTGCCTCTTGAAGCTACTCGTCTTCAAAACCGTTTCCTCCTCAAGAATCCGTCTTCTTCGTGCGTCACCTCACCCGAAAATAAAAGGGTCACGAAAGGGGCGTAACTGTCTCCAATCTAGCCGACGGACGTGGGGCTAGTCACAGCTCGGTAGTGGGCCCTTGCTGACCCCGCAGCGAGTTATCGGCAAAGAAGTGGCTAGGCAGCTGTAGCATGTACTCGCTCAATGGCCGGTTGTCGCCCGCCGCCACAAAGGGCGCCAAGCCTTTGCTGTCCCACGGGGGCGAGTAGATCGACTCCACCTCACCGCTCCCAACGTCGGCACCACCACCTGCGCTACTCCCGACGACCCCGTTGATGCCCACTGTGCTTGTTTTGCCGGGTGGAGGCTTGGCGGCGAACCAGGCCGCTTTGGTGCCTCCTGCCGAGGACGCTGCGGCTCCGGTTAAGGCGTGATGGCCGAGTGCAGACGCCTGGGTAACCCCCACGTAACCCGCCGAGGGTACGTCCACCCTGCAGTAGTCTACCTGCCCGGGGTTAGTGTCGTGGGCCGTGCGGTCTGCCTCCAGCCAGTCTCCTTGCTTCTCGGCTGCTCCCAGCGGCAAAGTTCTCTCTGACCCCAAGGTGGCGGGCAGGCCAGGCAAAGCTTCTGCGGGCATGGACTTGAGGGGACGCCCGAACGTGGACATCAAGGGCTGTCTGTCTTCATACACTCGCGCGCCATGCTGGGCGCGTGGAAGAGTGAGGTGTTCCGACGGTGCGGCGCGCGCCCCCTGCCTGTGGCCCCGTGGTCGGGGTGGAGGAAGTGAGGTGGGGTAGGACAGTTTCCCTGTGCACTCGTGCGTCATGTTTCTTCTCTCCAAGTCGTGACGGGTGAAGGGAGAGGAGGTCGACGTTGAACTGTCGTCGTCATCGTCGTCTTCGCTGTGTCTCGACTCCGGCTGCTCCGGCTGCCAGCCGTACTGGCCAGGGATGGTGGGGTACCGCAGGTACAACTGCAGGTCGGTGACGCCGACATCAGAACCGCCGCTGGCCTGCGCGCTGTCCGAGCCGCTGCTGCTACTACTGCTGGTACTACTACTGCTGCCACCGCCCCCGGACTCCACCGAAGCATAGTCGTGGTCGCCGGAGTAGCGGGCCTCGGCGCCGAGCTCCGGGCAGCCGCGTGAGGTCAGGAGAGTGTCGCGGGCGGGGGACTCCCCTGGAAGCAGTTTACTTTTCTCTGACGTGGCACTGGCCCCCGAGCGGTGGCGCCGCCTGCCGTCGTCGTGCTCCAGACTACGTTCCTCGTGCCCCAGCAGCGACGTCTCCGACGTGATGCTCTCGTGCTTGCCACTGCGCACGCGCCGACCGGTGCCACGAGCACTCTCCGCCAGGGCCGAGGTCTGTAAACATGACAACATACAAGGACCGTGTCATACCGCCCCGTACACACCCCCCACCCCTCTCTCAATAAAACCAACACAAGATATCGACTCCACGATCTCCTCCGTCTGCTTAATCGGACCGATTGTTGAATATGTGACTGGCGATTTGTTTCATGTGAACAAATAACAAACAGCTGTGGGATATAAGCACATTTTCGACAATACAAATCTGCAGCACGAGCAGACCTCTAAACATCTTTCACAATATCTTTTGCTGATGAACCGACTCACTACACGCATGGTTCAAATAATTCGAAGGAGGTAAGATTTAATCAACTAGACGCCCGCCAAACGACAGGCGACACTCGTAATTTCATTGAGAAATATCCGGAACTTGTGGCCAAAGAAAAGTGGGGAGTACAAATAATGAAACATAAGAAGTTGAGGTCCAAAAACGATGAACACATGGGACAAGACAGCAATAAAAGAACCTACTCCCGTGTCTGTGGCTGTGGCGCCAACTGGCGGTAAAGGAAGTTTAGGCAAGGGGCGGTCTTTCATGGGGTGACTCTGATCTGACGACGGTTTTTGCTGGTGAAAAAAAAAATAGAAGTGAAATAATTAATGAGGCGCACAAGAGAATTACCATACATAACACTCATATCTAAAAAGACACAAACATCGGGGTTTTTTTTAAATTCAAGTCCACGCGAATACACAGATGTATGATCAGTCGGGTGCATGATAAAAATAGTGTACAATGAAAATAAACTAAAAGGAACAGCCACCCGAGAGCTAAAATACTTAACAATTACTGTTAGTTTTTAATCACCAATTTTAAAAAAAACTGACTGTTTTCGACACGGGTGACGAGTCTCTTGTTGTGCCAAACTTCTCCAGACCTTTTCTGTATTTCCTGCAACAAAGATTACATCTTACCGTATCACTTGTCACATATAATGTAGAATATTTCCGACTCTGACATATGTAATGTATACTATCTTCTATTCTTCTATCCTGCATGTTCCTTGTGCCTTATATTATTTCATATACACACAGCTTTTATTTCAAATTCTGCTCATGCGATCTGCTGTAAAGATTTATTTCCTAACAGACAGCTATTCTTAAACGATTTATTTCGGTGAACAATTTGTCATGTTGCTAGTAGAGCAGCAATAATGCTAATTTAGAATGACAACCACCTCTTAGCATGATGAAGTGTTCCTGTCGACTGGGTGAGTTTTCTTGTGTGCTCACTGCTGTCTCTGTGCGCATGCGCGCAACACCAACTGTGCACTTTTTTTTTTACACGCGTGTACGAATGTACTGACTGATACAAAGAGTCTAATAAACTGCCACTGAAAGACACAGGGACACTGACTGAAAGCCAGCCTGTTGTGTAATTTCCCCCCCCCCCCTACTCACAGACACATCCTACGTGCATCAAATTAAAGGTAGAAAGGGTGTGGTGAGTAACAACCCACGACCCATTAACCCCACACAGAGTGAGAGACACTGGCTCACCCTCTCAGCTTGCAGATGCACACCAGGATCATAACGAGCAACACGATGACACCGATGACAACGCCGATAATGGAGAAGTTTGTGGGTTCTTCAGCTGTAACAGGGAAATGACTGTCACCTTCAGTATGACTACGGTTGGCTGGATGATAGACAGGAAGGTCGGTATGGTCCAGTGAGTATCAACTACAGCAAGAGCAGCTTTACACTCATTCATATTCTCTTTCTCTCTCTCTCTCTCACCACCTGCTATTCAAAATTATCTTGGCCTAAAAATAAAGCAAAAACACGCTCTCTCTCTCTCTCTCTCACACACCTTGCTGTGGCGCGGGAACAGGGAAGTAGACGGGCGAGCTCAAAGGACCTTGACCCCACCACGAGCCAGCTGCCACCTCCACGCGCACGTAGGCCCCAGGGTTCAAATCCTTCAGAAGGTAGGATGACGTGCCCCACTCGACCGTAACGTTCCTGGAGGGCCCTGCACGGCACAGAGAACATTCAGGCCTCTCCGTGTAACATGGAAGGCAATGAGGCGTACACAGGATGCAAGCACGTGCATATTCATGAGTCCAAAACAACGCCTTCAAGCGGCCCTACGTTACAAGCACGTAGTTATTTGCACAGTTGTGGCTGACTGCTCTCGGCAAGGAAATGGTCACCCGTAATGGCCCACAAGAAACGGGTTGTTCAGAGGCACGGAAGAGACTGTGTCCCCCTCCCTGTGTTGTTACTTCCAGGCATTCTTCGTCTGACTGCACAAACAATACCGCGCTCCTCCTCCTCCCACCCCACCCCCAGTTAAAAAAAAATGAACACAGGCTTCAGTTTATTACCGCCGCTGATAATTAATGCGAGTACGCATTGCAAATGAAATAATGCGTCGGCATTTGCACACCAACAGACGGGTGGCGGCCGTTATCGACGTCTATCGTTTGTATGCCAGCGTGGTTCTCTCTCTCTCTCGACAAGTCAGACACCCGTCTAACCTCATCAAAACGTCAACCATGTCAAACATTTAATAAACAATATTAAACACATAAACATACTGAACAATTTTACACACATAAAACATCGAACGATGTCATACACACAAAACATATTGAACAATGTTAAACGTATAAAAAAATATTCAGCAATTAAACACATTTAAACAATTAAAAAAAAAATAGTTACTTTTTATAAGAGTTAAAACTATCACAGGCCTAAATTTCGAACATAACATTATGCCAATGTTTTTTAAATCATAACCACTGCGTCTGTTCTTGTGTGATAGAAATACTCACCTTCGCAGATGTTGTGGTTGTGGTTCGTCGTGTTGCAGTAGACGATCGTGTAGTTGCTGACATAGCTGCTGGAGTGTGGACACTCTAAAAGGTCCCAGCTGACCTGCAGACTGGCCTCCTGTCTCACTGTACCCACTTTCACGTGGCGCACACGAGGTGGCTCTGTGTACAACATCCCGCCAGCCAATATTAGGGACAGGGCGAACCTACTTTACAAACTTGTAATTATTACAAGCTACGAGTTCAAAAAGGCAACTCTTAACATACTGAGATACCAACTATCAAAATGAACTGTCGAGATATTTTTTTTAATTGGTGTTTTACGCCGAGCCAGCAACTAAGGCTATATCACGGCAAGGCAGCCAGCCCTGTAAACAGATGCCACATGCAAAGAAAGAACAGCGTGCCCGAGACGAGAACTGAACCTAGGACAGCCAACCCTCACTGTATTGGTGACAGGAGCTAACCGTTGCGCCACCGGACCGCCAACTGTCGAGATACTGAGCAGGTCAGCTAAGAAATGCACATAAAATTGCCTCACCGCCAAGCAGGTAACTAACAACACTGTCACGTGTATGTACGGTTAGAGCTATTGCATTGTTTTGTAGCAACTAACGCGGGGACTAGCACCGAGCGAGAGGCGCTGAACGCACGTGATCTGGCACGCGCAGCAAGGCTGGGCACCGAGGCGTGACCTTTACCTTGGCGAGGTGACCTGGGGCGTGCACCTGTTTCCGGATCTTACTAGGCATTATGCACACCTATATGATATGATGTCGTTTGTATCTGGTTCTTACTCGTATTTCTCTGGTAGAAGCATCTGCTCCACTGAATACCACTACTTGCAATGCTGCCATCTTGTCCTATGACCTGGCGGGACAAGCCGACCAGGAACCTGTCAGGTTCGTCTCCCTTGGCATCCAGGCTAAGTGTGTAGCTGACAGAGGACGCAGGTAGGCTTTGCGAACGGATGTGGTCCTGTTAGGAAACACCAACATCGTGCACATCTTAGACATCAATGACATCGATGTTTTCGCTCATTCATCGTCATTCAGTCATTTATTCTGACACAATCACAGACATTTTCTTAGAAATCACATAGTAGTCGTAACTTTAATAATGGACTTTATAGAAAGTATTGCAAGGCGTACCAAATCTCAAGGCAAACTAACTGCATTGATGTGAAATTTCTGAAACAATGATGCATCATGATTATTGCTGGCCTTGGAAGTAGAGATGTTCACCACAGAGACAGTAAAAGTAGTTGAGAATGACACACTGGCAGAAGAATGACCTCAATCATTTTCAGTTTTGGCAGACATCCAGGCTGTCGCAGAATCTGCTGTATGTTGTGTTGTGGTGCAGACCTGCCAGAGCTGGAAAACGAGGCCAGATGCTCGTAACTGTATATCATCAGCATACATGTGATACTGCAGGCTAAGTGGCTGATTGTGGAACAAGTGGCTGAATGTACACATAAATGAAAGAGGCCCGACAACAGATCCTGGAGGCAACCCATACTTGAAAGTACCAGGTGAAGATGTGATGCCTACAACTAGCACAGACCTGGTGCGGTCAGTCAGGTCGGACCACAACCAGTTTAAAAGAGTGCCAGAAAGACCGAAAATAACAAGAAGGCACTGCAGAAGGATGACATGGTCGAGTGTATCAAACGCAGCAGGCTGATCCAGCATTGACAGCAATGAGATGGTCTCAAGCACTGACAGTAAGGAGCTGGGATCCAGCCTTGACATTAATGAGCTGCGATCAAGCATTGACAGTAATGAGATGGGATCCATGGCGTAAGCTGATAGTAAGTCTTCCACCACTCGCACCAATGCTGTCATTATTTAATCCCTCCCTCATTCAGTCAGTCATTTATTCTCAAGTAAAATAATTATCCCAGAATGCTGACCTCAATATCACACTTGAACTTCATTTTGGAACCGCGGCACCAGAAAACGCTGTAATTGGCCGTGTCTCTCTCACGTGACCAGCTGAGGTAGATCTTGCTTGTGCTGTTCGCTGACGTGTCCGAGTCTACTTCCACCACAAAGAACCGAGGGGCAGCCGGCGCTGTACAAACATGGTAACAGTCAGTCCCTGTCGTCTGCAATACTGATTGTGTATAACATTCTTCTAATAACATATTATGCCAAGTGTTTGTGTGCATGCGTGCTCGAATGCGTATGTGTGTGTGGTGGTGGGGGGGGGGCGGGGTGCGCGTGTATCTCTCTGCTTCTATTTTGCTGTGTCCACCAAATCTCAAACCTCGCTATACTCTCCAAATATTAAAGACCATTCACGCGCTGTGACGCACTGTAAAACGACAATGCACTGTGACAACAGTCCGGGGTCACCAACTTTAAAGGTAAAACGACTTGGGTGGCACCAGTCATCTGCCCTGTTCTGCACTGTCAAAGTATTACACTTTCTTTCCCTCTCTCTGCTTCACAGGTTCGTACTGAGAAGTTTCCAGAAAATTAAGTCTCTTACTGTCTTTCAGATGGTTCAGACGGATGGCGGAGTGCGCCAGCGACAGCTGCCCTAACTCTGTCACGGCAAACAGCTGCACGGTGTAGGCGCGGGCTGCTGACAGGCGGAGGAAACACGACGTGTCTGCTCCGGTGGTGTTGTAGATGTCCACCACCTGGTCTCCGTCCAGGACTTGCAGGTGGTAGCTGCCAATAATGCTGTAGCGAAGTGGCTGTGGGATGGGCTGTGAACGACACGAAAAGAACTTTCAGGTGAGGACAGGTGAGTGGGAAAAGTGACATTATGATGTGAGGACAGGTGAGTGGGAAAAGTAATATTATGATGTGAGGACAGGTGAGTGGGAAAAGTGATATTATGATGTGAGGACAGGTGAGTGGGAAAGGTGATATTATGATGTGAGGACAGGTGAGTGGGAAAAGTGATATTATGATGTGAGGACAGGTGAGTGGGAAAAGTGATATTATGATGTGAGGACAGGTGAGTGGGAAAGGTGATATTATGATGTGAGGACAGGTGAGTGGGAAAAGTGATATTATGATGTGAGGACAGGTGAGTGGGAAAAGTGATATTATGATGTGAGGACAGGTGAGTGGGAAAAGTGATATGATGATGCGAGGACAGGTGTGGGAAAAGTGACATTATGGTGCGAAGAGAGACTGCTACTGTAAAAATAAAGTTGGACAGCCAAGTGAATGAAAAGAAAGTGTTTGATCAAGACATGGAATAGAGCTGAATAAATAATTCATATTTAGATATTCAGGATATTCAGAGAAACTTGACTAGGATAGGACACAGCATATAAGCTGAAAGTGTCACTGTTAACTGGAGTTTTTAATCGAACTCTTGATGTATTTGTGGTACAGCTGCTTTTTTCTGTCAAGAGAATCGTTTAAATTTTTTGTCTGTGAACTTCAGAGAAAAGTTAAAGGATATGGTTGTTGCGGTTCTTGATTGCTTTGAAATTAAATGATAGAAACCCTTAAAGCAAATCAGACCCAAGTGTATTTCAGCTACTGGAAATATTCTACAATGATGGCAGAAACTACTTCAGATTGTAATATGTCTGGTGGTACAAGCAAATATTTTAACATCATAATAATACGGTCTCTTTTTTTCTGAAACTCATAGGTGACCTCATGTACCTGCCAATAGACGATCACGTGACGACAGTCCTCGACATCGCACGACAGGTTCGTGAAGCAGCCGACACACATCTCAGGTGCCACTTCAGGTACTGTGACAGAGACAACCCAGTCAGCAAGGACTGTCGGTAACTCAACACTGTCTATGGCCTGAGGATATTAAGAGACAGCTAAGCTACCATCTGGTGGTAACACTACTACCATTGTTTATCGTGTGAGGGTAGTGCCACCCTGTTCCCACAATCCCGTAACAAGTGTCTCCAGGCAGCACCATTCTAAACACACTGACAGTGCCACGGGAGTGCAACCGCCATTCGTCCTCGCCACTGTCACTCAAAGTCTCCTGATAATATACAGAGAGCTGCGAGGACATTAGCCTTCTACACAAATACTCAACAGGTGAGTGTGGTATCGTTGTAAAGTGCCCTCGGCGACAACTCACCCGCCTGACCAGTCCGTTCGATCTTGTACTGCCAGTCACTCTGGTACATGGACTTGCCGGGGGTCTTTGGCCACACGGCCACCCTAACAGTGTACTCGGTAAATGGTGTCAGACCACACAAGAGGACCTCTTTTGGCTTCTCGTCATCTTCTGTCACATTTACCTGTCACACACAAGCACACACGTGAGCAAGAGATAATGTCAGAACGATAGCATCCATCGGCACTAACTGCATGTGCGCACACACATACAGAGAGACAAAAGAGTAGTCATACCTGGTTCCAGACACCCCACTGCCACTCGGACTGGTACTCGACCACCGCCACTTTGGAGTGGCACGACGGATGAGACCAGGTAAGCAGAAGGCAGGTGGCATTCCGAGCCTTGCTGGACAAGTTTGCAACAGGGGCAGGCTTCACTAAAATAGTACAAAACATTCATGATAACAATTAAATCTGTCCATCATAATAACTGGGAATGTTTTACCCACCATAACTGCACTATTAACTCACCAATATTACTGGTATTTATTGTGACAACAGTGGATGTCTCCTTTACAGACTGTGTGTGATCCAAGTAGCTCTTGACCTCCACAGACATGATGTAAAAAGCACCTTGCTGGAATCCTTCTGGACCATGAACCCAAGTACAAGATGTTTTGGTCTGAATTGGGCAGTCATGCTGTTTCCCGCTGAAACACGGTTAAAAAAAAAAAAAAAAACAGTGGCAGTGACCTCGTACACTTACTAAAATTCAATCGAATTTTTGAAACAATTATAAAATATTACACAGATGACAATTGAAATGCAAAGCCTACCCCTCTCCCTGTTTGATAATAATTACGAGGTAATTTGTGAAGCAAATAACATAATTAAATGATAATTGTCTTTCAGAGATAATAACACTTTGTGACTTAGTAATGGAATAAATTTAGATAATTTTTTTAAGAATAAGTATGCTCTTTACTAACTGCTTTTGTTTTGGACTGATCAGATTCTTCTATAAGAAAGATAATTATCAACTGCTAATGCACATTACTCTAATTGTCATAATTACAATTCGTTCTAATTAAGTTGTTGGATAACAGGAACAGGACCATTGCTGTGAACATTAGCTTTAGCTGTGTCTGTATGAATGGAAGGTGTTGGATAACAGGAACAGGACCACTGCTGTGAACATTAGCTGTCTGTATGAATGAAAGAAGGTCGATGTGGATATCAACAGACATGCCATCTGCTCTACGGTTGCGGGTAGCAATTACACCCGAGAACAGCCAGGTATTCATTGGCTGAAAGCAAGCTGGGTTTGTAAGCGATCCTCCAGAAAACATACTTGTAAGCTGTCCTTCGGGTATGATATTTTATCTCCGTGAAAAAAATGATGTGATATAGTTGGTGACGGAGAATACAAGGTGCTCCATGATGTTAGATGTTAGTTTTGATATGTTTACAGACAATATGTACGATAGCATGGTGCGTCTCCGAGTACACGACAGGAATTTATCAAAACTATATTTCTAGCCATGGATGGCTGGGTGTTGGTATTTTTGTGTGAAGTGAGCTGTTGTGGCTAATATTCTAAAGAATGTCTCTAGTTTTGAAGTAAAATGGAATGGCTCGAACTTCTTGAAGCTTCAAGTTTGATGTCGTGTAGTATATATTCTTGATGAACTTCAGTAGACCATGACATGTCTTCTTGAATAACAATCAGAAAGGATGCAAAACAAAACAAAAATAATCAGCTTGCTCTTGCTTTGTTTGTGCTGATAGACTTTATCTACATGAACCACGTCTGTGAAGTTATTACTTTCGACGTCTGGATTCGACACCAGTTGTAGTTAGCAAAGTAATTAATCAAAAGCGATTAATCAATGACAGTAACCAGTAATCTTCTGACTGTCATTATGTGAATGTCAGCTGTTAACACAGCGGGATTTCCCTGTGAGTAGTATATGCTGCTGCTAGTTAAAAAATTAAATACTGAAAATGCAAATTTATTATGGTAATGAGTCACTTCCATTATTATGTTAATGAGTCACATCATTTAGTATGTTAATGAGTCACATCATTTAGAATGTTAATGAGTCACATCATTTATTATGATAATGAGTCACATGCAATGTCATCATCTTAAATGATCGCAACTGAATTTTCACCCGCCTGTTAGATCAACGGTTTATTAGTGTCCTGCCGTTAAACTGCTATCAGTAGTTAATGTTCTTATTAATTTTGGCAGTGTACTTAATGTTTTCATCATTCAGTAGTTAGCTCATAAATAAAAAGGTAGTCAAAATATCATCGTAATTATGAACCAGAAAAGGACTACGTACAAAGCAGTTGATTTTCGAGGCAAACTGCAACAGTCATCATGCATTTATACAACACATTATAACCTGCGACTACAGCATCAGCGGTGCTCAGTGCAACCTCGATGATTTTTAAGTTAAACAAAAGTAGACAAGGACTACTGAGATGGCATTACAGACGACCTAAGTGACTCGGGTTCCAGCCCAACCGTGACCTTTCACCTTTATCTCATTCCCTACCTCTACTGAAAACATAAAAATTAGCGCTTTATGAAAATGGGCGTGAAAGTACATAAAAATTGATAATTCATGAACAAACTGGTATAAAGCAAAAATATATAAACAAAGGAAGACATATAACACGTAATGTATGGCTATCAATAATTTAAAAATAAGAAACACCATGCAGGTGCGTTATGACTGCATAATGAATAAATAATAACAACAACCATATTTATTTTAGGATACCATCCTGTCTCGTATAAAGACTGGATAGCCAGGTTTCTGCTGCTGAACCCTTTTAAAAAGATATCTTAAAACTATCTATCTCAAAACGGTCAAACAGGAGGCAGACGAAAATTAAAGAGATAAAGCAGAGAAGTGTTTAAAGTGGTGTTAAAAATAATTCGCGACTGAAGCAAGTGGCGAGCGGATGGACATTAGGACAAGTAGGCTTTTGGGAGGACTTTGGATCCCACAAAGATGGCCAAACTGCATGGTGATGTGATTGTTTTCAAATAAACTGAAATTGTTGACTGCATATACAAAACAGTGTTTATTCGTAAATGTTCACAACAATCAACAGGTTTTTCAGTGGCATGGTCGTACTCGAAGCGAATGCTGGATGCAAAAAAAGTCCTCAGTTCTGAAGAATACAAACCCATCGAATTAACGGCTGTAAAATCCAAGATGAAGGGAGACTGAGTACTTCCAAGGAAATGACAGATAAAGTGGACGAAGAAAGCTCGGCTCACATTACAAACAAGCAGAAACAGCAGAAAAATCGGGATGGTGTAAAATTTAAGGATAAAAACATTAAATATCAGTCTTTTGAATACTCTTATGAACGCACCGGGAAAAAGTCCATGCAGACGGACTGGCCATCGAATCTTAATATCATACTGTGGTTGACTGTTTACTTTCCGCGCAATTTTCACGACATAAAAAAAAATCTGTAAATATACCGAGGACTTGGATACACCTTCAACATCATCACAGGCTTTCTTTTGTTGACATGCGCACGCACATTGGTCTTTTATTGTTTGTGTGTGGGTGGGGGCAAGGGGTAGCGGTCGCTGTGTAGAAGTATTTTGTAAAACAGTATATTTAAGTGTAGTATTTATTTACATATAGCTCAATATCCCCAGGAATTTTTTTAGGCTTGAACGACAAACTGCAGGGTGGCCTGTGCTTCACCCATAAACACCCCGACTTAAGATAAAATCCCACCGCGGACCTTCATCTACTGGATAAGTGTCTCAGGTTTATATTCGGTGTAAGTCTCGGCTTTTCTTATTAGCGATCCCGTGTTTCCGGTTCCGGTTTGCTGTTGCGAAGAGACACGGACCTTCATTTAATTTTAATAATGGTCAGTGGTTTGCAGACATAAATGGATTCGAAAAAAATGGACAGGTGAAAATTGTTGCATTGTTGGATGTCATACCAATAAAGCAAGTGGTCGTTATCCCCAACAAAAAGTAAACATCTATCCTCGTCGCCATCATAGCTTACAATACCAACCGACCTTAGCAACGGGGAACTTCCCTATTGTCGTCTGCTAGTAAATGGCGTTGTCGAGAACTCGGTGCTACCACGGACCTTCATCTGTGGCATTTATTAAATTAATTCTTAAAGTATAGGCTTTTTGTAACAGAATAATCTATATAATTGTTTCCAAAAATCAAAAACAATGTTTTTTTTAAAAAAAAATTGTTAGTGGTAGAGCAAGTCAATGGCATCTGTTGTGACGATGTTTTTATATGATAACATTGACGATAAACCCACAGGCGTTTTCTAGAAACAACCAAAATACATTTTACAGAAAATACTACTGTTGATTTTGCAATCAGTCTTCTTTAACAAGGTTCTTATGACAGAAAAGCTTAGTTACTTCTAAAATTTCTTCGACGTTAGGAAAACCCGCCATTTTGAAATCGGAAACGGAAGTGAAAACCTAACGTTAGTAGGGTTCGTTACAATTGGTCACTCCTATGATAGCGCAAAGAGGCAGCGAATGAGCGACACTCATCCATCTAGTAGATGAAGGTCCGTGATCCCACTAAACATGCCCACTTCGTGTCTGTGAGCAGTTCTGCTCTGCATTTGTGTAAATTAAACTAAGCAAGAAATGTATTTTTCACCCTCATACAGCGGCCACCATGCGCCCCATAACTTCAACAGCGTTCATGTCTCATTTGATAACAATGGCGGCTGGCCTACATACACATCACGTGACTTATTGTATTTTAAAAAATATTGTTGTTTACATGCAACAAGCAAAAAATGTCATCTACACTGAACAGTAAGTTTCTGTATTTGATGGTCTAATCGATCCTGGTTGTTGGTCATGGCTGAGGGTTGGGGTCCAACCGACAAGTGACCCCAGAACACATTTCACTTTGTCGTTAAGCAGCAGATACTAAAAGTTAATTCACTAAACATCTGCGCAGGCCTGCTAATTATTTTCTTAAATTAAACATAAATAAAAAAAAAGACCTTGTGATATTAATAAATGTTTTTCTTGGTGTCTGTTTGCTATGTCCATAGCTGAGTGAAGTTACTGGTAAGATCTGTGCAATGAGTTAGGGGCAGGTCTTGTATTGTTTCGTATGTGAATGGCGTCTTGTGTTTGACGTCATGCGTACGTCATTTGTTCGTCGTCATTTCGGAGAAGAGATGACGTAAAAAGAAGAGCAACAACAGTTCCCATGGACGGATGGGAAAAAAATAACCATCGAGATCTTCGTCTCCCATAACCTCTTCATTCTCATCGTCATCTGCGGGGGCTCGTCAAGCGTTGTGTTATGTGTGTGTGATATGCGTCGTGCAAGGTATGTGAATGGCGTCTTGTGTTTGACGTCATGCGTACGTCATTTGTTTGTCGTCATTTCGGAGAAGAGATGACGTAAAAAGAAGAGCAACAACAGTTCCCATGGACGGATGGGAAAAAAATAACCATCGAGATCTTCGTCTCCCATAACCTCTTCATCCTCATCGTCATCTGCGGGGGCTCGTCAAGCGTTGTGTTATGTGTGTGATATGCGTCGTGCAAGGTATGTGAATGGCGTCTTGTGTTTGACGTCATGCGTACGTCATTTGTTTGTCGTCATTTCGGAGAAGAGATGACGTAAAAAGAAGAGCAACAACAGTTCCCATGGACGGATGGGGAAAAAATAACCATCGAGATCTTCGTCTCCCATAACCTCTTCATCCTCATCGTCATCTGCGGGGGCTCGTCAAGCGTTGTGTTATGTGTGTGTGATATGCGTCGTGCAAGGTAAGTGTATGTGCGTCATATTACAATCTGGAATCACTAAACGTTATTAACAGATGTAACCGTAGTCATTTAAAGCCTGGGGACATTTTTATCATTCATTCCTGTTGTAACGATGTTGTCTTCCATTGGTTCTTTTATTTTCAGCGCTGTTGCCAGGATTAAACCTGTCACTCGAAATCGAAACTGACGAATGGTGATGTGTTACTGTTAATTCAAGGAGTTTGGAGGGAAAAAAAGTCACAAAGAAAGCCATCAGCAGTTTCAATAGCCACCTCCTGTAATTAACCTGAAAGTCCTACACTAGCAGCTTCAAAGACTGAGAATACAGCGCCCAGCAGGTCGGAAAAAATAACAGAAGCAGAGTGCATTTACTGGCTCAAAGAACTCGAGAGGAGACCATGAGCATCGATCAAGAATTTAATGAAATCGCGCGCGAAAGTGCAATGAGTTTTTGAGCAATCTTGTTGAAAAATCCTAATCTGTCGCATCCTTTCTCACTTGAACACATTTCACCAAGCGTCCAAGTCGAAGATGAAGAAAAGTAAATGTCTTTTCCTAGAGAACAGATAAAGAACAGATGTCATTTCAAAGGAAAGCCCGATGATATGCAAAATGACTCTTTGATGAAATGAAATGGAACTTTTTTCTTTGTGCCAATAGGTTTTGTGTGCCTTTAGTACATCAAACCTGCTCAATAGTTTGCACATCTCTCCTTGTTACAGCCATTATGTTGCAATTCATTATCGTTATTATTGTGATCTTACGATCACAGAGAAAATCAGCGGTTACAAAAAACAAACCTATTTATAAACGATATTAGGGACAGAAGTTTACTGTCAGACATTTATTAAATATGGGAATGAAATGTAATATTTCCAAGTGTAATAAAGAAACAATTTAAAAATCCTGTTCTATACGAGGTTGCAAAGATGACGATGTTTTCAAAATAAGACCAATTAAAAATACAGAGTTTTATGAACGAAAATCAGGAAATAGTAGACCGTGAAATATGACATTATTTCACAATGACATAAACTGACTACATTTAGGATAAACACAAGTTTAATGTTTTCAGCAAAAATTAGAGAATGAGGATAAACACAATCACAATGCCTTTCTTAATTTGATTGTGGTATTAAAAATAAAACCCTGCACATAGGGCATCCGACATCTGTTTATGTCTCTACTGTTTCACAAGAATTAACAAGTTCCTGCTTCTCACCAAACATGGAGCAGGTTCACAAAGATATGAAACAGTGAGCCTTTCTCATCCACGATAAGGAAAAACAGTGCAGAACCTCACATGGTAATACAATAAATATAAAATAATGTCATCGTTATCATTTAGATGCATACTGAAAGAAACTGTTTAATGCATTAAAGGATTATGGTGGGGATGACACTTTCCAGAAAGGACATGAAGTAAACTGCATGCTGGGTATAACATTTCTTTTATCAGAAGCAGTGCTTTGAATTTTTTTAGCTGCATTATGCAGGTTGTAGTCTCCTGACCCTCCCCTTTCAGACAATTCAACCTCATCAGTGTCAACTCCGCTTTGCGTAAGTTTAAAATTATGGAGAACACAAATGCCAAAAATAACAAAAAGGATTTCTTTGCTATTGGTCATGTCTCAGTCTTTAAGCCTGCGATGAGCCCCTTTAAGGAGGCCTACAACTCTCTGCATTAATTCGGTCCGTGAATGTGAATACAGGATTTCGACATGTGTAGATATCCACTGTTCCTGAAGGGCACAATAATGTAGTTCTTTAGCGGGTATGCATACCCGCCTAATTAATCATATGTTTTGAGCGACCTTCCTTCGTCTGATCCCATACTTCAATACTCGTACTAAGGAATAATTTCTTGCTGCAGACTCTCTGAAGACGATAACACACAACATTTATGGAATTACCTCTATCTAAATCGATATTTTAACATTTCAATTGTTTCAAATAAGCTTAAAAGGTGCTTGCGTTATCCTCGTTATTCTGAATGGCAATACCGATTAACTTAGCTTTTAATGTGTTTTCCATATATAGCAATATCGAGGTCTTGCAGGGAATCCTTTTCTACAAATGAGATCACGGTCATAAGCCTAAATCCCTGGGTATCTGTATGCAGGCTCCACCTATTGCCCCCAAAACACGAAGGAATTCCACCCTGGTTTCTTTCTTCTTTTTTTTTTTTTTTTTTTTTTGCCACCTTTGGGAGTTTAATTCCCTGGGGCCATTGAAAAATGTCCCCTGAGAGAAAGATTGAAACCATTCTGTAAAATGGGCATTAATGTAACTTGGTACCCAGATACATAAACATACTTTTCAAAATGGAACTTAGGGGAATACGCTGAAAAATCCTGATAAAGCCAACCATTTGCTACATAATTTTGCTACTTTTTGAAAATTAAAAAAGAATCAGATTTTCTTATGTTTGCGTTTATCCTAAACCTGTTTGATCATGCGAGAAGCAGGGCAATCATTCATAACATTCATATGACAGGTAATATTTATAATACCTACATAAATATAACCCCATAAGAAGCCAGGATAACCTCTCATTTAAAACAAATGTCTGTAGGGAATTTTGGACTGAGTTTGGGACATTTAACGAATTTTTCCACAAAGTTCCTGATGGAGTTCTTCTAAGTGGTGTAGTAACCGGGGGTGGGGGGGGCAATAAAATGCTGGGAAGGCAAGAATGTGAACGTCGTTCATTGTCAGCATGGAGCTTGCCCCCCCAAAGCCAAGCATCTACCTACGCCACTGCTTCTATTTTCGTCCTCATGTTCAATCAAAATAGTGTTTCGAGTTTTGTCCTCGCGACCCTCATCGTCATCATCTCGTCCAACGATATCGAAAGCCAGCAGCGATTTTGAAATTCTAAACTTCCGATGGGCGCTGGTTTGACAGAAGTTTCTGGCATCTTGCTCTCCTCGTGTAAAGCAGCTAACTTTTCTCACACCGGTAAAACGCACCTCACCTAATGTTACCTATAAGGATGCTCACCTGGTGGTCCAGACAAGGGTGACGTTGACTTTGTCCAGGTGGTTGAAGTCTCGCCCGAGATCCCAGGTACATGTCATGTTCTCCCAGTTGTTGACAATGCAGTCGATGCTCTCAACCTTGACGGGGCGGTCTGAACAATGGGGAGAAAAAAATGACACGCACATTAAGCCAGACGGCTTTCGTCTCTGCTTATTCTAGTTACCCAGACTCTATAACGATTCACCAACGCGAACTGGTGTCTCACCTAAACCTACAACACGTTACACATTACACCTTACACAATTACACTTCCTTATGCCATCAATCAGACCGCTCACAGGTAAAGTATTTACATTCAGAAAAAGAATTAAATAATCTTGCACAAGTAATGTGTTTGAAAAAATTCGACTTTTTCTTTTTTTCATAAACTAGGCTTCGCCTGACTCTCCAGTCACCACACCGCAGCGTGCATCTCACGTGCACTACAGACAAATATGCTGACGTATAGATAGTTGGCACGCGCCCACAAACTCAGAGAAGTCCCCATATTACCACACCCTTCACGTGGTTGCGGCTCACGACATGATACCACTCGGCCACCCCTCGGTCACACCAACGTGATACGTACAACGCGTGTGTTAAAATAATAAGTACACAGCAAGCCATGATCTACAGGCTATATACCGTATATTAGTTTTTTTTACGACGACATCAACAGCCGAGCATAAAATCGCCAATCCTGCGGTCTCATCAACAACACGACACTTACAGTCGGCCAGCACCCGCTGTGAGCCGATGAACTGTTGTTCCCCATGCGTGCGATTCAGGATGCACGTGAAGAGCCCCTCATCCTGGGGCTGCCGAATGGGGTAGCGGAGGCGAATGGTACGTGAATTGATGATGTCGACGTATTTGGCCGGAACTACTTTGCCATCGCGGCGGAAGAAGAGACGCGTAGAGTTCTCCACTACGTCCCTCTTGGTCAGATTGCAGAACAAGGTCAGGTTATCGCCCACGAATGGACGAGGGTCGTCCGGGCGCAAAACTGCGTGCAAGTAAAGTGATCAAAAATAGATCATCTGCATTGATAAAACGATGGTGTGTGTTAGTTTTTATTTATTTAAAGTTGAAAGACAAAATACGTCTCCCCTACGACAAACACACTTGTGACTCTACTTAATTTAGACCAGATGTTCTCAGAGATGTATGTGTAGCTAATTCCCTCGACAACGGATACTACCAGCATACCTGACCGTCAAAAGATCGCAGAATGCATGATCATATATAAAATATAGCTACAGACCATCAGCTTTTCTAAATTCGTCTACCTCCTTTCTAATCTAATTAGAAGACACATTCAAACAACGCAGGTTAACATTTTATTGTGTATCCACATTCAAAGACCACAGGTTAAAATTATCATCTATATCTGTATCTTTATCAGGTATCAATACACATTCAAACACTGCAGGTTAACACTTTATCCTGTATCTACACACATTAAATGTACTCTGCCCATATCTGTGTGTGTGTGTGTGTGTTTGTGAACGAATGACCAGTCCACGCATGCAAACACTTTGCCCACCTCCATACGAGCTGGGGGAGGACTGGCCAGTCATCGGCAGGTAACAGGCCAGCAGGCAGGCTGTCACGAAGCTCAGATGGTGAGTTATCTTCCTCGGCCGCATCCTGCGCCTTTCCCTTGGCGTCTGCACGTGACCAACGCGCGCGCTCACATCGTAGGATCCTCGTGACCAGCAGGTGGCCTAGCGAAACAGCCGTCCAACTGCTCGGACAGGAGGATAACGGTTCATTTCCTGACTGCGCCTGTAGGTCGTAGAGGCTGTGAGGTCAGGGGGCAGAAAGTGAAGCAACCAGCAGCTACTCGCCGTTTACCAGATTGCTGTCGATGCTCCCAGATAAGGTCTAGAAACTTCCAAGACGGTTCCTATAGGCCAGCATCTGCTCACACAAAAACATGAGACAATCTTAGAATTTTATTTTAAAAAATTTAAATTTGTAAAGAATGCACCAAGCAGTAAAAGCTACCAACATCTGACAAAAGAACAAAGGAAAGCGAGGAAAGATCTTGAGGTCATTATATGAGAAATGATAATGATGCAAACAGAACAGATAATTTGGTAAACAAAGTGTACATTCTCTCAAAGACATTTCGGATCAGATTATCACATTTTGAGAATCCTGGAACAGCGACAGGCAAATGTTGGAGCCTAATGTCCTTGTGGAGGTGTTCTGCTATAATTCTGTTCCCAGTGCTTTCCGAAGCAAGGCTTTGTATGTTCCTTCATCACATAAAGAATTGGTAATTTCACAGGATGAGCTGGCAGCTGAGTCAGTTCTATGTATGAAGGGCTCGTGGAAACAAGTTGAGGTCGATATTGTGTGACAGTGCGAGCACATTATAACAGGAAGACTGTCTTTATGACATTCAGACAAACTACAGACAGCAAGCTGCAGACATTGTCTCGGCCTGGTTGAATCAATAGTCATTGTGTAGGCTGGCGGATTGAAGTTCTCGTGCAATGCGAGGCCCGGGCGAGACAATTGTAGGTCTGAGCCGCCTCTGACGACAGTTGTTAGACATGGTGCGGCCAGGCTGTAAAAGTCTCTGTCATCTAAATAAGTGCGGTCAGTTCTTGCCAAGGTTCGTGGTCATCACATGGTAAGACCTCCCCGCTCACCTCCACCCCCTTACATACGCAGATACTTAACTGACTTTAGTATCTGAAAGTTTTTAAACTAAAATCTGTTAGACTCACTTCAGATACATCGAGCGTCATCGTTACACACACAGTGCAACCTCCATAATACTATACTGTCAGTGTTTGAGGTCCAACATTTTTCAGATATTCTCCAGATCAATCTTCCGAAACCTTCCGTAGTGTATCATCCGGGTATTTCTACTCGGCATTCACGGTGTTGCGGTACGTCGTCGCAGTTCACGTAGGTTCAGTTTGCTGAGGGGCCGTAGTCATGAGGCGAGGGCAAGTCGTTGCCCTGAGGGAATGTGGAAAACTCTAAGATAACTATCTTATTTCCAAAGTTATAAATCACTGTTCAGACCCCGCAGATGTTTTACAAAATTATAAACCGTAATTATAAAATCGGTAGCAAAGGTGTCCTGGGGTCAAAAAACAGGAAGTAGTGTTCAGGGCGATTTCCACACCGCTTTATAACTTCGGAAACAATATGCTTTTCTTGGAAGTTGTCATTTTGTTCTGGGGGAAATGACTTACTCTCGCCTTATACCTACGGCCCAAGGTGGTTCGGTGCAATGCAGCCCTCAGTGGCGACTACTGTGGGCGAGTTGTCGAGCTTGTTTTCCAACTGTTTGAACGTTTTAGGGGCGAGTTGTTCCAGTCCACTCGTCTTATCATCTTTGTTCTCGAATGTTTGTATTCCACAATACACATACTGTAGGGCAGGGAGATCCCCGACCTTCCTGCAGGTGTCGGGGATGACAACCAGATCTCCCTCCTCCTCCTCCTCGCTGTGGATGACCGCAGTACTTCCCTTTCTCATCCGGGCAATCACCTCATGCGGCCGGCCATGGTCCCGGCACTAGTACTAACACCAGGAGAGCTTCCACCTAAGTACCGCGGCTTCTGCAGCAATCTTTTCATTAATGGACCGGACTTCACCGGTCGTTCTTTCATTTGCACCGCTTCGCTCAGACACCGGGGTTATTCAGATGACTAGAAATGTATGAGCTGTCGGCCCTGCCTTGGCTCACTTTTTTCTGATTCGTCAGCCAACTCTTGTCCCTCCCCCCGCATCTTGATGGAGACCGCACGTGCGCCACGCATACTGGGGAAGACACGCAGCAGACTCCGCAGGTAATCACTTTACAAAGAGCATGGCAGGCTTTTGTTTTTCCATTTCCTGCCTTTTTGCTTGTTGATACAAGACGGATCGGAAATCTATCTTTTATTCTTCCACGGATCTTGTTAAATGTTGCTTTGGTCTGGGGGACTGAGGGAGCAGCTGCAGCTCTTGGGAGGTTTTTTGCGGGTTTTTTTTATGAGAATTGTCCCCCCCTTTTTGAGAGCTGAGGGGTCGAGGTTAAGTGGGGGATTTATGGAGTGTGGAGAAATAAGACCCAGTTAGCATCGTTATTGCGGCTGAGAAACTTGTTTCTTCGAGACTAGCTGTAGACACTCCTCTCTTGTTTCTCTTCGCGCTTGTGTGTATTTGGATTGTCAGACCAGGGAAAGTCTATTGTCATGTTGTTTAGACATTGTGCCTGACAAAACACATCAAGCGGCGTGTGAAAAACCACTCGACACACATTGTCTCTTAATTCTCATCATCTTCTTCTGGACCTTAATCCCTTTGCCCACAAGAAGTGTAACAATATGTTTTGCCCATTAGATGGACCGAGATAAATGTTGCTTACAGGAAAATGTCTTCTGACTGACCAGACAGGACATACCGGCTTCATCCGAGATACCGACAGGACATTTTGTTTTCGAGGGCAGCCATGACAAAATGTATCCAACTGGTGCCAACACATTCGTGGGGTAGACTTAATTCCCGCCTAGCCATTCTTCAAACTGCGCCCCTGGGCCCTGGAAATTATTCTTTGGACACGATTCATCAACACACATTCACCTGGCGTGGCACCGAAGAGCTGTGCACACAGACCGGCCCGGTCCCACAATGCCTATCTGCTGGCTGCCTGTCAGCCTGCCGTCTGTAGGTCAGTTGTCTGCGTTCGTCCGTGCGTTGTCTGTTTACGGCTGCTTGTTCCGGCCTCACCCCCGCCGCACAGTTATGTCAATAGTAGGACGCGCACAGATCACTGGCACGTGAAAGTCGCCACAGCGCCGTGAAACAGGCATTTACACTAATCCTGGATCAATGGAGCTCGGCGTGTTAATGACATCACGCACTCACAGACACGCATGCACGCACACTGCCCCACAGCACGAGAGTATACATACCGGCGCTCGCACGCAAACAAAACACGACAAACATTCGATGCGCGTGGCCCCACGAACACGGGTACACGCGCTCAGACACACAATTGTGTACAAGCACATCAACACGCATACACTAAGAATACTGTGGTACACAATCGTGTTTGTTCATAAACGCACGCGCGCTACGCAAACACACACACACACACACACACACACAAACAAGCACGGGATTGAACCACGTCCGCACACTCTCGCACGCATGAACATACGCACTCCAGAGTACTATAACGAGCGTACGCACTCATGCGAAAGACAGGTCCGGAGGGACGGGTGGGTACTGAGAGAGAAGTAGTTGGAGGAGTGGGCGAGGGTGGAGAGGGGGGGCAGAGAGAGGACGAGACATGCGCACGGCATCTGGCCACGCGGATGATGGCGGCAGCAGCTAGCGGCAGGGAGGTCCCGAGATCATTCACATAACGCAACTGTCGACCTGCCCAGGCACTTGATCGATGACTTGCGTCCGGACATCACAAAGAACTTGACCGTGTTGATTACATCATCCCCACCACCGCGCGCGCCATCTCTCCCCCTCCCCAGCACTCTTCCACCACCACCACTACCACAACCACCCATCACCATCCACAGCTGCCCGCGGGCGCCATCGTGCTACCATGGAACAACGGTTTCCACGCCACCCAGGACTCACGTGCAACGCGGAATCGACTCCTTCACCCGTGAACCAAGAGAGCCCTCGTTTCAGCAAAGGGATTGAATCCCTAGCGTTTCCTTCCGGTGAGGTGCCTTCTTCTCGTTGTAATAATGGAAATGTGGCGAGGTGTTTACAGATACTCGAATATTTCGCTGTCTTCACAGATTATTTTGAAAATATGGTAACAAGACACATTAGGTTGAAATAAAAATGAAGTTTATAAAATCTTTATAAAGAAACATGACAATAAACACATAAACATGTCAAAGAATGGCAGCCCATAAACAAGAAACTAAAACAGAATTAGGTCGAGGTTCGTCTACCTAGAGGCCATAGGGGCAGTGAATATGATGCATCATGGACACGGAATGTGGAAACGGAAACCTGACCCTCTTCTTTGGCTTTCTTTACCTCCCATGATAGCTTTGGTGTTACAGCTGGGTGGGTAGGGGGAGCCACAGATCCAAACAGTCGATGACACAAATGCTTAGTTTGCCTCTCTAAATTTGTCGAAATGTTTGCTCATAATACATTTTGTGGGGGGGGGGAGCTAATCAAATGACCTGAGGAGGAGATCGGACAATGCTGGGCTCGTGCTCTTACCTGAAAATAATCTCAAAGGTCAAGCTGGTTCGAGCGAAGCCCGCTCTCCGAATGTAAAGATAAGCCAATGAAAGACAGACTGCAGACACCAAACTACAAATAATCCTCGAAAATAACCATGCGATGTGCACAAACACAAAGTTTAGTCTTGCTTGTCAAGACGGGGGGCTTTGCTGCTGACAGGTCTTCTCCCCAGCCAAGCATCTCCTGCGGCCAACATCCAGGTTCCAGGAAATGCTCCATCACCGTTGCCAGCAGTGTAGACAATCAGTCTCTACTATCAGTCTTGGACAGACCAGGCCGAGCCATGACTACCTTGCAGCACGATAAAAATTATCAAGATAAGGCGAAGTGCTGCCATTTCGCGAGAATATTACAGCCGGCAGCCATGTCGGGACGAGAGGAGAGACAAATCTCTCTCGTCAACTGTGGTTCTTCCACTGCCCTCGCTACTTCAGCTTCATTCCTCGCAACTCGCACAGCTCCCCACCTCCCTGTTGCTGTCAGATCGCGTGGGAACTGGTTTGGTCTCTGTGTTGTACAAGTGGGATTTTTCTTTGGGGGGGGGGGTAAGGTGTAGTGGCACATGCGGGGGGATGCTGGAGGTCAAGTAGCGGGAGGGGAGGTAGTGGCGACCTGTGACGTGGCAGCAGGCAGACGACGGCGGGCCCAGCGGCTGACAGACGAGACGCGGTCCACACAGCGCCGCCTAGCGGTAGGCGTTCACGATGAGGAAGTCACACGCTTCGATAGGCCCTGACATTCAGCGACTCCAAAGGTCAGACAACCCTATTACCCACGTCTGTGTGAAGATGACAGCAAGAATTAGGTGCCAAGCCCGTCGAGGGAGACTAATCAGCTCCTCACCCCCACCCCTACTTTTCGCTCGGCAAGAGTCGTCTCTGTCACCAGTAAATCCCAGTCGTGGTTGAGGAGAAACCGTAGAGAGGTTCGGAGTGACGGTGGCTGGTGGGGGGGTCGGGGGGGGGGGAAAGGAGCGGTTTTCTAATGTCAGTTTTACGGCCGCTATTTGTCGCGATAATTTCTTGCGATCATTTACGGACTAAGGTGGCCTCCACTCTCTCCCCACCACCGCCCTATTCGCACCTTCCCTACTCGCCCTCGACACCTTCCAGTGACCACCGCAACACACAACTACTATCTCCATGGTAATATGTTCAGTACACACAGGTCGTGCGCTTTGAACCGATATACCAACGCAGCCCTTTATATGGCCATCAAGTGGCAAGCCTGCACAAAAACAGGGGGTCTAATCCGACGCCGAGGGAGGTAACTTCGGGAAATCAATCCCCTCTGACTGTCAATTATCTAACTAAGTGATTTTAACGAGTGTGCGCTTGATATAATTTTATTTACTTTTATTTTTGAATTGAATCACCCTTCTATTTCGCAGAGTTTAATGTAACAGTTTACTGGAATGCAAAACTGCTCTCAAATGATTTGGCTATCTCCGAAAACGATATTTAACGGCTTGAAAAAAAAAATCCATTCTCCAGACACAAGCCTGCAAGCATCACTGTACCCAGACACAAGGTCCAATGTAAATGGATTCCTCTGTGTCGTTAAAGCAACAGCCAATGGGTTGGCCCGGCACCATGTATTAATTTAGCATATCCTCGGTGCCACTGTTTATCTCTCTTTCTGCGGAATGGCGATGTTTGTAAGTCTGCATGTGGAAATCAGAAGTCAGTCTCGGTTACTGAGCCCCGAGTACCCGGGTATTAGGAGCGATTTGGGTTTGTGGCGAACCTTTAACATAGTTGTTGTTTGGTCGCTTCCCTGACTTTTGGCACCTGTCTAGATCGAATGACCAGGATTCACCGCAGAACTCAAATAATGTCAGTATTCCCTAGAGATGGGCTTCGGCCTGAGCGCAACATTTACGGTTTTCCCATCAGGCCATGCGCCTTGTGCGCAGCGAAAAAGGTGTGAGTGGCGCACGTGGACACACAGGCTTACAAACGGGCGCGTGCGACAACACACACACACACACACACACTTTAGTTTCCCATTTCTGATTAATCTGTTGAGGATACTGAAAAACACCACAGTGGTCGGTGGCCTTCTTTGTAGTAAGCAAAGCCAGATCGCGTGTTGTAATTACAATAATGGACACATATCACTTGAAGGCCAAGGCCAACATTCTAATTATGATAATGGACAAATATCCCGTAAAAGGCAAGATCAGTATGCCCGATTACCCATT
Organism: Marisa cornuarietis; assembly: GCA_004794655.1. Taxonomy (NCBI): domain Eukaryota; kingdom Metazoa; phylum Mollusca; class Gastropoda; order Architaenioglossa; family Ampullariidae; genus Marisa; species Marisa cornuarietis. Next base: position 312,405 of record SMMW01000032.1, on the reverse strand, counting down.
ACCCTAATGAACAAATATAACTTAATGGCCACAAAATGATAAAAGCCTGTTACAACATCGTTTTTCAAATTGTGGTCGGCACACATTTTAATTTTCCAGCATCAGGGCTTCAACATGAAAACGACTCAGACTATCCCTGGTGCATGCAACCTGGCACTATGGCTGCTCTCTCGCTAGCTACGGAGTCACAGGGTGAAACAATAAAATGACACGTGCACAGATACCCACAGATAAAAGCGAAGAACACAGCGGAACGAGCCAAATGCAAGAGCACTGGCGCACAGAAGCCCGCACACGAGCGGTCCTGACGAGGGCGGGAAAGGAACAAAGAGGCGATTGGCTTTGACAGCAGCAGCCGCAACGTCTGCGCTATCGTGGGTCCCAGGCGAGAAGAAAAAGCAGATTACGACAGACGGAGAAATTGTGGGGTCTGAGAGGGAGGGGACTGGTATTTCGCTTTGACCTTTTCTGTTATTTAATTTTTTTTTTTTTGGTTAGGTGTAATTTTTGTTTTTAGCTTTTCACTGTTTTTTTCTTATTTATTTTACCATGTTCACGATTTTAAATGTAAACAACTCACAGCTAAATAAATATAATTCTTTCATTCTGCTTCCCTACTCCTTTACAGCCTTTTCTCTTGCAATCTCTCTTTTTCCGTTCTCACAAACAATCGTGCGGGCGCTGACATGCAGGGCAGCAGCCACCCACACACACTCCGACGCTCGAGCATCGCACAGACAAGTATATTTGTCCGGCTAGCTTCCCAGGAAAACCAAACTTCTGGCGACTCTTTTACTGAGGAAATGGCGAGGCTGCTATTATCTTGCAGCGAGATGCAGATGCCAAACAGACGCTGGAGCGAGCCTCAAGAGTCATATTCATTACAGGCGGGAGCTAGCCTCCCCAGAGTCAGTGCGTGAGTCAACATGGCGGCTATCACTGGTCATTGATGAACTGTTGGCTAAGTCAACAATCCCTGATTTCGGCAGCCGCCTGTTCACAGCGATTCGGTAATATCCTACAGTCTGTTCCTCCTCTCCAGCATTCGCCAGAGTTACCAAGCCTTCTAAACACTATCTTCTTAACATCTCCACTTACTCCTCCCGCCTCCTTGTTCTGCTTTATCGTCTGCATACTTCCCTTCAAACCCTCTGCCACTAACATCATCATCACCACCACCACCATCCCCCTTTCACCCACTCTCGGCTTCGTCTGCTTGTCAAGTATGAGGAATGTTTGCCGCGGACTAATTGAAAGCCGAGAAACACAGGGCTGGCTCCTGTTCCCTTTCTGGACCATGTGTTTGAAGAGCTGCCTGTCATGACTGCTGATAGAAGAGGACAAGATCCGAGTCTCACAAACGCAGGAATTACTCTGTTGCCTGCTGCTTCACGCGCCACGACGCCGCCATGTCGTCCGTTAAGCCCCTGCTAGCATGTCCCTCCACGTTCAGGTGGATTCTTCTTCGTAACACAAATCCCGTACTGATAAAACTACGACAGCGCCCATACTTTATACAAATTACAGTTTCTGTCAGCATGCACATCAAGCACACACTGCATGAAAGGGTTGGATTCGGGTGGAGGGGGGAGAAATTCACGTGCCCTCGTTTCAAAGTAACGTCCCCGGGTTTAGACTACTCTAACTGCTTGTCTAACTCTGACTTGATTGATGGCTCTCCCATTCTCCAACCAGCTTAGGGAGCTCGCTTTCAAGCTACAGCTAGCTGCCTGTTGCCCTTTTCATTTTTTGTTTCTACTGCGACATCTACTTTACACATGAACGGTTCTTCTCCAAAACAGACTGAGCAGCACCAGCATCGTTAACAAAGCGAAAAGGAATTGGTTAACAACAAGTTTTAAAAGCAAAATATTAACATTTCTCCCCATGTGATATCGTCGTACCTTTACCCTCTCGATCAGGGGCCAGTTGCACAACACATTTTTAATTTCAGACACTTTTAGGCCTTAAATCTTCTTAGATAATCAGTTAAAGTGCACATCACAAGTTTAGAATGTTTAAAACTAAAACTGCTGTAAGTAAGATAAAGTTGTTTAAGTCTGACTGTCCGTCCTGTCAGTACAATTTTTTGTATGTTTCTGTGCAATGCATCAAAATGGCAGAGAAGAGATTTTGCTTCTTTAGAACAGTTTTAAGGTTTAGAAACATGTTGTGCAACTGGCCCCATGCCAACAAGAAGTAAAATCAGAAAAATCCCCAAATAATAGTTTTATCATGAAACTGCTTACACCATAAAATCAAAGCACGGACTTTTCACCACATTTGCAATAACCGTTGTGAACTCTTTTCCCAGCTCTCTAAGCTTTGACAAGTATATTCAGTTGCAAATGGCTCATACTACATAAGTCGACGACACATTATGAACACCCGAAATCAGTTGGTTGATCTGGGTGTTGCTCACCCCACCTGGAAGCGTCCTACACTTTCGCCATCTTTGGCAGTTGGTTACGACTTGTGTCACGCTCGGCAACTCCGAGTTTACGAGAGCATTTCCGTGTCAAGGTTGGAGGGAAAACGAGCGGAGCGCGCAGAAAGGTCGTGGAGACGGTGGACTACTCGCCTGTCGAGACGGTGCTATACATCAGTGCCACTTGACTGCTAGTCGCCGGTGTCCTCCCTCTCCCCCATTCAGTGAGGAGGGGAAAGGGAGATTTACTGCTACGGTCTGCGCTGCCAATTGCAAAATGGAACGAAAGGGCTTCTTGCTCTGTTAACAGCCTTAGAGTTTCGTTCCCTCGGGTTTACGGTACAGCGATGTGCCGACCTCCACAACGTGGACAACTCAAATGCCGACAGTCGAACTTCGTAGGGCGAGACAGCGGGCAGAATGTCCATCAGATCGTAGCAGGTCTATATGGATTAACAGGTCCCGTGACCTACTACATAATCAAGACACTACCATTGCAACTAAAAGATGACAAATCATAAGTCAGAAGTCCTACAGAGTATCGCTGAAAACACGCATAGGAATTAAGATCTCCAAATTCTTGGGGTTGGTTTTTATAATTTAATAAAAGCTTCCATCCATGAATGGTTTTTACACTGATTTAGGATCAAAGGGAGGAAAGCAGAGTACCTGAATTTCCCATGGTCACCTTTGGTGGTGGTGGTGAAGGGGGGTGGGAATCCTGAGAGAAATTGTACGCCCCCTGAATCCAACAGTGTTAGCAAGCTAATGTTTTACTTTGCTATAACATCGCCCCCTACCAAAGCCTGTTGTTGTTGTTGTTTATTTAGTTGGGGGGAGGAAACCGGAGTACCCGGAGAAAACCCCCGCCGCCCAGCCCTGCGAACAGGTGTCACATACAGAGAGTGTCCCGAGACGAGATCTGAACCCTGAGCCGCTCACTGCAGTGGTGACAAGCGAGTGTTTTAACCACTACACTACCGGGGGCCCGTGAACCAAAGCCTTCTCAATTAGGTTGTATAAAAGCAAGATGCTAATTAATTGCATAAGGTTTTAAATAGTAACTTAAAGTTAACCCACATCCATTGAGTAAAATTAAAAATAAACAGACTTTTGCGAGATGACCGCTCTAGTTGAATGTCACTCTTTTTTGTTCGACAGTTATTAACAATGCACCCCTCTCAGCTGTTCCTCACCAGCACGTGACCTGCATGCTGCAGAGAGACAACTCTCGCTTCCTGAGAGAAGTTAACTCCCCTTGTTTAAAAAAAAGCCGCTTCAATACAAACACAGGTTAACATGTCTGTCAAAAATGTTATCGGCTACTAGACTGGAGCAGACTTGTATGCCTGATGTCAACTGTTATTACACAACTGTTGGATTAGACAATTTATCTTTCAAACCATCGTCTTTGTTAATGGAATCGTCGCCATTGTAGTCCCGTTAGTCAATGCAAACGATCCACCCTAGTTTCCTTTCCGCCACATCACCGTCAACAGCAATGATAAGGCTTATTTATTGTTCAGTGTTTGTGAACAGATTTAAATAAATAATTATTTATTGCGATCAAAATTATTCATTGTGATGAGGCTTGTACATTGTCTGTGATGAGGTTTATTCATTCATTATGATTTATTATGATGAGGTTTATTCTTTGTGATAAAGAGTATCTACTGTTTGTAATAAAGTTTATTCATTGCTTGTAATGAGGTTTATTGCTTGAGATAAGATATGATTATCTATTGCTTTGAAGAGGTTGATTCATTGCGATATGATTTATTCATTAAGGTAATTAGGTTTATATAGTTTGGAATGAGGTCTATTTATTCTTTGTGTACATTACATTGCTTGGAAGCAAGCCATAGCTTGGAAGCAAACAACTATTGCGGCCGATAAAGCCGAACGTTACCCATCCCTCTCTTCCTTCCTTCATTTTCTAAAGGAAGAGAGTGGGCAAGGTAGGCGCACAGTGGTCAATTGATTTTTGTCACTTGTCTCATTTTTTTCCAGCAATAATCTCTCTCCCTATCTCTCTCATACACCCTGTATATTGACCCATCTTCGAGCCACTACCAGATAGACTGTAGCGACTAGCATCGACTAGTGCTGTACCGCCCTTATCTTCAACATTGCGACCGACAGGAAGCTTCCCTAGAGACCGACTTACTCGCAGTGAACCCTGCAGGCAGGCACTATACTATATTGATGTCTGTCTATCACTGCAGATCGACATGCGTGCATAAGCTGTGGTTTTCTTGAAATGTTGATCTCTATAGTTATGTAACAAGCCTCCCTCCTGGCCATCAAGCATAGTTTGTATGTGAAAGGTACAAGGCGGTGGTGTGTGTGTTAGTTTTATTGTATCTGGTGTATATGTGTTTGTTTTATATATCGTATGCATAAAACTAAGTCTATCATTATCATTTTATACAGAAATATATTCATGCTTCCAAAAAAATTTCTGACCATCTTTCTCCTCCCTACCTTTTGGCACGAACCCTAAAGCCTGCATGCACTTTGGCATACACTGCTTGGGACGGGCGGCAGTCAACCACAAAGTTGGAAGAGAATTGAGGCTGATGCTCTGCCCCTGATGCTGTGTCACAAAATCTGGCCCAGGTTTCGCAAGCAGGGCCAAACCAAAGGTTGAAGATCCTGACCAGATGACTGCACTGCACTCCAACACGAACAGTTTAACAAACTTCAATGTAACAGACTGCGACGCCTGCACTCGGCGCCCGAAGAAACCAGACGGGTTTTGTATACACGGCACAGTCTCGGCAGCTTGGCAACCACCCGGCTGCATCTTTGTCCGGCTGCCACCCGACCAAGCAGAAACCGCTGTCTGGAGTAACGGAGCGATCCGTTTCCAAGACGCCGGACCGTGCCCAGGACAATCCAATCTAAAAAGCAAATGAGGCTCGAAACTTACCGGTTCCAGAACTTTCTGCACGCTAACATGTCATGAGAGAATGGAGGTGATCACAGCTGCCACCTGACGAATAGTGTGGCTGTGGAGTATCACAAAACAAGTTCACTGAATGTGACCTATCAACTTACTGAAATGTTTGTCAGGATGACAATAAGAGGACATACTGTGGCTGGAAGATGTGTTGTCTACCGCATGGGGTTTGTTTCAGACCTTCGCTTTGAATTTCTTCTATTATAATAACTGACACTGAGATGTTTAAAGGGGTACGTATAATTATCGTGTAATACTACATTATTATATTTGTAACATTATATTTACTAGCTACATGAGGGTGACACAGAATGCTAGGAATGTCACTGTAAATACTTTTAATGTTTATGTAAATGCACACTGTAAGACAAGACTTCAGAAACAAAATCAGTACAACCTCCTTCCCCCCTCTCTCTTTCTCTTCCACCTACATCCCCTTCAGGAATCAAAGGTAGCAGAACTATTTTCTTATATCCAGAAATAGTCTGGCGTCAGGATAATGAGATACGAATTCATACCCTCTGGTGATTAGAATCAATACGCCAACGGGACCAGACGATGACCCGTCACTAAAGCACCCGCATCCGCAGACATACAGATATCTGATGGAAACTCCTCACAGAAATACCGTTGACATTCGGCACTGATCTCGTTGTCACACAAACTAATACGAGGCCAGAACACTTCCTGTAGACTTGCTGTCTGATTGGTCAACAACCCAGCTATTCACGCGGTCTTTATCGATGGCTTTTCTGCGCTAATCATGTTTGTCTACAGAGTGTGCGTGCCGGTCTCCAAGCAACTAAAGCATTGCGCAAACATAAACAATCTTCTTCAAAAATTTCCCTCCAGCGCATGAGACAGTTGTTTCCCATTGGGGTTTGATACCTGTTCTTTCATTGTAAACGGGATACCCGACGTGGGTATCTCCAGCAAACGGAGGGTACATTGTAAACGGGATACCCGACGTGGGTATCTCTAGAAAACTGAGGATCATTTTAAACGGGATACCCGACGTGGGTATCTCCAGCAAACTGATGTTACATTGGAAACGGGATGCCAGAAGTGGGTATCTTCAGCAAACTGATGTTACATTAAAAAAACGGGATGCCAGAAGTGGGTATCTCCAGCAAACTGAGGGTACATTGTAAACGGGATGCCAGAAGGGGATATCTTCAGCAAATTGATGTTACATTGAAAACGGGATACCAGAAGTGGGTATCTTCAGCAAACTGAGGGTACTTTGTCAGTTTATAAAAGCGGCAGGTGTGTTACATAGCGCTTTCGTAAAACTCGTTTTAAGTTTCCTATATTGACGAAGAAACTCTCGTTTTTAACCAAAGACTGGTAATATGGTGAAAAGATATTACTACAAGTTGTAGCTATTACATTATTGAACCTTACAGGTTTACGTATTCAACTGTGGTAGTTAGCCGACATACAACTGTTTTCAATAAGTTTAGAATGAGATCGTTTGTAACGGTGGCGACTCCAGTGCTAACAATATCTACAATATTTCAGTTTTTGATGGATGTAATAGTCGACAAAGCTCCCCAAACAGTCTGCCCATAACCATCTTTTCAAAAATGACCTCGCAAAGCCCGACATTTCAGTAGCAACCATCCCGTGCGTTTCGTCGCAATGGACATCTGATCCGTCTATAATGTATCAAAATGAGAATCTGTCTGGTAAATACCAATCATCAGACATCAGTCCTCCCGCCTGTTCACCATCTGTGTGGCCATCAACTGCGACTCTTTTCGGTCACTGATGCGGAGGACCATGTTTGGGACAAACCTAATTGTCTGTATCGTTCTTGCTGCTGGGTTTATACAGTCTGTAACCTCCACCCCAATTCCGATAGATATTCTTCCTTCAAGACACGTGCAAGGGCAGGCTCTGGTCCCGGCAATACCACGCCGATATAGACCACTGGACATGAGCCGACATCCTTCACTTTGGTCGGCACTTAATGGACATTACGAGAAGTTTGGGGGGAAAATATCCTGTAACACATTTAAATCAAACTGCGCAAAGTTCTCCCCTGTAGACCTGCATGTTTTGTGTAAAATAATTGCTTGACAATGGGGCTATATACCGTGCGATATAACACCGATTACTGAGGAACATTACATCTTGAGGAGTTATTGACCAATCAGAAAAAAGACTTTTATTTGCTGCATATTTTAATAATAAATATAAAAGTTAGCTTGTATAGCGCCGTATATATCCTCCCTTTAGGACGAACTCAAGGCGCTTCACAAATGACAGATGGTGTGACGTGAAAATAATGTGACGTCAGAACAAAATGACGTAGGTCCAGGTCATAGGGAAGCGTCTACACACAGCACCAACACAGTCCGCAGGCCAAATATCAAAGGTCCCACAAGTCGTAATACACTCCCTAGTCAATGTAGTCCCTAATAACACATCCTACACACAACACACATCACACTAGTCGTAATACACTCCCTAGTCAATGTAGTTCCTAATAACACATCCTACACACAGCACACATCACACTAGTCGTAATACACTCCCTAGTCAATGTAGTCCCTAATAACACAGCCTACACACAGCACACATCACACTAGTCGTAATACACTCCCTAGTCAATGTAGTCCCTAATAACATAGCCTGCACACAGCACACATCACACTAGTCGTAATACACTCCATAGTCAATGTAGTTCCTAATAACACATCCTACACACAGCACACATCACACTAGTCGTAATACACTCGCTAGTCAATGTAGTTCCTAATAACACATCCTACACACAGCACACATCACACTAGTCATAATACACTCCCTAGTCAATGTAGTTCCTAATAACACATCCTACACACAGCACACATCACACTAGTCGTAATACACTCGCTAGTCAATGTAGTTCCTAATAACACATCCTACACACAGCACACGTCACACTAGTCGTAATACACTCCCTAGTCAATGTAGTTCCTAATAACACATCCTACACACAGCACACATCACACTAGTCATAATACACTCCCTAGTCAATGTAGTTCCTAATAACACATCCTACACACAGCACACATCACACTAGTCATAATACACTCCCTAGTCAATGTAGTTCCTAATAACACATCCTACACACAGCACACATCACACTAGTCGTAATACACTCCCTAGTCAATGTAGTTCCTAATAACACATCCTACACACATCACACTAGTCGTAATACACTCCCTAGTCAATGTAGTTCCTAATAACACATCCTACACACAGCACACATCACACTAGTCGTAATACACTCCCTAGTCAATGTAGTTCCTAATAACACATCCTACACACAGCACACACCACACTAGTCGTAATACACTCCCTAGTCAATGTAGTTCCTAATAACACATCCTACACACAGCACACATCACATTAGTCGTAATACACTCGCTAGTCAATATAGTTCCTAATAACATCCTACACACAGCACACATCACACTAGTCGTAATACACTCGCTAGTCAATGTAGTTCCTAATAACACATCCTACACACAGCACACATCACACTAGTCGTAATACACTCCCTAGTCAATGTAGTTCCTAATAACACATCCTACACACAGCACACATCACACTAGTCGTAATACACTCCCTAGTCAATGTAGTTCCTAATAACACATCCTACACACAGCACACATCACACTAGTCGTAATACACTCCCTAGTCAATGTAGTTCCTAATAACATCCTACACACAGCACACATCACACTAGTCGTAATACACTCCCTAGTCAATGTAATTCCTAATAACACATCCTACACACAGCACACATCACACTAGTAGAAATACACTCGCTAGCCAATGTAGTTCCTAATAACACATCCTACACACAGCACACATCACACTAGTCGCAATACACTCCCTAGTCAATGTAGTTCCTAATAACACATCCTACACACAGCACACATCACACTAGTCGTAATACACTCCTAGTCAATGTAGTTCCTAATAACACATCCTACACACAGCACACATCACACTAGTCGTAATACACTCCCTAGTCAATGTGGTTCCTAATAACACATCCTACACACAGCACACATCACACTAGTCGTAATACACTCCCTAGTCAATGTAGTTCCTAATAACACATCCTACACACAGCACACGTCACACAAGTCGTAATACACTCCCTAGTCAATGTAGTTCCTAATAACACATCCTAAACACATCACACTTGTCGTAATACACTCCCTAGTCAATGTGGTTCCTAATAACACATCCTACACACAGCACACATCACACTAGTCGTAATACACTCCCTAGTCAATGTAGTTCCTAATAACACATCCTACACACAGCACACATCACACTAGTCGTAATACACTCCTAGTCAATGTAGTTCCTAATAACACATCCTACACACAGCACACATCACACTAGTCGTAATACACTCCCTAGTCAATGTAGTTCCTAATAACACATCCTACACACAGCACACATCACACTAGTCGTAATACACTCCCTAGTCAATGTAGTTCCTAATAACACATCCTACACACAGCACACATCACACTAGTCGTAATACACTCCCTAGTCAATGTAGTTCCTAATAACACATCCTACACACAGCACACATCACACTAGTCGTAATACACTCCCTAGTCAATGTAGTTCCTAATAACACATCCTACACACAGCACACATCACACTAGTCGTAATACACTCCCTAGTCAATGTAGTTCCTAATAACACATCCTACACACAGCACACATCACACTAGTCGTAACACACTCCCTAGTCAATGTAGTTCCTAATAACACATCCTACACACAGCACACATCACACTAGTCGTAATACACTCCTAGTCAATGTAGTTCCTAATAACACATCCTACACACAGCACACATCACACTAGTCGTAATACACTCCCTAGTCAATGTAGTTCCTAATAACACATCCTACACACAGCACACATCACACTAGTCGTAATACACTCCTAGTCAATGTAGTTCCTAATAACACATCCTACACACAGCACACATCACACTAGTCGTAATACACTCCCTAGTCAATGTAGTTCCTAATAACACATCCTACACACAGCACACATCACACTAGTCGTAATACACTCCTAGTCAATGTAGTTCCTAATAACACATCCTACACACAGCACACATCACACTAGTCGTAATACACTCCCTAGTCAATGTAGTCCCTAATAACACATCCTACACACAGCACACATCACACAAGTCGTAATACACTCCCTAGTCAATGTAGTTCCTAATAACACATCCTACACACAGCACACATCCCACTAGTCGTAATACACTCCTAGTCAATGTAGTTCCTAATAACACATCCTACACACAGCACACATCACACTAGTCGTAATACACTCCCTAGTCAATGTAGTTCCTAATAACACATCCTACACACAGCACACATCACACAAGTCGTAATACACTCCCTAGTCAATGTAGTCCCTAATAACACATCCTACACACACCACACATCACACTAGTCGTAATACACTCCCTAGTCAATGTAGTTCCTAATAACACATCCTACACACAGCACACATCACACTAGTCGTAATACACTCACTAGTCAATGTAGTTCCTAATAACACATCCTACATAACACACACATCACACTAGTCAATACACCCCTAGTCAATGTAGTTCCTAATAACACATCCTACACACAGCACACATCACACTAGTCGTAATACACCCCCTAGTCAATGTAGTTCCTAATAACACATCCTACACACAGCACACATCACACAAGTCGTAATACACTCCCTAGTCAATGTAGTTCCTAATAACACATCCTACACACAGCACACATCACACTAGTCGTAATACACTCCCTAGTCAATGTAGTTCCTAATAACATCCTACACACAGCACACATCACACTAGTCGTAATACACTCCCTAGTCAATGTAGTCCCTAATAACACATCCTACACACAGCACACATCACACTAGTCGTAATACACTCGCTAATCAATGTAGTTCCTAATTACACATCCTACACACAGCACACAAGTCGTAATACACTCCCTAGTCAATGTAGTTCCTAATAACACATCCTACACACAGCACACATCACACTAGTCGTAATACACTCCCTAGTCAATGTAGTTCCTAATAACACATCCTACACACAACACACATCACACTAGTCGTAATACACTCCCTAGTCAATGTAGTTCCTAATAACACATCCTACACACAGCACACATCCCACTAGTCGTAATACACTCCTAGTCAATGTAGTTCCTAATAACACATCCTACACACAGCACACATCACACTAGTCGTAATACACTCCCTAGTCAATGTAGTTCCTAATAACACATCCTACACACAGCACACATCACACAAGTCGTAATACACTCCCTAGTCAATGTAGTTCCTAATACCACATCCTACACACAGCACACATCACACTAGTCGTAATACACTCCCTAGTCAATGTAGTTCCTAATAACACATCCTACACACAGCACACATCACACTAGTCGTAATACACCCTAGTCAATGTAGTTCCTAATAACACATCCTACACACAGCACACATCACACTAGTCAATACACTCCTAGTCAATGTAGTTCCTAATAACACACACATAGCACACATCACACTAGTCGTAATACACTCCCTAGTCAATGTAGTTCCTAATAACACATCCTACACACAGCACACATCACACTAGTCGTAATACACTCCCTAGTCAATGTAGTTCCTAATAACACATCCTACACACAGCACACATCACACTAGTCGTAATACACTCCCTAGTCAATGTAGTTCCTAATAACACATCCTACACACAGCACACATCACACTAGTCGTAATACACTCCCTAGTCAATGTAGTTCCTAATAACACATCCTACACACAGCACACATCACACTAGTCGTAATACACTCCCTAGTCAATGTAGTTCCTAATAACACATCCTACACACAGCACACATCACACTAGTCGTAATACACTCCCTAGTCAATGTAGTTCCTAATAACACATCCTACACACAGCACACATCACACTAGTCGTAATACACTCCTAGTCAATGTAGTTCCTAATAACACATCCTACACACAGCACACATCACACTAGTCGTAACACACTCCCTAGTCAATGTAGTTCCTAATAACACATCCTACACACAGCACACATCACACTAGTCGTAATACACTCCCTAGTCAATGTAGTTCCTAATAACACATCCTACACACAGCACACATCACACTAGTCGTAATACACTCCCTAGTCAATGTAGTTCCTAATAACACATCCTACACACAGCACACATCACACTAGTCGTAATACACTCCCTAGTCAATGTAGTTCCTAATAACACATCCTACACACAGCACACATCACACTAGTCGTAATACACTCCCTAGTCAATGTAGTTCCTAATAACACATCCTACACACAGCACACATCACACTAGTCGTAATACACTCCCTAGTCAATGTAGTTCCTAATAACACATCCTACACACAGCACACATCACACTAGTCGTAATACACTCCCTAGTCAATGTAGTTTCTAATAACACATCCTACACACAGCACACATCACACTAGTCGTAATACACTCCCTAGTCAATGTAGTTTCTAATAACACATCCTTCACACAGCACACAAGTCGTAATACACTCCCTAGTCAATGTAGTTCCTAATAACACATCCTACACACAGCACACATCACACTAGTCGTAATACACTCCCTAGTCAATGTAGTTCCTAATAACACATCCTACACACAGCACACATCACACTAGTCGTAATACACTCCCTAGTCAATGTAGTTCCTAATAACACATCCTACACACAGCACACATCACACTAGTCGTAATACACTCCCTAGTCAATGTAGTTCCTAATAACACATCCTACACACAGCACACATCACACTAGTCGTAATACACTCCCTAGTCAATGTAGTTCCTAATAACACATCCTACACACAGCACACATCACACTAGTCGTAATACACTCCCTAGTCAATGTAGTTCCTAATAACACATCCTACACACAGCACACATCACACTAGTCGTAATACACTCCCTAGTCAATGTAGTTCCTAATAACACATCCTACACACACCACACATCACACTAGTCGTAATACACTCGCTAGTCAATGTAGTTCCTAATAACACATCCTACACACACCACACATCACACTAGTCGTAATACACTCGCTAGTCAATGTAGTTCCTAATAACACATCCTACACACAGCACACATCACACTAGTCGTAATACACTCGCTAGTCAATGTAGTTCCTAATAACACATCCTACACACAGCACACATCACACTAGGGCCACGAATTATTGTTGCCGTAGCAAATTGCATTGACTACTGTCAAAACATTAACTAAACCACTCCATTAAATCTTCTTTCCAAATAATCTCGGCGAAGAATCATTAAATTTAAAAAAAAAACCGTAAAAATATTCTTGATGGACAAGAAAGCCGATTAACGAAACTCCGCAAACGAAGTTCCAAAAGTATCAACAAGACATATTGCTATACAGCTATATGTCACTGTGTTTCCATCATCACAGGTAAGTTGTTCGAGAAATGAAGCAGTTTACTTCGCTCTCACCATCTGATGACAAGAGACACCAGTAATACAAGTTGCAAAAACAGCAGGTGGTTTTTCAGCCATCAACCATTTTCTAACAAAATGCAGCCGCGTTTGTGAAGAGGTGGGTGGTATGTCAAAGTTACCAGTAGAAAAAATGACAAAGATGTTTATGTATGAATGATTTCGTTATACGTTAAACTGAGGGCAGGTTCATGAAGCTTGCCGAGGCAAATCAAGAAAGAAAATCTTTGTCATATTCCAGGATCTTACTTCTGCAGAGGCTGTTTATCAAGAAGCTACGTCCGTTTGTGCAAATTGTCCTCACAATTTTTTTTTCAGATAGAATCTGGTATAAAGATTAAGTGATATAACCATTTTCTACTATCAGTTGTAGGGGGATTGGTGTTTCACATCACGGCAATCAGCCAGCCCTGTAAACAGATGCCACATACAGAGAAATAACAACGTGCCTGAGACGAGATGTGAACCCGGGACACTCAGCCTTCACTGTATTGGTGACCGTTGCGCCATTGGACCTCCCCAACTGACAGTGAGCATTTTAGCATATACAAGAATTATTCAAAGTATTCAGTTGGGTTATTTATTTAAACTAGGCCAGTAAACTGTTCATTATAAAGTGCATGAAAAATATACTGTGTCCACTCATGTGCCTCATACATCAACACATCCTAAAATAGATCAGTATACAAACCAGTTACAAATCTCTTTCCATATGTAAGATCATACCCGTAAAATCGCTAAACAACTGTCCAAAGACAGTTAATGCCTTAAATAGTTTATGCGTATTTGGAAATCTGTCCACTTTAACATCTTCCGTAAGATCAAAGTCCTTCTTTCAAAGCTGACCGTCTCCAAAGACTTCAAAAAATTTCAATGCCATTCTACCATAAAATTAACATGAATCTTCAGTTGTGAAAATTCTGAACATGTAAGATTTCCCAATGTTTCGGAAGATTTTTTTCCGTCCACAATATTTAGGGTGCTTTCGGTGCGAGAGCCAGCAATTAAACGGTCTAATATACACGCACGTGCTAACACGCACACACACACACACACACACAACACAGACACATCAACACAGACACGAATACACAATGCACGCACGCACGCACGAATGCATGTTTGCCCAGAGGTTTTAGGGAATTTTCTTGTTGCATTTGATTGCTTCCGCCCATGTCTGTGATCTTTCCCTCTATCACCATGCCTTCATCCATCACATACTTTGTAAAATTTTAAACTCGCCCTGTATCCCTGCAACTAAAGCCCCTTCCTGCGGAAGTAACTTGTACTGTGTTTTTATTTATTATTATTTAAAACGAATCGAGAAACCCTCACTCCCTCTTCAACCTTCATTATATTTTACAAACAGACAAACTCAAAACTTTGTAGAAACGCAAAAACTGTGGATTAAAGTCAACAACTATCAATACTTAAGATGACATTCAAGTCCCGAAAAAGCAATAGTGGCGACTGTTCATGTCCAAATCTCAAACAGGTGTGACAGTACCTGTAATGTACCTTAAACTACAAGGTGTGAGATCCCAGGCCGTTTAAAAAATAAATTGGTGGCTTGTGTGCCATTAGTTCGCTGCCATCCTTCGTCGTGCGGTGGATGGTCGAGGAGAAAAAAATGAAAGTTCGCTACATCCGCCTTCGTTACACGTTGGCTTTGACTGGATACATGGGGGCAGTGTGTGAAAAGTGAGTGGAAAGTGTGTGGGTAGTGTGTGTGGAAAGTGTGTGGAAAGTGTGCGGGCAGTGTGTGGAAAATGTAGGGGCAGTGTGTGGAAAGTGTACGGGCATAAGGTGGAAAAATGTGCGGGCAGTGTGTGTGGGAAGTGTGTGGAAAGTGTGCGGGCAGAGGGTAGAAAGTGTGCGGGCAGAGGGTGGAAAGTGTGCGGGAAGTGGGTAGAAAGTGTGCGGGCAGAGGGTGGAAAGTGTGCGGGAAGAGGGTAGAAAGCACGGACCTTCATCTACTGGATGAGTGTCTCTCATTCGTTGCCTCTTTGCGCTATCATAGGAGTGGCCAATTGTAACAAACCCTACAAACGTTAGGTTTTCACTTCCGTTTCCGATTTCAAAATGGCGGTTTTTCCTAACGTCAAAGAAATTTTAGAAGTAATTAAGCTTTTCTGTCATAAGAACCTTGTTAAAGAAGACTGATTGCAAAAGCAACAGTTGTATTTTCTGTAAAATGTATTTTGGTTGTTTATAGAAAACCCATGTGGGTTTATCGTCAATTTTATCGTATAAAACATCGTCACAACAGATGCTATTGACTTGCTCTACCACTAACAATTTTTTTAAAATGCATTGTTTTTCATTTTTTGGAAACAATTATATAGATTATTCTGTTACAAAAGCCTATACTTTATCAATTAATTTAATAAATGCCACATATGAAGGTCCGTGGTAGCACTGAGTTCACGAGAACACCATTAACTAGCAGACGACAATAGGGAAGTCCCCCCACCCCCGTTGCTAAGGTTGGTTGCTATTGTAAGCTATGATAGCGACGAGCATAGATGTTTACTTTTTATTGAGGATAACGACATCTCGCTTTATTGGTATGACATCCAACAATGCAACAATTTGCACCTGTCCATCTTTTTCGAATCCATTTATGTCTCCAAACCACTGACTTTCATTAAAATTAAATGAAGGTCCGTGTCTCATCGCAACAGCAAACCGAAACTGGAAACACGGGCTCGCTGATAAGGAAAGCCGAGACTTACACCGGATATAAACCTGAGACACTTATCCAGTAGATGAAGGTCCGTGGTAGAAAGTGTGCGGGCAGTGTATGGAAAGTGTGCGGGAAGTGGGTAGAAAGTGTGCGGGCAGTGTGTGGAAAGTGTGCGGGCAGTGAGTGGAAAGTGTGCGGACAGTGAGTGGAAAGTGTGCGGGCAGTGAGTGGAAAGTGTGCGGGCAGTGGGTGGAAAATGTGCGGGCCGCGTGGGGCAATAAAGGGAGCGCACAACATCTCACCAGACATTGGTGTTTCCCGCACACTCCCCTCGCCAGCTGACAGCCGCATCGATCCCAGGATGCTGCTAGTTGTTTATACGGTAGCTGGCAAAGACTTCTCAGTCACCCGCAAAGGAAAAAAAAAGGAAGGGAGAGATGAAAGAAAAAAAGTATAAAAAAAAAAAAAAACAACCAAAGGGAAGCAAATAAGGAAAAATAAGCTCTGAAGAATGTGGCGGCGCCACTGTTCACACGGCAGTCGCGATGTCGTTGAAGACCCCGGTGACGCGCGGCGGCCAAAGACGCCCCAGTAAGCCGCTTCCGCTCAAAGACCAAAATCAGTAAATATACATGAAGTCTGGGCAGGTGACAGACGACACCCACGTGCAGCGCAAACCACCAGGAACAGCAGCACTGACCCGCGGCTCATCAACAGTCATTAAAGGGAGATTACTGCTGCGTGGGAAGACCGCCAGACAGGCGCAAGAACTCGGGGGGTGTGGGTCTGGGAGCTGTCGTCCACAACAGAAAACGAGAACTCAGACAGAACCAGTTATTAAAAATTGCTGACTGCTCAGACCAAAACTACTTTAAAGAGGCCAAAGTGTGAACTGCACACTCAGCACTTTTACCAAAGCAATCAGCGATTGTTTCTGAATCGGAAGTCAAGACGGTCGGAGGAGTTTTGTGGATACTTTATCATCTCTCATGGACATGTCTGCAAACCTACTGGTCCATGTCCGTGTTTAACTTCTGATTGTTAAAATCCCGTATCTCGATGAATAAAAAACAACTTATGCAATATGACCGCACTGAAATGCAGAATATTTAGCACAAAAAATGATGGGATGAAAATGAGATATAATCAGCACAAACCTGAAGAGAAAAGAATGGCAAATTGACTTCCACATGCCACTAAGCGAGCTGTAAAAAAAAAAGCTTCACTTCTCACTAAACATCTTCTGTGTGTACGAGTATTGCCTTCGCAAGAAATACATCAGACTGTCTCTGTAGGGATGGAGAAGAGCTCTAAGGAAATTCTTTAGCCTGAAATAAAATAGGTGGCTTCATAGTGTCACCATGAACAATCTATTTCTGTGATTTTAATTACCTACCAACCCTCACATGTCCAAAAAGTAAAGCTTTAAAGCCTTTCTTGCTGGAAGTACATACGGGTAACGGGGAAAGTAGCATGTGTGATTTTATGATTTGGAAGAAATCGACAGTGGAGACAATCGTGTACACGACTGATACTGTCCTCAAACCTCATAAATCCTCGGTATCACCTATGTTGCAAGCGGCATAACTGTAATAACAGTGGTCGAAAATAGCCCCTGGCAGGCTTTTAGTCAGCATTCTGTCGAGTTGTAATGAAGGTGCTGAACCCATGGAGCCCGAAATAAGCTTCTCCCGACAAGATCTGCATATACTCCGTCTATCAGACAACTGAAATAAGCCCTCCGTCAGAGCGTTGCCCAGTGACCGAAGGATTGCCATGGCTGTGTTTAAAAAGAGAAAACAACATTTGGAATCTTGCCCATATGTGAAATAAACTTTCTAGCCAACATGATTCCCTGTAAGCACACCGTCGGCCGGACTAAAATATCCGAGTGTGCCAAATTGATCCCTGGGTAGCAGTTCTGTGATCAGCCGCTTTATGGCACCATTCTTCATATGCATCGAATTGTTCTGGCATAGCTGCCGAAAGGCATCAACAAAACCACAAATTTAAATTACATTTAGAAGCGTGGCTTTGTTTTAAAACATCAGGGATAGACAGCAGCCAGTAAGAGCGGTGGAGGTCCATTTTTCTAGAAGTCCTTTCTAATCATTTAAATTTGTGGGAGTACGAGTTTGTGGAAACAAAACTGTGTTTCGACTATTTTTGGCTCCTGATCCCAGTTCCCAGTCACGTTTACAACTCTGAAAACGAACTATGTAGGCAGGGGTGATTGGAGAAAAAGTCTCAACAGAACGTTGTCGAGGACAAAAGCTCGCGGAGCTATTGCGCGCCTTTCAACAGCACGACTTTGAAGAAAACCTTCTCAAAGAATTACCCTCGCAGTGAAGGCATCGACGAACTATCGATCACTCTCACCCCCCCATCTTCGCTACTTCCCAACCCCCAGCTCCCCCAATTGCCCTTCCGCATCAACGAGTCTGTTAATTATCTGCCCGGTAAGCTCTTTTGTCAACGGAATGAGGTCCTTTGTCGGCGCCGGCTCACCGATGTAGCTAAATGTAGCTCACGTGGTCTGAATGGACGTCTCGCCGCGCCATCAGCGTCAGCCATGCAGGCTTCTCATTGGGCCAATGATTGTTCACCAAAGAACAAGGTCGTCAGCTAAATATCTTGCCGTAAGCAAATGCAAATCGAGGTGGTGCCGGAGCTTAGCTGGTTTCTGACAAGGTATGATTGGCAAACTCGCCCTTGTGCCACACTGGCATATCAAAACTCTCCGTGTGTCTGGAACACTGTATCAATGCGGAGAACCCTCGCTCATGGCGAATAGGTGACTAGAACTCTCCTAGTTGTGTGTGTGTGTGTGTGTGTGTTCTTTGTTTGTTTGTTTTTTTCTCGCCCGCGTACAGCAGCATTCCGACCAGAAAGCAGGACGAAGGAATATTCAAGCTGTTCGTGACCGTATGAAGTCTTTGTGTGTGTGCGAAGGCGAAAACTTAAGCCGGATAAATGCGACCATAAATCAAGAAAAGCGTTTTAACCAAGATCGATGCCACAATCTTTTCAAAGGCAAGCGCTGAGCTTAGGAAATGGTAACAGCAGCGACATCTCAACGGCAACGAAAGTGCGTAATGGAGGTCGTTTAGTCCGAGATCCTAAGGGAAACGATTAAAACATCACAGAAAGTACCTCTAGAACACCAAAGTACGAGAAAATATGTGTGAAAGGGGAATTCCGTGCCATACTTCCGAGTTTACGGCACATAGGGACCACACAACGAAAGCCAACTGGAGAGAAAAACCTCCATGGCTATACACAAAAATATGTTTGTCTATGAAATTGTTCTGTGCGTGACGACGCCATTATAGTTCCGTTAAATAAATGTTGTTATCGTGGGTTTGGTAAGTAGACGAATATGACTGGAACGATCCATACACACAGGCACTGAGACGTATTACAGATGAATCCCAGACACTTAGTACCCAGAGACTTAATCCTCAAAATGAAATTTCAACTCAAGAAATTATGAAGTGAATGAAAAATTTAATTCAAATTAAAATAATTATTTCATCTAAACATCAAAATAAGTTTTACAATTAAAATAATACTTAACTTCAACATTTATAACATTGGGGGCATTTTTGAGGATTAAGTGTCTGGGGATTAAATGTCTAGGGGATTAAGTGTCGGGGATTAAGTGTCTGGGGATTATGTGTCTGGGGATTAAGTGTCCGGTCACCATTACAGATACCCTTTTGTAGTTAAAACTCCTAATATTTTCATAGGAAACAATCGCACAAAATCCTACAGTACTTTTTTCTACTTCACACAGTGAGGAGACAGGTCTGTGCGAGTTTCTACAACCATGGCGACCATGTTTATCCTGAAAAGTCAGCAGCAGCAGCAGTGATAGAGCAGAATACATTAACACAGCTTGCTTTGGATGTTGTTGGGTTTTTTTGTGCCAAGGGAGGTCATTCAAGAAATAATAAACTTCTATGTCACCTTTGCCAAAGCTGTAAAAGATTTTTTTTTAATAATGCGATCCCTGTTTTTCAGTCGAAAATTCAGACAAATATGGGATGAGGACTGTCAGATAAAACGGATGGAGAGGACACCGTGGCGAGGGGGAAATACAAGTATTCTGTCGGGCGATTAGCAATTAAGGGACTGAAATACCGCAGGGAACATGTGCATCAAAGATCGTAAAGCGGCGAAATTTCTCGTGGGCACTAAGCTCTCCTGCTCTGAATATTCATAGCTGGCCGACTTTCGTTTTATTTATTTTTTAATGGATTTAGCACCAAGCTGTAGATCGCTGCACACTGTTTCTATTTGGTGTGTGCTTCGGGAGGCGACAAAATAATGTGATTATGGTTCGCATTTCGGCCCCGCTGTGCCAGCTCGCCAATGAGGTTCTGGTGTGAATCACCTGAATGTCTTTCAAAGACACGCGTCCATCAGTTGTGGGTAGACAACTCACAAGGGACGCGCCAGACGGCGCTTTATACCAGCCTACTCGCTGCAATGCTGCAAAAGCCTCTTCTGGCCGGCGCAAAACTATGTTTCACGTCCAAACTGAAAAACCTTCATGAATATTTGATAAGTGGACTTTTCCACACTGGGACCCGGATTTGCCGTGGCCTTTGTAAGGTGAGTCGTATGTTGCGAGGAAAGTTCCCTGGGAGATTATTAAGTTTGGGCATGATTGAATGTCACTCAATTATCCAATCTCAAGGCAGGGAAAGTTGAGACGAATATTTTATATGTTACCCCACTCCTTTTTTAAGGGCGGAACAGAAATAAATAAATATCAAGTCTTTTTCAACAAGTTTTAGATATGTGTGTCAACGAAAATTTAAAAAATAATAATAAAAACGTGGCAATAAGATGTACTTTTAATGTGTCAATGACGGTGATACCACAAAAGTGTTTCTCCACTTGCAAAGACCAATCGCAACTTCCGATGACTTAGAAAGTGCGCCGCTCCATTATGGGTATTAGATTAGTGCATCACTAATGGTCACAAGTTCCCAGACTGTAAGGTCTTCGCGATAGTCAGTCTTGTAAAGGATGAACTCTTTTTTGTGCGCAGCAGTTGTACATCGGCTGCTCTAGACACGTGCGTTTCTTCAAGCGCCCATATGTTTGCGTACTCACGCAAAACAGTATTTTCTCTAGCGTGTGTGTGAGGATGGGGAGGGGTGCGTGGGTTTATATTTCAATCAATGTTACCAATATTCCATTTACTCAGTCCAAGCTGTTCAAGGCCAAGGTTATCCGATGCTGGACATGTATAGGGAGCGAGGGAGGTGTGTGAGTGGGGGGGGGGAAGCTGACGCTGCTGCAGCTAATGTCTGTTTATAAAACACAAACGGACTCATTTGCGTGTAGACATTCCACTGGGAATCGAACAGTCGTCTTCTTTCCCCCAGCATTTCCTCTCCCAGTCTCGAGAGCGGACGAGTAAAATGCGCCGAAGCCGCCACGAAGCCTCCCCTTGCCTAAAGGAACGTAACTCGTCATAAGTGTGACCTCGACATTTCCATCAAAATCAATGGTATTGGCCTCGCTTAAAACTGCATCTTCTCTCCGACACCCCTCTCTCCCACCACCACCACTACCGCCACCACCACCTCAAACCGTGGCTCTCATTCGTTCAAAGCCAGCGGCAATATATCGACATTGTCGTGTCCACCCTCTTTCCCCTTAAATCCGATTCATGTCAAGGGAGGTAAATTATCGGCGCATTTGTAAACCCATCGCACGGCGTCGTTCAGCAAATGGAAAGATAAGCCTGCAATGGTCTCCAAGTACCGTTTCTGATTGGAGAAGTCTATCATATGACATGTGAGGATAAGAAAGATTCCACATGACAGCTTTTTTTTGCGAGCTGTAAATTAGTAATCCGCAGCCTCGGGAACAGACTCGCTGGTCTTCAGAATTATTTCCCATGGTGTTGAGTGGAAGGACCAACTCCACGCAGGCGTAGGGAAGTGTCGTGGAATTTTCGATTACTGAAAACCTCTGGTTTAAAAATGTTACTGTGTGGACAAGACAGCCGTAACCATTCTCTGAGCACTGTTCGCTCCTCTTATTAGACTTTTATAGCCTGAGGTCGCTACAACATTTTCTCTCACCAATAAAATAGTTTTGTTCTATGGCGAGGACCGCAAGATGCTGAATATTTTATCTTTAAGTTAGCAATGTGGGATTCTTTCTCAATCCTTTTCCTAAAGAAAAACTGGTGCATAAGTGTAGATATAACCCCAAATAAAGGGATTTTTCAATCTTCACCAATATCTGCGGAAGTGACGTGAGAAAGGGGCATTAACTACACGGTTTCTGAGAGGTTCTGAGCCCCACATTCAGCCAGGGATATCTCACACGCGTAGGGTGGGCACGTGGATCACTTCATCGAAGAAACAGGATGAGATATGTTCTTACGAAAGTTTTACAGAGTGCCTGTCGAACCATAACACCGCCATTTATCATGCTACCGAATATCAGACGCTCACTAAATCTGTTACACTCGTCCCTGGACACCGGTACTCCCCTTCCACATGATCGGGGCCAGTGTATCAACACGGCCCACTTCCATGCAAGCTTCCCACCCCCACCCCCCCTTGTCATGATGGCGATGCATGGTGTCTGAGGCCGCGTGGTGTCCGGTGTAACCCAACAGGATCATCTACGCCTCCCCGGGGTCAGTACATATGTCTGACAGCATCTTCTTGAAAGAAAAAGTAGATCAGTCTTCGTGTCTACCATTAAGTGATTGCGCACTTCCGTGCAATCGTCGCTGACAAGCATTACAAATATACGGATGTGTAGTTTGGTTGGGGTGTTGTGGAATTACCAACCAAATGGAAAATGTTCACATGATTTTTTTATTTTTTTTTTTGGCTGATGGCACGCGAGATACAGACTTGTATTTTTAGCCAGCTTGCATGCGTTTCTCACCGACCTTAAACTGATAATTTCACAGATTCATTGAACATCACTGAATGTGACTTGTGAAGCAGTAATCTGCCGATCCGCACCTTAAAGCACAAAAATACATGGCTATATTCTAGTGATTAGCGATATACATTTTTGGAACAGTCTGCTTTGAAGCTTACTTTTTTTTTTAAAGAACTACACGATGTCATGATTCTTTCCAGAGCATCTCCTCCTCTTTCCCTGTTTTTCTTCCCACTTCTGCATGCCTACACGTGGACATCTTTAATTTAAAATGTTCAGTGCAACATGATTATCACTGTATATACGTAAATGAAAACCATTAAACACAACAACTCAGATCACAGGTCGGCAACGGATTAATTTCTGCTATCATGGTTACCACTGAGGTGTCACTTCCTGTTAAGACACTCACTTAACACTGTGCGATGGTCCCTCTAAATACACAGGCTAACTAGCCTAAATTCGAGTTTTAAACGAGCTTTACGATTGCTGACAGCGACTTGCCATTAGCTTCAGGACAAGACAAGGCGTCGGCTTGTCGCTACACAGAAATCGATGGCTCGGTGACCCTGGAGGAGTGAAAGGATGAATTGCAGAAGACAGAGCGGCAGGAATGAGAAAGCAAACGAAAAGAACGAAGATCGGAATGAGACAAAAGAACAAATGATGGAGATGAGAAATGGGGAGAGAGGAAGTTCCCAACGGAAAGCTCTACACAATCTAGCAGTCAGTACTGAGAGGGTTAATTTTCCCCCCCCCCCGTTGTAATTGATCATTTCACTGCTGTCTTCATGGCGAGCAGTTCCCGCGCTTCGTGGAGAAGGAGCTGTTCCTGCCTTGAAGCATAGTAAGAATCAAAGCGCGCGCTTCCAGAGCCTCCCATCGGTCTCCATCCCCTTCGCAAGAGAGAAAATCACTCGTCAGGCTTCAGAACTTGCTATCATTTTCTGTTTTCGTATGTTAGATGCAACTCTGTTTTTTTTTTTTTAACATCAGCAAACATCATAGAACTTTTTCCTACTACCTGGTCTACAATGCACTCTGTCAACTCCTTTATCGGCGGAAGTGTACGGCAGGTGTGTGAAACAGATTTTTCTGCATCATTTGTGCTTAAATACAGCGATGTTCTTGCCAAGTAAGAGGACTGTTATATGCTAAAAAAAAAGACATAAAACACGACAACCAGAATCAACATGAAACGGATACATACACACGACATGCAGTGACCAGATATGATGTCTGCCTGAAGTTCGCACTGGTGTCTGCTAGAAGTTTGCTCTGATATGCCGTAAAACTATAACAGAAAGAGTAGATAAGTATTCGTTAACTATACTGTGCACAAAAGATTTAAGTCAAAGTAAGAGAAGCGAAACACTTGAACGGAGTCGATCAAAGCGACATGTTAGGCGAAAACTGACTTACTCATTGACTCAGGAGTGTATTTCCTCGCTATTTTTAACAGAAAGCGAATGGTGATAGTAACAAATGGCGTATGCCTCTTTATGATAACGGTAGTAATGACAGGTTCAAGTTGCTGCAGCTGTGCCCCCTACAACAACCCCCACTCCGATGGTTCAGGAGTAGGGCAATGGAAAACGATGAAGTCAAATATTTACAGTTAAGAGAAAAAGCAAGAGAAACAGCAGGATGGGCGCAAGTGAACCATTTTCGCTGAAAACTTCGGGTTGCAAACGAACCGTGTACTTACAATCCTGTTTAAAGCACAGCTGCGAGCAGGTTCTTGGGGACCGCGGTGTTCTCGCACTCTTTCGCGAAAGAAACAAAAATCACGCTAACGTGTGACGTATCTATAAGTTAAGACAACTTGTCATCTCACTTGCCCTCGCCTAAAACCATTTGCACATGATGGGGTCAAATGTTTGAAGTCCGCGGAAAATGATGACGTCAATTGATAAGCCCACAAGAAGTGATGATATCAAACGTTTCAAGTTCGCGGAAAGTGATGACGTCAATTGATAAAATTTAAACCCACAAGATTTAATGACGTCAACTGATAAAAGCTAAACCCAAAAGATGTAATGACGTCAAATGTTTGAAGTCTGTGGGGAGTAATGAAGTCAAATCACTGACGTTAAACCCTATGACGTCAAACGTAAAGTTGCCCGTGAGAGTTGATGACGTGTGTAATGGTCCTAAGTAGTGGCCCTCGGACGATCAATGTCGTGATAATCTTCGTTTACAAAGACGTTGACTAAAACCAACCAATGAGTTTAAACCACCAGGACAGAATGGCCGGCATGTTGCATTAAATTGCGCATCGATGAATCTCGTGGGCGCTGCCTGCACGTGGCTCAAGTTCCTGAGCTCACATTCCCTCGCTAACCTTCATGTCTCTACCCTGTCCCATTCGCCCGCTTCTTTCTCTATCCAACTATCAATCACCACGTCCTCTTCTCGACGAAACGTAATCCATTCCGTTTTCTCTCCCACCGCCTGCTGAACACAATCCATTCCACTCCGTTCTTTCAAACAATCAATAAACCTTTCTGCAGCCTTTTAGAGAAACATTCGACGCATAATACCCCATTCTCCCAAAACCGCGAAAAAAAGCTCCACTTCGTCCATGTCCTGTTAAGAGGTACAACCCTTCCCATCCTTTTTCTCTAAACGAATTTAACATCAATCCCATGCTCTTCCTATTCACCAGAACCATGCCAAACGATGCCTGGGTGCCTTCCAATGAAGCACTCCAAGAAATATTACCAGAACCCTTATTCTCTGCTGGCAAAGAGTTGACCTCATTTTCTTTTGATCAAACACTTGATCCTGACAAAAAATAAATAAATAAAGTTCAGTTCATTACCCATTCTCGCCTGAATTTTTTCGAGATAATCTCCTCTGAAATCACTTCAGCAAGGTCAGGTTGCTCAATTTAATAACAGTTCAAGAAATGAATCGCAATCTATGCAGAGTATTAGCACAGTAACGTACTTACCCAGATCGCATGTTGGCCAAGAAATAAAAAGGAATTATAATCGAATGCCGTAGTATTCCTTTCCTGGAAAGTCGACACTTGTCCGGCTCTTGCTCCTTTTTCCTCAATACAATAATCCATGAAGGCAACAAAAGACCTTTTTCTTCTTCCTCGAAACAATCCATCTATTCCACCCAGATTCTCCCCTGCCCGGGAAACAATCCATCCTCCCACTGCAGAAGACAATCGATGGCAAGGGTCGAGCGGGTGCATTTAAATGCTATCATCTGTCTTCAATCTCCGCGGACTTGGCTCCGTCTCTTAAGGAGTAGCCCGGCATGGCCCTAGATTAAGCCGTCTTCCATGCTAGGCGCATGACAATGCCCAGAGACTAACATGGCCAAGTCCGATAAGCCTGACAACAGCCTGAGGATGCCGCCACGCTTAGCTCCCAGCTTTTCTCGGCCGCGTGTGCGACAACGACGACGAACTGGTGTCAGACGAATCCGACTTCAACTTCCTGGACAAAAAAAAATCTTCAAAGCGTTTGATATTTTTTGTTTCAAAACTAGAGAGAGAGAGATCGACCAGGATCAGAAAGCTGTTCATGGCTGAAAGACAGGGAGCACATGTGGCGTGGCATGAGAGCTGCTATTTAATGTCAGATACTGCGGTTCTGGAATTCTTTGCGTCACGTGACGAACGAGCACAAAACTCGCTTTAAATGGCGATTTTTGGCTGCACGTGCAATGCGCAGGACTTCGGCAGTTATTAAACGAGTCGTGCAACCCCTTTCCTTCCGGCTTGCCTTGCATTAGAGTGTAAGAGCCGCCTCACACAAGGCTGCAACTCTCAGGGCCCCGCCACGAGGCATAGCCCGGACCCTGTAAGCCTAGCCCTAGTAATAATCTCCGCTTCCCCGTTTGCTTTATCAAATATTTCTTTATTGGCAGTATCCAAGACCCAGTTCTACCTTTAAAAACCCTCTACCTTAGCACATGCATACACTTAAAAGTTTCGTTAACGATAACCAGGCCCGTTATGAACAGGTTAAAATGCCGGTACCTGATCGTCGTGGACGACCAGCAAAGGTATATCAATGCAATAGCCTTGAGATCAGGCATTTTCTATGTTAGGCTCTTTCTGGTCTTTTCATTAAGACTGGGATCTTCATCATGGCTGTCAGCATACAACAATGACATCAACATGCCTAAAAGCAGTTAGCAGGCCAATGCTCCTGGTAGCGGTCCAGCTCAGTAAACAGTGAAGAGAATGACAGTGAGTGATCTCCTAGACAACACGAGAACTGCCTCGTGAATATGTGTTTTAAAAGAACTGCTCTAAAATAAAATGGTTCACATCAGGGAGTTAACTGGAACAGCACAACCATCTTCGATCCGTAAATTGTTCGGTATGTGAAAAAAACCAGATACAAACATGTAAACAATCATTCGGTGCCAAACACGATTCGTCAGAACTGTGAGATGGCGCCACGGGTCTGCCAGACAAGATGGCTCCAGGGTGTCCGCCATGCAGAGGGAAAAACTGTCGACTGACCAGACATGCCACTACAAGAAAGCAGTTTGCCTGCTGATGTTCAATTTCCGGTGTCTGTGTATCTTTCAACTGTAGTGCGTGCTCGGCACTGTTTTAACGTGACTTGCTGCAGACGATGATCCACCCTTGAACACTTGCAATGTGGAAGGTAGCAAAAGGGAGCAAGTTTGGGGGTGAGGGGCAGGTTGGGAGGGGCAGGGACGAAGGTCCGCTTCCAAACAACTCTGAAGGACATGAGAGAGGAAGCTGGCGCCTACTAGTGACCAGGGACTGGATTATAAGGTCCACAACTCTGCTGCATAAACAGTCCATTATGCCCTTCCATACATCATTCAAGTGGGTTTCGGATTAGAAAAGACCAGCACCTACATGAGCTGTCTCATCACAGGAAGGTCCAAGCAGCCAGCTTCGTTAAAAGATTATTTTTCTCAGCCGACTTTAGTTTCGCTAATAAGAAAAATTCACTTCTCCTTGCAGCATCTTATTTTGAATCTTTTTTCAGTTTGTGGTAAGATAAGATAGTTATCCACAAGAAATAAATAAATGATCGTCATCACAATTGTTACAAGTAATTACATAGATAAACTTCATTACGAATTCCCGGAATAACAGCCTTCTCCTCAACGGTACCCCAAAAAGGGCATAAACTGAGATTTTACAATGCCGAATAACTCCAGAGAGCTAAAAAAAATTAAACTGAGATTTTCGCTCGGTCCAACTAACTCCACAGAGCTAAATAATTAAACCTGTCGAGGCCTAAATAATTGAATTTGAACTTAATTCAAAGACTGCCTTTCGTGAAACGAACGGAAATGCCAGGTCTTTAAATTTTAACAGGGTGCAAACCTGTTTCAGGCGGTGTCATGAGTGGAAAAAGCGAGAGAAAAATTACAGTTCTTAATCATTAACTACCGAAAGATTAGTCATTTGGTTGTCTTTTAGGAAGACCAGACTTGAGAGCTAAATTCTACTGGCACTTGTGATATAATTTCCAACGTGTCCTACCACTGGCTGATACTCTGCTGAAACATCAATCAAAACATTTTCAAAAGCAGACTGTAATTAATTCACTGCCTCAGTGAAATTTAAAAAAGTTGACTTCAACCATAAAACCATTATTTAAGCAATTGTCGAAACCGATATTATTCTTATACCTCCGTTCAGCGAATGCGGCAGTGAATAAAGTGAGAGAGAAGAAGAAGAAAAGAAGGAAAATGCAAACGAAACGTTTCAAAAGAAGAAACGAATGGAGGGATGTAACAAGAGTGAGAAAATTTAAGGGAAATGTCAGGACACTGTTCATTAGAGGTGGAAAAAAATCCCTTCACTAGCAGTCGTCCAAACGTGAAAAGCTCTCTGATGTTACGATTATCATTTCAATCAGCCTCAGAAGACATCAAGAACTGTGTGCTGAGCAACGCACTCCTCTTTCCTCCTCTTAAATTACAGACTCCCGCCATGCCGAGAGCTAATGATCTCCGGAGCTTTTATTCCCAGAAATTCTTTAACGAGCTGATGAAAGAACACGAGACAAAACCGCACCGCGTCAGGCGACTGCTATTAAGATTTCTTCCCCTGCCTGTGTGTGTGTGAAAGAGAGAGAGGGAGAGATAGAGAAAGAGGGAGAGAGAGAGGCTCTTATCCTTCAAGAACACCGATAAAATCATGATTCCATCAAATTCATCAAAAAAGAAGAAAACATGGGACCTACATAAAGTAGACCTTACACGGTCCAAGCTACAAAACATTTCGATGGCTCCAAGCACAATCAGAAGGCTTTAGGGTCAACATCAAGCCACTGGCTTCACATCAGTCAACCCACGAGGTAGGAGATGAAGGGCAACGACTCTTAGCCTCTACAAATCGAAAACTGACTTCCTGTCAGCTTTATTAATGACCCAAATTTGCCGGGAGTAAGAGGTGGCTGGGAACAGATCCAGTCTCGTCGTGTAGCTGTCTTCTACTTGCACTGTTTTTAGTGCCTCCCACATTCTGCATCGACTGATGGGAAGTTGTTATCAAACGACTTCATCAGCTACAAACACAGAGAAAGAAAGAGGTAGAAAACACACACACAACATCTAAGTAAGATATCTAAGAGAAAAAATGGCTCGCCATGCCTAGGGCTAAATATACCTAGAGCAGAGCCAAACCCTTTCCTTCCCCGTTATCTCATAAATCGGGTACCCCTTTCCGCTGGCCGGGCAGGGGGACCACACACTAACCATGGGGGTGCGGAGACTCCCCAAGTCAATAGAAGAACATCGACGAACTGATGCAGCCTCTCAGGGGCGGCAATACGTCCTGCTGGTCCAGCTCCTACGTGAGTTCATTAACCTCCAGCCTGAGGCATGCAGCTAACTATCCTCAGAGTTGTCATCCCCTTCAAATTTCGCTGCAAGATTCTGGCAGCTACAACAATATGAGAGCCGCGCACTTCACAGTTTGAACAAAGATAGAAATTAACTGCCAAGTAAAATATCCTTCAATTATTTTTTCCTAAGTTTCGAAACAAGACAATTTTGAGCGAGCTCTTTTTTTTTCATAGTCTATACGGGTGCACAGTGTAGCTCTTTCTTGCCATCGTTGTACCACCATATTGAGGGACTGGGCAAAGCACAGTAGTAAAGCACTTGTTACCGATACAATATTGTAACGCCCTCGTCAGGTCTTGCATACAGCGCACTATCAGGATGCGACAACTGACCTCTGAAACGTTTTTCCCAAGTACTTCCGTTTCTTCCCCCTTTATCACATCTCATTCACTCCTATGTAAATCATCTTTAGGTTGAAGCACAAGAATTTCAAAGGAGTGTTGCAGTGCAAAAACTTTTTTCCTCATGACTGGACTGAGATTTGTGCAACACAGTTTTTACCAAAAGCTGAGTGAACCTACCGCAGCTCGAAAAATAAAACCTATGAATAGCATCATGGTCTGCCTATGTTCGCTTTCTAAACCCTTTCCATCACTCAGAACTGCCAGCACAAGGCCTGTTCTTAATCCCATCTTTAAAATCTGGCCACTTGGTGGGCGTTACTGTAATGCAGTCGGGTCCTCTTGTTTATATGCACGGCAGAGCTCCACAAACATTTTTTGAGCGAGTGTTTCATGCAATATCAGCACCCTTCAACGTCGACTTCGCGCCTACTCCCCCACTTCTTCTGCAAGATGCAAAATGTCTTCAAATGTAATCTGTGTAAAGCATTTTTGGAACAATCGGCCAAGTAGACCCTTTGTGTGTCTTTGGTTAATATATATATCTATATATTTTAAGAAATCGTGCTCGCAGCCTTCTCACAATGCGGCATGCGATGCAAACCATCAAACCGCTTTGTTTTAAGTTTTGAAAGACGGTACTTGCATGAGAGACATCGCACTGAAAGGTGTGACTAAGGTAATGGACACTTCGCCCTCGTATAAGTCTCAAGGTAACCATGATTTTGAAAAAGGGAACACACAAACACACACACCTACCTTTACAGACACACGCATTAAGGCAGGCGTGCGCGTACGCGTACGACCACACATGTGCGCGTGCGAGCACATTGAGCGTGCTTTTTTTGTCTGGCCAAGAACTCCCATCGCTCACGAAACTCTAGAGAGATTGCCCTCTAATCACCTCCTGCTGGCGACGACACAACAAGTCACTTTCAGTTGGCCTTATCCGCAGAGTGGCGTCCCTTGGGAAGGTTCTTCATCATGTGGACTCCGTCTTCGAGGTCACGTACAGTGAACCCCACGAAATGCTTTGCAACATTTATTTTTTTCGTTTTTCTTTTCAACAAACTCTAAAACGCTCGAAAACGCCAGTTTACATTCTTAGCTTGTTGATTAGCTGTGAGGGTCAAGCGGACACCTAAAAATAGACCTTCCCTGCCCCGTTTTGATCGCGAACGACTTTCATTTGTGAATATTTCCGCCTCAGACCCACTCTACAAGATCTGCGTGGCTACCGCGAAGCCACAGAACAAAAAAGAGACTTTTTGTGCTTCCACAACAGCCATTTCTTAAAGATTTTTTCCCATATCGTGTCTTAACAAAATATGCAAACTACTGGAACGTATTTTTTAAGTTAATAAACGGTATCCCTAACTAGTCTCTGAAATAATAAATGTGGTTTGGCAATAAGCAAGCTCATTGTACTTGACTTACAGCAGTCAACAAATGCCGCTTTGTATCTTTTGCCATATTGCAGTTGTCCTTAGATCACCCAGCCTTCATTCAGTGCAACCCTCTCCTGGGACGGATCCGTTACCTTGCTAGAGAGGATGGGTTCCAAATATCTGGCGAGGGAGTTTTCTCAAAGGCAAGCAGCTTCTGAGCTTGTACAGTGCAGGCAGGTGCACGAAAAGCCTTGCGAAGTTTTACCACTCTCCTTTTGTTTAGTAAGGGGTGGTGGAACGTGCAAAGGCAATTAAAGGGTGAAGAGAGTCGAGAGAAAAAAAAGGCTTACGAACTCGTGAGATTCTCGGCAGTTTTATGGGTATTTAGATAAATGGGTTCTTTTCATCGATAATAGAGGGACCACAAGCACCCTGAACACAGCCCCCGAACCGCCCCCTCTGCCAAGAATTTGCATATTTCACGCTCACGTCACTTAACTGCCTGCGCCTGCACCACGGGTGTGTGCGCTGGCACTGTCAAAGCACATGCAACTGTGCCAAAGTCATCGACCGAACAAAAACCAAAAACAACAAGGAAAAAACCTCCAGCTGACAGCTTACCGATCTTCTGCTGCACAAAAACAGAAAAAAAAATGGTTTAGCACCCTCAGATGCGCTAGAGGCAAAAGGATGTTCACTGGCGCTTAGACAAACGGAATATGAATTTGCCTCCATCTTTGTTGTCCTAGTAAACAAAGGTCAGGGTCGCTAAGACGGATAAGCAAATGACGCCTCTGGTTTCCTAACTGGTTTGTTTTTTTTTTCTAGCCCTTGTCCTGTTCTGTGAAACACGCCTCAAGACGGTCAGCTACCGCGCTTCCAAGTTTCTATAAATAGCACTCAAGGAACGATAGTCCCAACACTAAGAAGACGGGATCCCTTCTCCCCCAGTCCCCACCCCCACCGCCACACACACCGACACCCACCTACTAACTGGACCTGTCACATTGTGTAAACAATTATTCACATATTAGTCCTGACAGGCAGAACAGGGGCAAAAAAAGTCGCCATTGTTGTTATGGATACCCCAGCGGTTGAACACTTATTTTTCTTTCTTGTCTTGCGCAGCTGAAACTATTTCATGAGATGTTATAAAGCACGTGGAATTTATCCTTTTGTGCAGTAAACATATTTAAGATAGCTTATTTCGAGTTACTCTCCACGTCGGTTTGGCTTCCGTTTAGGAGTTTGTCAGCTGGGTTCTGAAATGGCTGCAAAGCTCTGCAAATGCACGAGCTGCGACAGGCAGTTCGTACTAAGTTACTACGCCGAAAACTATAGTTTTTTATTAAGAACACGACACATTATTACAATTATTATATATTATAATTATTCTGTATGCTACAACTTAGTATCTGAACAGCAGGTATTTTGGATACAAGTATCATATATCAGTCCCAAGTAAGACAATGTTTCAAAGGTTTGAGAACAGATTTCAACTTTTATATAAGAACAGATTTCAATGTTCTCTTTAGGAACAGCTTTCAAATGTTCTATATAAGAACATATTTCATATATTCTTTGTAACATTTTTATTGCAATATTTTCGGTCGGTCTACAACGCTTTGAGAGAAATGGCCCAAGCGCACGAAGTTCTTACTGGTAATGCAGCGCGTGCTCATCAGAACACATGGAAACGCGCAGAAAAATTTCTAAAGTATTATTTAAAGATTTGAAATTTGGCTCTTTTGACTAGGCCGCTTCTTTATTCTATTTCTTTGCTTCTTGATTGCTCCTAACAGCGTCTAACAAAAGGCTTCCTTTCAAAGATGGCTGTCCACAGTTAACGATTAGATACAATTATGAACATTCAGATGAGAGGAGAGATGGTGATGGTTGTTTGGTCTCCTGTGTAGTGTGTACGTGTGTGTGTGTGTGTGTGTGTGTGTCTCTCTCTCTATATATATATATATATAGATTGTGTGTGTACGCATTCTAGGGGATATTAAATACTGTCGAGACTTCTTCCAATGCTTGATTGTAGTCCTGGACCAATAGAAGCACCATGTGTTATTACTAAACAGTGATCTCAATATCTCTCTCTCTCTCTCTCACACACACACACACACACACACAGAGAGAGAGAAAGAGAGAAACGCAATGATGTATGAAAAGGACACGTGAAAGTCTGACTCCGTTTCCTTTTACCTCCGAGTCCACCTTTTGCCCTGCCACTGCCCACCATCATGTACTGTACGCAGCCTGAGCCCTCGACTGTATGCAGTCTTCACACACGGTATGCAGAAATGCTTCCACACGACTTACGGCCAAATTCTCCTGAGACAAATCGACATTGACCCAGCTCCCGTCCCTTAGAACGTGCGAAAGAGGAACAATGGGAAAGTGAGCGTTATGGGGGAATGGGAATAAGGTATGGTCTCTCCATTCCAGTTGCCCTTCTTAACTGCTGAAAGTGATCTCCACATGTATTGCCGGCCTTGCATGGCGACCAAATTAAGGATGTGGTCGAATGGCAATAGCTTCTTTATTTGCATGTGATTCACTCTTGCTAGCCGTGGATGATTCCACGGAGTCCACAGGAGCGCGCGCACGCGTTGTGTGTGTGTGTGTGTGTGTGTGTGTGTGTGTGTGTGTGTGTGTGTATGTGTGTGTCCTCGAGTGTATGGATGCTATAGTGTTGTCATTCGCTGCTACACGATACATTATGATGGCTCTAAAAATATATGAACATAACCGAAGAAATTAATAACAGCACCAAGGGAGACAAGCTAAACCGGAAACGTCAGAACATCATTTTCCCAAACTGACCCGGCAAATGCCCAAAACCGAACTTCGACCGAACCTCCAAACCCCCGTCCCGTCTCCTACCCCCAGCACACTATCCTCCTCTGCCTATTATTCTTGCGAGGTTTTTGTACCCCTCCCCCCCCTTCCTCGCTAGGAGCAAGGCAAGTTCTTTCATCGTCCCATCAAAAACGACTGGCCCACCCCCGGAGAGATCACACTCAGGCGTGATAAAAGGAGAAAGTGCTGGAGACTGGCTGTCTTTGGCGTCCCTCACTTGACCAATGAATGAAGTCGACCCGCGAGTTCTAAATCAGCCCTGCGTGATCAGGGGATCAATACCAGCAGGCCATCTCTCTACTGCAGGCATGCCGCCGGCCCAGCAATGGGGGTCACTTCAATTAGCTTTCATCCACGCCTCTATGACTGTGCGCCAATAAAGAAGGCGGTAGCAGTGATGAAGGCCACTACACACCCCGCCAAAGGCGGACGGTCCTATAAGCTACCTTTGGTGGTTTGTCTTTGCCGAGACGGCTGTGGTTTATGGCCCTCGTCGATATTACGTCACGATTTCCCGTCGTCCTCAACGGCGGACCCGTTTGGCGGTATGCTTGGCAACCAGCTTCGGTTTCCTTTCTTATCGATAACAAGCCAGACTACTGTCGCACTCAACGGTGAACGAAACAGCCAGCGATAAATTCCCTATATGATAACAGTTATTGATGTCAACAGTTTTCGGCAAGAAACAATGAAAAGCGAAGTATCATACTAACGATCAAGTTAAACGGCAAAGATGCGAGTGGCGTCAGAGTTGTACGTGTAACAAGCTAGATTTTTATTTCCACAACAACCAGGTCAAAGCTACGGAATAGCATCAGAATATTGCCTATAAATTTTCATCTGTAAGTGCATGCACACTGGGGATGTAGTTGCCCACCCCACCGTCTGCACTCCTACCCC
This sequence comes from Marisa cornuarietis, assembly GCA_004794655.1. Lineage (NCBI taxonomy): Eukaryota > Metazoa > Mollusca > Gastropoda > Architaenioglossa > Ampullariidae > Marisa > Marisa cornuarietis. The sequence goes on along the minus strand of SMMW01000032.1, from coordinate 276,433 downwards.
GAGGCTCCTCACGCGATCGAAGCCGGAGGACATCATTCCGTTAAGCATTTCGTGCTATGTCTGCGCATGCCCGGAACTCTGACCCTCGACCACCGAGAGACAGTTTAGGGAACACGACTGTAGACACATAACAAACATGAATGTGTGATCCTGGCATCACGAGTGGATCGAGTACCGCTTAAGTACGAACACATTTAGCATGTCAGTTGACGAACAAGAATGTTGTAAAACTTTTTCTTTAGCTAGAAGAAACTAACTTTCTTTTGACTAATACATTAGAAGTAAAAGTATTTAATAGCAGTCCCCGTATAAACATTCTTTTGGTCTTCTTTCATGTATGCTTGCCCTCAGAGTGGTGCTTCAAACTATACTTCATCTCTTTTTTCAAAAACTTTCAATACAACGATATTTTAAAGTCTCTTGATTTATGAGAAATTCTGCTTTGACTGAGTTATAAATACCGAGATTTCCATGCACTTTGAGGATTTGCTGTTCGAACATTTGGATTAATGACGAATTTCAATCTTGGTGTTAGCAGGAACTCAATTTCCCAACGAACACACAGTATCTATAGACTGTTTTTTCCATCAGGCTAAGGTGACTAACAAGGAGGGAATTCGATTTTATTGTATTTTTTCTCCTCAGTATGTCTTGTTTTGTAATATCACAGCATGGATGTCATGAGATAACTAGGGAGAGGGCTACAGTGCTAGTGCCCCACCTGCTTCCTACCGGACACAAGTAGTGAATAGGAAGCCCGACTTGGTGGCGCCTCTTTCGCCGGTTGTGTTACAGGGAGGGAGGCGAAGATGAGGGAGGGAGTGCGGCGGGCAGCAGTAAGTCAGAGTGACCACCTGTCCATCACGTGGTAGCCACTGGACGTGGCTAGGTAACAGAATTCTTGGAAGTAAATGTATAGTATGATTGGCCGATCGTGAGAGACGGTGATCCCCGAGGATCAGGATTTAACATGATTGAGAAATCGGCGTCAAGCACTTGGTCTCGAGTGTGGAGGGTTGTAAAAGACTGATCAAGGTGGCTGAAATCAAATCCTCTGCTGAAGATGGTCTCGGAATCATGACTAACTGCAGCACGACCTTACTCAAAAGTGCTCAACGCCTCATCACACCACTGACACCAGACCTGTTTGGTCGCAAACAGCAGATTCTTGAGGCCGAAAACTAAGTGTTGGTCCCTCATTAGGTGCTGTTAGGCTGTAGACGGTTTAGAGATGATGGGGGAGACACTTGGTGACGCAGGGGACGTGTCTTGTGTCTCAGTGCTCGTGGGACGGCAGCTACAACCGGCGAGGATATCATCGACATCGAGGATTCCATACATCAAGGAACATCGCCAGAGACATTCGTGTGTTGAGACTAGTGGCGAGTGTCTTGTATGTGGCAATTAGGGTAAATAGACCGTGACTCACTTCACTTGGATCAGATATAAGGAATTGTAAGTGGGGGAGGGGGGCCTAGAAGACTAGCCATATTTTGAAACTTTCAAATTACTGCATTATCTGTAACTTGCCCGTGCCATGAACGACATATTTTGAATAATGACTATGGTTGTCGAATAAACAGCATAGCAAATTCATTCTACAGCCAATATTATTCCAAAGAACAATATAAATTCGTTAAAACAAAACTGTCGATATGGTGAGCAGTAGTCGCACTCACCTTCATTGCCACTGGTGCCAGGCTCACTAAGGTGCCAAGTCCATAAAGGTTCTAGGATACCAGACGAAGACAGGTTCCTCCTGGTAGATTTTTCCGCTTCCATTCTCGGAGCCGTGCGCCCTCCCATTCACACCTTAGCTCGCCACGCCAGCAATGTGCTCCACGCATGGCCAGCCAATCCCAGAGAAATTCGATCAAACGATGCCAAATTGGCCCCACCACGTGCGCAGGCGTACAACTCTCGAATTACCAGTTATCGCCGGTTCTGCCGAGCAAATTTGTACCTTGATGATATTCGGAATCGCCAAAAAAAATAAATAAATAAATAAAACCTGGTGATCTTATGACCTCTTCAAGCAAACTTTTGTGGTTTAAATTTCATAAAAGCAAGCAGCACTGTCACATCCTTTGTGCCAAGAGGCATCAACTTTGTTTCAAGCTTTGTCGTGTTCATTTCAAGCTACATCGTGTTTCTTCTGTCTAAACCTGCAAATAATACCCTGAAGCTAGCGACCGCTGGGATCGTGTTTCCATGCTATCAAACAGGCTGAAGGGAAGAGCTTTCAGTGTGGGCTTGAAGTAGGCACAAACATGAAATGCGATCACTCAGCTGTTTCCAACAGCTTAGCAAAGACATGCACGCGCAGCAGGTGTCCGGCATTAATGTCGGCGGCCAGCAACGAGTCTCGAGGACGGGGGGGGGGGGGGGGTGGATGAGGGTGGTTATGCACCGTGAAGGATAGGAATGACACGTGCATTCTCTTTGCAGGTGAAGCGGGAAAAATGGAGTATGACTGAGGACTTGCTGTAACAGTTTACATAACATGCACTGGGAGTGTATTTCAAAGCTATCTTGCATTTGAGATTTTTTTGCATCGCACGTGATGCACGCACGTGCATTTCTTGCGCTCCTAAACTTCAATGCTGCAAAACCTACCTTCATACACTCAATGATTAGTCGCGGACCCAGGTGCGCAGTATGCAACTAGCCACAATTAGATGGCTAACTTGGCGTGGCATCCAGCAAAAAAGTTTTGCATCTTAGCTTCCACCTAAGCGCTAGCCATCTTGCTAGAACTAACGGTGTACACTGCACCCGGCCCTTGACCTGTGTGAGGTCACTAAAACACAGATGATCAGAGTTCACGATACACCTGTAAAACTCACACACTGCAAGAAAGGTGGCGGAAAGAGGCGAGGACGGGACTATATTAAGAGGCGGAGGGAGATTTTCAACCTTGCACGACTAAAGGAGAGAAGTCTGCTGTAGATGACCGGCATGTAGATGACTGTAAAAAAAAAAAAAAAGGTCAAGTCACGTGTGAACTGTAGAGTCGACCTAACATTACTGCTACAACTTCGGGCTGAAAATGCTGAGTTGTTCTGGGAACCCTCTGACATAACATCCGTACTACCATCTGGTGTCACTTTTAGAAGGAATAAGTTACTAGAATGCCTACAAAAATACTTATAGATCGCTTTCTTTGAATCCGACTTTGATGCTGGCAAGCATGCTGACTACACCACGTGACTCCTGTGCAACCGAATGTCACCGTTTATCCAGGCTCCCGGGCTCAATCCTGTTCTCTCATTCGTTAAAGTGGAGCAATGCCAATCTATCAAAAAAACCTTTCCAAACTATCAACATCGTTAGACAGAGGACCGCAGAAGGGAAAAATTTATTTGAAATTTAAATTGTTTCCTTCTGATTGCTAGATGCCGATCAACTGTACATTATTGATTTTGTGGGGAGGGAGTTTCTCGCTCTCTCCTGCTGTCCTCTATGGATATCCCAGTGATGTTGAAAGACTGGTTGGCGAGGACCAGTCTAACAAGAAAATGACAAGCTACACCAGTGAACCAGTCTCACGCCGCCATATTAAGTATTAGACAAAATTTGTCTTCGAGGAAATAGAAGTAGCCGACACAAAATTTAAAAAACAAATGTCCATCACTTTCCTCTCGGAGAAATCGGACACACGCAACATATACTCATCCCGTTCTGTCATGTCAGCCACCCACCATGGACGACAGCTTCCATGTTCCCTCCCCCCTCCATCTCCCAACACTCCCCTCCCCAAGCTCACAATCAGTCCGAGTTCTTTGAAGTATTGCTAAAGCTAGAAGATTTTTTCCCTCCTAATCCAGCTCCGTGGAAACCACCAAAAATGGCAGTCGTCCGTCATCTTCTGTCTCCTTGCCAACAGAAGTTGTGGAGCCGAAGATACGCTTGAGAAGGCCACATTGGCGGAATGGCAACCTCCACCGCTGCCCCTCGAGCAGCCGCCCTGGGGATAGAGGGGGGGGCAGGAGGGGGCAGCACCATACTGGCTTGGCCTTTTCTCCGAGACAAGAAAAGAAAACACACTGCACTCAGCGTGAAACGAAGAGACCAGGCTAGGAAGCACGCTGTGTACATCAGATGGCCTCAAGGGGCAGATCCCGTAACATCTTACCACCTTACTTACCATATAACACAGAGGTAATACTTTATCTTCCCCCTGTGGTCCAAGAAAATTTTCTGAAAAGCCAGTCTCTATATAGGGGAAGCGGATGGCCGAGTGGTTAGAGCGCTGGCGTCCGAACCGAGAGCGCGCTGGTTCAATTCCCGATAAGCGCAGCAAACTTCCCCCCAGTCGACCCAGCTGACGGGAATGGGTACCTGACTCCATAGAGGGTTGGGGAAGGTAAGGCAGCGAGGGAGAGGAGATTGGCACCACCCTCATGTAAATGCTGGCCCCGAGAAAAGTGGGGTCTCTAACACCTCACTCCCCAACCACCTGAACAGGTTATGGGATGACCTTTACCTTTTTACCTCTATCTTACTGTTCATTCTTCAAAACACCGTGTGTCGTGTGAAAATAAGAAGTAGCCCTTAAAAAAAATCCCGTAATCTTTCCTTTCGTTTAAACAAAAATATCTTGTGGACATTCGTTGTGGAAAAGCAGCAGAAAAGGTGAATGAAATGTTGGAATGGAGGAGGTGTGTGTGTGTGTGTGTGAGGGGACACAAAGAGAATAACTGCTGTCACAATAAAAATGGCATGGCCAGATCACGTGTTCACCATATGGCCTCACTGCCCACTAACCTCATGGCGCAGCGAGACAGGGGTTTATGTATTCTTTATAAAAAAAATACTGAAGAGTGGTTTATTCTCTAACCAAAATATAAAAAACTCAAGCGAATCAAACGCTGATATCTGGTTTGACAAGTTTGAAGAAGATGGGCCTGTCTAATCTTTCCGTGAATTTCCGATTATTTATTCAATATAAGGATTTGCACCACGAGAAAAAATCCCTGTCATTTGCAATGCTATTACAAACGGTAACTGCGGTGAAATGGGATCTTTGTTTACTGTAGCTGTGCTTTTGAAAAATTACAGGGCGTCAATTTGCATTGGAAATTTTTCGGTTAAGCAGAGGACGCGTCAGAGAAACGGCCGCTGACATAGCGACATTGAACTTAGGACTCAACTCTGCCCTCGACAATGATCTGTGACACTAGGCCTGCAACTACCGCCGGCGAAACAGAACCAGGAAAATGCTGTGCGAATCCCAGTTAATTATGAAAGTTCCAACAAAAACTGCTTTTAAAAAAATGTTTAACATTCTTTCTTTTTGCTGTTCATGTAAATGAGCTGTCAACATCCCCACGTGGGCCCAGAAAAGAAGAAAATGTATCGGAAAAGCCGAGTGAACAGCCATTGGGTCCCGTGAAGCCTGGCTGCTGCTGTTTCATTAACATTTTGGCCTCGGTGCATCCTGAAATCTTATTTTCATCTCCGTGAGAGTAAGGTAATCCACCAAAACCAAAAAAGTGTTGGAAAATAAATATTTTCTGTTTAGCGGTTTTCTTGTTTGAAAACCTTTCTGTTAATGAATTATTCCTAATTTTCTTTGATATGTTTCGGCTCTGGAAAATAATTGCCGTGGATATAGCATTGACTACTGCGGCTGAGGGCTTAGCTGGTTGCCGCCATTACATCCAGCTTTTCTCATTCTCGTCCTCTTTTTCTCTCCCATAATTTTTTGCCTCTCTCTAAGCCTCTTCCATCTCAGGCAAACTGTGCTCATTGGCAAGAGTGCAGATGCCAGTGCCCCACGGTTTTAAGCTTGGGCAAGACGGAATGGTTGTTTATGATTCAAAGACCATCGATTATCAGTGTTGTTGCTATCAAAGACACGAGCGTGGATTTTGTAAGACCTCAAATGCGAAAAACATCCCATCGCGGCGGTTACACACTACCAGCCTTGTAACCATGAACAAGATGTTTGCATATCACGTGACCGCCACTTTTCGTATCCCATACGCCAGTTACCATTTGTCAAATCACGTGACAAATTACTGACATCAAACCGTAATGAACATTAGGCAAAGAAGTAATAAATATGTATATTTAAAAAAAATAAGTGCTGCTTTGTAGCAAACTAAATTTGCAGGCACATATCACACGCGCAAAAATATAGACCATGCTTTGGCAACTGACAGCAAGACGGTTAATTTCGAGTTTTTGTTTCTACTTAATTTTTTTCTGCACCATTCAGCCAACTGGATAAAGAGTGTGACAAGCAAGATGCAATACAGAAGAACAAGAAATTGGAAGAAAACTGACTTATTTCACTAATACCGAGATAATTGACCCTCGGGCTTTCCCTGTAGATGCGTTTCTGAGTGAAATATGGTTTAATTATCCTTCAGCTATCGTTGGTGTGCGTGCAAGTGTGTATCTGTGCACACGTGTATGCGTGCTGTAACGGGATGGGTAGCCTACATTAGGCGGTATTTGAAGCAGGTGGTCCACATCCCATATACCCAATGGAGACATACGAATATTAACGAGAGTAAGCTACCATTGGTTATCAGAGACTCCCGTTGGCATGGATCAGATACGTGCTCCCATAGCTCAAAGTATTACTTACTGCTTCTGCTGTTTAAATGGCTTTACTAGACTTTTATCTTGTCAAGGATAGACGAACAGTCTCTTGAAAGCTTTGTAGAACATTGAAAACAATCCGCAAATGAGAAAGTAGAATCCTGTTCGAGCCCAATGATAACTTACAGTTTACTATAAATTTACATTTTACTATAATAGTAAGTTCAACGTTTCTTCAATGGTGGTATCCAGGACAACAGATTGTATCAAGTATAATTGACACAAGGGATCGGTCTCTTTTTACTAACAGCATTTAGATGTCTCACATTTGTCCTGTTGCTGCCTGTCAGCTTGTCGACATTTATTCTAATAAATGTCTGAAGCCCAACTACAAGTGTCCGGCGGATGGTCCTGGGAAACTTAACAGTCAGTCGCTTGACAGGAACTGGTCCTACACAGGACGACCAGTTCAATCCTTCAAGTTGGCAAACCAGTTCTTTCTGGCCGCCGCGGTGTCAACCGCTCTTAACGGTACCTTGAAGGACAGTCTTCGATAAGATGTCGTGTCACGTGGCCAAACCAGACCAGCGAAGCCCTTAAGCCGTTTGACTGTTGCATGTAAGGGGTTCCTGGTGTCCTAGGAGTGACAATCATGCTTTAAACCGACTCACTGATTTTATGATTTAAAAACCTTAGGGAAACTTAATAGCCTTTAAGTCGTAAAATGTTAATATCACGATTTACATTCTTACAGGTTTTACACAGATTGTTAAGAATATATTTTAACAATGACGGCTGAACTGAGTTGGAAATCATAAAATTATAGAATCAATATCGGCATTCGCGCGCTCACACACACACACACAGAAAGAAAGAAACACAATAATCCTTTAGTGGTGTTGGTATCATTTTTGCTTTGATATCGGGGTAAAAATGCCCTCCCTCTCTCTCTCTCTCTCTCTCTCACACACACACACACACACAATCTTTTCAGCCCAATACTAATATTATAATCAACGCAAATAATGCCAGATTAGGAAACAAATATTGACATCGGGTTTTTTTGGGGGAAGCGGGGTGTTGACATCGCTTATTTAGTGAGAACTAATATTGCCATCACAACCATGGAGAAACTCCTATTTAAAGTTTGCTTAGTTTCTTTGCTAACTGTCACATACTGTTTAACGGATATTGTGTCTGTCATGGCAGACAAGAACCTTCCAGCATCCAACAAGATTTACACATACAAGCACATGGAACTCACCAAGTCACAAAACATTCTTCTTGCACATTAATTTGATCCACTGATGCTAAGCAGGTTCGATAAGAACTGTTGGGGTTTAGCATGTAGTAATTTGTGTACCACAGGACATTAAATGAGTAATGTTTTATGTTTACCCAAAGATACCGAACCTGGCATCATGAGATGACTAGAGACTGAACCTTTCAACAACAGTTCAACAACATGAACTTGAAGCTGACCACACACACCATACATAACGAGCTAGCGAAAGAAAGGAATGAATGAAAGAAACAAAAAAAAGAAATGATTGTTGCTAAAAAAAAATTAAGGAAATGATTGTGTCGGTTGATAAAATAAGAAAATGATCATGTCTGTTGCTTAAAAAAAAAGAAAATGATTGTGTCAGTTGCTAAAAAAATTAAAAAGGAAATTATTTCCTTCTTTGGAAATGACTGTGTCTGTCGAGACTGGAGGCGGGGAGGCTGTGGTAGGACTAGACCTCCAGTGTTCTAAATAACATTATATTGTTGCACCAAGTCGGGGCCACGAAGAAAAAAGCCGGACAAGGGAATGAAAGAGTGGGTAGCCCCTGGTGTGGCTGCGGTGGTTCTAACAGTCCCACTCAGTCTGTATACAGGTCTACTGTAGTGCAGAAGGCGGTGGTGTCCGACTAAAGACGACTAGGCCACCTTAGAGGAGTGGTTACAAGAATAAAGTGCTGCTATCTCGCGACCAGTTCACGGCGAGGGTTGAAGTGGAATGGCGTTCGATGATACGGGCAATCACACCAGTCGCGCGCCATAAACAAGTCCAACTTCCTGCACGTAGCCCATTCGTCACACGGACTATTGCTCAGCAACAACCTACCCCACTTCTCTGTCTCACACACACACACACGTACACATCACAAAGAGAGAAAAAGTGCGAAGGTAAGGAGTTAATTGCTACACCATTGAAAACTTGTCTTTTGATCCCCTCTGCCATTACAAGCAATCACAGACTACATTGTGCCAGACCTGTGTGCCGGCAGGAAGCAGTCGTGTAGAAAAATACTGCCGACTAAAGCAATTCGCTGTGTTCCTCTGCAATAATAACAAACCCAACATCACAGCAAAAAACTAAGGTCTGCTACGAACCTACGACCCTTTCAGGACATGACGAGGGTCTGGTACCACACCCCTCGCACTGACTGTCCCCCCACTCCCGTCCTCCCCCTCCCACCCACTACGTCCGCAAACACGATCCGACTTCCTTCCTCTGGTTTGTCTGTCCATATTTTCTAGTCCCGCTTCCCTACCCCCCCACCCCCACTATCCCTGCTGTCAGAGGGTGGGGGGTGTGTGGAGAGATTAGCCGAGCTAATGGCGGATCTAATCGGCCGGAGGTCAAACGTGCGGCCGCCATCTGTCAACGCGCGCCTGACACCTGCCTCGGACCAGCAGGCGACGACGAGCGGACATGGGAGGCCGTTGGTGCACCAGCGACCTGCCGACATTGGATGTTACCGTCGCCGTCTGCGCGCAGGTGAGCACCATCGAATGTGCGCGACTTGCGCTCACACTGCGCGTGCAGAGAGAGTGAGCGCGAGATCAATCTGGCAACGAACTCTGCACGACCTTTTCTTCGGGTGTTTCACATAACTGTATACGATGGCGACCATTTTATGTCTTTCAATTCCCACCCACGTGAACCCTTGACAGCGAAAACGTTGGAGTTGCACATGCGCAGTCAGTACCATCTCTAATGAATCCCTGTCTGCAGCTTTACCCTCCCCAAAATGAGATAAAGACTCTTATGATTTCTTGCACGTTTGCCAAGCTACCAGCCTCTCAACCTCATCTTGATTCATTTATGAATACTACACTGTGTAAAAACAAAATATATTATTCATTTTCCTTACAACGCCATATGCTTTCTATCACCAACATAATAACAGCATTATATTATTGTATATAATAATGCTTATGAATAGATAAAAGATTATTTTATTGCTCTACCACTTCCGAAAACCAAGCGGCGAGAAAAGGAACCAATAACACAAACGGCCATTGAAGGAATATTAATATTTTTTTGATAACAAGTTCTATTTATAGATATTACAGAAAATGAAAAGACTCCTTTCAAAAATTTTATGATCCCGCGCATAAAAGCACAGTTTTCTTTTACATCCTTTACATGACATTTCCGTTCTGAATATTTTAACAGCCTTAAAAGCATGGTGGTTTCAACTGAAAATGCTGGCATCTATCGTCCACCCGGATATGAGACATCGATTAGCGGCCGATTGGTGTGTTCGCGTCGTTGATGATAACATCGTCGTTTCCTTTCGCGATTTTTGTAGCACTTGGCGGCGGAAGTCGCTTTATAGTCATCATGCTTTACATACCTTGTATCAGGTTTCACAATTATTTTAGGGAGGGCTAAATAAAGAAAATCGCTGATTTATTTTACCGGTAAATGTTAAGGTTACACCTAATGTCCTGGAGAATTAAAGGAAAACTTTTGTTTGCAGCAGAGATGCACAACTAGAGTTCTTAGAATGTAAATTTACAAACAGCTGCTTCGCACATCATCGCTTTCAAAATAAAAATAAAAACTTCGTCTTCACCAACTTTAATTCGATGCCTGCTGGGAGAAATTGTGTTTAGTTCTTCCACTGTACGAGGGACATTGAGGGCCCGGGAGCGCGGTGCACCAACGGGTGGGTAGGCTGAACTCCACAGCAGCCCTGTCGAGTCACTGGCTGACATTTTTAAAGACATTCTTCTCAACTGGAAAAACGACATCACGGGCGACATTTTTCACAGAGGCACCAGTGTAATTTTGTGAAGAAAAATAAATTTTCTTTCACCGTTTTGATCCGTAATTTTTTTTTTTTTTTTTGAAGATTTGTGTTCGTGTACCCGCTGTGGCTCTTGTAATCGACAGTTGTTAAGAATCCTACTGTTAGATGGAATGTGTGCAGAGAAAATCCTTGAAAAGATGGGAATTGAACACGTATAGAAGAGACAGTTCGTGAAGGCAAAGATGTGTTTAATGTTTCCAGAAACTCCTACAGCAGGCGGTATGGCGGTCAGCTTTATGGTGCACGGGGCAAGAAACTTTAATCACTCATCCGGCGCCATTATTATAAGACTCTGACAGCTACACAAGGCAAGTGTATATCTGTATGCATTTATCGACACAACGCCAACCTCTTTTCCTCATTATCACCACATCTATATGCACATATTGATATACAAATATATATTGCAGAAGTTGTGCTGGCAGAAACCATAAAGAAGAATCCATAGAGCATTATTAATTCCGAGCACAAGACCTTCCTACAGCGTATATCTAAGTGTTGTACAACAGCAATCTCTCATGTCAGTCGTTGGTAATTTAAGCTGCAGTTACTAAAGAAATACATTGCTGAGCTCTTAAAAGAAAGTTGGGGGTAGGTAAGGTAAGGTAAAGGTCATCCCATAACCTGTTCAGGTGGTTGGGTAGTGAGGTGTTAGAGACCCAAATTTTCTCGGGGCCAGCTTTTACATGAGGGTGGTGCCAATCTCCTCTCCCTCGCTGCCTTACCTTCCCCAACCCTCTATGGAGTCAGGTACCCATTCCCGTCAGCTGGGTCGACTGGGGGAAGTTTGCTGCGCTTATCGGGAATTGAACCAGCGCGCTCTCGGTTCGGACGCCAGCGCTCTAACCACTCGCCCATCCGCTTCCCCTAAAGTTGGGGGGGGGATAAATAAAACAAATGAACAGAAAGAAAATCAAGAAAACAAAATCGTTTACCGCAAGTGACAGGCAGGACGGGGCAAGACTGTCAAACATCTGCTAACTACATGGCCGTCAGTGAGACCCCTGACTCACATGCATGCGCGTGCCAGCGCACCGCCACCAAACGCGAGAGGTTGCGGTTGACAATGACGGCGAGCATGGTGGTGGCAGCAGCCGTGGCGACCAAAACACAAAAAACAACAACAAAACCATGCGCACACTGGCGCGGGGACCTAACTGACAGCTCCATTATTCATGGCGTGAGGAGGATGCAGGCACGGTGGGAACGTGCCAGGGATACTGCAAGCGCGGAGCAGCGGGCGGAGGAGTAGCCACAGAGGAGCGAGCGGAAGAGCTTGTGAAGGGACGCAACTCTGTACCGCTGTACTTGAAAGCGGCACGTGCTAATTACGTTTTGCAAATGGACTTCTAAACAGAGACTGTGAATGCCGCATCAAAGATCCGAGAACTTTCTCCCCCAACCTTTTTGTGTTTGTAATCTAATGCCGATGCCAAAGAGTTGTGTCACACATCCTTGCTGGGGCTCTTTCACGCCCCGTACAAGGCTCAACAAGGCGCAGCCCGACGAATGAGCTCGATATGTGGTCACGTGATGTGATGTCACCAACATCGGTTCCCGAGTGCTGGACGATCTATCACTTAAAAAGCCGCCTGTGTGTAAATGTCACTTGAAAGATCTTCGTTACCGCGATAGTTCAGGAAACGCTTGCGCCATAATGAATTTACGAAAACGTTTCTCCTCTTTCAGCTTTCAGGTACACTTTAACAAAAAAAAACTTTTAAAAAAATCAGCCCAAGTGCGCATGCGCACGCTGAAAACTCAACAGGGGCGGACACAAGTTTGCCCGACAGCGCCCTCTAGACGCTCTCCAGCGACGACGAACCATCATCGATGTCAAAGAAGCATCATCAAGGGTCGCTCGGCATTAAAAGACAGACGTGAAGATTTTTAAGTGGCTTCTAGAATTGCCATCCGGTTCGTCTGCTGTCTCTCGTTAAAACTGGAGAACACGCGGCAGTTGCGTTCAGCCCCAAAAACCCAAAGCATCTGAAGAGAATGTTGCCTGGAAGCGAAATATGGGGGTTGCTTTCTTGCTACCTCATCCTTTTTTTTCTTCTTTTTTTTTTTTTTTTTTTTTTTTGCCAATGCAGTTTTGTTACAATCATAATCATTGGTAGTCGTGGATGATGATGATGATGAAAAATGGAAAAGCAGTAAATGGAAAATTAAGCTTTCTCTGACGCGATAAACCGTGTCACGCTTGGGTGCGGTTGCCGTACAGTCAGCACGCGTGAGTAAGCATGCGCGGGGTGAGAGGGCAGGGAGCCCACACTTTCCGCTGCAGGCTAGCAACCGCCAGATGCCGAGGAGATTCTGGAGAGAAGGATGGGGATGGAGGGAAACTGTGCTGAATTAGCCAACTGTTGACGAGATCGCCAATTTTGCTAAGCCGTCCACGAGATGAAAACGTGGAGATCCTGAGAAACCTACAGCCCCTCCCCCCCACTTTAACGGGTGGAGCTGTTATTTTAAAAATAACTTGAAAGCGTGTGGAATGGGATCGCGATGGAGTGTGGTCAGCCGACGAGTAACAATCAAAAGGCGCCGAGAATGCATGTCGGAGGCATTCAAAGAATATACATCACCGTGTCAAAGCCATGAAGTGTTATTTTATTAATGCACAACACAAGTTCTGATGCCACAAAACAGGAGAGGAAAGGAAAGAGGGAAGGGATGGAGCTTTTTTTTCTCTCCCTTCAATGTCTCGCAATTCAAGGACAACGGAAATGAGAACTGGCAGAGTGTTTCGCCAAGGAAGGAGGCGAGTGGAGGAAAGCGGTGCGGGGAATCTCTTGATTAAAAATATAAATGAGGGATTAGGAAGGAAGCGCCTCCACTTAAGTGACAGATTCCATCACTTCCATCGTGCAGGGAAGCCTGTGAATTCGGATACGCGGAAGGATTTGCTAGGGGCTCGGGACAATGTGATTCACCAAACCAAGTAGTTCCCAGCACTCCTGACCAAGTGGAGTTGTCTCGCTACTGCCGCCCCTCGTGCTTATCGCCTCTTCTTGCTAGCTGGAACCCATGTAATCTTGTTTCCTTTCAGTTTTTTCCCCTGGAGATAGGGTTGAAGCATGATACTCTTCACTGATTTCATTACATGGAACACCAGGACCACAACTAAGCTTTCCTAATATTTACATCAGGCTTCAGCCTACAAGAGAACTGAGCTGCACGATGATTTTGTTCCTTACCTTACTTCCTTCTAATGCTGGCAACTTTCCGCTTTCAAAGTTCAGACTGCGTGGCCCAAGGCAAAGAGAAGAAATAAAGCCAGAATGATCTGAGTCAGGGGAACATGGGAGAATATATACCCGGACAAGTGATTACTGCTTCTAAACGCAATAACCTAGCAAGAAGCAACATGAAGATGACATTTTGAATAAAGCTGCAGGCAGTACTAGACAACAGGGTTTTCATAACTTCATAGACTTCACTTACAAGGAAAAGTATGCGACAGTCCGAGCATTAGGAGTCTGGGAAAAGATTTATTTATATATATATATATATATTGAGATAATATAAAGATTGCGTTTGTGTGAACAGAAAAACAAATGTGGATAGAAGTTGCTACACATGGGAAAGCATTATCGTGACTATCTTTGCATATATATTATCAAGTGTGTAGTACTTCAAATATCAAAATAGAAACCGTGCAGGGAGGAGGAGAGTTTGGATACATAACGAAACTTGGTGTGTCGGCAGCGGAAGCTTTGAAAACATGACTGTAACACTGTGAGCCCTCACCACTCACGAGCCCGCCCTCCGTCTCCAGGGTAACCGCAGGCGCGAGACAGAACACGCCCGCCCACCAGCAGCAGAAAGTAGCGATGGCAGCGACAGTAGCATGGCATCCGAGACTTGACCACGCACACAGACACACAGACACGACCATCGACAAATGTCATCACGACAAGCCACAGGGGCCAGTCAGTTGCGGCATGGATGCTGTGTGGATGATCTCTGGGATAGTAGGCTAGGCATACAAGCTCTAGCTCACTGGACAGCACAGTGCTGAGTCCTTTTCTTCTCCGTAAACATGACAGAAGAGCTCTGTTCGGGTTCCCTCCGTTCCCTCCCACTCGTCGCGTTTCCGCTTTCCTCGCCCCCACCAACCCTCCCTCAAGTCTTTTCCTCCTCACCAAAGCGCTGCTTCCTGTAATCCTCCAACTGGCCTTGAAAACTCGGCTCCAGCCAAAAGCGATGCTCGCACGAGCCGCCACCAGTGCCGGCGCGGGAAAGACCCGACATCTGCTCAGCTTGATGGCCGCGCATGCGCATTGCAGTTGATCACTCGACACGAATTTCGCTTTGTCCGTAATGACGAAACAACGGAGACTTAAACATTATTAATCACATCTGCTCAGATGGCATCGATGATATCACTCTACTCTTCGGTTTTCCCCCCCCCACCTCCCCTCCCCTCGGTGCGATAACGGGTCTTTTTCGAGACGTTAGGACTGATTGTGGAAATGTTTCGCGAGCTGTGACGGGTCGAAGTTAATGCACGTGCGCCCAGCCATTGTATACGCCTTTAGGGTGTAAACCCAGAGGAATAAATCAAGGTCGCCTGTCAGGCCATTCGGAGAGCCCGACGGCCTGCCGAGAATCAAGCAGTTGATAGATGGAGTCTGAGGGCTTGAAAATCAGACTTTGATATCTACACGGAAAACAGCATACCTTAAACATGATGCGATACGCTGCTTTGAAAGCGATAATCACATCAAAACTACTGCTGGATGTGCGGCTAGCCTCCCATTCAGACTTTATTTCAAACTGGTGCTCTGCTGTCACAGGCACGCATCGCTGGCACATACTTCTGCGTCTGATGAACCACTTTATAACTTTTGAAACTTTTGTCACATCGATACACAAGAATTACATAAACTCTGAGAGATGCTGCAGAACTTGGCAAAGTCTCGACAAAATCGGAACAATGTACATATAAGCACAGGGCAGTTGAATTTCTCAACCAGTCTAAAAGCCATTCTTAAACCAGACAAATACAGACCAATGTTTGACTACGCTTGGCAACGTTATTACATGACCGTTGCCTAAAATCTTTGCCAAACTCCTGTCCCCATGTGTTTGATTAAGAAGTGTCTGAACCCAGCGGCTTTCTTTAGAGCTGATCTGGCTCGGGCGAGCGACCGCCGACATCATCACAAAAGAGGTCACCATGGATATAAAAGAGCAATGTGCCCGACGGATTGTCGTCGCAATGGCCATCAGATCCAGGCGCAACACTTGAAGATCACTTGGGAAGCCAAGATGTGACTTGTCTTCAAGCAAGAGGCCTCCTTCAAGCAGCGCTGGGTGAGGTGCCGAGCGTGTCGACGAGGGCCACAGTAAACAAGACGTCGATGCTTATTTCGCTCCTAAAAAGCCTCTGCTAAGCCCGGCTGTTGGTTTTTACTGTTATTGCTATTTTCCCCCCGAGATTTCTCTGGAATCTTCTGCGCACTAAAGGTTTATACACTTATATTGATTATCGGCACGTGAGCTAGGAGCTCTGGATGCGTACAAAAGGGATGGCGGAATGCGACGACCTTTTCCAACCCAAACTGTCATGTATACAAAATGCTGGGAGCTGTACAGCCTGGCTTTTCCGCGAACTGCTGTACGACACTCAGGACAAACAGCCTCGAGCTCTGTTTTGGCCGACTGAGACTATTTTTTTCGCACGGAGTTCTGCCACTGGCCTGTTCGACAAGGCTTGACACACACGCACGCAGAAGTCAAAATTAAAACGACCATACACCAAAGAAAAAGGTATCCGATAGAAATTAAATCTGCAGCCCACACATCCAAAAAAGTTCACGTCACCAACTTGAACCAAATCAGTCGCCAGTTTCTGTACTGCATTTTGTTTGATGACTTAAAAGAACAAACTATACAATGGTCTGCGCATGCGTACTACCAGGGAAAATAGTCGCTGGCCGGTTGAAGCTAAATTGTTGCGGAGTTCAAATGTCGCCATTTGTTTCTCCAATCTTTTAGAAGTTGTCCGTGTAAATAAAACCTTTTTTTTTGGGGGGGGGGGGTTGGTAACGACTGTTTATGCCAGGACGGAAAGCGGCAACCACAATCTCGATACCCGATCTTCTCGCCTTCAGTTCGCTTTCGCCGAACCCGCTGGGCAAGTCGATTGCTGTCGTAATGTCAGCAACTTCCAAGCATAAAAGCTGCACCGTGAAGGGTGGGTCAGAAGTGTACCATGACAGGGTCAAGCAAGTGCAAAGCACGAACCGATTGTCGCTTTGTTCCTCCTCGTGATCAATTGGCACGCGCATCGGTCTGAGATGGTCTGCGGGGCCCGAGACAGGTAAGTGCCGGAGTTCAAACACACGGCCTTGAATCGCTAGCGGCCATCACAAATTCATCTTCGCGCGCCACCACTGAACTCACGAGAGGCCTTGTGGACTTGTTGTCCGAGTGAACACAGCTCACGGCCAGAGAATGTGTCAATGTTTGCTTGCACACCCTGCAGCCATTAATTTCGGAGAAGAAACTTCAACCCGTGACAGCGTCACATCAAATCTCCGAAGAATTCGTGTAAGAAAATATAATAAAGCACCCTCGATTATTAAACGAAGTCACGAGAGGAATTTTTTACACCAATACTACAGGTGTTAATCATGTTAGATAACTTTTTGGAGCGAACGGCTTTTGTGACCCTTTCGTGAGTCATCATCAGATATTCTACGGTCATTACCAAAGTGAGCACGTGCTCACCATTACAAGAGCTGTTCATTTAGAATATGAATGAGTACAACTTAGTTTTACAGTATAAGTCGACTTTGGGAATCAGGAGAGGAGGGGGGTTTAGAAAGGAAAGCTGAGATGGAAAAGGAGAAACTGGGAGAGCAAATATATGCAGCATTCGATGTTGCATAAGCAGGAGCTCAGAAACAAAATGCGCTAGGTTATTTCTTATTCCCCTGGCGAGTGAAAATATGGGTGAGTCAGAGTGAGAACCGATTTATCATCGGCACTCAGAATGGGATGCGCAGATCGACCGCAAATCCATCACTGATGCCTCAGCTACGCCATGGAATCATCTGTGTTGAACCCTTCCCGCGACAAGTTGATAAGATGCAAAACAAAAAAAAAAGAATTATTACGAACTGTAATGATTTCCATTTTCAAACATCTATCTTATAATTAAAACATTGCACTGTTCTGTCTCTTCTTACATGGAACATCATTTCAATTATCCATTGTCCTTGCGCGATGCGCGCGCGGGTGTGTGTGTGTGTGTGTTCGCAAGAAATATATTTGAATATGATTTAGAGTGTGGACTGGGGAACGTATTAGGGTGTGTGTGGTGGGGGGGGGGGAATGGACGGAGCATTAAGACAAACGTATATCAATCACAAGTCAGATAAAAGGAGCACTGTGACAAACAGGCATCACGACCAAGTGGATATAATCCAGACAATCCACTTCGTCTTGATTAGTTAAATAGAACAGTGTCTGGATTATATCCACTTCCTCTTGATTTACATCAGTGCAGTCGCTGAAACATGTTTGGTATTGTCTATACCACGATGTCTACATATGCGCCTACAACCAAGAAATGTATGCGTATTGTAAAGAGATTTTAAATCCTTTTTTATTTTCATTGTTTAGTCGCCACCGCTCGAGACTGGCCTGAATGGCAGTATATATATATATGACCTTTTTAATAGCAACATGTATTTGTATTAAGTGAAACATTATTTTTAGTGTACTTATACGGCACAACCGCAAACAGAAAATTATACATTAGGGTAAAAAAAAGGTTTTGTTACTATATACTCTGTCTTCTCTAAGAACATTCTAATTATTAACATATTTTACAGACTCCTAACAGCTGTTTGTGGTTTTCGTGGGAACAGAACATATTTTTTTGTGCTCCTAATTACAAAAAAAAGCAGATTGTGGTGACTCAGAGGACAGCAGTGCCAGCAGGCAGGCTGGGGTTGTGCACGTTGCAAAAGTGTTAACACACTGTGGGGAGACTACAGCTTGACCAAGTATAGTAGGCTAATTTTTAAGTAGATAATTTTGTATGGCCCGGGAATGATGTTTTAACTATCAAACTGGACCTTGACAGAAAAAAAGTTCCTCACCCATGTCGTGCATCATATATTAACGGACTTGTATTACTGGACTGCTTGCAGACGATTTTTTTCAGTGAAGTCATAGAACGAGGCTGGTTACGAAATAGCTTTCGATTTAGCCACGTTTCAGTTTAACTACTAGAACGAGGCTGGTTACGAAATAGCTTCCGGTTTATTCACATTCATTGTTAAGGCTCGCCGAGACTAACAGCGGAGAACTTCGCAAGAGGCTCAGCGTTGGTCTCGGCAGACAGACAGCAGTCCACCCTATACACGTCCGTGGTATATTTCAACTTGAGTGACACTTGCCCGAGTTTCAACCCGGTGACTGCGCGGCGCATGCGTAAGTCTCACGTTTGTTGGATCCTTCATCTTTCGTCGTTTACTTTTGTCGACTGTTTGAGAAGCTCTTAAGGATTGAAGATTATTTGCCACGTGACTTGACTGATGCCGTTCCCCCTCGTGACCCTATTTATAAACATTGGTTGATTGGTGCGTCCTCCTTGAGATGATTGCGCCCCCGGAGACCCCCCCCCCCCCGACGCCCAGCCCTGTTGACAGGTGTCACAAACAGAGCGTGTCCCGTCGTGACCCTCTACTAACACTACGTCAAGAGCGCGTGCGCTGGTTGTGCCCAGTACGCGTGTGACGCTCGCTAGGTCAGACTGGGCTACGTCAGATCGATTTCACCTCGTCAAGATGTCGGGATGACGGGGGTGCAAGGGGAGGAGGGGAAGTGGAAGAATGAACAGAGATGTTGGGAGAAGGGAGAAATTCAGTTTGAAGACACACACGCTATAAAGTCCTCCAACTAATTAACACCAGCCTGCCCACTTCAGTCGCTTAGTCGCCGGCCGGCGTTACCGTGACAGGTCGCGAAGGGTCAGCGCTCCATCACTGTCACGTGTCGCTTACCTCGCGTGCGTCCAGCGTCAGCCATCACAGCGCAGCACCGCCGCCGTAATCCAAACCTCCTCACTCCCCCGTACACTCCCCCGCCCATATCCCCGACATTTTGTGGCGGTTTGTTATTTTACTTTTTATTTTACGACGAGTTTTAGAATAAAAGAGCCGATGACGTCTTCGCGCTTCTGTACTGCGCGCGCTCGCACGCACACCCAAAAGGTCGGCGAGGGTCAGGGAAGGCAACACGCGCGTCCGCCGATGGTGCTAAAAGCATCCGAGGCTAATAGCATCACAGATGACGGGAAATGAAAGTTTTATAATAAGACACGCACGCACGCACATACACTCGCAAAGGGGAGAGCGTAATTTTCAGTCACACACATCCACGCACGCACCCGCGCGCACATACACACACACACACACACATACATACGTACGCGCAAGACCATGCTCATATGCTCACACGCGCGCCCGAAAGCACACACCCAAGCGCGCTCACGCGATCGTGCAATTGCAGATTATTCATTCACATTAAACTCTAGCAGGCGGCGTAATATCTAAGGGGAGACAACAGACATGAAATAGAGCGAAACACATACTAAAAGCACAAAAATACCTAATGAAAGATTAATGTGCTCGGTTTTCTCTCTCGATTTTCAAAAGGCTGGAGACAGACGGAGGTAAAGACTCTAAAGAACATAGAGAAACGTGTGTGTGAGAGAGAGAGAGAGGGGGGAGAAAGAAAGAGAGAGGGGGAAAGAAAGAGAGAGGGAAAGAAAGAGAGAGGTTCCTTTCACACAACAAAGCCCCGACGGCCATGTAACTCCCGAGAGGACGGTCGGTCGGTCTTTTGTCTCATTATCACAACGCTGCCGGTTTCCGCCGGTTTCCGCCGTTGGGTGTGTGTAGCTTTGTGCTGTTTACTTTTCTTTTGGCTATTGTACTGCATCCTGGCTTGACTACAGCAACTTGGCTCGCGCCAGCTGTAACCCTTTCTAGCCACCACCACCGGGACCGGAACACCCTTGCGTTTACCAGCCTGCTGCACGCGGAGTGACGCATACCATGCACCACGGCTGTTGCAAGCACAACAGCTTCATCGGAAAAATCAGACGGCTTAATGCCCACTAAGTGCTCAAGAAAACTGAGTATCAGCCATTGATACAATTTTCCTTCTTTTTTTTAATTCATAGGCGGATAAACTGTCCTATCGCGCTGAGCTGCTTAATAAAGCTCGAGTAAAAAAAAACAAACGAGTGCTTCGAATGAAGTGAGTGGGTATGTTTAAAGCCCCGGATCACGTGTCACACTCTTTTTGACTGCTGTATATCGAGTGCGCATGACAGCAGGGCAAGAACGGGATTGGCGGACAGGACTGGAGAAGGACAGAGAGAAAAATCGGTCAATAAATCAATCGTCTGCCAGATACAGGGGTAAGCTTTTGATCTGCACCAGCGCCATCTAACCCAGTCGTTGTAGGCGCTAAAAAAAATCGTAAGAGTTCGATGTCAAATAAATTCTAACTAAACAGAGTAAAACAAAATGTCCAGTATGGCACAACAAAGGGATGAGGAATAATAATAATAATAAAAGTTAGTTTGTATAGCGCCTTACATATCCTCCCTTTAGGACGAACTCAAGGCGCTTCACAAATGACAGATGGTGTGACGTGAAAATGTGACGTCAGAACAAAATGACGGAGCTCCAGGCCCGCATCTACACAGAGGAGGAGGGTGTTGATGCGAGAGACGAACCGTGGAGGGTCTACTCGTCGTTATCAGTTATCACTTTCATCAGGTTGATGACTTTACAGAGGGCTAAAAATAGCCATGAAAACACCACACGACTCACAATTTACGGTTCGAAATCCTCAACAAACTTCTGATTCAGCCCGTCTTCCCAGGATGTCGCAACACGAGAAGAGTAACCTAACTCCTACTTACCCAGCATGCCCTTCCAGAGTAAGTAATATGAGTTGCTACTTTGACAATACAACGCAGTATTAAAGTTGATTCGGTAAACTTACCTTCTTGGTCGCAATCTCTCGTTCTCGGGTGAGTGAAACTATGCAGAACACGCCAGGTAAGGACAAGGTGAGGCTTGTGCACGGAGTCGATGCGTTCACACGAACAACACTCGGATCACAAGCAGTCTCACTGCAAGGTAAACCCCACTCAACAGCCTGTACCCCGGGTAGTCTCTCTGACGATTACCAGGATCCCCCCTCACGTGCGAAGACTTCGCCGGACAGCGCGCAGGTAGAAAGTTCTCGACAGAGACTTGACTGATGTGTGCCGCCTACCTCCTGTCACCACATCTTTGTCTGCGCCTGTCCGGTAACCTCGGACCTGTACAGGAATGGTTGGTGACTGTCGCCTTCACGAGTATCGCCCTCTTCACTTTATGGTACTTTCCACAGGGTTGTGCAGTTGCTGATGTTGTCAGCGACTGCTGAGACCTCATCTGCTGCGTCTGTCGTGACTAGCAAGTCGCACGGCACACATGCTGTACGACAGCTGGCGGTTGAGTTTTTTTTTTTTTTTTTTGCTTTTTTTTTTTTAAGTCAACCGTCAACGGTGTCCCCTGCTGAAAGGAGCAGCACAGCAGTTCTTCGCCGCGGGTGAGGCAAGTCGTTGGCTGGCTGCTTCTCGCCCGCCTGCCTGTCTGTGGCTGCGCTAGGCTACAGTGTGTGCCACGCGCCTGGTATGCCAGACGGTGGTGGAGACCTGACAGGATGAGAGCACCTCCTCTCTGTCTTCACCAACACCTCCTCCAGACATTGCCGCAGTGTGACAGCGACAACAGCATGCTGCTGGCAACACCACCACCAGTCGGCACGGCGGCGCCTTCTACCCACAGAGCGCTGGTGCCGCTGTAGCTAGGAGCAGCCTTGCGTGTGTGGCGCTGGCAGCAACACCAACATCAGCGCTCGCCATGCCTCTGATCTGTGTGGGTGCGCGACCATGCATGCGTGTGCGTGCATGTGTGTGTGTGTGTGTGTTCTTAATACATATATATATGTAGTGTGTGTGTTTGTGTTATATATATATATAGTATTTGTGATGTAGTTGATATGATTGTAATGATGGCAAAAGTGGCGAACGCGCATGTGCAACAGTTTTGACTACTAACTTCAAGGGTCGAGAACATCGGCATGATGCCCTTTCCCCTTCCATCCCCTAGAAAAAAGGAAAACTCATTTATAATCAGTATGATCACTGCAAATGTGCGCATGCACGTTCAGCTGGGCGTGGCCTGTGCCGGCATGCAGCTCCATTAACTTGCAGTTCTCGCGATGTGCGAGATGAGAGCCTCGGGCGCGATTCCTGCTTTAGGGGGCGCTCTGCAATGTGCATGTAATACACTGTTCATCGTCTTAATTGCTGTCTCCATCTTTTTTTTTCTCTCTTACGGTCCCCCACTTACCTCATTTTTCCCTTTAATATTATTTGGGAGAGAAGTAATCTTACCGCCTTGATCCACCTGCAGCCGGAAAGTAAGAAAATGTGGGTAATATATTGTCTTACATGCTCCGCTAACATCTCCATCATACGCCTACAGTTGCTGATTGGTGAGTTGAGCATTACAGGAATGAGTTGCATCATCAGGATAATAGCATACAGGATGACCAACAGGCACAGGCAGTTTAATATGACACTTCTTTAGTTAAATCCACGAACAGGTTGGAAGCAGACCTCTTTAAAGAACAAGGATATAGCCCACAAAGTAGCCCAGACGCGTATGGGTGAAAAAGCCATATCTCAGACAAGTGGATCAGAGAAAGAGCAACAAGGCGTCTGCAAGCTGCTCGGAGGTCTCGCCCAGTTGCACAGCACTTCAGTGCCTCCAGGACGCTCACTGCCCAGCAAAAGCTCTGGGGTCGATATCAGGCTACCGGTCTCCCCCCCCCCCCCCGTCAGACAGGCCGCGCTCTGGGAGACCAAGGGTGACGACTCTAGCTTAAGACTGCTTTCTGTGCCTCCGTCATTTGAGGAATCGCTTCCTGTCGGCTTCATCAACGGCCCGCACCTTAGGCCACGTGCGAAGACTGTCGGCGACCTGCGCGTGCACCGTGGCAAGGGCGTCGCGTGCTAGCGTGAACCTCGCGAGAAGCACCTGCCGTCAAACATCGAACGGCGTCGGTCCTCGACCATCGTGCTGTATGTCTGTCCTCAAACATCACGCGGATTGTCCGACACTGAGACCGACTCGGAAGTATTGTAGCTAAAGGATGGATGCTGCTGGAAATTACTCTGACCGGCCCCGTAATGTGTATTGTTAGCCTCTGGCTGGATAGCTAACGCCTGGCAGTCACCTGAAATGTTAGTAAATTATTTTTGTGACTGCCAGACGTTCTGCTGACCCGAAGCCTTGTCCCTTGAGAACCCTGGCATCCCTAAACCCCCTTCATGTGTCGCTCAGCAATGACAGCGCGAATGTCAAAGAGTTGTAAGTCTTTAACCAAAACAAAGATAACTGGAACGAGATTAAAAGGAAGTTAAATTTCCCTAGTCTAGGAGTAGTAAACTGTAAGTGGTTCACCATGTTAAGAAAGTGGAATGCGAAAGCTTAACTTGTTCCCAACCTAACACCACAAATAAGGCGTCCACCTGCTGGCGTATTTTTATGCATCTACTTGCACTGTATAAAGGAGGGAAGTTTTTGATTCGTCAGGTCCAGTTGTATATACAGGTCCTCAGTTGTCTAGTCTCTGAGCCTCCCCTTGTCCCTACACGTGTTCAGCATACAGGTTGGTTGGCTGGTTGGTTGATTTGACAGGAAAGTGCTTGGAGAAAACCTCCGACGGCCGGTCCAGCGAACAGGTGTCTTAGAGATTTCCCGAGCCGAGATCTGAATCCAGGGCCTCTCAGTGCATAGGTGACAAGCGAGAGTTTTAACCTTCTCCTGAAAGTTATGTTCAGACTTTATGTGCGGGCAGCAGCTAAGAAAGCTTCTGCTTCATAGACCGGTCATTTCAGAACACAACCAAAAGCCAGGGGCCGGTAGCACAACACATTTCTAATTTTAAACACTTTTAGGCCTTAACTCTATTTAGATAATTAGTTTAAACTGCACATCACAATTTTAGAATGGTTAAAACTAAAACTGCTGTAAGTAAGATAAAGTTGTTTAAGTCTGACTTTCCGTCCTGTCAGTATAATTTTTTGTATGTTTTTCTGCAATGCATCAAAATGGCTAAGAAGAGATTTTGCTTCTTTACAACAGTTTTAAGGTTTAAAAACATGTTGTGCAACTGGTCCCAGATCTCCTACACAAACTCTCATGTTATTCGTAAATAATATATATAGATATACACGAGAAGGTTCAACAGATCTTGCGTATGGAGTTCACTTTTATACGGGCTCAACAAACAACCCATCATGGAGGAGGTCGCTTGCTCGAGTTTTAATATAATCACAGAAGGATCTAGCACACACTGTGTGGGTCTGTGTGCACGCATGTGAGTGCGCTCGTGCATAGGTCTGTGTGTGCATCATCGTGTGTGTGTGTGTGTGTGTGTGTGTGTGTGTGTGTGTGTGTGTGTGTGTGTGTGTGAAAGAGAAGCGTTCAATAAACACTTGAGCCTGCGGTACGACGTTTTGGCGTAGGATGAAGTAGGCAGGTGACAAGCTTTAGGAAAGTTCTGGAACACTCATGTGGAGGATGTTTAAATAAACGCGAGAGTGCCGGTAAACTTTCTGGTGTGAATGCTTCAAATTAGCCCTTATAGTACTTACAAGGTAGGGGAGAAGGGAGGTAATTTAAAGTAAGCATGCCGAAGTGACGGTCATTATGATGGAGAGGTCAGAGGTCGTGGGTATCGCGTGCACCCTTGTTTTGACCTCACCGGTATTCATTCAGACACCAGCTGTTGAGTTTGTTCAGCCGTATAGCATAAGTTTTAACAGCCGCCAGCAAGATGAAAACATCATCACAAACACCGAGGCTGTCACCTACATAAGGGACGTTTGTCACGCAAAAGGGCGCTGAAAACATGTCGGGGGCAAACTCTCTCCCTTACTCGACCCACACATACACACGTGCGCGCACACGCACACACACACACACACACACACCACACACACAGAGGCATCCCACGCATAAAAAGCTGCAAACTTTTGCAGATTCCTATTGTGTACATATATATAGTCTCTTTCTAAGAGCGATTTTCCCTTATTTCCTTAGTGCTGGTCAAGATGGGGCATGGTCTTGCTTATGTCGGCGCTGGCTAGATTGTGATTGATTAAAGGATGCTGGTTGCGTGTGTTCGTCCAATGGCGTTCCTGGGTGCATGAAACGTGTGTGCATGTATGAAGTTTAAATAAGGAAAGGAGAATTTCCAGGGACACTTCTCGGCACATTAGTGCGAACGGAGTACTTGGTCAACAGTCGACATGTCTTCAGATTTCGTCAACGCCAAGGGACATAACTTCGAGACCAAGACTTAAGACAGGAGGACAAAGACTGGAGAGAAAAACGAAAATATGGCACTCGCAGCGTGAAGAGACTTAGACGTAGGAACAATTTGCAATACGAGAGCAGCAGTTACAACTGCCAGAGCTAGGTTGATGTGCGTATGTATGTGAGAGTAGATGGTAGTTATAACGGGAGTTCACAGCACTAACATTAGGAGTACGGATAGTACTGGGACCCCTTTAAATGAGCCACATTGTTGTCTGAGTGTATTTTGTTTAATGTTTATGTTAACGAATCGTTCCTCGTGCTGTAACTCACATTCTGTTTTGGGAAGAGCGGGGGTGGGAGCTCGTGACGTTCCCCTAACGTGTGATTATTGTACGTAACGTCCCCCTGACTGACGTTTGATTATTGTACGTAACGTCCCCCTGACTGACATGTGATTATTGTGCGTAACGTTCCCCTGACAGACGTTTGATTATTGTGCGTAACGTCCCCCTGACTGACGTTTGATTATTGTACGTAACGTCCCCCTGACTGACGTTTGATTATTGTACGTAACGTCCCCCTGACTGACGTTTGATTATTGTACGTAACGTCCCCCTGACTGACGTTTGATCATTGTACGTTACGTTCCTCTGACTGACAGGTGATCATTGTACGTTACGTTCCCCTGACTGACAGGTGATCATTGTACGTAACGTTCCCCTGACTGACAGGTGATCATTGTACGTTACGTTCCCCTGACTGACAGGTGATCATTGTACGTTACGTTCCCCTGACTGACAGGTGATCATTGTACGTAACGTTCCCCTGACTTGCAGGTGATCATTGCACGTAACGTTCCCCTGACTGACAGGTGATCATTGTACGTAACGTTCCCCTGACTTACAGGTGATCATTGTACGTTACGTTCCCCTGACTTACAGGTGATCATTGTACGTAACGTTCCCCTGGCTGACAGGTGATCATTGTACGTTACGTTCCCCTGACTGATAGGTGATCATTGTACGTAACGTTCCCCTGACTTGCAGGTGATCATTGCACGTAACGTTCCCCTGACTGACAGGTGATCATTGTACGTAACGTTCACCTGCAGGATTACGATAACGGAGTTGGTAACGTCATAACGGGACTAATGTTCGCGTTTAACGTGTCAAACCAGGAAGATTGTAACAAACACTCAGTACTACGCAGAGCAAAAAACAATCTTATTGCGCTTTTCACAAGGATAAAGCTATTAAAGCACAAAGTGATCCTGCAAGTCGATATCAAATTTACCGCAATGGTAATTTCACAATTCAGTTGATATAACAGCTTGGTTTCTTTTTTCTATTTTGAAAGGCTTTGCGAACTCTACACCCTTCACATAACACGGGTAGTATGCGTTTGGTGCGCAGTAATGTAATGAAAACGCCACTGACAGGTTAATGCGAGGCATTGTGGGACAGATACACTGTAAAGGTGGTTACGGCCATGGTAATAACTGTCAAAAAGAACACAGCTTTGTGTGCGGGGGCCTTTGATGTGTTTTGCTTCCTACGTTTAAGGTATTCCCCGCCCAGCCTTGAATGTGTCTAACCTAGCTTCACCTTTACTACTGGATAAAGGTAGATGTCATCAAAGTAAGAGGACAGTTAGTGATTTCCTTTAGCGTAGATGTTGAGAGTCGCCATGACGGTTGATTAAAAGATCGACTTTAATAGTACGGGTTAGAAGTGGCGTTCAGAGTAAATGTTAAAATCATGTTATGTGTAAACTAACTGGTCCTCGGTTAATGACCGTTAGTAGCTCCTTTTGGGT
This sequence comes from Marisa cornuarietis, assembly GCA_004794655.1. Lineage (NCBI taxonomy): Eukaryota > Metazoa > Mollusca > Gastropoda > Architaenioglossa > Ampullariidae > Marisa > Marisa cornuarietis. Next base: position 248,556 of record SMMW01000032.1, on the reverse strand, counting down.
CCAGAAAAATCTGGCGGTGTCAGCTTCTCACTCCAAACAGTCCGAAACGAAAAACAACTTTTTACTATCAGTTTGATGCAAGTCAAAACTCTCACCCTATTCGAGGCGACACACGCCCGCTTTAACTTAAAAAAATCTCAATGGCGACACACCCCTACAATACTATAGACTACTATGATGGCGACACACGCCTACAATACTATAAACTACTATGATGGTGACACACGCCTACAATACTATAGACTACTATGATGGCGACACACGCCTACAATACTATAAACTACTATGATGGCGACACACGCCTACAATACTATAGACTACTATGATGGCGACACACGCCTACAATACTATAGACTACTATGATGGCGACACACGCCTACAATACTACAGACTACTATGATGGCGACACACGCCTACAATACTATAGACTACTATGATGGCGACACACGCCTACAATACTATAGACTACTATGATGGCGACACACGCCTACAATACTCTAAACTACTATAATGGCGACACACGCCTACAATACTATAAACTACTATGATGGCGACACACGCCTACAATACTATAAACTACTATGATGGCGACACACGCCTACAATACTATAAACTACTATGATGGCGACACACTCCCGTCCTAAACAGTGAAACTCAACGGCGACACACGCCTACAATACTATAAACTACTATGATGGCGACACACGCCTACAATACTATAAACTCCTATGATGGCGACACACGCCTACAATACTATAAACTCCTATGATGGCGACACACGCCCGTCCTAAACAGTAAAACTCAATGGCGACACACACCTACACTACTATAGACTACTATGATGACGACACACGCCTACAATACTATAAACTACTATGATGGTGACACACGCCTACAATACTATAAACTACTATGATGGCGACACACGCCTACAATACTATAGACTACTATGATGGTGATACACGCCTACAATACTATAGACTACTATGATGGCGACACACGCCTACAATACTATAGACTACTATGATGGTGATACACGCCTACAATACTATAGACTACTATGATGGCGACACACGCCTACAATACTCTAAACTACTATAATGGCGACACACGCCTACAATACTATAAACTACTATGATGGCGACACACGCCTACAATACTATAAACTACTATAATGGCGACACACGCCTACAATACTATAAACTACTATGATGGCGACACACGCCTACAATACTATAAACTACTATGATGGCGACACACGCCTACAATACTATAAACTACTATGATGGTGACACACGCCTACAATACTATAGACTACTATGATGGCGACACACGCCTACAATACTATAGACTACTATGATGGCGACACACGCCTACAATACTATAGACTACTATGATGGCGACACACGCCTACAATACTATAGACTACTATGATGGCGACACACGCCTACAATACTCTAAACTATTATAATGGTGACACACTCCTACAATACTCTAAACTATTATAATGGTGACGCACACCTACAATACTATAGACTACTATGATGGCGACACACGCCTACAATACTCTAAACTATTATAATGGTGACACACTCCTACAATACAATAGACTACTATGATGGCGACACACGCCTACAATACTCTAAACTATTATAATGGTGACACACGCCTACAATACTATAAACTATTATAATGGTGACACACACCTACAATACTCTAACCTACTATAATGGCGACACACGCCTACAATACTCTAAACTATTATAATGGTGACACACGCCTACAATACTCTAAACTATTATAATGGCGACACACGCCTACAATACTCTAAACTATTATAATGGTGACACACGCCTACAATACTCTAACCTACTATAATGGCGACACACGCCTACAATACTCTAAACTATTATAATGGTGACACACGCCTACAATACTCTAAGCTACTCGCTTCTTCTCTCTCAACGCTCACTCTAACGTTACGCATGTGCTCTCTTGCTCGAACATTTGACATCACAGCTTGCGTCATTCATCCAGACTTGCGTCATTCACCGAGGCTCACGTCATTCACATTTGCTCACGCGCTCGCTAGGACTGACCTAGACCCACTAAAACATTTCATTCGTAACATTATGAATACAAAATGTCGAGGGTAGGGATACAACCAGTGTTAAAGCCAAGAATAGGATCTGGCGTTCGTTTAGTGAAAACACTAAATATCACATTGCTGAGTAAATTCACTTCTGCTTGAAGGGGACCATGTGTCGAACGTTTGACAAAGTTGAAGGTGAAGATCACAGGAAACCAATCGTTTTTTTGTTTTGTTTTGTTGTTTTTTTTTTGGCTACTCATAGGACAAAATGTGTCCGCTATAAGATGGTGGCGCAGGAAGCTTCGAAGGTTTTTTTTTTTTTTGACATGGTCAGCATTTCTTAGGAATCCTCCATATGCAGCAAGTGAGGCCCAATGAGGGTTGGAGACAGCCGGGGAAGTGCGTGACGACACAAACACTGTGCTGTTCTAATGAAGATTGAAGGATCTGGCTGTCCGCTCAGAAAACACCACAAAATATCGATCTTGCATGGCAAGTTAATCTTTCAGTCCACGCAAGCGTCTGTCAGTTCATTTCCAGTGTCTCGGCTGAGATGTTGGGGACAGGAGAGAAATCCATACTTGTCACACACACACACACACACACACACACACACACACACACACACACACACACATCCGATTTGTGTGTGCGTGGTGTTGTAAACCGTCTTTGCATCGTCCGATCTTAACGGATACACTCGGCTGCATAACAATAAGTTTTATGTGAAAGAGATACAGAAATGGCCAGCGAAGTATTTCAGGAAACGAAATACGAAGTTCATTAAGTCTCTGATCATTCATCCTAGCGTCTGCCACTGGGAGACGGTCTATTCAAGCTTGGCAAATCGGAAAAAATCTTCAAGAGGAAATAAGAACCCAGAAATAATTTGGTGCTGTTCTAAATAAACTGGTCCCAAGCTCCTTAACTTCTGACCTTTCAAATTCCAAGGGACTATACTGCTGGTATAAATGTACGAATAGTTAGAAGCAGCCAAAGTAGGGATTATGCAGCAAGAAGAAAAACAAAGAGGAAACACAATGGTACATCCATTCTACCAAAGTCTGGAACTGGTAAAGGCTGCAGGATTCGGTCTGTACGCGATCTGTAATCATTCAAATGAGCTACTGAGACTCCCTAGGGAGCAAAAGGGGGAGCGAAATCAATGCATCTTCTCTACCTCACCCCATATTAACTCCCACCCATAGACCCTTTCGTCTTCAGATTCGTCGGCCATGTTTATTCCCAGTCAACTGCACTGCTAAGAAGGCTATAGAATTGTCTTTGTTGTTTATGCGGCTTAAAATTATTCAATTTGCATGTACACCAGCGTTTGTGCGTCGGGACGCGCAAGCATGAATGGGGTCAAGGGTTAAATGTTCGCAATGGCTGCGATTTACAAGTTTCACCAAACTCTAATTTTCAAAAAAAGTAAAAAAAAAATTGTGCAAAAGGAAAACAGAAAACGTGACCTTTATTTGCTACGCAGTGCCACGAACGGTGGTCCGTATCGATTTCAGCTGAAATTATCAGCCTGGTTACGTCACATGCTGATAACGAGGGCCTAAAGACTTCATTTGTGGATAAGCAGTGCAAAGCTTAATTAATCTTCCACTCCTACCACAGACTCTGCCTTCCACTTTTCCGCTTGTGTGTGTGTCTGTGTGTACCTGTTTGTGTATCTTTGCGGTTGTGCGTGCGTGTGTGTATATATATATATCTTTGAGCATGTGTTTGCGTAACTCTGTACGTGTGTGTATGGAGTATCTGTGTTTTTTGTGTCTTTCGATGTATGCTTGTATCTGTGCTTGTATCTCTATTTGTGTATCTTTGTGTTCATATTTGAATTGTGTGCATTTAACTGTGCTTGTGTGCGTATTTGTGTGCTTGTGTGCGAGAGGAGAGACATACTTCAAACAGGAACATGAATAGTAAGAGGTTTGATACTAACTCAAAAACATCAAAAAAGACGAGAAATACAATAACTCAGCAAGTGATCAGGCTAGTTTTCATATCTATTCCATCCTTCTTTCAAAGCACGTGCGCACTTTGTCACATCAAAAGAAGCCATTTGAGTTAAAAATTAAATTTCTAGATTGAAAAACCAAGGATCTTTCTCAGACGAGGCGAGAATCCCATCGACAGGTCAGCAAGCCATATGAAGGACAAGTTGATGGGCGGGCTGTCTGTTATTCTAGGAACATGTCAATCGCGAGCACCGAGTTTCGGTTTAGTCAAATTCGTTAGTCTGTCCTAGCCAGGACCGCAAAACTGTCTACTTCCTGCACGGCAGTGGTTCTGTCAACATAGACTACATCATTAGCACTTCCCGACATCCTCTTGTCCCGTTTGTCTTATTTAGAAAAGAAAAACATCCACTGGCGGGTCTTCCCTCAGGCACGGGCTGCACGAAAATCTTCTGTTCCACGACCTGTAGAACTTGAACAGTCTCGTGAAAGCAAGATGTTCACCCTGCTGCAATCATCCGCACTGATCATTATTCACTTTGTCTTCATTGGCCTGAGAATGTGTCGTATGAGGGCGATCGACATCAAACTGGATGTGATGTGACCGTTACCTGCTTGATTCCAATCCCTTTCGACACACGTGACCACAACGTTACTGACACTAATCCCTTGGTGATCGATTCCGTTCTATTATATTGCTGGAACCACGTAGTTCCTTTCTCTTTTCTTGGACTACAATTGGGCAACCTTCAAGGCACAAACGAATTCTATTCACGCATTCAGACATGACAAAAATGAGGTGAATTTACACAGGTAGGTGTTGGGAGTTCACAGGTATCCAATACTTCACACGACATACCTAGAACCTGAACAACAACATATGGTCACATGATTTTTAGTTAATGTGCAGCAAAACAATGGAACTCTCTCCCCTTCCATATCCGCCACCTACCAACAATTGAATCTTTCAAATGTGCACTAAAAACACCTGAGCATTGTTCCTAACAACAGTCCACACAATCCTACTAACCGCCCTTCCATCTTCCCTATTCCTCGCTCTCTACTGAATCACGGAACTCTTATTTCTTATTACCTGATTCTTCTGTTCGTTTTGTATATTTATCTTTTATTAGTCATCAGTATTGTTGTCAATCCTTCCATTCCTTCGTATGTTGTCCATGTCTCGTTCTTGTCTCAAGCGCTAAGAGCTCCCACCTTACGAGCGTGAGTACAAATCACGCATTTATTATTATTATTTTTATTATTACATTTGGAAATATTACTTATTTAGGATTAGAGGCTGTTTGGGTTAGGATTATAGTAGTTCTAGTGAGCTCTCGGTAAGATTGTGTGACATATCCACTGGGCAAAGCAGACGTGATGTCTACCGCCCCTGCTTGAGACTAACTCATTAATCTACCCTCATTACAATCGCAATACCCTCTTTTACTTTATTTATACCCATGTAACACTAAGTGGAAGCTCTAGACAAAGTCTCTCAATCTCAAACTTCTGATCAAAAGTTACTTAATTGTCAGAGTTGTTCTCACCCACTAAAATGTACCCGGAATCTTGTTGTGCATTATTGCGATTTTCATCCGCTTGTAACATCTTCTGATGTTCGCTACCAACATTTTCTTAGTACAGATGTAAGTTCTCACTAGAGTTGGCGCCTCCTGACAGAATTCTCAGCAGCTGTGATCTTTTGGCAAGAACACGCTAGGTGGCGCTGGATTCCTTACCCGAGAGGTTCTTATCAGAAATGAGGTGCACTCCGAAACGAAGTTATCAGACAGCGAAATGAAGACACACATAACATCTTCGTCTGGCAACGATCGAAACATCTGTCACTGTCAGGCAGTGGTCGAGGCCTCCAATAGTGTAACAGATCGAAAAACCTTCAAAGTTCTGACAGCACTCCAAATATCTTAGTCCATGTGACAGCCATTAGTGCAGAGTATGAAAGTATTGACAACTACTTCTCCCTCCATCTCCTGTACACGAAGTTTAGAATGGGCTTTTCTGTTTTGAGGCTAACAGCCTAAAGCACAGAGCGAGGGGTACTGGCCAAAGGTTAAAACTGAAAAACAAAAGAAAGTTGTTTTCTTTGTTGTTAAAACCTGAAAATTCAAAAACCACGGTACTGCCCGTTACACATCGTACGGTCTTCTGTCGGTGACAGTGACATGACACTTTTTTCTGTTGTTTTTTTTTTTTTTGCAAAGCACCAGGTTTAGGGTGTAGGGTAAGGCCTAAAATAAAGACCCTATCAAACAGTATAGTGAGCAGCAATCACAGCACCCTTAGAGAACCACAGTGTAGGAGATATACTTTAGTTCAACACGTTAAGTAGAAACAAAGTCGATGGCAGGAAACACAATACACAGAGTTTCATTGCACAAGAAAGAAATGTAATTATAAACTGCACGAGCTCTGTACAGTCAGGAAAAATAGGAAAGGATTGCCTGTTTCTCACGGTCACTTACTAAAGAGCTTTTTCATCTGTGTAGGACCCCATCCGGACTCGGGTAACCGTAGGCGGGTGATTATTCAACCCCTAGGAATCCTCCCGGAATCACGAAAAGGTAACCTAATCGGCCAAGAGAAGTTAATGTCATCCGAACTCCCTCTGCAAAAGCTTGAACAAGTGAAATGGCACAGGCGTTTGTCCAAAGAATGTGTGAACTATCTTGTCATACGCACAATAGACAGCCTAGTGCAGTATTTCATCCCACTACTTTATGTTTTGGAGTAAACAATAGATGAACGCGTAAGTAAATTTGTCATGTCGACACCTCCTGACATCCCTTTTGTTAAGGAGTACAGATCTGAACCATTGAAATCTGACATCGTGAACTGGGAAAAAGCAACACCAGGTTCTGGGCATCTGTTGTCCTTTCATTCCGCACGACTTTCATCTCCAATCTTCATTCTCTCAGTTAATGTCTCCTGTGACGTTCTCTTTTGTGCCCTCGGAGGTAATTTTATATGTGCGCTCGTTTTATTTATTTTTAAACTAAGGGTTCGCAGCAGGCTGTGGTAACAAGGAAAGCTACTCGTCCACTACCCCCCGGACGTGTCTGCTATCTTATCAACAAAACCATTGACAGCATCACAGTTTCATCTTCGTTGATCCGACATTATTCAAAAGTTCTGCACTGAGATGTCATGTTAAAACGATTTACTTGTCGTGTTTTGTTTTTTGTTTTTTTTTTTTGTTGTTGTTTTTTTTGCTAATAATTGAAGGAGTAACCTACCAAAGAAATCAAATAAGCAATATTACATGGCAAAGACTGTATACATGAGATGAATAAACCAGTATCGACACTGTCATCCGCGTGTCAGCGTGTCAGCGATGCTGCACGTATTTCCTTGACCTACTTGTTTAGCCAAAACTGCCACTGTTGGAGGGGATGGAGGGAGGATATTTCCGACACGCGCTAACCTTTAAAGGGTCAGTCATAAGCGAAGGCAAATGTCCACAGTTACTTACGTTTTTACGAGAACCAGATTGTTGTCGAGGTCAGCAGCTGGAAATCGCTTTCATACTGTGCAGACTTTGCCACGCGCGAGTGTCACCAACGCATTCGACGAGAAAATTGTCGTCTGCTAAATCTCCGTGCAAGATCGCACTGCGTCTGCGCAGGAACCCCGCGTGCTAGCGGCGCGCACTGCCACCTCGCGAGGTCACGTCCGCTGTACGAGGAGCGCGCGAGGGGACTGTCTGCGGCGAGGAGTAACAAAGTTTCTCGCTGAACTCGCTGTATTAGCGGTATCTCTGTCCACATACTTTTCCTATTTTCCTTCTACGTTGCTCCGTTTTCTCTAGAGACAAGATGCCGACTGTCCCTATGATTAACTTTGTCTGCTGGTGGGCGTTTGTTGGCCTTCGTTGCCTCAGCTGTCTGGAATTCTCTTCTCTTTTAGCTGAGACATGCATCATCATTGTCAGCATTTAGGGAGCAGCTGCAGACACACTTGCTCGGGATTCTTTTGACTGATGGCATGTGTTTGGCTGGTCAGACAATGCAGAATCTGGTTATGCTGTTTTTATTATCTTAGTTTTATATATAATTACAAATAAAGCGCTAGGACCAATTACGAAATGGCGCTTTTTAAGTAATCTGTGCTATTATAAATACAATATATAAGAGCTTCTCTGTCAATTAAACTTCTTTACTTTTGTCGAAACAGACAAGAAGAACATTTAAAAAAAAATTTAATACGATTTTAATACCAAAATAAGTTATCACTCAAGGTAGACAATGCTTGCGTTTAGTGATAGTGCGTTAAATTTTTTCAACTCCATTGATGTGTATACTTGACAGGGAGCAGAACTGTAAATATATCGTTTATAAGTGGACGGTTTCTTAAATCTCACAAAACAAGTTAAAACACAATATACATTTGGCATTTATCGTAAACTCCATGAGATGGAGTGTATATTTGTTATCTGTCGTCATCACATTTCTTTGTTACATGTTGATGTACTTTTCAATATCTTCCAGCCTTCCAGAGAGGAACAATCTGTGTGATGTTGTGTGAGATCTGTTATGTGTGAGGGAGATGTAATAACATGACAATATTAAGAAAGGAAATGAGTGCTTATTGTGGACTGACGTGTTCATATGTTCATATATCACTTCCTTTCCATATCCGCCATATACCCACCATCGAATCCTTTAAGGGTGTGCTAAATACACATCTGTTCCACGAGGATTACTCATTACATCAATCAACATAGCTGTCATTAGTTGTTATTATAGTCAACCATATTGTTTGTTCCCTGACTCCTGATTGTGTGTTTTATGCTTGTCTTTACTTGTCTGTATGTAGTTATTTCTTCTTCCATCCTTCCTATTCTTGCCATATTTTGTACTTGAGCGCTGATAGCATGCTACTTTGTGAGGGTGATATTGCATTACATTAATCACGTGTTAATTATTATTATTATTATTAGTTTGTATGACTTGTTAATATATACCGTCGCGTGTTTCTGCACGTGCACACCGAATGTCGCGCCGTAAGCAGATACCAGTCAGTCTATTCCTGCCCTGCAGGTCGTCGCCTTGGAAAGGTTATCTGTAGATGACTTTCCCCTTCTTAGACAGATCCAATAAAATACCATTTCCCGACTTATGATGGCTTAGCTCTTTCTCCCTTCCTATGCTCGTCTTTCTCTGCCCCTTCTCCTCCACCTCCTCTCTCTTTTGTCTAGGCCCTAGGGGACTGCAATTACTCTCAGAAAGTCAGCGTGAACTGTGCTCAGCCAGCTGTAGAACGTGGTATTGGGAAGAGCGGGACTGATGGCTGGCTGGAGACTATGCACACAGCCACTGGAATTTTTCTTCTTTTTTTTTTTTTCTTGTAAAGCCTTTGCATCGCTGCCGGCAGACAGGGTGGAATAAAATCTAAATCCGGTGGGAGCGGAAATTGATGGCATTTGCTCACACGCGAGGATTTGCGAAGTCGCTGGCCGGTTCCTGTCTGTCCAAGGATGTTGGTTCATGTGCATGGAGACCAGCTAGTGGACCTCACGATTCTGTCGGTGCGCCGACACTTAACCCTGGTAAATGTGGCCAGCAATTGGTTTCTTGCCTTGTTTCTCCTTCTTTATTTGCTTTCTGGTTTGTTTTGGGGCTGGTTTGATGGGATTCGGCTAGACTGGGTTTGGATTAGTCTGGTTTGACAACTTTTACTTATTCAATGGGATGTAATGTGAATGTAAACGAGGTAGCCACGATGCATCTCAGTCCCTTAACTTGTCTGAAATCACTGGAACAGAATGTAAAGACATTTTGCTGTAAAACAGTGAAACTCTCTTCCCTTCCATATCCGCCATCTATTAAATAATATTAAATTAAATAATAAATGAAACGCTGTGTTTCGGCGCTGAAACTTACAGAATATATTTATATTATCTCTGCCTACCATAATCTGTTCATAGCTCGCTAAGGGCATGCTTCTTCGTGAACATGCGCTAAATAAATCACACGATTTTTAGTAGTAGTAGTAGTATATGCCAAATGTGTGTCATAACGCCCAGATACAAACGTGTAAATCAAGAAGCTTTGGCAATTTCGTTTTTGTCTTTTTTAACTTATTATTTATCGAGGCTATTTATAACAATCATTGTAGCATTTACATCAGTACAAATATTCACATTTACACCACATGTACATAACAAAGGCACATGATTATCAAACAACTTTGTTTGAATAAATATAGACATAAAGTCTAGTCAGTATTTATATCTAAGTGATTAGGTGCGAACAGGGCAGCTACTGTTTTACAATTATATCTTTTTTTTATTGCCCCGCGTGCATTAAAATTTTCGATTTTATATCTATGTTGCAATTTTCGAATGAAACGTTGTAATTATGAAGATTTTTTATCTCCATGAATATTTATGATTTAGCAGGCAGTAAATTTTAATGAAATACAACATCTTTCTTAAAATTATTACTACATCCGAGTGAAAAAAAAAAGATATTCACTAAAAATCTTCTTTGAGACAATGGCACGTACATTTGCTTAAAATATGATTGTGCACATTTTGACAGAAATTTTGAACAAATTTATATTTCTAAAAAAATATGTTGAATTTTATTTTCACGTCTTCCAAGATAACAAACATGGTTATTAAGTCAGAAATAAAATTATTTTTGCTCCCAATATTATATGCAACATTCTGATGCGAAGCCATTTTAATTTAATCTCTTCAATATCAGCTATTTGTTAAATAATTTTCCAACATCTAGGCAAGTCTATGCTGTGCATTAAAAGATTTGTGTTATTAACAACTAGAAGGTGACACACTTGGACGAACCAAACCTAAAATTGCCCGCGCACACACGCACACACAAATCACGCATGTTCCTTACTCCAAAGGAACTACACACAATGATCTATTTACATTTATTATTTGTCATTTTCAAAATATTTCATTTGGTCATTCCTTTTTAAGCACGCAGACGAACACACACATACACACTTGTAATGTTTAAGGCAGACAAAAATCGTACCTGTGGATTATACGCACGTGCAGAGAGAGACTGATATGCTGCAAGGGAAGCTACTCCATAAGGCCAATACTTCTTTACTAAAAATACAGCCCCTTTGAAAACTACAATTGAAGAAAAAAATTAATGTGAAGAAATTTTTTTTTAATAATATTTGTGTCTAATCTGTTTCATATGGTTTTGTCACCATACGAACTCATGCTAATTTATTTTAATATCAAAAATTGTTGGTGTCAAAAATTTAAGATAACGAGATATATGATATAATATGATATGGAGCACATGAGAGTGTTGAGATATATTTTTTCGGTCAGATGCATAGCACATATCTTGACCTCACTATTGCAAAGTTGAATAACATTTTCAATTTGTCATATACAAGAACAAAATATTATCCTTTTCGTGGAATGTAATACTACTGCGTACCTGGCTGTCCATTTCTTACGAGGACCCAGAATTGTGTTCAGTTTGAAACTCCACTGATGTTTATGGAAGATCCACAGAAGTAAAAAAAAATACGTACAGAACCCCTCGCTAGGCAGTGAGTTGAATGCGAGTGAACAAAAGCAGGAGAAACAAATAAACAGAGTTTGCAAGGTAGAAAAACAATGTAGGAGGACGAGGGAGGGAACAAAGGCGACGTCCAGCACTTGAACGAAAGTTAAGGTCAGCTCTGAGGGTTTCGAAAGTGTCACTGAGCGATGCTACAGGGGCAAAGAATTCCAGAAACTTCCAGAGAAGGAAGAGAGGCGCCACCATTTGTCTCGTCTGATGAGACATAGGACGTAACGTCTGATGAGAAACAGGAGGTAATTCTGATGAGAAACACAGGAGGTAATATTTGATTGTCTGATGAGACACACAGGACGTAACATCTGATGACACACACACATGACGTAAAGTCTGACGGTACACACAGGACGTAATGTCTGATGAGACACACAGGAAGTAACGTCTGATGAGATACACAGGACGTAACGCCTGTTTAGACACAGGACGTAACATCTGATGAGACACACAGGACGTAATGTCTGATGAGATACACAGGACGTAACGCCTGATGAGATACACAGGATGTAACGCCTGTTTAGACACAGGACATAAAATCTGATGAGACACACAGGACGTAATGTCTGATGACACACACAATACGTAACGCCTGATGAGACACAGGACGTAACATCTGATGACACACATAGGACGTAATGTCTGACGGTACACACAGGACGTAACATCTCATGACACACACAGGACGTAATGTCTGATGGTCCCCGTAGTACCCATGTCTCTAGGCGCCAAGGTAACGAGAAGAGCACGTTACTGCTGTTGTGAAGCGAGCGTTTTACGTATGTAGTTTGTATAAATGCCATTATATGTTACGTGATTTTTGTTGTTTGTATGCGTCTCATCATATGTTACGTAATTTAGGACTGTAGTTTGTATGCGTGTCGTCATCTGTTACGTCATTTATGACTGTAGTTTGTATGCGTGTCGTCATCTGTTACGTCATTTATGACTGTAGTTTGTATGCGTGTCGTCATCTGTTACGTCATTTAGGACTGTACTTTGTATGCCATTATATGTTGTGTCATTTCGGACTGTAGTTTGTATACATGTCATTATATGTTACGTCATTTAGGACCGTAGTTTTGTATGAGTGTCATCATAGGCTACGTGATTTCGTACTGTCGTTCGTATGCGTGTCATTATACTACCTCATTTACGACTGTAGTTGAGTATGAGTGTCATTATACGTTACGTAATTTAGGACTGTCGTTTGTATGCGTGTCGTATTATCTCATTTAGGACTGTAGATGTGTATGAGTGTCGTATATCGTACGTCATTTATGACTGTAGTTTTGTATAAGTGCCATTATGGGTTACGTCATTTAGGAGAGTGTGGCTTTTTTGTATGTCATTATCTGTTACGTCATTAGGACTGTATTTTATGAGTGTCATATGTTACGTCAAGTTTTACGCCAGGTCACAATAATGATGACAGTCTGATAACACATAGGAAGTCATCGCTATGCTCATTGTTCATCGGGAGACTCGGGGTAACCAACCTGTACGACAGGACAGTAAAAGGCGGAAGGAGACACAGCGGGAAAAGGAAAGAAAGGGAGATGCTGGTCGAGTTGTCTCGACCTTTGTTGTACAAACAACGTCGAAGGAAAACTTGATGTCGGTGACGAGAAGTCTTAGTGATGAAAGTACAATGACCGGGTAGATTTTATTTTCCTGTACAATATTTTCTTAAAACATTTTCTTCTGTTTGTGCATGAACATTGAAGGGACGAAGGTTCATGGGTGTAAACTAATGTTGTGCACTATTTCCACGGTGCCTCCTGCGTGAGGTTTCTGTTGACATCAGGACGTCTACCACGCGACTCCTTTGTTTACGAGAGATGGTTCGTGCCTGTACAACATGTGATATAGAGCTTGTGTCAACTTAAACAAAGGACAGTAGCGATGGAGAGGGGGGTGAGGGGACAAGAGAAAAGTTGAGAAAGAAAAAAGGCAAAAAAATTGCAGCAGGGACATGGCCAAGCAAAGTGGCACGCACACACACACACACACACACACGATGATAGTGTGGGGTCGATAGAGGGAGTGAGTGCTCGTAAGACAAAGAACAGGTAGCTGATGGTCACTGAGGCGCAACGACATTTCAAGAAGATCGTCTGGCTTTGGGAACAATTAGACACCCTGTCGGGTACCAGTCTAAAGACGGTGTGTTGCACTCTGGGTCTTGGAAGTGGTCGTCGACTTGGAAGTCAGACAGGGAGATAAAGTTCTGCAAGTCTACCCGCCCTTTTTCCTATGGTGAGTGACATTCTCTGCCTTCATACGGCTGCACGATTCCTTCGCCGCTACTCTGAACTACTGGCACCTACCTGTCAGGTAAGTTCTGTTCAACCTGAGCATCTGGACATGTTTACTGTATCTACACCTGGCAAGTCAAAAATATTATTACAGCGATGAGCATGAGGCAAGACCGGGCTACACTTTGAAGCTCACATTTCATGTATGTACTTTCAAGACACGAAGATTTATATTAGTGCAACAAAGAATGTATATATCCCCTTCTTTACTGTGATGACAATAACAGTTATTTTCCTCCAAGTTACAAACATGAGGACAAAACGAGGCCAACTAACGAGAACAAGGGTGGAGATGTAGACGGGTGGAAAGGAAGGACGCTGCAGAGATTGCTTAAAGTTGGGATTCTAAATATAGTCCGTTTATTTAGTTCGCTTTCGTGACTTATATACCTCGCATACTCTTATTTTACTTCATGTGTGTGTGTGTGTGTGTGTGTGTGTGTGTGTGTGTGTGTGTGTGTGTGTGTGTGTGTTGTTACGGATGGAAATGGTGGTGTTGTCTCCGTATTTGAATTAACGGCGTAACATAGGACCCAGATGCCTATGCCGTCGTCAAATGGCTCGCTATGGGTCCACGATCCGCGGTGCCAATCTCTCTCAAGAAAACAGCCCTCACAGCCGAGCCGCTTAGCAAAACACTTTATTTACAGCAAATGTCTCCTCTCTGGCATTACACGCTGGCAACCGGTGACACACAGTCCTACTAACACAGTTACAACAGCTCTCCACAACCTCTGACCTCTCAGCGACACGTACGCTAGCTACACACGTCACGCTCGCCTGACCTCGACAACCAACACTCTAACGGCAACACAGTCTCTCTACTGCTGTCGCTCGCTTCAACCTTTCTGTCTGCTGCAACCTCGTCCTCTTCTCTTCTTTTTGACACTCACTCACACCGCTTATATATACATGTACACAGTTCTCTAGAATTATCCTGCACCTACCCGTCACGCATGCGCTCTCCCACACCGAACAATCCAGGTACTAAGTCTTGCATCAGTCTCACTCGCTCAGGCACACACTAGAACAGTCTAGATATGCTTTGTCCTCGCCGCGCTGGCCGCTGCTGGACAGGTCAGCCGGGGTCAAATACCACAACAAAGCAATGGCGGCGCCGGTTTACACCTCGCGCACACCGCTACGCTATTTAATTCGTAACATATCCCCCTACTTCAAGAAGAAATTCCGCAGGACTTTCTTCAAACAAAACATACCAATTAAATGTACATCTCTCCCAACTTAATTATAAAACAGCATCAGCTACGTTTCTACGGCCACACATACATCAACATTATCCCATTACTCACTGTTTGTCAACATCGTTACATTTCCACTACTCATACATTCAGTTACATCTACAATTCCACTACCACTAGCAACATTAATGACATTATTCAACGCTTACTTAAAATGTCTTTGAACACAAGATCGATTAACACCAATTTCTGCTAGCTAGAAGTCTTATTCAACACGGTCCTTCTTTACCACGACAGATTCAGTTCCTTACACACATTACTGGCATGAACTAGTTTATCTACGTTATCTATGTACATACGCTTGCCTCTACATTGATGCACTGCTGACCCTAGAACTTTACCCACTGATTCGGCTTAAAAAGTCAGCACCAACATTGTCAGCTCCCTTCACAGAGTCTATTTGCATGTCAAAGTTTTGCAAATACAGTGCCCACCTCATCACCCTATTATTTGCGAATCGGGCAGTATCCAGGTAGGTGAGAGGATTATGGTCCGTCTGCAATTTGAATTTTACCCCCTCCAAATACAGCTGGAACTTCTTTACGGCCCACACGATGGCCAGGCACTCCTTCTCGATGGTGGAATACTTTCTTTCAGCCACATTCAGCTTCCTGCTCGCGTAGCTGACGGGGAATAGCTTCCCTTCGTGTTCTTGCATCAACACCGCCCCAATCCCTGTATCTGACGCGTCGGTGCTCAGGGTGTACATCTTGGATGGGTCTGGCAGCCGCAACACGGGATCACTGGTCAGGAACGTTTTGACGGAGACGAAGGCCCGTTCCTGCGCCTCGCTCCCACTCTAGTGCGTTTGGCTGCCCCTTCTTCAAAAGGTCTGTAAGAGGGGCCGTTACCGCCGCGAAGTGAGGCATATACTCACGGTAGAAGGGCGCTAGGCCGAGGAAAGAGCGTAACTGCTTCTTATTTTGCGGCCGCGGCGCCTCTCTGATCTTCTTGACATTGTCCTCGTACACTCCCTTCACTCCACCCTGGAGACGATGCCCGATGAACTCGACGTCATCGGCGCCAAATATGCATTTACTGGGTCTGGCGGTCAAATTGTTCTCGGCAAGGCGGCTGAATAATACTTGCACCACTCGGATGTGCTCCTCCCACGTCTGTGTGTGTATTAGAATGTCATCAGAGTAGTGCACGATGCCCTGTAGGTCGCTCAGTATCTTCTTCAAGCCTCTCCTCAGCGTGGCCCCCGAGTTCTTCATTCCGAACGGCATTCTCAGGAACTCGTACACTCCGTCCGGCGTAATGAATGCCGTTTTGTGGACATCCTCGTCAGGTATGGTGACCTGCCAGTAGCCTTTGCTCAGATCGATCTTCGAGAAGAATTTATCGCCGCTCAGCTGTCGGAACAGATCCGCTGGCGTTGGCATGGGCTCTGGATCTAAGTAGGTGAGCTTATTTAACTTTCTGAAATCCACGCACACCCTGTTGCTCCCATCTTTCTTTTTTACTACAACGACGGGCGACGCGTAGGGTGATTTTGACTCCCGGATAACTCCTAGCCGCAGCATTTCATCGATGTCGCGCCTTAAAGACTCCCTGGTGGCGTATGGGATCGGGTAAGGCTTCGACCTTACTGGAATGTTGGATGTTAGATTTATCTCGTGTCGGACAAGGCTGGTCCTCCCCGGTGTATCCGTAAAGATACGAGCATATCGCCTTACAAGGTCTTGTAGATCGGCCCGTTGTTGGTCGGACAGATTTGGTCCGTAGACGACGTCATCAGCCGACTCGCCATGACGTATATCTCCCAGCTCTAAGAGATCCTCACTATCGCCTTCGACGCCTGCCTCGTTCATCCTCTCGGCCACGTGACACGATGCTACTGGCCCATCGGCAATGGGCTCGACCGTTTCCTCCGTAGTGGTTTCAACTGCGTCGGCGGGGTCCCTCTCCACGTAGCGCTTGAGGAGATTGGCATGGAACACCTTGGCCTTCCCCTTCACACGCACGACATAGTCGCTCAGCCCCTTGATCTCTTCTACCTCAAACGGGCCCTTCCAATGCATCAACAGCTTGTTGTGGTCTGAGGGGAGTAGTATCAGGACTTTGTCGCCAGGCTTGAATGATCTGCTCTTCGTTCTCTTATCATAGAAGTGCTTCGCCTTCCCTTGAGCCTTCTCTAGTTCAGTCCTTGCCAACCTTAAGGTTTCTTCCAACCTTTCCCGCAGTTCGAACACATATTGGTAGCTGTTCCGGATTTCGGTTTCCGGGACCTCCTTGGTCCACAGCTCTTTGAGGACATGCATCGGGCCTCGTACCGTTCGCCCGAACAGCAGTTCAAAGGGAGAGAAACCCGTCGACTCTTGCGGCACCTCCCGATAGGCGAACAGCAAAGCATTGATGTATCTGTCCCACTGCCTGGGCTGGTCGCTGCATAACTTCCTCAGCATGGTTTTCAGGGTGCCGTTGAACCTCTCAACCAGCCCATTGCACATCGGGTGATATGGAGTTGTGGTAATCCGCTGAATACTGAGAAGTCTAGATACTTCCTTCATACAGTCCGATACAAACTGTGGCCCCAGATCACTAAGTATTTCCTCCGGGACTCCGAGGCGGCTGAAAATGTCGATTAAGGCTTCGGCGACAGTTTCCGTGTCAATCTTTTTTAAAGGGACTGCTTCGGGGTATCTGGTCGCATAGTCGACTAGCGTCAAGATGTACCTGTGTCCCGATTCGCTGGCGGGCTTAATTTCGCCTATGAGGTCCACTGCTACCCGCTTGAAGGGCATATCAATAAGCGGCATCTTCTGCAAAGGCACCCTCGGCACCCTGCCTCTCTGCACCGTTTTCTGGCAAAGATCACAAGACTGGCAGAAGCGGGTTACGTCCCCGCAAATGCCAGGCCAGTAAAAAGCGGCCGTGACCTTGTCTAAAGTCTTCTTTGTGCCCAAGTGACCACCCATTATGGACGAGTGTGCAACGTCCATCACCGCTCGTCGTAAGGGCGCTGGGACCAACACTTGGCGGATCTGCTGTCCTTTATTGACGTTTGGCCGGCTAAATATGCGGTACAGTACTCCTCCTTTCTCTTCAAATCTGGTCATCCCGCCACCCTCGGTGTGCTTGGTGACCTGCTCTCGGTACTTCTCCAACGTTGGGTCGTCTCTCTGCAACTGGATAAGTTGTTCCTTATCAACGTTGGGTACTCTCGACTCCTTGGTGATTGATAAAGCCTTTGTTCTCTTGTCTCCTTGTGCCGCCTGCGCTCTGGTCAACACGGCACAGGTGTGCTCCCACTCTGGGTCAGGGTCCTCAGCGGCTCTGGCTCCTTCAATGTTGCCTATGATGAGGTCATACGGCGGGCTGTCGAGACATAAGGCATTTATGCGACCACTGAAGTATGGCGATGACACTTCGACGTCAGCGGTGGGCACACTCTGAACGTGCCCGTGACAACATCGTAGATTCGAGCTGTCACCCGTAAACTGTCCTTCCAACACGAGATCTTTACGGATGACGACTCCCGAACACCCGGTGTCCCTAAGCACAGTGACGTCATTACCACCCACTCGTCCGCTTGTCACTGGCATGTTCCCAATATCGCCTTTGGTTCTCGCGGTAAAAGCGCAGTCCACCACCGGAGTGTGCTGTTCGTTCTGGGCCGGGTCATCGGTGGCTGTCACTTGCCCTCGTCTGCGTATGTGGCTTTGTCCTCTACCATCGTCCTCGCATATGGCCACATTTGCTGACATCAAGGGGCGGCGACTCAACGGTTGCTGGTTCCGCCGCATGTTTCCCTCTGGTGCTTGGCGGCTGGTAAAATATTTCGTTGAGGTGTTTGGGCATGCCAGGGCTTTGTGACCCGTTCCCCCGCAGGAATAACACCGCAACTCATTGCCTTGATGTCGCACCGGACCTCGGCTGTCTTGGGCAGACCCGGGGTTTTGGGCCGAGTCAGTAGCAGACAATGAACCTCTCGATTTGGCGGCGAAGTCTTTGCCGTGCGACTGAAGGTATCTCAGGGCAGCGCTGGCTAACGCTTTCAAATTCTGATCTTCTTGTTGCTGCAGGAATACAGCCAAGTCCTTGGGGCAGGCTTCAATAAATTGTTCTTTAAGGACAATATATGAAAGTCCTTCAAAGTCCTTTTCTTGCCCGGCCAGCTCGATCCATCTGTGTAAGTAATTCTTTCTACGAACTGCTCGGGGCTCTCACCTTTCTCTGGCTTGCTGGCACGGAAACGGTGTCTAAATCCGTTTTCCGTGAAATCATAGCCACTCAATAAAGCTTGCTTCAGCTCATCATAGTCTTGAGCTGCTTCTGCTGGCATGCGGGAGTAAATATCTAGTGCATGCCCTGACAACAGTGCACTCAGTGACACTGCCCACTCGGTTCGCGGCCAACTGGACAACTCGGCATGGCGCTCGAAACGTTGCAAATAACTGTCCATACTGTCTTTTCCATCAACGAACTTTGGCAGTCTTGGCCTCTCATGTTTCATAGACACTTCTGAGCTGGTGACTGCTGGTCTCAGTCGCGCCATCTCTAGTTCGTGCGCTCGTTGTCTTTCTCTTTCTTCATGTTCAAGTTGTAGCTGCAGTTTTTTAAACTCTCGTTCTGCAGCTCTTTCTTCTCTCTCCCTATCCTTCTGCTCCTTCTCTTTCTGTTCCTTCTCTTTCTGTTCCAAAAACTTTCTTAATTCGTCTCCTTCGAGACCCAACTCCTTGCCTATCTTCACCAAATTCATCACGTGTTCCATGATTACACGTTATACGTCGCTTCCTATCTCAAAACGAGAGAGAATTCACTTACAGTTTCTGTCTTGACTGTCGCAGCTATTCTTGTAGCAGAGCAGGTTGACGATGCAGATCTCGGACGATGCCCCCAGATGTTACGGATGGAAATGGTGGTGTTGTCTCCGTATTTGAATTAACGGCGTAACATAGGACCCAGATGCCTATGCCGTCGTCAAATGGCTCGCTATGGGTCCACGATCCGCGGTGCCAATCTCTCTCAAGAAAACAGCCCTCACAGCCGAGCCGCTTAGCAAAACACTTTATTTACAGCAAATGTCTCCTCTCTGGCATTACACGCTGGCAACCGGTGACACACAGTCCTACTAACACAGTTACAACAGCTCTCCACAACCTCTGACCTCTCAGCGACACGTACGCTAGCTACACACGTCACGCTCGCCTGACCACGACAACCAACACTCTAACGGCAACACAGTCTCTCTACTGCTGTCGCTCGCTTCAACCTTTCTGTCTGCTGCAACCTCGTCCTCTTCTCTTCTTTTTGACACTCACTCACACCGCTTATATATACATGTACACAGTTCTCTAGAATTATCCTGCACCTACCCGTCACGCATGCGCTCTCCCACACCGAACAATCCAGGTACTAAGTCTTGCATCAGTCTCACTCGCTCAGGCACACACTAGAACAGTCTAGATATGCTTTGTCCTCGCCGCGCTGGCCGCTGCTGGACAGGTCAGCCGGGGTCAAATACCACAACAAAGCAATGGCGGCGCCGGTTTACACCTCGCGCACACCGCTACGCTATTTAATTCGTAACATGTGTGTGTGTGTGTGTGTTAACGATATACGATTCTTCAGAAACACTTTTCTGGTATATATCTTCTTAAAATCATCCTTGCGGGATTTTTTTTTTTTTAGTCCAGCAGGTTGAAGCATAACAGCGAATGTCAGTTCGTTTTTAAAACTGTATAGCATGTTAGTTTGTTTGCTCGTGTTCTTACTTACTTACTTACTGCCCGTTATGCCTGTCGGCACGTAGGGCAGCGACAAAGGTCCTCCACTTTTGTCTGTCCTGGGCCAGCTTCCCCACAGTGCCCCAGCTGTGATTTAGGGTCTTCATTTCTGCCTCCACGGTTCGCCGCCAGGTGTTCTTGGGCCGGCCTCGCTTGCGCTTTCCCTCTGGGGTCCAGTGTAAGGCAGTTTTTGTGATGGAGTTGGCTCTGATGACATGGCCAATCCAGCGCCATCGTTTCTTCATCAGGATGGTGTTCATACTCTCTTGCCCACACTGGGCAAGTAGCTCTTCGTTGGAGATTGTTCTTGGCCAGAAGATGCCCAGGATTCTTATCAGTCTTTTGGTGTGGAAGACTGACAGTTTGTTGAGGTCGCTGTCAATCATTCGCCAGCACTCCGAGCCGTACAGGAGAGTGGACAGGACAAGGCTCTGGTAGAGTCTCAGTTTGGTATGGGTGCTGTACTGGGCTGACTTCCAGATGTTGCTTAGGCTACAGAAGATGCCCCTGGCCTTGCTCAGTCTGCTCTGGATGTCACGGTCTGCTCCTCCATCCTGCTTGACCACGCTGCCCAAGTATGTGAAGTTTTCAACCATCGGCAGGTCTTCTCCCTCTATGTTGATCGGTGTTGAATTGGTGGTGTTGAGGGTCATCACTTCTGTCTTTGTCCGGCTGATGTGCAGTCCGACCTGCTTCGCAAAGGTGTTCAGGCGAGTCGTCTTCTCCTGCATATGTCGATGGGTGTGTGACAGCAAGGCCAGGTCGTCGGCAAAGTCTAGGTCTTCTAAGTTCTTGGAGAGTGTCCATCTTATGCCCCTTGGTTCATCTTCCGTTGTGTGGCGCATTACCCAGTCAATGACAAGGTTAAAGAGTAGGGAAGACATCACGCAGCCTTGTCTCACTCCAGTCCCGACCTCAAAGCAGATGTTACTGTCACCAACACAGCATGAAAAGTTCGTATAGAAGCTTTTGATCAGCAGCACAATTTCCATTGGTATTCCGTACGCTCTCAGGATGCGCCAAAGGCTTTCTCTGTGGATGCTGTCAAATGCCTTCTGGAAATCCACGAAGTTAATGTAGAGCTGTCTCTGCCACTCTGTACACTGTTCAATGATGTTGCGTAGTGCAAATATCTGATCGGTGCATCCTCTTCCTCTACGAAAACCAGCCTGTTCTTCTCTAAGCTGTGCGTCCGTTGCCTCTGAGATTCGTCGAATGATGATCTTTGTCATGATCTTGCTCGGGACGGACAGGAGAGTTATTCCTCGCCAGTTGTTGCAGTCGCTAAGGGGTCCTTTCTTTGGAATTTTGACGATCACTCCTCTGGTCCAGTCACTTGGGACTTGTTTCCCTTCCCATACTGCGGTAAATAGGGGTTGCAGGATATTGGCTGCCAGTTCTGGGTCTGTTTTGAATAATTCAGCGTTCAGATTGTCTTGGCCTGGTGCCTTTCTGTTCTTCAAGGACTTGATTGCTGTGATGATTTCCTGCTTCTCTGGTGGGGCGATGTTGACGTCTAGGTCCTCAGTGGCTTCTTGTATGTCGGCTTCTTCGGAAGGTGGTGGTCTGTTCAGAACCTCTTTGAAGTGTTCGGCCCAGCGTGCTTCTTGTTCTCTCTCTCTGTCGTTAGTAGCTTCCCTTCCTTGTCCTTGACTGGGGCATCGTTGGTGCTGTGGAACTTGCCGCTAATCACTTTGGTGATCTTGTACAGTTTTCCTTGTTCTCCTTTTTTTGCTGCTTCTTCGGCCTCACTTGCCAGATTGTTCAAGTAGGCACGCTTGTCTGTTCTCGCCGAGCGCTTCACTTTCTGGTTCATTTCTCTGTACTGTAGTTTGAACTTCTCTTGCAGTCTTTCAGATCTGGTGCTAGCCACCTTTTTCTTGATGTCTCTTCTTTCCTGTATTGCTTTCCACGTCTC
Source organism: Marisa cornuarietis (assembly GCA_004794655.1). Taxonomy (NCBI): domain Eukaryota; kingdom Metazoa; phylum Mollusca; class Gastropoda; order Architaenioglossa; family Ampullariidae; genus Marisa; species Marisa cornuarietis. The sequence goes on along the minus strand of SMMW01000032.1, from coordinate 225,681 downwards.
TGGTGTTATCCACTCTTTCTTCTTAGTTTCTTTTAGTCCAAGACTAGTCTCGCTGCTTTTTTGGTACACTGTTCTTACAAGGTCCCATCTCTGGTTTATTCTATCTGTATCTACCTCGCAGGTGTCTGTCATGTCTGCAAGTGCCTGAAATTTGTTTTTCACTTGAAGGATGAAGGCATTTTTTAGTTTGGGGTCCTGCAATCTTTCCACATCAAAGCGTCTGTGTGCTGCTGACTTGCGTCCTGTACTTCGCAGTTTCATTTTAATGTTTGCTACAACAAGATGATGGTCACTCCCAGCATCTCCTCCTCTTCTCACCCTGACATCGAGTAGGGAACGTCTCCAGATGCCGTTGATCATTAGGTGGTCGATCTGGTTGCTATCCCTACCATTGGGTGAGCACCATGTTAGCTTGTAGACGTTACGGTGAGGGAATAATGTTCCTCCAATCACCAGGTTGTACATAGTGCATAGCTCCACTAGTTTCTCTCCGTTGTTATTCATGCAGCCACAACCATGTCTGCCCATGACTCTCTCTACGTGGGTGTTGTCGTTCCCAACTTTAGCATTCATGTCGCCCATCATAATTAACAGGTCATGGCGGGGTGCTGCACTTACTTCTGCTTGTAATTGGTCGTAAAAGGTGTCCTTCGCCTCATCATCGGTATCGTTGGTTGGTGCGTAGCACTGGATCAAGGTCATGTTGCCATGTCTCCCTTTCACTCTGGCCGTAATCAGTCTGCTGTTGATCGGTTTCCACTCTATCAGGCATTTCTCTGTTCCTTTCCTCAGGATGATGGCTACTCCCTCATGGTGTTGGTTGTCTTCTCTGCCAGAGTACAGCACTGTCTCTCCGGTCTGGGTCTTTATTCTTCCGGAACCTGTCCATCTGCTTTCGCTTACTCCTAGGATGTGTAAGTTGTAACGTCTCATCTCGGCCGTAATTTGTGCCAATTTACCAGTTTCGTACATGGTACGCACATTCCAGAAACCTATTCTGGTCTTGCATTTGGCGCTTAAGACTTCCATCTTCGTGCTAGTAGCTTCCTTTCGGTTTTCACTACTAGCAGTCATACAAGGATCTTGCGATACCTCTGGGAGCCCATCGCACACAATAGTGGTGTCTTTCTTTGTCGCTGTTTCCGTAACGGTATTGCTTTTTACGGGACAGGGTTGTTAGCCCTGTGCCCAACCCCCAACCTGGAGGACCAGGGATCATGTTTTGTCTGGCATCTACCCTTTGACCTGCCCGGCTTGGATGGCCCTGCCCGGTATAGCTCTTAGGGTCATCGATACACACAAGCCCCCCGACCGCGACAAGGTAATGATCCTCCGGGGGGCTTTGCTCGTGTTCTGCGGAGGGTAAAGTTTTCAGTGCTTGTATTTTATCTTGCATGCTTAGCTTCTCATGTCATGCGGGGCGGACTGTTTCTAATGCTGCTTGACTTCACAACACAAAGAAAAGACCCCCAGAGTACACTCACCCAGCACGCCACTTGTTAAAAGATAATAAGCAGGATCGCTAACTCCAGACAGTCCTGCCGTGGAACACGAAACAAGAAACACGAGAGCAGGACTATCACCCAGTCCGCCTCTGCCTCGATCCGTTAAGCACAGTAAACAAAGAAAAGGTAGAGAGATAAAGAAAGAGGAGAGTTTATTGGAACTCGACTTTTACAATCGAAGGTTAGAAGCAGCCTGTCGACAACAGAACAATAAATCATGTAGACAATAACGCAGAACTAAACAAATAAATAAGTGTCGGTGTTAAGCATCGTAGGGCCGTAAGAAAGAAACGGGAAACGGCCTGCATGAGGGAGGGTGGGTGCCTTTTTAGACCTGTCGTGACAGTTTGTAATCACAAAGAGATAAGAGATAAGAGTCCCAGCTATCAGCATCTGCAGAAAACGAACAACATTCCAGGTTTTCACTTGTGGGGGTGGTACTTGTCTGGTAGGAGCTTGATTTGGGGTCCAGCAGCTCAGGCACGGACAGAGCAGTGCAGAATGAGACACTCACACAAGGAGCAGACGTATAATTATAATTAAACAAAACGAGTTGTTTGCAGTAATTAGGCATTATTTTAATAATTTGAAAGATCTGCATTGAAACACAGTGAATCTTATATCTTAAAAGCCTGCTCCTGTTTTTCGCTATTTTCGGAGACATGTATGTTATGATAGTATCTTCTGACTACTTTATGTCCCTGTCTTAAGGGGGAGGGTGGTCCGGTGGCGCACGGTTAGCGCCTGTCACCAATACAGTGAAAGCTGGCTGTCCTGAGTTCCGTTCTCGTCTCGGGCACGCTGTTCTTTCTCTGCATGTGGCATCTGTTTACAGGGCTGGCTGCCTTGTCGTGATATAGCCTTAGTTGCTGGCTCGGCGTAAAACACCATTTAAAAAAATAAATAAATAATTTTAAAAAAAACTGTCTTAAGGGGCATAATCTATATGTCATTATAACGTCAAGCTGTAATCAGATTTGTGTTGTAAATTTCTCCATAGGTGGCTGTATCCGAAAAACAGTTCTTCGGTCACTTGTTACATGGCAGCACCATCAGATGGCGCTGTGGTGATTCTGTTTGCTGCAGGATTCTTCACCAGCATCACGTCCACTTCTCGAATTTACAGTGAGACTGTTCTCAAACTTCCACTAAGACTGTTTTCTTTCTTTAAAAAAAAAGTTCTCCTTTTCCTCCTTCTCCCCCACTCCTCTCCACACACATCGCCCTCCCAGTCCAGCCAGTTAGCTACTTTGTCTCTCCTCATCTATCCATCCATCCAGCATGTACCAACTGCCTTTTCTATTTCTCCCCTCCATTTAGCCTGTTTGTCTGTCGCACAGATATAAGTTAAGATTTGAAGATTTATCCTTGGTTCAACTTTAGCCTTTCGGTGGTAGAAATCAAATTAAATGACTCGCACAACCTCGGCTGTAAACTCTTACTGTTCCTTTTCAAACTGTTTAAAAACTTCCTACTTTTTTTCAAAAGATGTATAACAGCCACGTTGCGTGAATTAAGGCTAGCGTTGAAAATGCAAACATTTAATCTGAAGAGGAAACAACTGAAGATATTGCACAGATGTATCAAATTAAAACTAATTTCGTTAGACAATTCTAGAATTATGCAGTAATCTGGTCTGAACCATTGTCTGCGACTGTCAAAACCTTGAACTGCTTGCATTTATTTAGAAATTTCGTCAAGTTTTTGTCTCGCCATCCCAGTAAGGAGAGAATTTAGAGAGGTATACAATCGTTTGAGGTTTTTGTTGTTGTCTTTCTCTGTGTGTGTGTGTGTGTGTGTGTGTGTGTGTGTGTGTGTGTGTGTGTGTGTGTGTGTGTGTGTGTGTGTGTGTGTGTGACTTGCTTTTTTTGTGACATTTCGAAAACCGCTCGCCTGAGGGTAATCTTGTGATCTCCAACATTTCTGTGCTGGCAGTGACCCCATCTGACCCCTACGTCTTTCAGGGACAACGATTGAAGTTGTGTTGTAATGTCTCCGAGGCTGTGAAAAATCCTCGCAATCTCAGTGGAGAGGTTGTCTTCGAAAGGGGGGACACACAGGCTGAGGTGTTGGCACCGTTGTCAGCAGGTACAGCATGCATCGAGCCGGAAACCAAGGAACGTACGCCTCTCTCTGGCGTCATGTTTTACTGTAGCTACGAAACGGCCCTCGGCTACCAGATGGTGACCATTGATGGTGGGCAATCTTTCTTTCTAATGACTGGGTAAATCATCATCATCATCATGATCATCATCATCATCATCATCATCATCATCATCATCATCATCATCATCTGTGACTGTTGTCTGAAAGAAATCTCCCAGCATTACAGCAGTACTGCGCCCATCGAGCTCTTGTAAAACACTTGGTGACTTAAAACTCTGTTTGCAGGTCCGGAGCCGATACTGTCGAGGCCAGAGTGCGCGTGGCAAAGCATGGCCATGACCTGTCAGGTCAAGGACACCCGTTCCACACTGTTGCACCCAGAGAACGTCACCTACCACTTGTACCTGAGCCCAGCAAGGTCAGACCTGTACGTCACCAAATATCATCAATGTTTAAGCTTGAGGTCACAAGGCTAACTGCTTACGTTTAACACTACGAGAAGAAAGTTGTCCGCAACAAGGATTGGGTGATCTTAGCTTTTTCGTGTACGCTATTTGCATAGAGAATACATAGGTTTGCTGCTATAAAGACATCATCATCGTCATCATCATCATCGTCATCTTTTTTTTTAAACCATGGTGAAAAAATAGGCTTTGTTTATTCTTCCATAACTAGCACAAGCACAAGTTAGGGTAACTAAAAAAAATGTTAAAGCTAAACCCCAAAATAATACATCGAAAATCTCCATCATAATCAATTAAACCAAAGACAGATAACAAATCAAAAAACAAATTCATAGTCTAGAAAAAAGGAACAAGGCAACCGAGGGCTCTGGCAACTAGCAGATAATACTATCACGAGGGAGCTGGCAGCCTCCTGAGGCACAAGTTAAGAAGAAGGGTAAGTCGGGGCCCTGGGGTAACGTGTGGAACTCAAGGAAAACCGATTCGTTTCCGAAGTGAAACAGCAGTGTGCGGAACCCGCAGATTATGGTCGTAGTTATAAGGCAGTGGTAAAGATATCCTGGGGTAAATAAACATGAAGGTCCGTCTGGTCTGAACATCGGATTGCAACTACGAAAACAAGACTCTTTTCCCCGAGTCCCCGACAATGCCATGTGAAAGCGACTTGCTTTTGCTTCATGACTACGGTCCCTGGATCCAACAGCAAAGGGCAGCCAGTGGGAAAGAGCGCAACACACAGCAACCACCACTTGAGGCAAAACCGAGCAACAACCCTCCCCCTCCCCCTCACCAGCCCAGACCTCCTTTCTGCTCGTTTCTTCATCTCTCCGCATTTTTTCCTCGTTGCATTGTTAAATGCGGGATCGTCTTCGTCCAGTCCTAATGGTCTTGGGATGTTGCTCACATCACTTCGGCGGGCATCTTCTCACCCTGACGAAGTCTTCACAGGCCCCAGTCACATGGCTGGGACTGTCTCATCCTTCCTGATCAGTGATAGTCTTTGTAGGAGATACGAAGGATTCTCCAGTAGCCTCTCATTTCCATGATCTGTATCTAGTCTGTGTGGGTATCTAAGTTTCCTTTGCTTATAGAAGATTAAGGAAAGTGTTATGTTGAATCTGGTGTGGAGGAAAAACATCTTGTTAGCCCAGAAAGTCTTCAGCTTGTTGAGGGTTGCTGCGCTATCCTGGAGAGCACCTCTGTTTGTGAACCTTCTTTTGAGACGATTGAGTCTGAGGACTGTATTTCATCCACTTGCTCTGGACTCTGATGTCCTTGCTGATGTTTCTTTGTTTATTAGTTTTTTTTCTGCATCTCCGTGCCTTTTGGCGTAGATGCAAACAAATCGTCGTCAGATTGAAATGAAGACAAAAGTGATGCTTATTTCATGGCTGAAAACAAAAAGATGTTATTTTGATGTATGAAGACAAGGTGACATTCTTTTCATGTATAAAACGAAAGTCGTGCTCATTTCATGAAAATAAAGTGATGTTTATTTCATTATGAAAATAAATCATTTTTAATTACGCCAGGTCGGGAGACATCATCGAGTGTACCGCCCTCGTCTGTAAAGACGGATACTGCACTGGTAGTCTGAACACAGCTCATCTTAATCAACCATATTCTCTCACCCTGAATATGACATACAAGCCCCGACAGGACAAGACGATGGTCTGGCTGAACATCTCCTCACTCACGCCCATCAACGTAGGTCAGTGATTTAGTCACGAACTGTGTTTGGAGAGAGATTTTCAACCCGAGACATCTCTCTTCTCACCCTTTGTCTCGAGCGCGCTCCGCTCGTATTTCATTGGTATTTGCACTTTCTCAGCTTTGTCAGTCATACCTGTTTTATTTGAACATCGCTAAGGATCTCCCTCATGCCCTGTCCTTATAACTTATAGCTGTGGTGCTTCTTTCGATCAAAGGGGACCGGTGGTGCAGACAGTTAAGAGCTTGTTACTGATGCAGGTAGGTGTCACCACCACCGCGAGGTGTAGCATTCACTCTCTGCTTTCGACACTCTCACGGAGCCTGACAAATACGTGTTCTTTCACACAAAGTAAAATAAAAGAATGATTTGCCTGAAGAATCATCTACTTTACTAACCACAAATAAAAAAAGAAAACAAGAAAAATACAATTAAATGAGAAAGTCCGTTTATAACCGTTTCTTACATCTAAATTATTTTAAAAGAATAGAATCCCTACCCTTCGAGTTCTTTCCTGCTGTTTCCTAATTGAATACCTAAAACCCTACTCAACTAATCGTCTATTTAATTCCTAAATATCCTATTCAACAAATTCTTCCTTTAGTTCCTACTCTACTGTCCTTGTTTCTCGTCCTAATCCTCTACCTTCCCCCCCCCCCTGACTAACTAACTGCCCCTCGCGCTCCCCCTCACGTCATTTCCTTCACTTTTTTACATCACTCATACACGTCTTCCGAACAGCTGACGTCATACACGCTCTCTCGTTCTTCCACATTAATCCTTATAAAATTTAAGCTTAATCACGATACAGTCAATAACTAATAACAATGATACCTGACAGTAGGATTGACGTACCTGGGTTCGTTTCTCGTCATGGACACACTATTATTTCTCTGGGGCAGCTGCTCTGCCGTGGTAGAGCCTCGGTTCCGGAACTTTTATCCCCTTTGATTAAGACATCTCTTGACTAAGTTTCTTGTATCTAAAATCTTCGCGTTTTCAAAGTTTTTACAGCTTCAGCGTCTGTTTTCAAAGTTATTTCGTCTTCAGCCTCACTATTTTCAGTTACTGTTTTCCAAGTTCTTATGCCTAAAACCTCTCTTTTTTCAGTCAAAGTGGTGCCCTCAAGTTTCAGCGTCACGCCATTCAGAAACACTTGTCTTGATGTATCCTGGCGTTTTGATAACTATGATGATGAGGAGGAGGAGGATCAATTTAAAGAGGACTTGCTGCAACAGCTGTATGTGAAGTCATCAAGAAAAATGGAAGAAGCGAAAGTACGTTACTTTACATTTATGACTAACCCTTGAATAGTTTACTTTACATTTATGACTAGCCCTTGAATACATTTATGACCAGCCCTTGAATAGTTACACTCGTGTGCTACGTCACTTTATGTTAACGGCCTTTAACAGTTTTAACTGCCATTTAAGTGTAACTAGCATGTACCTCACTCTGCTCTAGCGAGCCTTTAACTACTGCACTACAATAAAGTAGCGTGTTATGTGTTGTGCGTCTCCCAACATGTAACAAGCGTCGGCTTCAATTATTTTTTAAATGGAACTATGTCCTTGGCATACTATAGTTGATCTTTCTTCTTTTTTCTTCTTCCTTTACTCTCTGTCCCTCACTCCATGAACTGTTAGAACAGTAATACGTGTCGTCAAGGGGATGACTTGCTGACCTTAGTGCTCCGCCTGTTTGTTGTCATTGTCGTGAGAGCACTGACTGTGGTGACGATGTGGTGTGTCACAGGTGGTTGATCTTGACAATACGACTAGAGGTGCAGGTATATGTCTGCGGGCTTTCACGGAATACAATATCACACTCAGAGTACGACCCGCCTACAGTCAGGTGTGGAGCGAAACATCGCGAGTACTCCGAACCCTACCCAGAGGTGATCCTTTTAAAGCTCTAGTAGGAAGCAATATTTTTTTCTAATGAGTTAACCTCAGTGCAAGATACTGTTGCATCATACTCTCATCTCTAAATGTCTCCAACTCCACCCACCTTTGCACACAGCTACACACATGGACATTTCAGTTTCACAAGAAATGAGAAACCGAAAGGTAACACTTTTGTTAGAGGACTCGGGGGTGGTGAAGGTGTGCTCCCAGCTTCTATTCATGCATGCACCCTGGTACTAGACCAAACAGTACCTGAGGTCACTATAGTTACATACAAACTGAACATGAGAATGATCAAACGAGTGAATTATAATTAATCTCATCACACATTCAGAAGTGGTGGCACTTGTCCGTCTTGTTCATTGCAAGTTGTACTCAGTACGATGCACGCGAAGCTGGATTATATTTTCTTAGCTGATCGGTATTCGCTGATTTGTTTCTTTTCTTCAGAACCAGAGGGCGCCCCGGATGTTGCTCCTGGTTTTGCCACGAATGGAACTGACGGTCAGATCGTCTTGTACTGGAGAGTAAGTCAGACTACTAGCTGTCCAGGTGTGGGCTTTTCTTGCAGCTATTAATAACCCTTCTTCATTGGACACACATGGATGAACGTGTGACCAAGTTTGGCAAACTTTCTTTGTAACCGTCATTTGACGTCAAACGTTCGGTTAAGAACGACCTTAAAAGATTCCTAACTGGACACATATCATGTCCAGCAAATGTGTACCTGACTGTCATAAAAAGAATTTGAGAAGCATTGTCACATATTTGTCGATAATGTCAGAATTCAGTCTATTCTCGCAGAAACAAACTCACAGATTTCTTGACTGACCACTCATTAAGCTCCTCTGCTTATCCGGGGGGGGATAGAATCCAGAAAACAAGGGGGACCAGTTTCATATTTAATAGGCAATAGAGGACTAAACAGATGGTAAAACAGATGTAACTGAAAAGATAAATGAACATTTGCTGGTCTGTCAGTGAAGTTTATGTTTATTAAGTTTATTGTCTGTGCTTCATTTTGATTTTCTCAACAAACCTCGTCACATCTTCTGCGTCAGAATATCAGTATTCAGTTAAGACAGTCAAACAGTTTTAACAATGAAGTTTGCAGAATTTAAAGTTTTTGTTTTAAGAAAGTTACATTGCCGTGCATGTCCAATAAAGGCCATTCCAGAGGAGAGAATAAACGGTCCTGACCTTTCGTACGCTGTGCTTACTGACGTGCAAGTCCATGACCTCCCAAACTGCAGCGGAATCGAGGCCGATGATATCATCAGGACGACGAGCAACAGCGTTAATCTTCGGGTGGCTGACCGGCAGAGTCATGCCATCACTGTCGTCTGCGTGATCCCGGAAAATCAAGAAGGACGAAGTCAGAACATGTCTGTGGTGTACTTGGATCATACAACACGTACGTGTGTCCTCTCTCTCTCTCTTACTTAGTGCGTGCGTGCGCGCGCGTGCGGGCGTTTCTGTGTGCGTGCGTGCTCGACTACTGTGCATCACTAATTGTCACTGCAAATACTTCGCTACATGACTACAGCAAAACGTTTTTCATTCCCTTTGGACTTTTTCATACGTTTCCTCCTCCGACTTTGTCCGTCACTCTGTCACTTCACTCACTCGCACTCCACTCAAGCCACCCGCTTACTCACTCACTCGCTTACTCACAGTAAATAATTTAGAGCAATCCGATAGAGTAAATGTTCAACATCGTCGATATGGAAACTATTGAAACTGCGACTGTTTAATAAAAATAAAATAAAGGTTTTATTAGCATATTTATGGTCACAAAAACATTACCAAACTTCTAAAGACCCACAACACATGGGAGCAAACCTCGGTACCCGGATACACCCCCAGACAGAAATATGGAGAATGTACAAACTCCACACAAACAATGGAACCGGCCAGAAAATGAATTTTCTTTCTGATTAACTTTATAACGAAACGAAAATTAAGGGAGCGACGATGTTGAGTGAGGACAGACTGTGTGTCTGTAGAATTGCACGTCTACTGCATGTATGCAGGTGCGGATGTGTGCGTGCATGTTATGTTATCTACTTAGTTATCTTAGTTATCGTTGCCTGTGTGCCGCCTTCTTGCCCTCTCTGTGTCATCGCTTCAGTTGACATGCGTGTGACATGCGCACAGAGGGTCCTGAGGACGTTCACGCCCACTTCCTGTCTGGGAGCAGCGACAACGTGACTGTCACCATCACGTGGAGGGACGTGGCGGAGGTTCATGCCGTTTTCTGGTGCCTGCCTCCAGGGATCGCAACTCTAGCCTGTGGAGTATGACCTTATGGCCTTTGTGTAACTCTCTTGGTTGCAGTTAATTGTTTTCGTTAATTGTTTTTGATGTTTTGGGCGTTTCCTTAAAATCAGACTGGAAATCATGCAATCACGTGATAACATTTTCACAGTATTCACTGACAGGTGCTCTAAAGACAGGACAACAAGACGTAATATGACAGTTGTGATCGCCGTTCTATGTTCTGTGCGGTACATTGTAGTACTCGAGTACATTAGTAATGGTATGAACAGACACAAGAACTTACAACAATAGAGGTGGTGTCTGATATGTAGTCTCTGAAAAAACTAACAATTAAGTCAGGGTGTTGTGGGTAGATTGCTATCTACAGTCAAGCGGTGTGAGCTGGTCTGCTATGACCACGTGACCCGGCACGACATATTGTCGAAGACTACCCTTTGAGGGTGGTAGACGCCGCGGTGGCCAGAAGAACTGGTTTATGGATATGAAGGAGTGGACTGGTCGTCTTGTGCAGGACATACTCACCATCACCCAAGACAGGCTTGAGTGGCAGGCTTTATCAGCTGCCGCATCTATCCATGTGCCTCCTGTGACCAGTCAATTCATAGACTCTTTGCAAGAGGTAGTTCCTCCTTACCAGCCGTCACGTGGTCTGCGCTCTGGCTCCCAGTCACGCTTCTGTCTCCCTGCAGTGGAAGACACAAACAAGAAGCGCACTGGAGCGGTACCTTCACAAACGCGGCACCTAAACTGTGGAATGTTCTGCCATCGTCACTGTCCACCATCACCTCACCATGTTTCGAAAAAGACTGAAGACCCATCTGTTTACTTAAGATGGACTTAAACTTAAACAACCAAGCAACAATTCTGTCTTTTTTTTTACTTTCCTGGTGTTTTATCTATTTATTTACTTTATTTTTTTTCTTCTTATTTTTTATTTATTTTGTTTTTGGTGGGCAATGAGCATTCTTCTGAATGGATACGTGCGCATTACAAATGGACATCATCATCATCATAATCATCATCTTAATTAAGTCCTGTTGGAAAGTCCTAAGTAGGCCAAACACTAATTGGTTCGACACTACAGGTACACTGAGGTACTTCCATATTTGTACTGAGCAGGCGAATTTATATCCAATCTGCCTAATGTACATCGAGTTTTGGAGTTACATGCACACTTTATTCTAGACAGAAACTTGCAGGGAAAACTAGAAAAACAAGTTTTTATAGAAAACAAATGTTCGTTTAACCCGATGTCCTTTGCGCACTACACAAAATGCCTGTAATTGCACTCCATGCGACTGTAATCAATGTTAGTTGAAAGGAACATGCTTAAAAAAATGGAAATTGCTGGAAATGTGTGTATTTATGGCTAGAGGTCGATCAGGACTGGGAGGACCTGTCACAGCGCCATAAAATGCCAGAATGGACATGGCTGGCCTATCGTGCGGCGCAAGGACTTGTTGGCCCACGTGACCTGAGTCAGGTGTTCATTAGAAATGTAATGAGCCCATTTGAGAGAACTAGCATGCACCAATATGTCTGGTTCTTGCATACTATTGCCATTAACCTCAATTAACTGCCGTTACAAGAACCGTGCATAATGAACAACCTGCTTGCTTGAAAGCCAACGGCATTTCACGTGTGCGTCACGTAGAGTTATTGCCACACCTGGTGGAGGGCGTACTAGACAACTCATTCCCTTGTTTAATTCACCATGAATAAGAATCTGAAGAACCCTGCTTTATTTGTTCATTATAGGATGAAGTTTGGTGGCAAAAGGTGGAGCCCAGTCGCTCACAGTTCGTCATCGGTCCGATGGGCAGGCAGAATCTTGGTCACCTGATGTACGGTGTGGCCAGCCAGAAGTCACGTGATCACATGACTGTTGTGTCCGGCTTCCGGTGGAGGACCTGCGTGCAGGAAAGAGACAAGGGTAGGTAGCTGACAGTGAATCAGCGAATTCTATCTGACGCTTGGTTGGTTTATTTAATAGGAATGTGCTTCCATCTCGAAATGATTAGTGGAAGATGGAGGGGAGTATCCCGAAGAAAATCCCCGACGCCCAACCCTGCGGACAGGTGTCACATACGGAGAGTGTACCGAGATGAGATCTGAACCCTGGTCCTCTCACTGCAGTGGTGACAAGCGAGTGTTTATACCACTGTACTACCGGGCGCCCCTAGCTGACGCTTGGCCATCAGTTACAGAAATAGAAAAGTGTAACGATCTGCAGGATCAAGTGGAATAGACGATCATCACACACTAACTTAGTTTTAAGTCATTAAACAATCAACAAACTATTTTTATACAAATATGTCTAACTGTGAGATATCGTATTAAAACCTCGTCATACTCTTGGTGTGTCCAGATGGGCGCGTGACCCGGGTGTTCAGCTGTGAAGAAAGCCCAACGGCTGGTAAGGGACAGGTGTTCATTAATGTAAATATTAGTTTGCAGTTCACTGATTTTTGTCTGTCCGATTATCTGTCTGCCTGTGTAGCGAGGTGAGCCACAGCTAGTCAGTGTCTGGCACTGATGACACAAGTGCATGTCAGCGCACTCTGTTTCAGTGATTTATTGTACATCAGTAACGTGCATGAACAGTATAATTAATTAACTAAGGTGACACTATAAGCCGCATGAACACTGTAACCACGTAAAGGTTTGCTATAACGTGCATGAACAGTATAATTAATTACCTCAGGTGACACTATAAGCTGCATGAACACTGTAATTACACCAAGGATCGCTATAAAGCGCATGAACACTTTAACCATCTCAAGCATTCCTATCATGTACACGAGCACTGCAATCACCAATTACATGTACAATAAAAACTAACAGCAAACAAATTAACAAACCAACAAACGAATAAACCAATTAACAAATAACCAGCCTACCAACAAACAGTTAATAAGTCAACCAACCATTAAACAATTAATGGTCAACAATCTCACCAACCAACAAGCAAACAGATCAACAAGTATGCAAACAAGCACTCACAGCGAATTAAGAAGCCAGACAACCAACTAACTAACCAACGAATCCATATGCCAAGCCAACCAAAACAACGCAGGTAAGTAAACAAGGCAACAAACAAACAAACAAACTACGGACAGTGAACGATAATGAGTGAAGAGTGAGTGACCAGAAGGAATAAAGTCTATTAATAATTTCAGCTCTGAGGATGTTATGTTGATAATGAAATTTTTCGCTTCTCATTCCCAGGGGCAGACGACCAGCTGACGACCTGGGTGGCCGGAAGTGTGCTTACCTTTGTTTTCGCAGTCGCAGTATTCTCGTAAGCAAGGACTTCATTTATTATTTGTTTTTGTTTATTGTTGTTAGCGTTACGCGTGGTCTGCAAACAATTCCGTTGTCTGGACTCATACATCTGGAAACAAATGAAGTCCTGCAAATCAGTGGCGACAGATTAGTCAGTAACTACAGACGTCAATGACGACAGTTTAGTCAGTAACGTCAGACAAGTCAGTGACGACAGTCTAGTCAGTAACGTCAGACAAGTCAGTGACGACAGTCTAGTCAGTAACGTCAGACAAGTCAGTGGCGACAGTTTAGTCAGTAACTACAGACGTCAATGACGACAGTTTAGTCAGTAACGTCAGACAAGTCAGTGACGACAGTTTAGTCAGTAACGTCAGACAAGTCAGTGACGACAGTCTAGTCAGTAACGTCAGACAAGTCAGTGACGACAGTCTAGTCAGTAACTTGAGACAAGTCAGTGACGACAGTCTAGTCAGTAACGTCAGACAAGTCAGTGGCGACAGTTTAGTCAGTAACGTCAGACAAGTCAGTGACGACAGTCTAGTCAGTAACGTCAGACAAGTCAGTGGCGACAGTTTAGTCAGTAACTACAGACGTCAATGACGACAGTTTAGTCAGTAACGTCAGACAAGTCAGTGACGACAGTTTAGTCAGTAACGTCAGACAAGTCAGTGGCGACAGTCTAGTCAGTAACGTCAGACAAGTCAGTGACGACAGTTTAGTCAGTAACGTCAGACAAGTCAGTGACGACAGTCTAGTCAGTAACGTCAGACAAGTCAGTGGCGACAGTTTAGTCAGTAACGTCAGACAAGTCAATGACGACAGTCTAGTCAGTAACGTCAGACAAGTCAGTGGCGACAGTTTAGTCAGTAACGTCAGACAAGTCAGTGACGACAGTCTAGTCAGTAACTTGAGACAAGTCAGTGACGACAGTCTAGTCAGTAACTTGAGACAAGTCAGTGACGACAGTCTAGTCAGTAACTTGAGACAAGTCAGTGACGACAGTCTAGTCAGTAACGTCAGACAAGTGAGTGACGACAGTTTAGTCAGTAACTAGCACTGTGAACCACTCTCGGCTGCCTTTGCTATGGAACTACACGTTTTATTTTCTAATTGGTTTTTTTATTTCATTCAGCTTAAAATTGCAGGTACTATTTAATTACTGTTAACGTGTGTTTTATTATTTATTATTAAATTGTGTTTTATTATTTAGTATCTAGCGTGCAGATAGGTGACAGTCTCAGGACTAAAGCCCAAGCTGTTGGTATGAATGTAATGCGTGCGCATGTGTGTGTGTGTGTGTGTGTGGACGCGCATCTTTGCCGTGCATGTTTCTGTGCACGTCCCTGCACCCCCATTGTACGACCTGCTGCGCCACCGCGGCTGACAGATTGCTATGCTGCCGTGCACTCCGAGAGAAAACGAGAAAATTCCAGCAGCCTCTCTTCTCCAGAGCCAATAAGCCAGTAAGTACCCGAACATCACTTGGCTTTTACATTTATAATAAGGTTGTCGTCGCGGTTGAGCAGCTGTGACTCAGAAAAGAACTAAAAGGCCTAAAGTCTCTCCTTGTACTGTCCAGCCATTCCATCAGGTGTGTTATTGATGATCACATTAATGCCGCGTGTAAAAGATCCGGCTGCGGTTACTGAATACGCAGGCGCTAACTACGATTTTGAGGACAATGGGACTTGAAAAGTAGGGACAAAATCTTCTACGACCAGCTGTGGGCTGTGGTGGTTACGCAGGTGCACTGTAGGTAAAGTAGTTCAGGCTCCAGACTGACGTCGTCGAGACACCGACATGCGCTGATCCTACTGGCTGGCTGTCTGGCTGGGGGGCTTTCTGTCGTGTTTTTCTTTCAATGCAAATAGTAATCTCATGAAGTGCGAGAGTGCGTGCATGCATTTGTGTTTAGCTACTGCTCTGTGTGTGTGTGTGTGTGTGTGTGTGTGTGTGTGTGTGTGTGTGTGTGTGTGTTTATATATATATATATAGAGAGAGAGAGTTACTGCTGTGTATATGTGTTTGTGTACTATCGCCGTATTACTGTGCAATCACATCTGTTCCAGCCATGTCTTGCGCTCCGTCACCCAGAAGGTAAGTCGCCAACATTTGACAAACTTTATCGCCCCCTGTTTTTCTCTCGCTGTGTGCTGGATGGCTAGATGGATGGTTTTTGGAGGTAGAGATGATTTATTCGTGGATGAAGACAGGACTGACTGATAGATTGTAACCTTGTGGCTTCATAAACATTATTATTAGTTCCACGCTTTTTCCCCTTTTCTTTCCTGTCGTCTTGGTTGGCGTCTTCAGTCTCTCCCTACTAGAATTATTATTTGTAAAACTTCGTGATCTTGCTTTTTAAGGCTGAGCTATGGGGCTGTATAAATAAACTTTATTATCTTTTAATCACGCAGATATTTGTGCTCCAGTTACACATCACAGGTATACCATGCGTTTCCAAGATCCCATCCGACGGCCACCAGGTGAGTTCTTTTCAACTCTCAGCAAGTGTGATGCTATGCTTACAAATGTTCGAGATATCATTAATTTACGGCTATGCTTACGAACGTCCAAAAACAACGGACGGGATGTAATCCTGACGTCAGATATACCCTCTAGAGGGATGTAATTCTAAAACCAGATACACCGCAAGAGTGATGTAATGCTAATACCTCTAGCGTCATTTAATCCTGACGTCAGATATACCTCTAGAGTGATGTAATCCTAACGTCACATATACCTCTAACGTGATGTAACGCTAACGCTAGATATACCTCTAGAGTGATGTAATCCTAACGCCCATTATATCTATGGCCTAATGTAATCCTAACACCAGATATACCTCTTAGCGTGCTGTCAAGCTAACTGATGCCAGAAGTACAGCTGCTAGATATAGAGGCTAACGTCAGAAGTACAGCTGCTAGATATACAGGCTAACATCAGAAGTACAGCTGCTAGATATACAGACTAACATCAGAAGTACAGCTGCTAGATATACAGGCTAACATCAGAAGTACAGCTGCTAGATATACAGGCTAACATCACAAGTACAGCTGCTATATATAGAGGCTGACATCAGAAGTACAGCTGCTAGATATAGAGGCTAACATCAGAAGTACAGCTGCTAGATACACAGGCTAACATCACAAGTACAGCTGCTATATATACAGAGGCTGACATCACAAGTACAGCTGCTATATATAAGGCTAACATCACAAGTACAGCTGCTAGATACACAGGCTAACATCACAAGTACAGCTGCTATATATAGAGGCTAACATCACAAGTACAGCACATGTCAGAAAGCCAGTGACAGGAAGTGTGCGCCTGACAAATGTCAGGGTGATCGTTTCTCACTCTGTCTTTATTACGGTATAAATTACTTGAAGAGAGGAAGAGACATCTGCTTCCTCGACTCTACCCCCTTGTTTCAAAATGGCGTGTGACACACCAAGTAAAGTTGTCAATGTGTGAAGCTCACGTCTGTCTTACACACACACACACACACACACACACACACACACACACACACTCAGAGGCAGGCACACACTACAAACACACACACACACACACACACACAGAGATTATGTCAGAGTTGCTTTATGTCCTAGTTATTTTCTTAATGTCTTATTCCTCATAATATCCGATTGATTTCCACCTACAGCAGCGTGTTGTTGTTTTGTTGTTGTTTTGACACAGAAACAATCCCACAGTCAGCATTACTGACCCACTTGTCTGGAAAGAGTATGGACAGCTTATGGCCGACAGATAATCATCGTGCAGGCTGCAATCGATCAGTTTCGAGCGAACTTCAACCTTTGACCAAGCCCCCTTCCCCTGCAGAGCGGAGAGGCAGCGGCTCAGGGCCGCCGTCGTACATTCAGGTTTCAATGTCAGACGACTCCCAGGCCAGTAGCGAGGAAGAGGAGGCCCCACTAAACCCCGAGGGCCTTCTATGCCCTCGCTACCACTTCCTTGAGACCAAACCCGAGGCCAGTGCTCTAAGCAGCGAGTCCGCCGACTCAGGCAGCAACGTAGGATGTTCGGACAAGTTATGGTGGAAAGACAACCACTGTGCCGGTTGCAGTCCATCAGTGTCCAGCCAACTTCAACCTTTGACCGAGCTTCCCTTACCTGCAATCCTGAGAGGCAGTGGGTCAGAACCAAAGTCGCCCACTCAAGTTTCAGCTCAACACAACTCCGAGGACAGCAGCGAGGAAGAGACGGTCCCCCAAACTCCCGACGGCCTGCAGTACCTTCGTTACCATGGCACCGAGACCAAGATGGAGGCCAGTGACTCAAGCAAGTCTGCCCAACCGACTCCAGCAGCGACATGGGATGCTCGGGGCCATTTGACAGCCGAGTCCTGGCTACATCCTCTTCCGATGGACGTTTTGTGAAGGAAGAAGACAGCGCTGACGATCACATGACTCTGCTAGTCACGCGGTACTGACACCTGACCCACACTGCACCTGATAAGGTGGACTGGCCACCTGGATTCTCACAGGAAGCACTCTCTCCGGCCTGTGTCCCTAGAAACTTTTGGTAATTAGGAAGGCAAAAGCCTCTGGGATCAAACATTTCCCGTCCAGTCAGTCAGCAAAGCTGATCTCCATTGATTGTCGAAATGTCACAAATTGAGACGAACGCAAACGCAAATACACTTAATAAAAATAGAAGTGGGATATAGCACAGCCTCGCACCTAGTGAAGTAGGCTACTCGTGCATCCCACAGTTGAGAGAATCAAGTCAAACAAGAACAGAAAAAAACTCAAGTACACCCTATTCAAATCAATTAATGTCTTCTTTGTCTTATCGGGTAATTAAGTATTGAAAGTGTTGGACATAGTTTTGGCAACGACAACAAACACTTGTGATGGCGGGTAGTATATCTGTATATCTCCATACTGGTCGTTTGTTAGTGGCCACTGTCATTATTTATTACTTTAATCTTATTTAATCCTATTTCATCCTTGTCGGGATAGTCAGTTCTTAATGTGCCTAATGAAACTGTCAACTCACGAGTTCTAAATTCTGATCTTTTGATTTTTTTTAATCATTACATTTTAATTACCTCACTATGACAGGATGTGTATTGACTGGGCCAGGACTTATAAGGATAACTGTAAAATTCTGCCTGGCTACCCACAGGTTATAGAATGCAGGTTAAGAAGTTTCTGAGCAAGAATCGACAAGTTGTAAACAGAAAGTTTTGTACAGCCAAAATTTCTGAAAGTGAAACTCAGTGTTGATATTGACTGAACAGACTGACAGGCAGAAGTCGTCTGCATTTTTGTTTGCTCTATTTGGAAAAGAGAAACATTTTAAGAACAATCTACTGTTGAGTCATGTTTGAAAAAAATCGACGATATTTTTTCGCAATAGGCACAGACACCGCACACATGCTGATGTGCCGACATTGTACCCGGAAAGGGACTTTGTAAATTGATGGTGAAGGTGTACCATGTCCATAATTTTCCAAAAAGGAGGATATGAGTCATCACCACACCAACAAATATGGATTTCATCAGTATTGCTTGTATTTTCCTCATCCCCACTTAACTGGAGGTAGTGATTTAGTGCTCCGACCTCTCCCACAAGCACCACCGACCTCTCCCACAAGCACCACTTAAACATTTTCGCAACAGTCCTGTTTCAGGAGAAAACCAATCGTACTCTCGTCACACACACACACACACACACACACACACACACACACACACACACACACACACACACACACACACACACACACACACACACTTACACAGGTCGTCAGAATCACGTGTGCATTATCTGGGTAGGTGAGTCAAAACTGACGAGAGAGTCCCTGTTGAGTCAGCTCCCCAGACGGAGCCCACCCGTTTACGAGGCCCTGCGTGCGCCTGTGCGGGGTGTTGTATAACACAACGAATCGATCTGCCCAACCGAATGACACATCAGTCAATCAAGCAACTGCGTGACTAGGTACCGGTCTGAGTGCACAACCTTTTTTGCTGAAATGAAAGCTTGCACTTTTATAAAGGTAACGGGTCGCATAGCCTGACGGGTAATACACTGTGAGTGGCTCATCATGTTTCAGGCACGACAAGGGGAAAATACCGCTCTTACCTCCATCTTCTTTATATCCTAGTGAATCACGAAAACAAAATGAAAGATGAGTATAGATATGTGTACTGTGACATACACCTCTGAATATTTTATTTTGAGACGAGCATACATAAACTGTTTATGCACGAGAATAATAATAATAAAAATAATAAAAGTAAGTTTGTATAGCGCCTTATATATCCTCCCTTTAGGACAAACTCAAGGCGCGTCACAAATGACAGATGGTGTGACGTGAAAATAATGTGACGTCAGAACAAAATGACGGAGCTCCAGGTCATAGGGCAGCGTCTACACACGGCACCAACACAGTCCGCAGGCCAAATATCAAAGGTCCCACAAGTCGTAATACACTCCCTAGTCAATGTAGTCCCTAATAACACATCCTACACACAGCACACATCACACAAGTCGTAATACACTCGCTAGTCAATGTAGTTCCTAATAACATCCTACACACAACACACATCACACTAGTCGTAATACACTCCCTAGTCAATGTAGTCCCTAATAACACATCCTACACACAGCACACATCACACTAGTCGTAATACACTCCCTAGTCAATGTAGTTCCTAATAACACATCCTACACACAGCACACATCACACTAGTCGTAATACACTCCCTAGTCAATGTAGTTCCTAATAACACATCCTACACACAGCACACATCACACTAGTCGTAATACACTCCTAGTCAATGTAGTTCCTAATAACACATCCTACACACAGCACACATCACACTAGTCGTAATACACTCCCTAGTCAATGTAGTTCCTAATAACACATCCTACACACAGCACACATCACACAAGTCGTAATACACTCCCTAGTCAATGTAGTTCCTAATAACACATCCTACACACAGCACACATCACACTAGTCATAATACACTCCCTAGTCAATGTAGTTCCTAATAACACATCCTACACAAAGCACACATCACACAAGTCGTAATACACTCCCTAGTCAATGTAGTCCCTAATAACACATCCTACACACAGCACACATCACACAAGTCGTAATACACTCCCTAGTCAATGTAGTTCCTAATAACACATCCTACACACAACACACATCACACTAGTCGTAATACACTCCCTAGTCAATGTAGTCCCTAATAACACATCCTACACACAGCACACATCACACTAGTCGTAATACACTCCCTAGTCAATGTAGTTCCTAATAACACATCCTACACACAGCACACTCACACTAGTCTCCCTGGTCAGTGGTTCCTAATAACACATCCTACACACACACACATCACGCTGGTCGTAATGCACTCCTAGTCAGTAGGTTCCTAATAACACATCCTACACACAGCGCATCACGCTGAGTCGTAATGCACTCCTAGTCAATGGTTCCTAATAACACATCCTGCACACACAGCACATCACACACTAGTCGTAATACACTCCCTAGTCAATGTAGTTCCTAATAACACATCCACGCACAGCACACATCACACTAGTCGTAATACACTCCCTAGTCAATGTAGTTCCTAATAACACATCCTACACACAGCACACATCACACTAGTCGTAATACACTCCCTAGTCAATGTAGTTCCTAATAACACATCCTACACACAGCACACATCACACTAGTCGTAACACACTCCCTAGTCAATGTAGTTCCTAATAACACATCCTACACACAGCACACATCACACTAGTCGTAATACACTCCCTAGTCAATGTAGTTCCTAATAACACATCCTACACACAGCACACATCACACTAGTCGTAATACACTCCCTAGTCAATGTAGTTCCTAATAACACATCCTACACACAGCACACATCACACTAGTCGTAATACACTCCCTAGTCAATGTCGTTCCTAATAACACATCCTGCACACAGCACACATCACACTAGTCGTAATACACTCCCTAGTCAATGTAGTTCCTAATAACACATCCTACACACAGCACACATCACACTAGTCGTAATACACTCCCTAGTCAATGTAGTTCCTAATAACACATCCTACACACAGCACACATCACACTAGTCGTAATACACTCCCTAGTCAATGTAGTTCCTAATAACACATCCTACACACAGCACACATCACACTAGTCGTAATACACTCCCTAGTCAATGTAGTTCCTAATAACACATCCTACACACACACACATCACACTAGTCGTAATACACTCCCTAGTCAATGTAGTTCCTAATAACACATCCTACACACATCACACTAGTCGTAATACACTCCCTAGTCAATGTAGTTCCTAATAACACATCCTACACACAGCACACATCACACTAGTCGTAATACACTCCCTAGTCAATGTAGTTCCTAATAACACATCCTACACACAGCACACATCACACTAGTCGTAATACAGTCAATGTAGTTCCTAATTACACATCCTAGTCGTAATACACTCCCTAGTCAATGTAGTTCCTAATAACACATCCTACACACAACACACATCACACAAGTCGTAATACACTCGCTAGTCAATGTAGTTCCTAATAACACATCCTACACACATCACACATCACACTAGTCGTAATACACTCCCTAGTCAATGTAGTTTCTAATAACACATCCTACACACAGCACACATCACACTAGTCGTAATACACTCCCTAGTCAATGTAGTCCCTAATAACACATCCTACACACAGCACACATCACACTAGTCGTAATACACTCGCTAGTCAATGTAGTTCCTAATAACACATCCTACACACACAGCACACATCACACTAGTCGTAATACACTCCCTAGTCAATGTAGTTCCTAATAACACATCCTACACACACAGCACACATCACACTAGTCGTAATACACTCCCTAGTCAATGTAGTTCCTAATAACACATCCTACACACAGCACACATCACACTAGTCGTAATACACTCCCTAGTCAATGTAGTTCCTAATAACACATCCTACACACAGCACACATCACACTAGTCGTAATACACTCCCTAGTCAATGTAGGTCCTAATAACACATCCTACACACAGCACACATCACACTAGTCGTAATACACTCGCTAGTCAATGTAGTTCCTAATAACACATCCTACACACAGCACACATCACACTTGTAGTAATACACTCCCTAGTCAATGTAGTTCCTAATAACACATCCTACACACAACACACATCACACTAGTCGTAATACACTCGCTAGTCAATGTAGTTCCTAATAACACATCCTACACACAGCACACATCACACTAGTCGTAATACACTCCCTAGTCAATGTAGTTCCTAATAACACATCCTACACACACCACACATCACACTAGTCGTAATACACTCCCTAGTCAATGTAGTTCCTAATAACACATCCTACACACAGCACACATCACACTAGTAGTAATACACTCGCTAGTCAATGTAGTTCCTAATAACACATCCTACACACAGCACACATCACACACTAGTCGTAATACACTCCCTAGTCAATGTAGTTCCTAATAACACATCCTACACACAGCACACATCACACTAGTCGTAATACACTCCCTAGTCAATGTAGTTCCTAATAACACATCCTACACACAGCACACATCACACTAGTCGTAATACACTCCCTAGTCAATGTAGTTTCTAATAACACATCCTACACACAGCACACATCACACTAGTCGTAATACACTCGCTAGTCAATGTAGTTCCTAATAACACATCCTACACACAGCACACATCACACTAGTCGTAATACACTCCCTAGTCAATGTAGTTCCTAATAACACATCCTACACACAACACACATCACACTAGGGCCACGAAGAGCCCCAGCACACCTTAAAGTTCACTGGTCAACAATATAAAGTTAATATACTTTTTTAAATATTGGATGTAATTTTGTATGCATTTCGGTTCCATGTGTTTGTTGTTGTTGTTGTTGTTGTTGTTGTTGTTTTACAGAGCTCGCAAACTTTTTTTTTCAATCTATAACATTTGTTTTTACATATGTGAGTAAAGATTTCCAAGTGGCAAGCAGACGTACACATAAAAAAAGATAACAGATAACAAACTGGTGGGGGAAATAAATCAACAAGTCCATATAAGACTCTAAGCTCTTGACAATATGAACAAATATCAGAGCTAGAAATGTGAGTGTCGGTGGGTGGATGGGTGGGTTTTCACACAGAAAACTCGTGGAGGTACAAGATAGTGCAAGTGCATTGTTATCCATGGTTATCTTGGTTTTCGAGGTTAACATTGAGATTTGATTTAATTTTATATCTGTGTTGCTTGATTTCATATCGAGTGATCTGGGTACTAATTAAAGATGTCTGTTTAGAACTTTCTTTTCTGGTATTTTGTCGACTGGAATTAACTTATTTTTTAAGGGACTTTCGTGTTGTTTGTGTAGCTGTGATGAAGTGCTCCCAGGGACTTAATAATAATAATAGTGAAGATTTGTATAGCGCATATTCACACTCATAGAGAGCATGGTCTTAGCGCTTAAAACGGGGAAGAGACGTGGACTAAGTAGACACAGAACAAAGGGGACGAAAGAAAACGACAGTACTGACAAAAACAGATAACAAAAGGCATCAAGTAACAGGAACAGAGAAAAATAGTGATGGGTAAAGTAGCAAGAGGGAAGGGGGGGGTAAGGACTAGCATTGTGGACTAGGAGTAGTGCTCAAGGAAGAGGTGCGTTTTCAGTGCAGATTTGAAAGATTCAATTGTAGGAAGGTGGCGGATATGGAAAGGAAGAGAGTTCCATTGTTTTGCAGCACAGTAGCCAAAAGTCCTGTGACCATATGTTGTTGTTCTGGTGACAGGAACAGTCAGAGTACGGTTGTCAGAGGAAGAGCGGAGTTGTCTGGCCGGAGAGTAAGGGATGAGAAGTTCAGAGAAATAGTCAGGACAGGAGCCTGCAAAGAAATTAAAACACAGCACAGACAGTTTGTACTGAATGCGAGAACGGGACTTCTGAACATTTTGTGGACTAAGCCCAAGATTAACGTTGAAAAAAGCAGTTGACATCCTGTCCTGTCCCCAGAAACCATTCGTTGGCTATGTCTATGTTAGGGGAAGTGGATGGCCGAGTGGTTAGAGCGCTGGCGTCCGAACCGATAGCGCGCTGGTTCAATACCCGATGAGCGAAGCAAACTTCCCCCAGTCGACCCCAGCTGACGGGAATGGGTACCTGACTCCTTAGAGGGTTGGGGAAGGTAAGGCAGCGAGGGAGAGGAGATGGGCACCACCCTCATGTAAAAGCTGGCCCCGAGAAAAGTGGGGTCTCTAACACCTCACTCCCCAACGACCTGAACAGGTTATGGGATGACCTTTACCTTACCTTTTTTATGTCTAGAGAAAGAAGCTCTTGAGGCTAGCCATCGGATACAACATTCTTGCCAGGGTTATCATTCAGTTCATTCAGCCATTTGTTGCCTGACTGTACCAGTCTCACGATCTGAACTTTCGCGCAGGACTAAGCGGGTCATTTCCGTAAAGACAATGTTTCTCATTCTGTCCGCTTTGAGTGGATCACATCGTTATTTCAAAAGCATGTACTGTCCTAGCATATCAGTGAATGATCGTGTTAGCACATTATTCATTTTATTCAACAATACATTCTCCTAACATATGTGTACTTTGAGACGCGAATGTCTCTCTCGTGGGAAAGTTCAGATCGTGACACGGGTCGTTGAGGGAGAGAGCACCTGGATAGACAAGGCAGCTGACAAGGTCCGCCACTCGCATCTATTTTGGGCGATAGTGGGCAGGTCCTGTACAGAATGACCACTCCACTCATTCATGTTCGTAAACTAGTTCTTCTGACCACTGCGGTGTCGACCGCCCTACAAGGTACCTTGCCATTACCTTCTCTCTTGTCCGGCATTGGCCCTCCATCCTGTTCTTTCTAGCTGGACATTCATTTTCTAATGGCACAATACACTTCTTTGTATTTAGAGGCTGCTTTCTTGAATGTCATTCTTTGGTGACAGAGATCTAGAATGTCGTTCGTGACCGAGAGTTTGATTCTTCTTGTCTTGGCTCCCTTAGCACTTCCTGGCTTGTTGATAGAAGCACCTCTTTCATGTTTCCAGCAAGAGTGTCTACAGTCTACATCATCACAACCACCAAGTTCAGAGAGGCAAATGTATCTCCAACTGTGGCCTTGAAGACAATACTTGAGTCTTCCAGCTTCTCCAAATTAAATCGAATTCGGGGGATGCTTGAGTGTCTAAGGAGCACGATGAAGTCGATTTGGTTATGAACCAATTTATCTGGCAAGTGCCAAGTGTCCGTCCTCGATTTCTTGTAAGAATATAAAGGGGAGTTGATGGGTCTGTGCAAAAATTCTCGGAGTCTGAGGTCCCTGCCCTTTGTTTCGCCAGGGCCAAATTTACCCACCGTCCCTGTCCGTTTATTGCCGGTTGGCATCTGAGCCGACCTTCATGTTCCAGTCACCGAGGATAACGAGAATTTTTTTTGGTACTGTCTTGATAACCTTGTTTAGTTGTTGGTAACACTCTCCACTTCGCTGTCTCTGTGTGTGGAAGTCAGAGCATATACCTGGACAATAGTGACATTGTGAGGCCTGGCAGAAACACGTATGGAGATCAGCCTGCTAGATATGGTGTACAGCTGATGGCGGCTCTAACCATTTTGCTGTGTACAAGGAAGCCCATGTCATGCTCGAAATATATCGGACTTTATGGCCTGGTTCAAGATGCCTTTCAATACCTATATCTTCTTTAATGTCTGCGTTTGGTTTCAGTAACACATTTTTCGCTGTCCCCACCCTGGATCTTCTGGGAAGGTGCTCGGTCATTTTTGATCAGGGCCTCGACCTATCCGGCATGATGTTTTTATTGCAGCGGATATCCCTGGTCCTGTCTTTGTTATACTGTATTATACACTTGGTGGCGCCCATCTTTATCGCCAAGTAAACCACAGCCGATGGGTCGGCCTGGTCGCGAACACCATGAGCCAAAATAATGAGCCATATTGTCGGACTATGTAATTTGAATAATTTTGTATTCTTAATAAAGCCCTTCTACTTGAACTCTTAAGTCACATGCTAAGTCTTTTGTTCGGGGAGGAGCAGGGGTGGGGGCTCGAGCTGTGCGATTTGAAGTGACTGACATGTGAACAGGGTACATAATGCAGGTCGATGTTCGTGACCAGAGTTGTAGCAGACGAGAAAAGACAGGAACATGGTTACCCACCGCTGGAAACGACAGACTGTAACAAGGCGCGACAAGCAGGGTGGAAAGACTTCGGCTGTGTATGTCTCCCTCTCTCTCTTGCAGCTAATATCGACCGCCACAGGACCCCACGATGTTTGTTGTTGCCGAGAGGAGTGGGAGAATGTGCAAGCAGCCACAGCCTCCTTCACCTCCCCTGTTGTAAGAGTAACACTTGCCTCTTTGGACTACATTCTTACCACGGACATCTGTTGGTCAACACTTGTGTTCGGCGATTTTATTAGGTGGCCATCATTTAACAATTTGCCAAACATAGCTACATCTTTAGCCATAACCTTCGGGATGAGAAGGCTCTTAACACGGTGTTTGTCATAGGCATATTCGACCAAAAAAAAAAAAACCTCTCCGGTAAAGACCCTCTAACCTACAGACCGCAGCCCTCGTCTCTAACTCGCTGGAGGCTGACTGAAGATGGCTGCTGCATTTTTTGATTCTGTGTGAAGCGGAAAGAAATCTTTGCAGTATTTCGAGATAAAACCAATCCCATCGATTTATGGGACGATGTAGCACTCTACCAGCGATTCAGATTTCGCCGTCACGACATCTTGGAGATCATTGATGATATAGAAGTGGACTTGGTAATTGCGAATCGGGGAGGGGGGAGGAGGGCGCAGTGTCACCCCGACATTAGAAGTGTGTCTTGTTCTTCGTTTTGAACTCTATATTTATGAGATTTTCTCATAAACTCTTTGACTGTTTTCAGTCATTTGAGACGCTTGCTAGTCACTCTCATTGACACTGATGTTGCTGGCGTGTCAAATGCTATTTGCCAAACAAATGAAAATCATGTAAACATAGCAAATACAAAAATACTTTACATACCAACCAAATTATCTCGGCTTTTATAGGAGAACCGCAAATTTCGGACTATAAGCATCTACTTTTTTCCCAGCTAACACACACACACACACACACACACACACACACACACACACACACACACACACACACGTGCAAAACAGTACATATAGGGCTAAGGCGTGAAGAATGTCTGATCCTCCTTTTCACAGAGATCAAAGACATTAAAACACAGACCTTTTCATAAATGCAGCAAACCTATAAGCAGCCGAGATATGTTTTGTGCTCCAGAAGGAGGCAGTGAAGGTGGTCCAGTCACTCGTTTCTTATGTCACGTGACTTCGTTTTTAAACAAGGCTCTCTATGAACAGTCGTCATATAGTGATGCGGCTTGTCCGAGAATTTTTCAGATTCCGATTAATTTTTCGACGAGCTCCATGTTAAAGCACGAACTTGTATTACTGAACTGCTTGCAGACGATTTTTTAAGTTAAGTCATAGAACGAGGCTGGAGTGTACTAAGCTTCCGGTTTAGTCACATTCATTGTTAAAGCTCGCCGAGACTAACAGCGGAGGACTTCGTAAGAGGCTAGGCGTTGGTCTCGGCAGACAGATAGCAGTCCACCCTATACACGTCCGTGGTTAAAGTGTTAACTGTTAACAGTGTTACAGTGATAACTTTTCACATTTTTAAATCAAAGCCGCATACAGCTGAAGAATTCAGACCAGCTGTTGAAGCACACCCCCTCATCATGCCGAAAACGAGACGAAATGCCTACGATGCTGCTTTCCTGTTGTATATATTTGTGGTTTATAAACCAGTGCGGCTGATTTGTGAAAAAATAATTAAGATTTTAAAAAAAATAGTGGGTGCGGCTTATAAATAGGTGCGCTCAGTAGACCGAACGTTACGGTATATAGTAAGACCTCTACATACGAGTGAACCAATTTACGAGTAAATCGAGATACGAGCCAAAATTTCGTGGAAATTGTGTTCTTATTTACGAGCGGAAATTCGATATACAGGCTTTTGTCATTTATATGTCGTAGTGTAAAGACATAGAACAGAATGTAGTCTTAGTGAAAATTATTGTGCCATTAACATTTTCTATACAGTACTGTATATTATATCGTATTTACATATAAATTGTGTTGTTGTGGAAGGGTAGGAATGCATTAATCGTATTTCCTTTATTTGACATGCGAGCTCGGTTATGGAACGGATTAAATTCATGTGTAGAGGTACTACTGTATCATTAATACAGCGTGCAATAGGCAGGACAAAAGATGTGAAGAGATGATAAACAGTTAAATGTCCTCCGATTGTTGTGGAAAACGCACGGCTGCTACGATTTTTTCTGGATTTTTTCTGGCTTGCGCATGCGCACGCGCGGATTTCCCCAAAGTATTCCCCCACGATGTATGCAAATGTCCACGGTCCACTAGCTGTGGTGCTGTTGAAGGCGCGACTTGACCCTATTGCAACCCGCTCACCTGGCGGCCAGCCAGCTCACGGGAGGTCAGATGTCTAGCGATGTGTATACTGTATGAGGCCTGTAAGGTTGACGTCATCACCTGCGAGTGACTTCCCTTAGTTGGGGTAAACAAACCCGCCCACGAAGCCGCCAGCTTCGTGAGATTCGAAAACTATAAGACCAAGACATTATTGAGCTAGTGTTAAAAAATCTGAATGCGCCATATGCTAAATATAGAAATAAAGTAGTAAGTCATTCGCATTTTTTTCATTGTTAAAAGTCCATGTGTGCTAGTTGTGTTACTTATCCAAGTGCAAAACTATGTCAGTTATGTTTACAACAGGTGACGGATGAGTCGCCTATACCGAAATCACTGGATCAATTCTTTAACAACGCCTTTGCACCGTGGGTCCTCATTAAGCTCATATTCATATTAGTCTAACTCTGTGGTATATAAAGATGATAATATTTTATACTATGATATAAATATCGTACTTAAAAGATGTATATTATCCATCCTGTTTTGTGGAAAAATATATGTGGTGACAAAAATCGATGAACTGAATTTTAGATGTAAGGTCTATAACTTTGTGTGTTCTTGTTTTGTACTTTTAACAAACATTAATAATCAATATAAATTTAATATAGGATTATTTATAGTTCATCACAGTTTAGATTGTCATATATATGCATACAAATCAAGATATATATATATATACACATGGAGACACTAAGATAGAACCCTGACTTTTAACCTACTGTAATTAAAACTGACCCATGGATTCCAGAAGTTTGTAAGTGGTGGACGAACATTCAATTATAATATTCTAATCTTAAAATTAATTGTAAAAAATGATATGATATAAGACAGGAGTACACATTTTCTCTAAAAATAACTGATGATTTTAATAGTCCTAAAGCTTAACTTTAAGGAAGAAAAATTCATAAGCCTTATCAAAACCAAAAACAAAATGGTAAGTGTATCCTAACTGCAGGATTAAAATAGATTGGAACTAAGTTCCAGGCTTCTTTCCAAACATCTTTTAACATTTCCTAGACAGCTATACTTTTACAATAGAACATAAAAACAGCACATGGACGATATATGATTTAAAGGAGATCTGTAGCATCATGAGATGCTGCTCTTTCTGTCAAACAATACTAGTGATAATTAAAAAAAACTGACAAACATCTATACGTGTAAATGAATATCTTGATGAAGATCTATGTGTTTCTATCAACCAGTGTCTGTGTGTGTGTTGCGCTGAGTGACGTGTGTGTGTGTGCATATGCAAAAGTAAGAGACAAGCAGCATAAAAGTGCTAAGTAAAAAACAAGCTAAAAATATCTTTTCAGAAGTAACCATAAAATTTAATTTAGCTTGATAGTTTGCAGATAAGCATTGAACCCGTGCACTGCAAACTGTCCAAGTTTATGACCTTTTTAGACTTAACAAAACTCTCCTTGAATCTTGCGTTAGTTATCTCTTTGCCTTGATTCATTTTCAAAAGTCACCAAAGTGTTTTATTTAACAATAGTGATTTAACATTCTTAAAATAATTAACTATCACACAATTCGTACCCAAACAGACAAAAAGAAACTAAGCTTATGACTTTAAGGATAAATGTAGGATTTTGTAACTTTAGGGAAGTAGTGCGAATGAAAGGACCACCTATCAAAATTAATTAAACTGATATGTTAGTATTTTATATTACCAGTTTTTACTAGATCTTGCAGTCAGAAAAAATTACTAAATTTGGGGTACTGCACGATGCAGTCTGTATTAAGTTTTTTTCTCTTTTGTTTTTCTATTTCCTTTCTATGAAATATTTTATGCTTGTTTTGAAAAAACTGTACAAAATGAACAGTACTTCCATGAAATAAAATTTCACAGAATAAGTATTTTTTCGACTGTTATTGCTATTAAATAACAGGCACATAGAGCTGGTGTGGCCAACATTTTGACTAACCTACATAAAAGAATTGAAGGCAATGAGACGGTATTCTTTGAGTTGGCGCCACTTACTATCAGTAACTATGTAAGCGAATTACAACTGTGACAGTAGAGTGACTTTTAGTAAGTTGTGTTGATTATTTAGCCAGCTAAAAAAAAACCAAAACAAATTATATTATTATTAGTAGATTATTCCACAGAATATGACCATGTATTTTTCACAGGAAAAAATCGTGTGAAAACAGCTTTTAAATGCTTAAAAATGCGATGCTGTCTCACTGACAGCACACAGCCGCTTAGTCTTGATCGTGTTTGTTTACCTCAAGTAAGGGCAAGTAACTCTCGCTCACATCAAACCTTACAGGCCTAATACTGCCCTCGCGACGAGACCTCGGCCCCTAAACGTTGTTCATAGCAGCCCCACCCCCACCCCCTTAAAAAGTCATATAAATCAGGAATATAGCTGTGATGTAATTAAACAGTTAACCGCCTGTCTGTTTATATTTCTATATGTAATTCCTGTTCTTACAGGCCCGTTATTACCCCCCGTGGGGTCCGAGGCATAGGGCATGTGCCCTCGAAGCCACGGTTTTAGTTGAGAGCCTATAGTTACCATAGTAATCAAAACTGCGGGGCCCCTGACGACTACCTAGGCAGATGCCTCGTTTGCCTGCCCCTAAGCAGGGCCCTGCTGCATGTGTCTTGGGCGACCAGTAATGTCAGTGGAATGTGTTACCTGGCAGTTCAACCCAACGTTTGCTTTGTTGATTGTGCAGGTGAGCGGAACAGCTCCAGTAACGCTGTCTGTCCATGGACGGGTATACGAATACAAGTTCGTGGTCTGACTGAGTCAAGGTTTCTATTTACCGCTTCTCGGGTGGAGTGGTGTGGAGGGAGCGGCGAATGAAGGAGTGGATAGAGAGGGTGTTGTGGCGAAATGTCAGAGAGTCGGAATCTGTCATAACCGCCTGACCATTGCGCCAGCTGTAAACATCACACGACATGTCTCACACCACTCAGCCACGCCCTTACTCGCATGTTTATATACAGGTGGTTCCACCTCACCGGTGACCGCACTTTGGAGAAGCGGTTACAATGAAAAGAAACCGAGGACGAGCGTGAACATGAAAACGGTGAGCTCTGTGAAATGCGACATACCCAGTGAGAAGTAAGTGTCACACCCAGTGAGAAGTAAGTGTCACACCCAGTGAGAAGTAAGTGTGTCATACGCAGTGAGAATTAAGTGTCACACCCAGTGAGAAGTAAGTGTGTCACACCCAGTGAGAAGTAAGTGTGTCATACGCAGTGAGAAGTAAGTGTCACACCCAGTGAGAAGTAAGTGTCACACCCAGTGAGAAGTAAGTGTGTCATACGCAGTGAGAATTAAGTGTCACACCCAGTGAGAAGTAAGTGTGTCACACCCAGTGAGAAGTAAGTGTGTCATACGCAGTGAGAAGTAAGTGTCACACCCAGTGAGAAGTAAGTGTCACACCCAGTGAGAAGTAAGTGTGTCATACGCAGTGAGAATTAAGTGTCACACCCAGTGAGAAGTAAGTGTGTCACACCCAGTGAGAAGTAAGTGTGTCACACCCAGTGAGAATTAAGTGTCCCACCCAGTGAGAAGTAAGTGTGTCACACCCAGTGAGAATTAAGTGTCACACCCAGTGAGGAGTAAGTGTGTCACACCCAGTGAGAAGTAAGTGTGTCACACCCAGTGAGAAGTAAGTGTCACACCCAGTGAGAAGTAAGTGTCACACCCAGTGAGAAGTGTGTCATACCCAGTGAGAATTAAGTGTCATACCCAGTGAGAAGTAAGTGTGTCACACCCAGTGAGAATTAAGTGTCATACCCAGTGAGAAGTAAGTGTGTCATACCCAGTGAGAATTAAGTGTCACACCCAGTGAGAATTAAGTGTCACACCCAGTGAGAAGTGTGTCATACCCAATGAGAAGTAAGTGTGTCATACCCAGTGAGAATTAAGTGTCGTACCCAGTGAGAATTAAGTGTCATACCCAGTGAGAATTAAGTGTCACACCCAGTGAGAAGTAAGTGTGTCACACCCAGTGAGAATTAAATGTTCCCCAAGGCACTGTGCTGTACTCTCGTCACTACTCCACTACCTGCAGACCCACCACTCCTCCTCCTCCTCCTCCTAATACTTAAATCCGTCTGTGTGTGTCTGTGTTGCACAGACGGCCTCTGATGATGACCCAGATCAGCCTTTAAATTTTCATTCATCTATTTTTTTCAGCCTCCTGTCTGTGCGCTGTTCAGTCGCGCGTCAGTGAATTTTCAGTCTATCGCTTCTATTTTTCTAGTTTTAAGATTCAGACACTCAGTTATGTCATAGAAGAAAAGAAGGACTTGATGATGGATTAATGATATAACAGATGAATAGACAGGTGAATGATTGATACAGCGTAGCTTGCTCGCTTCGGTTTGTTTGATGGTGGTGGTAGAAGAGGTTGATAAAGATGTTGTAATGGCAGTCTCCTGGATACTGTCTCTGTCGCAAACTCAGTGCGGGTGGGGTGGGGGTTCTCCCGCCCCTTTTAGTCGAGTTGACAACTAAAGCCCTCAACACAAAGATTGTTTCCTGAAACCTGGGGATCGTCCGTGTCAAGGACAACTGTATGCCAGCTTTCAGTAGTCGCTACTACTTAAAGCTCTCAGTCAGATTTTTCATCCACATCTTTCCACCTGTAGGGATGTTTCGCCGTGCACACATTTCTATGATGGATAGAGGTTGCCAGCTGCCTTCATCTGCTCCACGTCCGTGTCCGTTCAGGTGTCAAACTGTTTTGTAGTCGCTAACCTCGTTCTGATCCCCGCGCGACCACAGGCGGCGATGTCCCAGCGTTCAGCGGACGCGACCTCCTGTGAACCCGACTCCCGGTCTCGGTACTAACTCCTATAAGTGTCATTCGCGGGCGGCCTTCGCCTGAACGCAGTGGCCCATCAGTGCTCCACGCCTTGTGGCGTGACTTGAACCCACACCAACAACGACTACAGCGCGACCGTTGTCGACAGTTCGTGGGGCCTTCAGGCGCGAAAACTCTTGCTGTGTGTTGAGACTGAGGAGGGAATAATATTGTTAGTTACCGTTAGTACTGAACCTCAACCTCCACTGCAATCAAAATGAGTTTTTATTACACGTCGGTCGATCTGAAACAACAGCAGACTCCCAGCAGCAGCAGCAGACTCTGGTTGATAAACACTCGGCTGTATTGAAACTGAAATTTGGGGAGCGCGAGGGGGGGAAGTGCAGCGTGCAGCATCGCTACAACACACTCGTCTCTTTCTCTCGGTTGTCGGATGGTGAGCGACTGAACGATCCACAATGTCGGTGCAGCGGTGGTGTGCATGATGTTGATGTAGCTGGCCAGACATCTGCGCTGGTCTTTCTCGTATTCAACATTCGGTGTTAAAGTGGCCGCTGGTCGGTCAGCTGTTAGTCGAGTCGACGCGCAGTCTTGTGTCGTGGTCGTTGTTGTTGTTTCTCCGACGGAGGGCACTCTACAGGAAAGACATCTCCGATGTGCTGCAGATGTGTGTTGCGCATCGATTGACTACGAAATTGTTCATTTGATGGAAGGGAAAACAGATGGTGTCACAGTGATTTGTCTGCAGTGACTGGAGAAGTGTCGTCTGCAATAAAATATGCCAGCTGCTAGCACCGGGGATTCGAACTACCGGGCCTAGATTACAAAGTGAGTAGTGATCACTGTCATGTGCTTTTTTTATTATTTCATTCAGTTTAGTAGACAAGGTAGACGATGGCTATGATGTTGAGCTCTCTGTCTTTCCCTCTTTCTCTCTCTCTCTTTTCGTGCGTCCATGCATTTGTGTGTGTGTGTGTGTGTGTGTGTGTGTGTGTGTGTGTGTGTGTGTGTGAGAGAGAGAGAGAAAGAGTGTGTGAGTGTGTGTGTGTGTGTGGGTGGGTGGATGGGCATCCACATTCACGATCCTGCGCTCGTGAAGCAGAGAAGAAAGACGTAAACAAGTAGACAGGTTCGCATGCAGACTTAGATGTTATATATTAAAAAAAAAAAAAAAAGTTGAGATCAAACTTTAAGGTGTATCGATTGCCTTGCCTCTGCGTTGGCTGCATCGCATGCTCCGATTCGTTGCCATGGTAACGGTGCCGTAAGACGCAGTTTCAACTGAAACCCCGTGCAACGCCTGCTGCCAGAGCGAAGTCTCGAGCAGTCATCCCTGTCACAACTAAATCATCAGTCGTTCCATCGCTGTCACATCTCGATGACACCAACGACGAGGTGGTGAAACGAGGCTCATGTCATCCTGTGAAGAATGTTACAGCGAAACATCACCTGCCCGTGAATGTCTCGGATCAGTCCTAGCCTCTGTAGCTATTGCACTACTTTAAAGTGTTAATAAATAAGCAGTTAATTAATTGTTGCATGGCAAGGGTTATTTAATTATTTACCCGAGGTTTTTCGAGGTCTAAACACGGGGTCACCTGCCTTGGCTGTAGGATGTGCCTAACGTTTCAGTGACGTGGAGAAACTTCCAGAAAGTTGGATCTCGCAATGGAGAGACACAGACACCTGTAGCAGATCCTTAAAAAACAAAATAAAGGTAACCGAATAAACATACAAACGAGAAAATAGAATCTGCTAGAGAGTTCAAACAAAGATCAAGCGACGAGCTTTTGTGAGGCAAGGAAAGAGAGCAAAACTTTCAGAACAAAGAGAAAGCCGCCAGCATGGGACCCGGATGATGAGATGCCCAACCAAGGTGTGGAATGGGTGCCGGACTACCTAAAGGGTTAAGGAAGGTCTGCAAGGCAGTGAGGGAGAGATGGACACCACCCTCACAAATAGCTGGCTCTGAGAAAAGTGAAGTCTCTCACCCTTCACTTCCCAACCACAACATAAGTTAGGAAACGACCTTTTTATCCCAACAAGGCATCTCCTCGCGAAGAATCCCAGACACTTAATCCCCGACACTTAATCCCCAGACACTTAATCCTCAAAATGAAATTTCAACTTATGAAATTATGAAGTGAATGAAAAATTTAATTCAAATTCAAAAAATTATTTTCCTGTAAACATCAAAATAAGTTTGACAATTAAAATAATACTTAACTTCAACATTTATAACATTGGGGGCATTTTTGAGGATTAAGTGTCTGGGGATTAAATAACTAGGGGATTAAGTGTCGGGGATTAAGTGTCCGGTCACCCCTAGCGAAAGACTCTACAAAGGGGCAGACAGACTCTAATAAATATCAGGTATCATCACCAACCTCCCCTTCCTGTTTCTATTCGAAATCTAGCATGCAACACGAAGATCCCCTTACAAAAAAAGTCATTTAGAACTGCTGGGTGTGTTTTCGTTTTTGTTTTTTTTTTACGAATCGTCTCTACACGACTGAATCATTATGTTTGTCAGCGGGGGACACGGCTATCAGAAAAGGGCACCATGAAAAGTTCGGTGTGTACGAGAAGATCCAGGGGCTTGAAATTCACGGCCCCTCGAATCATTATCTACTACAGTACCCCCAGCAAACAGCGCAGAATGGCTGTTGAGTTGGCTGTCTGTAGATGACCTGTCGCCATTACTGCGTGTGAACATGGCGGCGGGTGAAGGACATGGGAGTCACTATATCCCAGTTGCCTAGCACCGAACGAGATCCTCCCCCATCCCCTGGAGGTGGGGGGGGGTAGTGACAGCAGCGCATCGTTTATCGAGACTCCAATTCCCAACCCCAACCCCCACCCCCACCGCGGTGCTAACAACAACAGCAGCAGAGTCACCACCTGCTTCACCGATACTCAGAGGATTATAAGGCTCAGGACAGATAGGACTTAAAAGCTGAGATAGAGGATTGTGAGGATGATTATCATATGTCAAGGGAGTTATTGACATTGTGGCAACAGCTCTCTGGTCTTACAACATAAATGTTTTCTTAGTAGTAGTGATAATAATAACGATAATAATAATAATGATAATATACTTCTCTTCTCTTCCAAAATGGGTTAACGACAAAGAAGGCATTTAAAGCCCCCCCCCCCACTCCACCGAGTCAAATATGAAGTTAAAGTTCCAGATTAATAGAACATAGTACTGTTATTGATTTGATACAAAAATACACGAATTTTTTATGTTAGAAAGTCACACATGGATTCCGACCTCTGACCTCTCGCGAGACCTTTGAGCATGAGTTAATGAGGCGGTGCTCAGTCATTAATCAGTTTGTTTGTTTTGTTTACCTCGCGAGTCTTGGCCTACATGCAAACCCAAGTGAAAACTAGATGTTTAAAGATGTATCTCGTGAATGGAAGTTCGTTGTTGAAATTAGTATATCATTTAAATTTATAAATACTTTTGCTCTCAGGTGAAGCCTTTACACAAAAATAATGCGACTGCAACACACGATGGACAGAAGGAGGGGAGGTGAAGGAATAGGGAAATAAGTCTGCACAGTGTGAAAAGTAATCAGAAATCCTGAAACAGTAAGTCTTGTATGGCACGTGCACTCTTAATAAGACCTAAAGTTTTCCCGGTCACTGGACAACAGACCCTCTGTCCCCCGTTCGCCCGACTTTCAGATCTCAGGCCGGCGACTCCTCGGCACAACGGAAACAGACCACCGGCCATCGCCCTTCACACCTTCAACATTCTCTCTGTACGTGGGTAACGTGGCAGCTCGTTTTTAAATCATGGCAACACTTCTCACAGCATGCGGAATAGTAGATTGGTAAGGGGATAAGCGACTATATATTTTCCTCGTTGTCATCTGCCCAAGTCGAATGTGCGTGTACAAAGCTCGAGAGTATTGACAGGTCTGGGCGTGGCTGTCGTTGCCTGCGATGTGCCGGGGCGGTTCAAGACCTGCACGAACTTTGTCCAGACATGCGCGAAGTCAAGACCTTGGTAATGACCAATAATTGAACCCATTTCCCACACCTGGGTTGACTTGGGGGGGGGGAGAGAGAGAAGTTTGCTTGGTCACATGGACGCACCTTTCAATTCGGACGCCAGCTGTTAGCGAACCCAC
Organism: Marisa cornuarietis; assembly: GCA_004794655.1. Taxonomy (NCBI): domain Eukaryota; kingdom Metazoa; phylum Mollusca; class Gastropoda; order Architaenioglossa; family Ampullariidae; genus Marisa; species Marisa cornuarietis. The sequence continues at coordinate 187,846 of SMMW01000032.1, read as the reverse complement.
TCAGCTAATCGCTTCATTACACAATAATTAAGACTAACTTCTAAATGTAAGAAGATAGCTCTTCCATTTTTATTATTAGCCTAAAGCTAAAACTGCGAATGTTGAAAGAGAATGAATTAAATGATTCGGGAACATTTGCCATCAAGATACCAATAATAAACCTGCAAACTACAAGACCTCTCTGCACTGGAAATGAAATGGCTGTACACTCTAAATATATATATGTATATATCCTTCCACACACACACACACACACACACAGAGTAAAGGGGGCTAAGTGGGAAGGTTAAAAGTCAAACACAAAACAGTCGGGGTTAGTCCGTGTTACTGAAGCGTTTCGGCAAGGGCTCCAGAAATATCTTTTGTGTTTCCTCTGTGTCTACACGTGCTGAACGAACACCTTTGTAAGAATAGTTACAGAGCCACGAGTATGGCTTTCACAGAAGGATGTAGTTTTTTTCTGGTTGGACTAAAGGAGGACTGGAATAGCCTGATTTACCTACTTGATCTTCGTTAGTCTGTTTTCCTTTTCTGGTACCTGTGTGAGCGTGTAAATAAAGTTAGTTTACTCTGTGTGTGTGTGTGTGTGTGTGTGTGTGTGTGTGTGTGTGTGTGTGTGTGTGTGTGTGTGAAATGGTCAGCTTTCACAGAAGCAAGCATTCAAACCCCTTTGGTGTTGCTGAATCATTCAATTATTCTGTTTTCCACTAGTTGTGGAGAAACGACCGTGTGAACGTTAGCGCATGCGCAATGGCGTGTAATCGACAACGCTTGGTAAACATGTTGTGGTCGCTTCCACCGTCCCTAATTTGCGAGATAATTATCTTTTTGTCCTCTGCTGCTCACGGGAATACACATCAAGTATTATAGCATAAACGTTAATTGAAATTTAATGCTGCAGGAAATAAGGAAACGGCAGCTCATGATTCTCAATCTAGTAAAAGAAAAATAATGATGACTATTAGACAGACAGACAGACAGACGAGTGTTTAAGAGAAGGCAAGGGCTTGGAGAACGTGGGTCGCTTTACATCTGTATTTCTTTCGCCAGATCATGTCCGTCTGTCTCCAAAATGGAACAAACGACGAAAGTTAAGTCTAGCTCGCGGAAGGCCATGTCCAGATCACCTGCCCGGATGATGACGTCACACCTCCTGCTCACCGTGTCGTGGTGGCAACGACAGCAGACATTTTGGCGAAACTGGTTGCTGGTGGCGTTGCTAACGGTGCTGCTCATGTTCGGCCTGCTCCTGCAGGCACAGCTGGCGAGGACACCCACGTCCTGGAGGCCTCCGCTAGATGTCGAGGTCGTCGCCATGATGTCGGCGCCAGAGGGCCCTGCGGGCTCCGATGACCTGTCGGCGGTCGTCGTCCACCCCGGCGGTCAGCTGATCGCCTCTCCGGCTCGCTTGTACTGGCATGAGCGGCGCGTCACGGACTGGTACCTCCGCGTGCAGCTGACCCTGGGGTTCAGCGCGCGCTCCCTGCCCACTCCTCCTTCCATGCTCCTCCAGCCCTCCACGGAAGTCTCGGCGCCGCGCACCTTCCAACCTTTGCTGTCGCCGCGCGAGAGGGCGCGCCTTCGCTACGCCCTGGAACTCTTCAGCGCCGCTTGCCAGGTGGCTGACCTGACCTACTTCCTGTTGGATGCCTCGCTGGTGGGCTCGTTACGTCACCACGGCCTGGTGCCCTGGCAGGACGTCAGTGTGGTGGTGGGCATGCCGTTGGAGCAGCAGGAGCTGGTCCTGAAGGTGTTGGACAGCGTGGACGGCGCGACTCTCTTATGGCCCAACCCTTACAGCTGGTCATTCCGCTTGAATGACGTACGGCCGGATCCGCCAGACCTCGTGCGGATGACCTACGTCGAGATACGCTTCTACCGCGAGAACGTCACCCACCTGTGGGGCCTGACCTGGGGCGACCAGCAAACTTTCCTGACCCCCCGCCAGCGCGTCTTCCCCCTCAGGAAGCGACCCTTCGAGGACCTGCAGCTGCCTGTCCCCTGCGACCCGGGAGCCGTGCTGCACTACGAAGACCTATCCCTGTGCCGCATGATGCAGGAGGATCCAGAGGAAGCCGTACGTCACGAGGCGGGAACAGTGCCATGTGACACCCTGCAGCGCGTCTTCCCCTTTGTTACCCGTCACGTGCCACTGAGGTCATCGACTGCCGTGGAGGAGTTGAGCGTCAACGGAAGCCTCCTGTATATTATTGAGTTGGAAACAGGTTGCGCTCAGTAGATGTTAAAAAATAATGACTGAAGTGGCAAATCGAATTTTTCACGTGTGGACGCGAGCTTAATGCACTGCACACGAAATACTACACCACGAACCGAGTCAACCATACGAGAAGCACAAACGTCACCAAAACGGATGCAAACATGAACTAAGAGGACGCCAGCTGTCAGCCAGACTTACAGTTGCCATGGAAACAGGTTGAGTTTAGTAGACGCTTCACGCTGTTGCCATGCATGAAGGCTGCCCTCGGTGGCTACCGTTATTTGTCGGTTTTTGGGGTCGTTGCTGTGGAAACGGACTGTCCTCAGCAGCCGCTGTGGTTATGGAAACACTGCGTTTCCCAGGCGCCATTTACCCCATTGAACATTGTCGTGGTTCGCCGAGCACGAGCTGTCACGTGACCAGGCGCTAGTCCTGTACACATCTGTGACCATTGTTGGTGGGATGTCAAAAAAAAAATGCAACGCTTTACGAAAATATCTTCTTTACACTTACTCATTATGTTTGCACGTGCATTGCCAGAGTCCTATTTTCTTTCGGTGCTCGTGCCTGAGTGCAGTTCTTCCAGACTGTAATCATATGGGGCAGACCTGATAAAGTGTAGAGAAGGGGACAGGATCACAGGTTTGTTGTCTCTTCATCACAAATCGTGTGGGACAAGTCTTTCTAGCTGTGATCATGGGGTACAGACTTCCAACAGTAATCACACGATAGCAGGCCTGCTTACTACAGCGCTGTCTGTCCAGTAGTGATCACGTGGTCTCTCCCCAACACTAATCATATGGCAACAGACCTGCTTTGCCAAAATGCACTCACAGGAGTGAACATCGCCTACATTATCAGGGCTGCATGCTCCAACATCAGATGGCCGCCAGTCTGTATCAACCACCTTAGCCTGGCAACCCGCGTGCACACCACGAGGAAATGCACTTGGCCAGAAAGAGAGAGATGTGAGGTTTACTCCCAACAGGAAACGCATGGAACAGACGAATGATAAACATTTTCTTTGTTTTCTCGCCCACTGGACACGAAGCAGAGACCAGTGTGGTGATGGAAGACCGCCTGCGCTAGTGATTCTTATTGCAGTGACTCATCTGGTGTCCGTCGGTCTGACCACCATGTGCTCTGCCCACTTGCATGCCTGCAAGACAAATTCACAGAGGGACCTTTTTTTCCTGTCGTAGAGCGAAGCACTTTGTCATCAGTTCACCATTACAAATAATTCCCTCGTGCCCAGTGATTAGGGGGAATGTAAGGGAGTCAGAGACTTGCTCCATCATCGGCTTCCGTGGAGCTGTCTCCCACTCCACTTTCGTTATTGAGTCTCAGGTGATAATTACAACCCCTTTAATAATTACAATTATAATTAGTTACAATCCCTTCATTTGTTCTTACCGTCGGACACCCTTTGCGCGCAGGACAAGAATTCCAGAGATTTCTTGAAGACTCTGACATTTCCATCAGTAATATTTATTTGTCCATTGTATTGCCTTGTTTTGTTCTATTACTTTCAATTTGATGCTTTGTTTATTGTACTCCACCAATTATGTAACCACACCAGATCTCATCCATTTATGATAATGTTATATATACTCCATGACAGTTGAATGATCGAGGGGTAGGGGGTATCTTAACGGTTGAATGAGCGAGAAAAGAAGTATATTTTTTGGAAGGAAGATGACCAAAAAATTGTAAAAAAATCAGTCTGGGATGAGTAGCGAACGGAATGTTTGGTTTTCTTGGCTCAAAAAGATGTTACATGGTGCAACATCTTTCGTCTCCTGCAAACCTTTCGGTGTTTTTTGTTGTGGTTTTTTTTTAATGTTGTCGAGACTTTTCTATGGTAATATCTCCCTCGTGTCTTTATTACTTTTGTGTTGCGAGAAGGTTGTTAACACTTTCGACTGGGTCCTTGCCTATGCTAAACATTCCTTTTTTTTTTTTTTTTTTTGCGATTATGCTCAGCACCCAGATGCTAAGTACCCAGTGACGATCGTCCAACACCACCCTGATTCACACGATGGGCTCTGGACAAAATACTGACTGGAGAAGAACTGGATGTGCAATAAATAGATATCCAGGACTTCTTCGGGGAGGAGAGCAGGGGGGGGGACCAGTTAAAATACTCAACCTCAGCGGTCCCTTTTGTTTTGATGGCATAAACATTTGATCTGTGCCGAAATTTAATGTTTTATCATTTGGAAACTTTTCCGACTCTACCCTTTCCACAGCCAATATTCACCAGTTGTATGGAAGTTTGTTGCATGTTTATGTTTTGATATGTAAAAATCTAGCATTAAAATAAACTTCATTGACTTGTAAAGTATCTGAGCCTTGCATAGTAAGATCAAATTGCTTCGGTATGTGTCAACATTAAATGGCAGGCATTGCTGCAGGTGTTCGGTCTCGTAGCCTCAGAAACAAAGTGTCGGTGATAATCTGTTCCAAGGAAACGAGTAATCTGAACAAAAATAAATAAATAAATAAATAAATAAACAGGCTACGAACAACAACTAGTTATAGTGGTCTTGGTTATGGCGACAAACACCTTTACTATGAGTCGGTTGTATTCAGAAGCGGAGGTCGAGAGGTCACTAGAAAAAATACTGCAACTCCTCGTCTTGTCTGTTTCCTAACTGGAACTTCCAACCTCTCCCTGGGACCTCGTGTGTGTGTGTGTGTGTGTGTGTGTGTGCGCGCATGAATGTGTATGTGTGTGTGTGTGTGTGTGTGTGTGTGTGTGTGTGACATAATGACTTGAGAATAAGGTTTCAATCACTTAAGCATCTCGGTGCACATACATACAGTCGACGGGCCGTTTAGTTCTCCCACACGGTAAACGAACTCACAAAGAGGGCATTTTGTTTGTCTTTATTTCATTTTTTTATATTTTGTTACTTCAGACGTTTCATACTGTAATAGTAGCCAAGAGTCATGTAACCGGACTGATCATGGTTAACTAAATTAATACATGTCCCGTGGTTGGGCCATCAGGTAGTCGCGGTTGCTAAAAGCCCTGGCGCCAGCCTCCCTGTTGCTTAGGAAAGAGGACGGAAGTTCTCGAGGAGAATTTCCGCTAAACTTCTAGCTCTTACTCATCGGGTGCGCTACCTAATATAACACCTTGCATTCTGCTCTTTTGTTTCCATCTACTGCACATCTGCACTTAGCCAACCAAAAATCCACAAAAGACTACTTTTTCCAAAGGTGTGCTCTCTTCGGTGCGTCGTTGAGCCTCTGCATTTTGCCCGTTATTTATACAAAACAAAAACAAAAACCTCGGGTGCTATGTTACCCGTTCCAGGGTCACGTTCGTCACTCACGACCGTACGACTGGTCAACCAGCAAGGACCTGGGGCGGGATGAACAATTGCTGCCAGCAGTACCCCCATGTCCCAAAATAAGCCCTCCCACTACAGTCAACAAAGATAGAGGCACAGTCCGTTCTCAAAATAAACACTACCTAACCAACCAACAACCACCACCTTAAGACACATTGAGACTGAGAGATCCAGACGAGAATTATAAAACACAATAAGGATTTGCTTTCTCATAAATGAAAGGGAGGACGGACAGCTCATACAGACTCCAGTGAAAGTCACTTAGAGCATCAACATTGTGAGACAGGTAGTGCTAGTTCCGGTAACTTTCAAAATCCTACCTGATGATCACCGAGTTCTCGCAAACCAGACCACGCGATAAAAGACAAAGGCGGCACAAGTCGACAGGAGGGTGCTGCCAGTGAGATGCCAAAATATCCGTCAAGCAAAGCGAGAGAATGGGGTTGTGGCCAGTCAGCCCAGCTGTGTAACTGTAAAGGGTTGGGGAAGGTAAGGCAGCGGGGAGGAGGAGATGAACAGCGCCCTCGCGCGTAAGCTGGCCTCGAGATAAGTGAGGGGTCAACACCTCACCCCAAGACCGTACTCACATAGTCACGGAACGACCTTCATCTTCTTTTAATAATTAAACAGAAACCAAGAAGGCCAGTATTTTTTAAACATGCTGATCAGACAGCGAGGTGGCAGAACGGGTGAAAAAACGTGTCGTGAAAGAAAGAAGATTCCACTCTTACATGATTATTCCTGACACAAACATCAGTGAGAAAATACGGAAAGAAAGGGAAAAATTAAACAAAAAAATATATTCGACAAGGGGACTTGTAACAGAGGTGTAACCTGACACTGATGTCCCACTGCACCAAACTACGACCAGTTCTGATGTGAAGGTTGGTGGGGGGGGGGGGCTAAACTTCAGCAAAGTCCTCTTTTCGGGCTGATCAAATAAATAATAATGGTTCCAGTAGGTGGTGTGTGAAATGCCAGCAGGTAGGAATGTACATTAAGTTGAAAACAAACATCGAGCAGCCACTGGCTAAAATGTCAGCGAAGAAAGTCTCCTGTTTGCTGTACACGGAGTTGACTACCACACAGACAGCAAAGAATCTTCCTCCTAATGACAGAAGGAAGATGAGCTGATGACAGTGGTGACACACGGAATTTCAGGAACACCGGCCAGGCTATTCACACAGTTAATGAATGAATATCAAACAAGAAGCAAGTGACAGCACTACTGTAATACCAATAATATTGTTTCCTTCCAGATAATGATGTTCACATAATCGAAACGAAGGCGAGCTGACAACAGTGGCAGTGGTGTCGAGCTGCGACAGGTTAAACAACACCACACAAGTTAAACATACCAGACAGGTTAAACACTATACAGGTTAAACATACCAGACAGGTTAAACACCATACAGGTTAAACATACCAGACAGGTTAAACACCATACAGGTTAAACATACCACACAGGTTAAACACCATGCAGGTTAAACATACCAGACAGGTTAAACACCATGCAGGTTAAACATACCAGACAGGTTAAACACTATACAGGTTAAACATACCAGACAGGTTAAACACTTTACAGGTTAAACATACCAGACAGGTTAAACACTATACAGGTTAAACATACCAGACCTACCTGTGGAGCTGCAACAGGTTAAACAACACCACACAGGTTAAACATACCAGACAGAATAAACACCATACAGGTTAAACATACAGGTTAAACATACCAGACAGGTTAAACATACCAGACCTGCCTGTGGAGCTGCAACAGGTTAAACAACACCACACAGGTTAAACATACAGGTTAAACATACCAGACAGGTTAAACATACCAGACCTGCCTGTGGAGCTGCAACAGGTTAAACAACACCACACAGGTTAAACATACAGGTTAAACATACCAGACAGGTTAAACATACCAGACCTGCCTGTGGAGCTGCAACAGGTTAAACAACACCACACAGGTTAAACATAACCAGACCTGTCTGGCTACGGATTTTCCGAAGCATCTACCGAGAGCTGATTATAGACTCAATTATGGATCACGTGTCAAAATTACGATTATTAGTAATTCAGTGACGAAACAAGAGAAAATAGATGAATAAATACAGTTTTGTCACTGAAAGTTCGTCCGACATGGCGACATCACAAAAAAGGGAGGGAGGTAATTAATCTCAAATTCATTTTGTTTGAATAAAAATCACAGGATTGTTCCCACCGCTAATTGTCATGTCAGTTGACGACTGTGGTAAAATATGGAACTTATTTGCCAATATGACTATTGCACCTTGAAGAGTTGAATAATCTTTACAAAAAATGTATTCAACACATTCCAGTCATTTTCTGACAATAGACTGAAAACTACTGACCGTGACAACAACAGCTGAGAAAGATGTCACGACTAGAATTGCTACTAATGAAAGACAAAATGCAACGAAGAAAAAAAACCCAGCCATTTTAATGAGGAATGCTTCTGGTGAGAAATTCTGGGAGAAGGCAGGTCTGACATACGCTTACTGTAAATACCCAGTTTCACAAACCCATAAACCGCTGCCGCAATCATTGCAAACAAAAAATCTCACTCACTCTCTTTACAACCGGCTCGCCAACATGGCCATGCAATCAGGAGACAGGTGACAATAAAACAGTCAATAGTCACCTGTATTCACAGTGTTCACATGTAACTCAAGCAAACTCTAGCTGTAGAGTGTGTGGAAGGGGAAGATCGGGTGGGCAGCAGCGATGGATTAGGTTTATGATTGCACGAACCTGCTGTTTATCTTGTCTGGTTGCTTGAATGAGAACGGAAAACGAGGGCGGATGGCGAGTGTTTTGCTTGGGTGTGAGCGTCTCACGACGGCCGCTTTTTCTTTGATATAATCCCATCACTGAGGGGCTGCACTTGTATGAATGGTGAATATTATGATTGAAAAGGGAAGAGTGATTATTGCTGCCTTTATATGGGCCCTTAGCTGGGACGGGGAAGAACCTATTTTCTCCAGTGCTGTGTGTAAAGTCCTGACGAGACCGATTAAACTTTAAATTATTCACTTGAAAGATGAGGTTTTTATTTTGTTATCTTCCTTTATATATGTTTGTCGAGGGCTGGTTCATCGGATCTTACTGACCTTCAAGAGGGGCGGCAACAGGGAAAAAATGAATGTATCGGATTTCTTTATTGGAGTTCAGGACCTGACAACGGAGGCTTCAAAATCAGATTTTGTTACCAAATGAACTTTAATCAAAGACTTTTATCGTGAAAACGGAAGGAACTTACTGTTTATGTATTTTAATGTCAGGTGAATTAAGTTATTTTGTTTGTTGATTATTTTTCTGTTATATTTATTTATTAAATTGTGATTTTTGTAGGTCTTTCTGATCTCGTCCGAACATAGCTGTAGAGCTGGATTAGGGTCCGGGCGAAGGCTTTATTTTCGACAGAAAGACTAAGCAGAAAAAAAAACGGTCAAAGTGTAGAGATCGGCAACTGCATTCGGCTGTTTGCGCATGCGTATTAAAAGTGAGTGCAAAAAAAAGTAGCCGCTAGGACCACACAAACTGTGCATACAGTAAATTTATACACAAAGACTGTTTAAACAACTCAAGTAGCGCTGCTGTGTTTCTCGTCATCTGCACACACACACACACACACACACACAAGCGATCCTACCTCCTTCCCGCATATAACAGTCTTTTATGAACTCTTAAGGCTGAAGGGGTCACCCAGTACTTCCACTTAACGAGAAGAAAGTATACATGCTGAAGGGTGCATTTCGTGCTCTGTACATAGGCACTGCGAGCAGTCTGCTGAACAGCACACACCCAGCATGATAAATTGTGCTGCCTTTCTGCTGCATACCAGACATGACCAGCGGTCAGTTACAGACGTGGCGTGACTGTAAACTTTACAGGATTAAGGGGCTCAATATGCACCTTAGTGCACCCCCAACCTTAGCTCCACTAATAGCGAGTAGTAACTACTAACAGAGCTGCTGTCTTTCTCCTCCAACTACCCTCCTCTCTCAGAAATGTTGCCGAAGCTGCCCGGTCACCGGTCTGACGGGTCACTGCGTGTGTCGTCTGACGATTCTGATGCACTTGCTGGCGTCTGCCTGACGTAAGGGTCGACAGGACCCTGACCAGGCGCCTGAACGTACCCCCCACGGAAATGAACCCTACTGGCCAACGCAGCTGAACTGTCACCGACACCGGGGTTCGCACTCCTCCCGCTCGGAAGGAGTGAGTGTTGTTCACTGTCTGTAAGTTCGCCGCCATGCGACGTTGCAGCAACGTGTGACGCGTTGCTCGTGCAGGCCATCATCACAGGGACATATGAGCTGCGCGCAGCTGTCCAGCTGCGGCCTGCTACTGGCTGGGAGTTGCACCTGGCCTTATCTTCGGCACCCACTGGACTCAGTGGACTGGCATTAGGATGACCAATAACAGATGATGAAGTTGCTTGAACGTCCAAGACATACCCGGATGCCGTAATGTCACATCTGGGATTGTGAAATGAGTTTACGACGGAAGGAGTCTTGCTGGACTGGAGGCCAACCGCCGTTTGACTTTCATGCTGGGCGCTGTCGCATGTGGACATTTCGACTGGAAGGACGAGTACCTCTTGGTGGGGGTTGCTGCCCCTGTCCACGTCAAACACAACGCGCGAACCGTTGTCCTGGTTGTCGAGCCCCAAGCGTGTGTAGTCGTTACACAGCTGCGAACCTCCGTCACACGATCTTTTGCTCCCGTCTGCCTCGCTCCTCCCCTCGTGAGTGTTGTCGTTGTCTGTTGCTGAAGTCTGAGGGTTGGGCAGCATGTAGGTGACTTCCTGCTGACAACACGAGGGTGCAAGAAATGAGTGCTCACCCCTTGCCTCTCTCTCCTACAGTCCTAAGTCGTTACGTCGCCACCATTCCCTTCAACACTAATGTTGAGCGCGAGGCGAGGGTGGCGATATGTAAAGAGGGTGTGTGATCTCTAACTAGTGGAAACTTTGGGTACAGTCCTTTCGCCCCCAAAACGTGGCAAGAGATATGTCTGGCGAAATAACGGGGTTTGGAGAGATAACGAGTTAAGATGGTACTCTAAACATCGTTACTGTAAATATCCTGGATCCGGATGCACTGTATGCCGCTAGCTAGCTATATGGTTAACGCCTAGAGCTAGCATTACTGCTAATATTTTATCAGGTGTTTGCTGACTGCTAGGTGTTAGCCGTTTTGCTAGGTGTTAGCCGTTCAGGTTGCGCCAAGCGATATTCTGTACACCCGTCTCCTGACGTGGTCTCATTTAGGGGCTCAGTTTTAGGCTCAACTTGGCTTTGTCAAGTGTTTACAACTTAATACATGTCAGACTATAAACATTTTTCAAGAAATACACACTTATGCACAAACTGTTTTTTTTTAGACAATCTTCGTGCTTTCAATAGCGATTAAACAAAATGGGCACCATTTAGCTTTTAAAAAAAAAGAAAGAAAATATTCGAGTTTTCCCACACCTAGGAGTATCACTCAAATTGCAATAGTTGACAACATTCTTTTCGGTTTACCCACCATCGCAACGGGACGCTCTCCAAAAACAGTTTGCTGCTGTAGGTAGGTGGCATCAGTATTTAGAGATGACATCCCGGTCGCCATTGTGGGTGTCTGCGGAGAGTCGCGCTGCCCAGAGAAGCTGGGTGATGGTAGAGACAATCTGTGACCAACACCTCCTCTTAGACTGGACGATAAAAATTCCTGCCAGAAAGAGGAAAAGGAAACTGTTCATGCTAGACAACAAATTAAGGTCACTGATCAAGATACTATGCAGAGTAAACCAGTAAAATGAAGATGTCCCTTTTGCACTTTATACTGACAGCGCTTACTAGTCACCCACTTTCCTCTACATTTTACCTCTGGTCTCCATCAACTGTTGAAAAAATAAAACCTTAATGGTTTAAACACAGTGAAGAATTCCTAGTGATTAAGATTTGGGTGGTGCCAAATTAAAGTATAAAAACTGGGAGTTCCTCAACAGTCATCTTTCTTTCTGTGCTACCTATTGATAAATGTTTCAAAACCTTTAATAATATTTAAACTGACTTTTATGTTCCCATAGATGATGTCGGTTACAAGTAATCTGTCATATTTCCAAGAGTTAAGTGGCGACCGGAAACTCAACGAAAAGATATTTTTTAAGAATAAATATTATTTTAGGTTTACACATATGCACATTTACAAGACTGTGCACTGATATGCACGTGCATGCAATCATGCAGACATGCACGCATGCAAAAAGCCACTCTCTCTCTCTCTCAAACACACATACACACACACAGTGTGAGTTAAAGTGCATCTTACCTGCTTTTTAAACATAGGTTCTTGAAATTTGGCCCTTCGAGAAATCACACACTTTCTGAAACTGTAACTGCAATCATAAAGACTTGAAGTAAGGCCCTTGCTGTACATAAAGACATGTAGTACATGTATGTGTGCAAGCAAGCAGGTAACTGGACAGTCAAGCAAGCTCATCCATCATACCATACATGCCCGCACACGACACACATATATATATATATATATCTCACCATGCAATAAAATTATGGGTAATTCATATTTTTTATCTGGTTTTGCCTTTTTTTTAAATATCAAACATAGCACTTAAGAACTTTGTGATTTTGTGTTTTTGAATAACCTAACATCTGTCCATTTCTCACTTATGTCACCTCTTTGTTACTTTTGTGTAGGTGGGTGACTGCTGTGTGATTGTTATGTATAATGTGTGTGGCCACCGCTTGTAAAGGACTGACTGAAGTATAAATCAACAGATTTTAAAATTTTTAAATGTTAAATGTGCACCCCACCCATGTATACATCCAGTCACCCAACACCACCACCACACACATACTGCATGGTGACTGGACACTTAATCCCCAGACATTTAATCCCTAGCCACTTACTCCGCAGACACTTAATCCTCAAAAATGCCACAACATGATCGCATGCCGGAACTTCTGTCCTACCTCGAGCATACGTATGTACTTGGTCGCAGGCTGCGCGGTAGAGGGGATAACTATATGCTCATATACCTCATCGGCGGTATTGCACGAACAAACAAGGGTGTGGAGGGTTGGCATCACGCCCTCCAATCTCTCTTCTCTTGTCACCATCCAACAATGTGGACATTCCTTGATGGTCTACATAAGAATTGTCACCTACACAAGGCATCTGTTCTACAGTCATGCGCCGACACAGAGAAACATCTAAAGAAGAAGTAGGCTGCATTGGCCAGGAGAATTAGCAGCATTGTACAGCGATATGCGGCAATGGATCGTCTTCTGTACCTCCAATCATTAGCTTACCTGTCATATTGATTAACAACACTTTTCATATCATATTGTTGAAGAACATTGACTTTAATAGCTCACATGAACTTTAACTAATGTTATAAATGTTGAAGTTAAGTATTTTTTTAATTGTCAAACTTATTTTGAGTTTACATGAAAATAATTATTTGAATTTGAATTAAATTTTTCATTCACTTCATAATTTTTTAGTTGAAATTTAATTTTGAGGATTAAGTGTCTGGGGATTAAGTGACTGGGATTTATACTGCATGTTTTCATCTTTAGTTCCTTATTATAACATTTACATTCAAAGCATTTTTAAGACAAACAACAGTCTAAAATAATTTATAAAACTGAAATCAAAGACTCACATCCCTATGCACACAATAATAACAACCAAAAGGACTCCAAAAAGTTTTCCTATAATGACCAATTCGCTGCCACTGATGTCTGGAAGAAAAAGAAGAAGCATTTGTTTATTTGCCAAGTGACATTACACTAGAAATTCGTCTTGAATAATTCATGCATTACTAAATGGCCCTTTAGTTATTCTATACAGTTCAACTTCATTTTTAGTAGAAATTTGTAGAAATGTGTTCTGAAGCAGACTGTAATACATGAACTTATAAGAACTACAAACATGACAGAATTTAACTCATTAAATTGCTGCTGTTACAAGCCATACACCATGCTACTGAGCTGGTCTGATTTCTGCCTAAATCAGAGTAATGGTGTTTTATCCTGCCATCCACCCTACATCTAATAATTTCATTTGCCTCTGACCTAAATACTCAGAGAGTGACTCATTAACAGTGATCATTTTGCTTTGAAACTACTGTATTTTGAAAACCACTGGAGTATCATGCTCTAGCACTTGTTCTTTTCCCCTTGTGTGCAAATGCAAATTCCTTCAGTGTTTTACTGCTGATGCTCTTGCGTGATGTTTACCTAAATATAGCAGGAAACAACCATTATATATAGACATAATAATAATAATCTTGCTTCATCAGCTGGAAATCTTAAAAACGATATACCAGTATATATGAAACATGAATTAGTACAATTAATCATGCAATATCAGGCTCCACCATTTTGACACTTCGCTTTAGCGGCCATCAAGTCCACTTGCTTTACTGTCACAGCGGAAATCTCCTGATGACACATCTTGTAGTATTTATTATCTTTATCAACTGCCCTCTTCATTTCACAATCTTCAGCACCTCACCCTCAAGCTTTGCAAGTGTAGACTCAGACCATGGTCCTGTTTCTCCAGTGGATGTGATGGCTTGCAAGGACAAGTTGTACTGAGTGCCAGGAGTGGCACTGATGGATGTGTATTTGCTCTTGCCTCCTTCAACTCGCACAGTTCGATTGGTGCCTATGTGACACATGATTGGAACACAAACTCATAAACATAAACTAAATCATTTAAATGCATTTAAAAGTAACATATTCATGTCAGCAATGCAGATAACAGCTGAGTGAAATAAGAAAAATGGATGTTGTCACACATGGTACGCCCATATGAGCAATGGAAAATTGTTACATTTATTTTTCTCAACAATCTGTCCCAAACAAAGGCTGTCATAATTAGCTGATGGCCCAATTCATCAGAATTTATATCTAGACAAATTCACATATAGCAAAGTAAATTGCACAGGGAAATAAGTTTTAAATTATTCAGTAAACCCTTTAAGTAATAAGCAAAGTCTGCCACTAATGCCCATTTTGACCCATTTTCATTAAGCACATCACCCATCCTAGCAGTATCAGTTGCTGGCAGAAATAAGGCTTGACATGTAAGACATGCATTGCTGATGACTTAAAATTAACATACTGTGTTGCCATTAGTTGCTGCCAACTTTGAATCCACCTCATCCTTTTCAGTCAAAAGTCAAAAGTATTATTTCTTTGTGCCTACACTTCCATAGCAAAAGCTTAAATGTTTTTGTGGACAGAACTAATTGGGGCTGAATTATTTCAGAATTTTATCTTCAGAAATAAAACTCAATTAGGACTTCCATTGATCATACCCTGTAACTACCACATAAACATTGGCCTGTGTGGAGAAAAATGTAAGTTACAGGGTTAATGGCACCAAGATGGTGTACAGTTCTTTTATAAGAAAGCTCAAGGTGACATACCTGCTTGCCCAGATTTTTGGGTTTGTAAGCTTTTCAGTTTTTCTTAAGTGTTATAAGGTTTACTGATTTGTCTTGTGAACAATCCTGAGAATAAAAGACTTTTTTTACAAGCCATGTGTTATTTTATTTTACTATTTGTAGAAGTGCCATTCATAGTAGTCTTTTGCATTATGGTCTTAAATTAAAACTGTGCGCAAGCAAGGTTACTCTATACAGATGCATCAGAGAATACATTTTGTTATACATTTATTGGTTAAGCTAGATATTACTGATACTACTAAATGCCTGCTATACAGTGTAGCACTTTTAATGCATATGTATTTCCAGATTCATACACCTTTATCCAGAAAATCAAAATGCAGAGTCTTTCACAAAATCTATAAAGCTGGCACAGCTTTAAGACAGGCTCTTGATTGGTCTGTCCTACTGATATCCCTTTGTTGATTACTTTGCATTGTTACTATTACCACTGGGTCTTCTCTGTTCTTTGCACTTTATCATTGCTCACATTCTGTTCTTTCATGTACTAGTACTTATATAAAACTCTAAGTGCCTCCTATATGAGTGTAATTATGCACTATAGAAACTGCACATTTATCATCATCATCATCACCATCATCATCTAAAACTGACATTTTATATGCCTTTGTTGTTAATAGTGGTAATAGTTAAGTCACACGCTTACCAGGACAGTTGCTTGTCTCACAAATTTGTACAATGTACCCTGTAATGTGATATGGGTAGCTGTATTTGCAGGTTGTTGCTTCCCACTGAACGTCAAATTCACCATGTCTGCTCACTACCCTTACACCCGTGGGTGCTTCTGGTGGAACTACAAATAAAAAACAAAAATAATAACAAAAGAGATACATATACAAGACCAAGTTCTAGAGCATGCACCCCCACCCCTATTATCAGCTTTTGCTCTGTGACCATTCACTCTCAAATCCTGTAGCTCTGACAATAACAAGTCTCAAGTCTAAATTGAGGCAGTGTCATGTATAACAGACTGGAATAATCCACGTAATACCATGCTTTAAATCAAGATCTCTTTTTATAATATTATAGCTATCTTTCATTCCAGGAAAAACCTCTTAAAATAGGTTTGGCTTCAGCGTACTGGGGTTTCTGAAAATAGTAGGTCATATGGCTCTTCGGTCCCCTATTCCTGGATATGTGTGTGATTTGTGTTATCTGCAGAGATAAGTTTCTCATCCTTTTTCAACATGATTTTGGATTATTAATGTATGTGTGGAGAAAAGTCAAACATGCAAGATGTAGTGGTCTGCAACCCATGATAAAGAGGCAACAGAGCTCAGACCTATGACTATAAAACTCTCTTTGGCCACCCAGCAGAAATGGGTATCTGATTTATCAGGGAAATTAAACTCAGTGATAAGACACTCACATTCATTGTCTACACAGTCTGAAGACTAAAAGGCTCTTTACTAATAAGTCAACAAGTTACTGAGACGCTACTGGCTAAAGAAGGCCTATGTGATCTAGGTTATCTCTCTTGAAGGTCGAAGAGGGGGGAGGGGGAGAATAAGCATAAAGCACAAGCCAAGGAACAAAACCAGTGAGAATTTAATTCCTAACGTATGGATGGGATGGAGCTAATTACCCTAGAATGCACAAAAATACCCTATTTTCCAACAAACAAACAAAATTTTGAACTATATGAGATAAGAGAACAAAACAGACATGAAAAAGTACAAATTCAGCAGAAATCAACTGTTCCTATCTCAGACCATCAAGAGAGTGCACTTGACTTGGTAAATCCAAATGGAATGAGGTATGTCTAACAAGATTTTGAAAAAATCTTCTAAACACATAGTTAGACTATGTCACCCTCTGATAGTCCATTCCTCATGTACATAAACTATTATACCATGAACTGGATGGCCAAGAAAGCAATCATTTTGTTGTAGTTCAAAGAAATGTGTATGTGGCCCAAGCAAGTGTAATATGGTAACAACCGTTTGTTATAGTCATATAGGCATGTACAAATGAACAGTCACACACATATGTCTAAGGCACAACCACAGTGTTTTGATCATACGTGCATGAAAGGGTTTGAAGGAGTTACGACTTTATGAACAATTGAACATTTATTTGTGTGCTGATTAGCAAAATTACTCATTTCAAGTTCTTTAAGGAGGTTAAAAATTATACAGATCTTTATAAGATAATTCTGATGCAAAACTGCATAAGAGCAAAGACATTTCAGGAAGTGAAAGATCTCCTAATCGGGTAACAGGATCACCTCAGTGTCAGTGTCAGAGATAAGGTTTAGCAGCCTACATAAAATACACTTTTCCTTCCTATACCTCCATCTTTCTTGTAAAGACAGCTTGTCCAGGTTATGGACCTATTTCCAACCGAGATACCAAAGATGTATTTCTTTGAATCTTCTTCTTGAATGGGTAACTTCATTCGTCCCTCTTTTAAGAATGTTGTGTTCCACTTAATCTCTGTCTGAAAAAGTAAACATGTCACACTTTCAAGAAATACAGCAGAATCATCATGAAAGTAAAAGAAGCATAAAATGAAAAAAAAAACTTTTATACATGCACATGATAGTGGTGAGAGCTTTTACAGCTAACAAAGCAAATCACTAATACATTTCACTACCTTTGCAACAAAACTTGTGAATTTATAATTAACTTCGACCAGGTCTTTCATCTGACACACACGTTTCTTAAAAGGCCCTTTTTCATTTGTCGCAGCTACACCAGTTTTGCTGTGACAGGCAGGATACAGCTCAGCAAAATGGTCACAGTACTACAGACCTGTTAACATATACCCAAAAATTCATTTGTCCATCACATCAAACTTGGCCAAACCAATTTTTACTTGTCACCAGATATTGGCCTAAGGCCCTTTTAACTCTCAGTCATCATCACTCTACACGCACACACTGTATATAAGTCTATTTATACCTCACATTGTTTGTTGTTGAGATCTCCCTCACACCAGAAGACTGTCATCTCCTGAGGACACTCTAGGGTGTAGGGGAGACCACTATTCTCCCTTTCAGCATTCACAGAATTTCTCACAGTGCTCACTTTGCCATCCCATACAGCAAACAGCTCACCCTCAGACAACTCTACAGAAAAGTCATCCCGATCAGAATCTTCACCTGCAATTTCAAATGACAGTATAAGTATAAAATGAGAAAGATGCTTATGAAGATGACGGAAGAAAGATGCAGAGAGTAGAGCTGAAATACTGGAGGGAAACTGCACAGCCTACATCTCTGTAAAAAGAAACTAGCTTACCCCCTCATCTGTTGATGAAGAGAGCTTGTCCAATAACCCAAATAAACTTTCACATGCATGTACATACACATACCATCATACATGCACCATTCACACATTACAAACACAGCATGCACATAACTGTTATAAACACATACACATACCATCATACATGCACCATTCACACATTACAAACACAGCATGCACATAACTGTTATAAACACATACACATACCATCATACATGCACCATTCACACATTACAAACACAGCATGCACATAACTGTTATAAACACACACACATATTACAGCTTAAACACACACACACACACACAGAAAGAAGAGAGAAAAGGCATCTTATAACTTATATGATTATCTTTTCTCTTCTTTTCCTTTACCTATCTCTCCTTCACTTAGATTTTATTTTAAACAATTTTTCAAACTTTTAGGTTTATGTACAAAGAGAAAAGTAGGAAAAAACACACCAAAGGTTTCAAAAATATCTTCATACAGTTTTGCTACGAAGCACTTTAACATTGTAAATATCTCTTAAATGTACCAAATGTATTCTCTGTCAGAAAAAAATCTTAAATATAAAAATAAAGTAATAACCTGCATAAACCAAAATGGTAGAGCTGGTGTTTGAGGGGCCAGCTTTTGTTCGAGCAAAAATGTGCACCAAGACATCCTTATTACAAGGAATATTTTCCACTGTGGCCATCAGCTGAGGCTCTCTGTTCACGTCCACAATCCTACCGTTGTACTGCAGTTGACAGCCAATTATCTTCCCATTTCGTTGATCTTCAGGCACGGACTGCACAGACAAACTTCTTTTCACTCTAATAATGATAATAATAATAATATTTTGGTAGTATAACTGAGCTGTAGTTACTGCATCGATGCTGATGGCATTCACATTGAGAACACAATGAACTCTTTGTTCTGAGACCATTCTTATTCTTAAGTCTGTGCGGTTATGTTTTTTCTCTGTAAAGCGCTTTGAGCTAGTCTTTAATGGTGGGATAAAGTGCTATAGAAATTCACTTATCATTATTAATAGGATTTATATATTTATATCTGCAAGTTTCCCAATTTGGAGACTAGCACTAATATCTTAGAGTTCTTGGCTCAAATCCCACTGGAGTCAGTTTTTGACAAATGGTTCACATCTCAAGTCTAATAAAAGTGTGTTCAATAAAAGCTGTCCACTGCTCATTCTGGCTTTGCCTGTACAACATCTACATCTCTTTCACTCTTTACCCTCTCATGTGCACTTACAACACACAATACCTACCATGAAATACAGCGTGACATTACGAACGTCGTTGTTTTTGCACTTGTGCAGAACATAGCTCCCAGGATGAATGGAAAAACTTTGTGATGGCACTAAAACAATTTACATTTAAGACAAAATTTTTCTACTGTTAGCAGATAAAACAGAACCACAACACACACTTTCAACCTACCATGAACTGAATTACAGCCACAAATGTATGGAAGTAGGAATATTTGATGTAGGCTTTCTGCATCATAATTAGCCATTTTGACAGTAGTTATTCACTCGATAAAGTTTGCAGACCATCAATGTTCTCTAGCAAACAGGACTTAAATCATTTAAAAACAAAGCAAGAAGCAAAGGCGACAGATTTTTCCTTTGCCATACTCTACACGAATTTGTAAAATAACCTTAGTGACATTTGCATACCCTAATGCAAGATTTTGCCTTAGCATATATATTTTTCAATGTTTGGAAAAAAATACCTATTAACATCTACTTTAAGCAATTTTTCCCAAAGCAAAGATCTTTACGTTTTATCAAATTCTGTTTAATAGTCAATAAATAAGATGCTTCTTTCTGTTTAAGAAAAAGCTTGTTATACTGTGTAATATAAACAAATGATCAAGTGTTGAGTACCCAGCCCTCAAACCAACTTGTTCCTGGCCAAGTTAATTATATCTATAAGTAATGATAACCTTGTATTTAGCTAAGATGTAAACAAGCATCATCACACCATGTGCTCTTGCTTACTGGCCAGTGGACAGTCACAAAAGATTATCACAATTTGGGTTCTATAGTGAACTGGTAAAAATTTGAGTCAGAATTTCTAAATAGTATCAATGGAAAAGGTGTAATTAATCATCTTGCACTGATTGACAAAGGGGGCAACTGAACTTCAACTCCGAGGTGTTCACATATCTATACCTATGTGTCTTGAGGTCGGAGATTCGAACAGAAAATCTAATTACGGAATCTCTTAGAACCTTATTTTTAACATTAAGCATAGATGATTCTAACTGTAAAATTGATTTTAAAGTTATATAAACGGTAAACCTCAAGCTGTCTGAAATGTGTTGGTGCCAGTCTTGCTTGTGACTTTCAAAAGGCGTTGTTTAAAAACACAGAGGAAGAGTCTCACATTCTGTAGAAACTGATTTAACCACATGTATCCAAAACCATATGAATGAAGGGTTATGCACACTTCTGATACCCAGCACACCTTACCTCTATTGTGTAGTCTACTAATCTAATCAAATGTAACCAGTATCGCAAGCATGAGACTTTGGCGTGTTCGATATGAGTCTGCTCAATATCTGATTTTACAGTGCATAATTCGTTTAAAGTGACAGGACACTCTAGAAAGAAAATTTGCGATGGAATAATCACATATAAAATAACTATCTATAAAAATATGTTTTTAAGTGGTTACAATGAAAATTTTGACTGTCATCAATGATCTTCGTAAAAATATAGGCTACTACTTTTTCAAAATAACTTTCAGACAGTATCCAAAATCATAGATCATTGATTTTGTAAAGTACAAGCTATTATCTAAATTTTGAAAATCTTTGAGATATGTGTGGTCAAATTATTTGCTAAGTAGCAATTTTTTTTTTTTTTTTTAGTTGGGCTTTTCTTTGCGCAAGGCAGTTAGTTAATCACTGGTTTGCTTGTCATCTGCTAGAAAGTGACATGTAACATGCAACAGAAAACTATTAGTGCTGCTAGCTTTTAAATATTCTTTTAAAGAAAGTGGCAAAGGAAATGTAAGCCGTACACGCAAAAAAAAAATGCATTTGCTTGTAAACAAGAGTATTTTAAATTATATTAGCAAGAATTAATGCACAAGTCTACAGCACAGAAAACTGATGCTAACAACATCAGTAATTAGATACTTATCTGTAAAGTCTAGAATTTTCAAGACAAGGAAAGAATACTTAACATTAAATAAAGTAAAAACATATGGATACAATTTCTTTTCCAGTCAGCACATACTGAGCAAGATTGCCTTAAAACTATGGCGGCTGAAAAACTGCCGTGTGGCAAAAGTCAGTCCAGGGCTCTTAATATAATAAAATCTGCAAAAATGCTTTAAAATAGTTTTCTTTGAAAGTGTATTAAATTTAATAATTTTAACTATTGTAAGTAATCTTGTTGTGCATAGTACGACCTTATGACTTATCTTGATAAAGAAGAATCAATTCGTACATCCACACTGTGAGCTGATATCTCGAAGCTGTTTGTGGGAAGTAAGGCTTTGTGACATGCGTGTTGCGCACTTCGCTTGACCTACGTGAGAACACAGGTGTGCAGTCCATCGTGCATACCGTATGTCACATAACAGGACAGACCACTTTAGGGGACATAACTGCATTTAGCACAAACCAATGGGCAACCCACCAAGCGCACTGCCCATGTGCAGGTAGGCTACTTGTAGTAGGGCCTACTAGTAGCCTACAAGCTTTGCAGATTGGGTACTTAGCTACCAAACATCAGTGTCAAAATCTAAAAGTTATTTGTATTAATATCCTCTTTCTACTACCTGCTTCTTCCGTTATTACAGTTATGTTGCGTCCTTCACTCCAAAACCCTGCCTCCTTAGGTTTACAGGTAACAGACACATGGTATGCGGTGTAAGGATTTAAACCACAAAGCTGATGAGAGATATCACTTATTTCTGTTAGATCCTGTAAAAAGAAAAAAATAATAATGAAATCAAATCCATAATCTTCTGTTCTTTATCTCCTCCATTTATATCACCTCTCCATACTCTCCCCTGATTGCTTTACACAATTACAGCCACTGTACAGTCTGGCTTATGCTTAATCTCACTTGAGGACATACAATATTGAGCTCTATTTCTTTTAAAACTTAAGTAAATACAAAAACTCTGTTTTTCATTTTACTTAAAAGTTTTGAGTCATAAATAAAAATAAAACTGAATGAAAATAGGTTGAGTGTAACTTCCTGCAACACTTCAGTCAACTAAAATTTTAGCAAGAGCTTTTGATTGTTAATTTTATAAGGCGTAAAGTGCACTGATCCCATGAAAAAAATTCAAGGTGCTCTGAATGTAACCCATTTTTTTCTTTGTGTTCACCAGTTTCATCCACATTATTCAAACTAAAATCAAGCAAAAGACTGGAAAGAAAAAACATGCACCTCAACTGAATCTGTGGCAAGTTGCATAGTGAGTCAAATATCTACATTTCCTATGGCAACACTAGAAATGGTTGCTTAGCAAACTTCTCTGTGGTAATATTATGTAAATGGACTTTCTAACCAGCATAAAAATTCTGGTCAGCAGCATGTCTACTGTGGTGTATATGACACAAGATCACTATTTGCCATGGCAATTTTACCTTATTGTTTCAGTTGCATTGGGTGAAAAAGTGTAATAAAATATCATATCCTCCTTGGGTGTAGGAGTCAGGATATGAAGGTACAATATACACTGGGTTTCCACTATGTTCTATTTTGCCTAAATGAAAGTCTGACTGAAACGTCATACATTTTCCTTTAAATCGTCCCTATACTCAAATCACACATTAGAGAGAAATTTGGGTTCAACAAGCTTTCCAGTATCCTCTAAAGAAATTGAAAATACATGACTTTTGCAAGCACATAGAAAAAAAAGAGACAGAATTTAAATAAAAGAAAAGACTGAGCGGGGGTTATTGTCATTCCATCCCTCGCCCATAAGACATGTTAGACAGAAACAGTTTATATTAAGATGCCTGGAGAAAGACATGAAACATAAATGATGATCTAGATGGTATTCATAATGTTTCAAGCATAAATATATCTACAGTCAATGAAATTCTCACTTGGAAAATCTGCCCGTCCCTGGAGAATAACTGCATATGATATATCTTTTCACGGTACTTGCGCGTATGATTCCATGCAACAGATATACAAGAACTTGTCTTGTTAGTAACCCGTAAGTCTTGTACTGGTGAGGGTTTAACTGAAACAAGGCAAACAGATGTACAAAACTTCACTGCACAGCACTGGGCAGTCAAATTATTCTAATAACTTAATTAAAGTGTGTCATAACTTTGAACTAGACATTTGAACGGACACACCAGACAGTATGACAATATTTACACAATTCACTCAGACCACTCAGGTAGGGAACCAGCTGTTACAAGGAAGATTCTAACGTCAGACTCTTTATCTATTTTAAACACAACATTAACATTTGAAATAAACGAGGGACTAATGGTACCAAGCTGTAAATAAAAGGTAGGCAAAAGTTTCAGAATTGGTGAATATTTCTATATTTTCTTTCTTTGAATGTTAAGGCATGGTAAACCTATTTATTCATACAAAACCACAGACACCTTAAAGTTTTGAGGATACTCAATAGAGCTTTTCCTGGCATACATCCACTTTGTATGCATGTCAAAGCAAAGGTGATGATCAGGACAGAAAGGGTTAAGTGAGTGCTGACATTTTTAAAGGCTTGTATAGAATATGAATTTCCATGGACTTTCAAAATGCAGACCTTGTGCTCTATTGTTTGTCTAATAAAATTTTAGAAAAATGCTACAGTCTTAAGACATTGACTAGCACAATTCTCGCTCTCCTTAATTCTAATTCAAACAGTAACTTGCTTGCTAACTATGTAAACACTGACCAAATTATTCTCTATGTTTCTGAAACACTCCCACAGGATGCTTCTTATTGCTTCAGAACATCATTAACAATTAAGGTGTTGGCAATACTGTCCCGTTGACAGCATGTTTTGATATGTTTTATCTACATCTATATTTCACACATATCTACTAAATCAAATCAAACTTTATTGTCTGTTCGAGGAAGCGCAAGACAGAAATTTTCCTTTAGCTCACAAAAACATGTAACATAATGGGCAGGCATACATATACAGACATTTAACACACATGCGCACCTACACATTCTCACACATAAATTGGAAAACTTCACAAGCAGGATGCGAGTAGACCTAGCGGTCCTTGTGCCTTTTATTATGATGGTGATGGCTGCTGGCACAAAGGACTTCTGATACGCAGTTTTCCACACACGTGGCACTTTGCAGTGCCTGCCTTAGGGCAACAACTGGAAGCAGGGATGGAGAGGGTGTGTCCGGTCTGAGATGATGTTATATGCCATCTTTCTGACTGCATGAAGATATGTCAGAAAGTGGCAGCTGTGTTGTACTGATACTGATAATTTTATTTGCCTGGTGGATGATTCTGTCCAGCTTTGCCTTGTCTTTGACGAGGAGGTGACCATACCAGGCAGTGATGTTAAATGTGAGAATGCTCTCAACTAGAGACCTGAAGACAGTCTCCAGCATCCCGGAGCTGACGTTGAAGCTGCGGAGTTTCCTCAGAAGGTGCAGTCGTTGCTGGGCCTTTTTGTACACTTGGTACGCATGATCACTAAAGGAGAGTCTTCCGTCTATCACTGTCCCAAGGTACCTAAACCCAGCAGCCCTCTGCACCTACTGTCCCCTGATTTGGATTGGCGGGGAGAAAGAGGTGTTGCCATCTCCTCCATTGTGTGCCCTCCCAAGGACCATCTCCTCCGTTTTTTCAACATCAGCTCCAGAAAGCTGCAGTTAAACCAGTCTTCTAGTTCCCCCACGCAGGCCAAGTACTGTGACAGGGACTGCGCTTCTTTGAGGCAACCCACAAGGGTCATGTCATCTGCATATTTCACAAGTTTGAGAATAGCACTGTTAATGGTAGTTTCATTTGTATATACAGTGAATCTTGTTGCTGGTCCTGCCAATAAAGAGGCCAGGCTGCCTCTAACAAGAATCCCTTCTCCCTCTTCCTCACTGAGTGCACACTGATGCATGTGCATCTATGTACATGGGTGTATCTGATTCAATGTGTCCATACATGTATCTCTGTATATGTGCATTTGTATATGTTTGTATGTATGCATGCACATGTGAATCACCTTGTGTTTGTGTGTGTGTGTGTGTGTGTGTGTGTGTGAAGAATTGTATGTATGCATGTAATTTTGCATGTGTGTGTGTGTGTTTATTTTTTGTGTGCTTCTTTTTCTTGTTACTTTTTTTCCTTCTACTATTTAAATTTCGATGTAATGTTGTTGTTTTTTTAATTTACACACATTTATTTAACTCACTATGTTTTCTTGTCTGTCAGGTTCAGATTTTGTATCCATCATCTTAGAGGTCTGAAATTTTCACAAGTTACCCATTTCTGGTGACAATGCAATATTAAATCATTTCCAGCAGTCTAAAAAAATTATAAAAAGCAATTTTAACAAAAAGGCATAGGTCGAGCTAGTGGATATACAGAACTAAACTTGCTTTACAGTTGCACTTTATAATTGTGATACACCAAACCAACAAATACACTTAGATAAATTATAAATTTTACAATAACATCAATTAAAACCAACATAATATTCATTGCTGCTCTGCATATATTTAACCCTTAAAGTTTAGAAGTTCTAAAAACTTCGCCATCAAAAAATATTCAACTTACCGTGTTCATCAGTTTTCAGATATTCAAAAGTGGAGTTGTGTTCTTGCCGCTGTGTGTTCTTCACATTAATCACAAGTTTATATATTGAGGCTGGCACATTTCCAGTCCACACACAGAACTCAATGGTAATGTTCAGTGGAGAAGGGCAAGGAAGTGGGCTCCCCAGTAGGCGAAATCTGCTAATCATGCAAATTTCTACATCAAAATTGATCTATAAAGCTAATTATACAAACAATATGCACTGTCAGTCTCTCATATGCAAGCTTATACCATAAACACAAACAAGCTAACAATAAACATTCATTAACAAAAATTATAAGGATTCACAAAATAGATTGTATAACGCAAAATGAAACCTACTTCTAGGATCATATACACTCTTTCTCTATCTCTGTTTTTTTCTTTTTCTCCCATATTTCCTCCTTTTGCTTTCTACTCTCAAGCACTTCCACAAAAAAGAACGAGAGGACAGTCTGTTATATACACATATGTACAAATACACATTCCTGAAAGTAGTCCATTTTCTGTATCAACATCAAACTGTGTAGTCAGATTGTTAGAAAGGACTGGATAAAAAGTTCAGCAGTTAAAGCAGCTGGAAGTTCATCAGTTTGTACAAGTCACTCAGTTTATTCAAAAATTATAAAACACTATTTTCTGATTTGTTGAGCAAGAGGTTTAATGATAGCTAAGTACTTAAAGATGGCCCAAGAAGTCATGATAAGTTCCATTCAGCAGCAAGGTCAGGCTGTATGCATGATGAGTGCAAGGCAAGCAGAGCATGCGGCACATCCTTGGTGCATGCACCACAAAAATCTCACCCATACTCGTAAGAAACTGGAACCATGAAGGCACTGATGATGACATCTGGATTTTCCTCCTTTGAAGGGTCCAGATACTGCACTCCTAAATTCCACTTACAAGTCCAACCCTCGTCCCAGTTATAGACAAAGCAGGTGATATTCTTTACTTTTTGAGGCCTCCCTGTAAGACACCAAAAAAGATGTCTTAAAATGTTAAATGAATGCTAGAATACCACTATTTCAATGTTCAAACATGCACACTATACATCTGAAACAAGTAAACAAAGATACTTTTGATATTTATATTTTTTGCTCATTGGTTACTTGGATAGTATGTCTGAGTTACTAGATGCAGTTAAAAAATGAAAAATCTTAAGTGGTAATAATCTGATTGAGACTTTTTCATGAGGTTAAAAATAAGTAGTATAGGAATATGTAAACCTACACTGTACTGCAACTTCTACTGAGTCAATCAGTTCACAAGTAGTACTGTTATCTGTGTCACACTGGAACCAGCAGTTGTAGATTCCTGCATCTTTCTCACTTTCTATTATACGCCTGAGTTGCAATGTAAAATTGTCAACACGGTGCTGAAATTCCTTGGAAATCCTCTCTTCTGACTCATCCTGCAACACACAAATGCTGTTGCTCATAACCTTGAGCAAAGTTACAGTAATAGGCAGACATTTCTGTATATACAATGTATTCACATGTGCACGTATGTTCTCTTGAGCTTATTACATCTCTCTCCCTCTCTCAAGTGTGAGCATTCATATATACACATACTATACATGTGCACACATAAAACATGAAATTTACACAGTTTGAGCTTAAATCCTAACATTTTCAAACATTAACTGGTCTCTTGTAAAAATGGTATTTTCTTTTCATGCCTTTATGTGTGAGGATGCTAGCTTGTGTAGACATTCCATCTTAGAAGGAGTTAGTTATGACACATCCTCTGACACCCTCCTAAAGTGCATGTAAACATTTAAAATCCATTTGTTATGACTTACCAAAATATCATTTCGTAAGTCAAATGTCAGATGACTTGCATCACCCATGACAGATGGATTCAAGGTGCAGTTTAATTCCAGCATTTCCCCAATGTAAAGGTAAACATCTCTTTTTCCACTTTGTGTAGTAATATCTGCAGTGAAGAAATTATGATGTTTTATCATTTTGTGAAGTGTAAAATATAAACTCTTTTAACAGGAAAAAAACTGTATTAGTAGGTACTCCAGGCAGATTTTTGAATCAATAATAAGCAAAAAGTACATTGACAAACAGATTTTTCATCCTGATTTCAATGATACCAAGCATTTTTTCTAAAGCTCTAGTAGTTTCAAAGTTTTCATATGATTTTTTTTATATTTTAATTTTCAAGTAATTTTAAATTTATGCTCAAAATGAATAAAATATTTACTTTTATTGAAAGGTCAGTACACCAACAATTAAGTATTAAACACTTAGAAATCTACGCTCACTACCTAGCACAGTGAGCTGCTTTCATTTTTTCAGGACACCCAGGCACTGAAGAATATTAATAATCACTTCAAAACTGGGATTTCAAGCAAACATCACTGCTCAAACCATAGCCCTTATATATGTTTTTAAAAAATGATGTAGCTCTGGTCCTAATTAAGCTACAGAAATGGTTTCGGTATCAGTAGATTCAGCTTGTTGGGCAAATGTATTCATTTTGTTCCACAACACTTTAGACTGACATCAAAATATGTTTTGTGATCTTTTGATGTATGCCTTTTATAAAAGGACATATTTTAATCAATGGCAGTAGTACAATCTCTCTGATGTGCTTTAAAGTTTAGGACACTTTTTATATCAAAAGTTGCCAGGAGTAATCGTTGTTAGTTCATATTCCTAACTTGCTGGATTTACATTTGGTTTAAAGAGAGTTTTAAATCTAGTCTTTATAAGCAATGGTCAATGCTTGTGTTGGTGTTCATGCGTATATAAATCCACAGCCAGACAAACTCCACAGTTTATGGTATCAAATTAAAGCCTATTCTCTACCCTCAAAGTCAGAATGGGCTATTTTTAGATCCTTTACTCTCATGTGGAAGAATTATAAGTGTAAGAGGAGTAGTGTCTGACTACAGCCAGGACCAGCTTCTGATGCTGCAGGCTGAAACGCATTTGGGTAGTGTAGTTCCAAGCCATTTTCTGGTATTTATTTTGCATCCAGTCATAAAATAAATCGGACAGAAAAAAGAACAAATATTACTTTTTGTTCATGTAGTGATGTTCAAAATACAATAACAAAAATGTACAATGTGTTGGAGTGTGAGGGAATTTTCATGAAACTATGTCACAATAATGTCATCTCGGCCAACTTGGAGTACCTAATATTATAAGCTAACTCAAGACTGGATCTCTGATTATGATTGTACTGAGTATGATTCAGTATGATTCAAAAGGTGCTGGTACCAAACAAGGGATAAATGAATGCCACTAGAGCATTGCAGAACAAGATGTTTTAGACAACATGAAAGAAAGAAAAATGAAAAGTAGACTGAGAAGAAACCCACAAACCTCTTCTTTTTTTCCCTTCTGTTTCCAAGAACTAGTGTGGAATTGCCATATAATTTCATCATTGTTCAGAGTTTGTACAGATTAACTTTTTTTTAAATTGGTTCAATTCAGTTCAGTTTTTCCCCCAAAAGATTTAAAAAAATTAAATGATGCATAGCTTCAGAAAAAAATCCTTCCTTCCTTCCTAGTGAGATATACTGTTAATGACATCACCTTAAAAAAAGAAATTTTTGTTGTTGCTCATGTTTACTGCCAGCCATCCTGTAATAAAGTGGTCTGACATTATGTCCTCCCCAACATACTACTTCCTTTTAAAAATCAAAATATTTCAATATGTCCATAAGTCGTTCACAGTAAACGGAAACTCCTTGAGTTTTACTGCCATTATAATCAACATTTTCAAACATATAAAAATATAACACACACACACACACAGAAAAATACGCACACAAACAAATGCACACACCCACATTCATGTATCTATCCATTTGGCTAAAAACAAAAATGCTCTTATCTTCATGGAAATACTTTGCCAAAATGTGGGCCTGTAATGCACTGAATAATATCTAAAATTAAGAATGCTTTGTCCTAATAATAATAATAAATGTTTATTATATCAGACAAGTCTTAAGAGTTTTCATAAAACAAAAGAAATTATTGGAAACCATAAAAGCTTACAAGAAAATGCAAGAAATTAGGGTAGAAACCAATTAATCAGTCTGAAAATGTGATTATGCTATAATGTGTTACTGCATTTTCCAACCCATTTATATATGTATATATGTATCTGTTTATATCATGCAATATCCCAGGTTATCTCCTTAGTTTAGATGGACAAAATGGCTTAAATTAGTGAAGGGGAACAAGCGGTGGGGTGCTAACAAAGATGATGACAAACGATAGGATGATGCAAATTTATGAGCACACAAATGGTCTTACTTCCAAGGGATGCAGAGGCCACAGTACAGACTGACCAGAATGTGCAGATGACCAGTGATATTTTTCTCCTCCACACTGCTCTAGCATTGGGGCTGTATAATTGCATGCTTTGTCCACTTTTCTTTGGTAGTTAGGTTAATGCTGTAAACATAAATCAGTCTGGAATTGGAAGTAAACAGTACTGAATAGGACTCTTCATATCCTATGCGCTTAAACCCCTACCTGTGTAAAGAATGTATAGCACCTATTATACATCCCGTTGGTCAGAGACCTGAAAATACAGAAAGGGTGAAAAAGTTGTGATGATATTAATGTGTGCTGTCGCCAAATGAAATTTTGAAGGCAGAGTTTGCATCCTCCAGCAGGTCAAGCACAAATGAATTTTTCAATCCAAACCACTTGTCCTTCTTGCACTTGCACACACTCAGTGCATGTTAAATACAGTAGTTTGCTGTTATATAGAAGAGTGATGACCAAACAAAGTAAAACTTGCAACTTTCCACTCAGTATGCTACTCAGTGTTTGACTCTGAATGTGGTGCTCTCACACTGAACCAAACTTATCTCAATCAGCGAAAGTCACAGTTCAGGCGGCAACTGCTAAACCACTGTGCTCACTAAAAAGCTTTTGTCTGACCACACATGCTCCACAGCTTGCAAACAATCAATATCACCTGCATTTCATTAAGGAGTGCACCAGCATCACAACTAGAATTCACCCTGCAGCCCAGAACAAAAACACAAAGCCTGCTTCTTTGACATGGACATGTTTATGGTGTCTCTATGACAACAAAATTTGTAAACAGACTTGCAAAGACTTGCTTCTTTTTTCCCCCTTTCAAACCCATGATAAATAAATAATGGTTACAGAGCTGCTGGCTCCAAAGTATAATCCAGTTTAAAAGGGCGCTCTCTTTTTCAAGAATCTAGTGCTATCACCTTTCTTGTATAAGCCCTTTTTATATTCTACTCTATTCTTAACAATTCCACAAAAGGCTCTTTAAACAACTTCAAAACTATTCAAACGAAATATCTTTTAGTGAAAGAGATCTTGAACTAATTTCCTTTTTTAAAAAAATTAGACATGATCTTCATCTTTTTTCCCCATTCTTTACACTTACTTATTCCTCCAAATAATAACTGCACAACATAATCTGCTTATTCATTTTTCTAGTGGGACTGGGGAGGGAGGGAGTCTTTTCACTTTTCAATTTAAACTTTCACTTTGCTGTTTTCATAGCCAGGATACCCAGTCTCCAATCTTGCCAAGACTGCTTTCTGCTGCTAACACTTCGAGCTGTGATTTTATTGTCAACTTTCTGTCACTTCATTTGAGTCAAGTTGTAATCATGCATGGCGTCATTTTAGGGAAGTAACGAAACACTTTTAATATTACTGTACCCTAATTTGATGGGCTGATACCTCATGTTCAGCAACAGGGGCACAGCGCTTAGAGTGAAGGAGGAAACAAAAAACAATCATGGTGTCACCACTGACTCTTGTTTCCCCACCTCTCTTTCTCTCTGCCTAAAAGATGTATGTCACAGTTTATTCTGCACAGCATTATTTAATGTGAAGCCAGTGATAACTTCTTAGAAGTCATAAAATAAACATCACAAATAGGTGTGCTCTGGAGCAATATACACCAAATACAACATGATTTCTGCATGATCAAAATAAATATTCCTGCTAAACTGTGGTGGATTGGACAAGAATGGATTTTTTTTTACAAAAATTCAACTGAAATTTCATCTGAAGCTGTTAAGCACTTTAATGTCTTAAATCTTCTCTTAGCGTTGATGATCTATTTAACCAGAAAAAAAGGCATTTTTTACCAATTCTGTTCCTCCCCTCACAAAAAGCTACTTTATACAATCTTGGTAGTCCTATTCAGATATCATTATTATTTTGCAGAAGTTGCTGCTGCCACCACCACCACCACTACTACTATTAACTACTGGTACTACTACAGCTATCAATCAAAGCTGCAACTCAAATGTCAGCCTATGAAAAATAGAACTTGGAAGGCTAGAAAGAGATATTTGGTAGTGGTACTGAGCTGAAGTGCTTGGTGCTACAGCGTAGTATTGTTTAGCAGTAATTATTGTTTTCCCAGTCTTATCACAACTACTGCTGCTACTACTGCATGAATTTATTACCCCTTGAATGTCCATCATAACATGTAAACATATTACTTTTATGATTAGGTGATTACAATCAAAAGATTACTACAAAAGACAGCTGTATATGTGTGTAACTAGCAAATGGGGACCTACTCAATATCATCCTGCAGGAGATTTTAATGATTTTTCAGACTACTTTCACTTCATATCAGTACAAAGTCTTACCAAACTCTAGACTCTCCAGATAACAACCTTGATCCACCTGTTATGCCACAGGTAAAGCTTGACTCATAATGGCTGTATCTCGTTATCTTGTTGTCTGCTATCCCTTATCAAAAGAAACAAAATCTTTGTGGTTGCTAAAATGCCTTATCAAAAAGGTTTCAAAGAAATGTTCTATTACTTTAAAAAAAATCTTGGACAGTGTTACAACTAGCATACATCTGGTTCTCTTTCCTGACACTCATAACTATCTGAAAGCAAAACACTGATCTCTACATTACTGATTTCAAGAAAGAAAATGTATTAAAATTCAAGTGCCCAAATTATATAAACCTTATCTTAAACTAAAATGTACTGTTCCTCTGATGTGACCAGTGCCAAACATTCACACTGACTGCTCCTTTTCAAGAACTCAGTGGCGTAGGAAGAAGCTAAGCTTTGGTTGGAGGGGAGGGGGGCAAACTCCATTCTGACAGTCAACGGTGTTCACATTCTTGCTTCTCAGTATCTTTTTTTAGGGGCCCTCCCCCTCTCTTTGCCCTACCTGGTTCCTATGCCTCTGTGACTGTATCTAGTTTATTTTAGGATACAGTCAATTTTAAGCTGTCATTTAATAATCTAAAACTACCTTCCAGTTTGGTTTTATATTTACAAACAGAATTTTCACTTTACATCTGATGTGTATTGTAAAAATGTGTGTGCTGATCAATGAGAAACTGCTTTCCTAAAGCAATGTCAGTTTCTTTCTTTTTTACACATTATTTCTAACATAATAATAATAATAATCCTTTTTCCCTGAAGTAGGCATTTTTGTGTGTAGGAATGGATTCTTCTTGGTATGCTCGGTTCAGTGTAAGCGAGCTTACCACTGCTAGCATGCCACCTGGTGAAAGACAAAAATATCTATTCCTAAAATATTTAAAAGAGCAAAAGCTATTTAAAAATTGGCAGAATAACCCACTCAGTTAACGTCCCACAATTATAGTCTCATCAATGTTTATGTCCTGTCATGTCTATATAAGGTGTTGTTACACAACTAGATCCTGTTCTATCATCTTCATTATCTGTCACACAATCTTTAAATGTCATTGAACATGGCATTAAACTAGTGTAAGATGCTGC
Source organism: Marisa cornuarietis (assembly GCA_004794655.1). Taxonomy (NCBI): domain Eukaryota; kingdom Metazoa; phylum Mollusca; class Gastropoda; order Architaenioglossa; family Ampullariidae; genus Marisa; species Marisa cornuarietis. The sequence goes on along the minus strand of SMMW01000032.1, from coordinate 154,012 downwards.
AGCAAAATCCTTCATATCGCCTACAAAGATCACGTCACCCGTTAGGAGGTAAAAAGTGAAACAAATAACTGGGTTGAATGAAGACTTGTCCACAATGAACAGACATGCTGGAGTAATATGGGCAAATCTAAAGTCATCATGAAACAACAGAGGGAGGTAGAATAAAAGGCAGTAAACAGAAGAAAAATGGGCAGACAGCATCTCAAAAATGAACTCTTCTGGCGCAATTCAAAAATAACTCATACAAAACTGAGGAAATTTGAGGATTTTTGTATTATGAACTGTATTCCTTTATTCCTGAAGGTTTGTGTGTAGATACAGTATCTATAGGTCGGGAGTCCCCAGTTAGTAGCCTGCTAATTGTCCCTCTCCAGTTACCCTGATACAACTAACCATGAACATCTCCTGTCCGGCCTGCTTGGCCTACTTTCCCCAAGACAAAGCATCGCAGACAGGGTCGGCTGACCCATTATGTAGCCTGCATATTCTGGGCACATCACAGACTTCTTGGTCTGTAAGTCTGTGGGACACATGCATAAACGGCTACTTGATCATGCGCGTGCGCGCGCCTGCGCAGAGATGGCTGTCGCTGTATGTGATCGCAGAGCTGACCGTTGGATCGAGGTTTTCTCCGGATACTCCGGTTTCCTCCCCATTCCCTCTCCACAACATCACCTCTAGGTGGAAGCACTTTCCCGCCAAACCAACCGACCGATTCTGGCTTCTGCAGATTCATTCATTCAGGCAAGTTTGTATTTATAGTCAATCAATTAAATTGCCGGTCCGTTCCCTTAACCTTTTTAAGAATCCTGTGGACCTACGGGAAAACGTGTTCCTGGACATCGCACAATCTCGTCCCACCCTGTTACAATACCACCCACTATGCCTGGAAAATTAAATCACCATGGTTTCCTAAAAGGAAATATATAGTCCTCTCTGATGGTTGCGCGACTGATCCACCCGACCTTATAGTAACCACGAAAAAGAGTCGTCAAGATAATTGTAAAGCGCAATTTCATAAGACTTGGTAGTGCTCTGAAAAAAAATATATATATATAATCTCATCACGGTGAAACAAAGAGTAAGCGCTATTATTAACTTAAATTGATGTATGCATCGTTAATTGTCAATAAGGTAGCCTATAGATCTTAATAAGTTCAAATATTTAAAACGGGACCGTACGTCTTCCTTAAAAATCGAGTCTCTTGCTCTTGCGTGCGCGAGCAGGTATTGTCTTGCAAACCACTGTACGTGTTATCATTCTATGCTCTTTTATCTCGGTCGTGCATGACACACATTATATTAAGTCATATTAGTCATGAAGTAATTATAAAAATATCATGCCACCAATACCGGGGATTTACCAGTAGCGATGCATGACCATAATATCCATCATATGAACGAATGTTTGTATAAGACTTACAGCTTTCTGTTGGTCATGAAGGGTTTTTCCAACATGGGTATAACCCTTGGAAAATCAATGCCCAGCTTCCTTCGGATTCTGCTCGCTTCCATACTGAGCGCGGCGCACATGTTCAAGTTTTGTGGTGAGAGTAACCGAGTCTGCGATTGGCTGACTTCAGCGCCATGTTTGTTGTTGTGGTTATTATGACGCCATCGACGACTCTCACAAAGTTTCCGGGGTTAGCAATCGGAAAATGGGAGTGGGAGCTGGTAAAACGTCTGTCATTGGTGTCGACGCCAATCCACGTGTTTCCTATTGCAATCATTTATCCAAACAGGAAAATAAGGTATTTATTTCAGTGGTAGATGAAAGTGAAAGGGGGAAGACAAAAGTGAAAGAAAGTCAGCGTCGATCGACTGATTGTCATTATGTTCCTCTTCGTCTTAAATAATTAATGCCATTCAGTTTGTTCTTCTGTCCTCGATGTTTCCTTCCTTCTTTTATTAATTCATCGACGATTTGTTTGTTACTTAGTTTCTGTACTTTATTCTTTCTTTCTTTCTTCGACAATGTGCGGCCCTTGCGCTGTTTTTATGTTTGTTTGTTTGTTTGGGGTTTTTGATAATAACTGATCAAGTTGTTGGTTGTTTTCACTCGTTTTTGGTATACATGATTTATTAGATTCTTCTGGTCTTCGCTCAGTATTCTGTAGGGGACTGTTTTGGGGAGAGGTATTAATTGTTTTATTTTGTAGACTTGCAGTTTTTGATTGGTAGATGTATGGATTTAAATCATCTCAAATATTTTCATATATACAGCTAGATTCTACTTGCGCATTAGTGGCTACAGTCTGTATTCCGTCAAAGATCTGCCACCCATGCAATTCCCTTAGTTTTCTAAAGGGACCACCCTGATGACCATTACAGAAATCATAAACCATTCAGTCCATAGAAGAATTATGTTGGCATAGATCCAGCACATGATCTTCCAAACCTAATGTCTGAGAAAAATTCATGGTATATTTTTTGCCATTGCTGATGGTGGTGTTGACTGTGGTACAGCTGGCAACTACTGCACAGTACTTTGTACATGTACCTACCAAGTTATCAATTTTCAACATCCATACTTGATTTAATAGTGATATGAAGAAACAGTAAAACGTTTTTAAAATGATAAAGGCCCCTACTGATCCTAAAGACATCAAACTGTTTGTTGAACAGCAGAGACCATACCTCTCATTCCACTGCTTTTTTCCCCCTGATAAATCAAGCAACCAGCACTGTTGGATGGGTATCTTCTGCTTGAAATCAACCTCAATGGCTCCTAATAAGTAGTCATTTTTAATTTTTATTTCTTTTTTCACTTAAATCTATTTCTTGTTAATTTTCTTAATTTTCAGTGTTCTGAATTTTTTCTATAAAGCATATATAGTGTACATAAGATAAAACATAAAAGAACACACACACACACACAGATATGAGCAAAGATTCAGAACCTTTCCCAAAATAAACTGGACCAAGATAATCAAAGGCTTATTGGTTGTTAAAATAAAAAGGCAAAGGTGAAAATTTCACACATGTGAACTGGAAATTATATCTAGGGCATGACTTGTAGAAATCAAAGACCAGTTCTGTCTTTTCAATAGTAATAATAATAATAATCACTGAGATAATATGCCAGGCTTACAGCACTTTACATAAATCAATTGACACTTTTATCAAAAAAAAAAAAAAAGAAAAACCTGCCATGAAACAACCCTGAAATGCACAGTTACATATTAAGTGTGATGTCAGCTCACACTGACACACAGATGCATCAACATAGATACAATCATTTACAGATTTCTCTACCTCTCTCATGTATGTACTTACATAGTTATGCACACACATCCATGTTCTGTCCATTTGTTGATCCTCTGAGTGCCACTAACTTCTGTCCCCAGTTTATAGATACACATGCATGCACCTGCATATATTTTTTTCAATATCACAATAAACTTTCTGTAGAATTATGAAGATACTGTACACTTCCATAGAAGTGTGATGACATCATATATATATCTGTGGAAGAATGACAAAGGTTAAGAGGATAGTATTCATCTCGCATCTGTTCTGACCAAACAATGGCTTACACACTATTTCAGGATATGTAATTAGTGTAACGTCCGACTACCAGCTACACTCTACAGTCCAAACTACAAACAAGACTTTAGAGCTCTCCTTACAACAGTTAGAGTTAATGAGCAGATCAGTAATTTGTTTTTAATCTTTCATTTGACATCACTACACATAAAATTATTGACCTGATGGATCACACAAGAGTGCATTCAAGAGTGAATAGCTTCCTTAATAAATAATACAAAAGCACAAAACTACAGCTGCAAAGGGGACCTCCCATAAAAATACATTCAAAAGTTTTTTTTAAGATAAATATCATCACAAGTTACTTAAAAGTCAGTGGGTGTTGTATATATTGTTACTAGATTATTATGAATTAGTCCTAATCATAAATCTGGCTACTTTATTTTGATAAGCAGATCCACAGCACCTAGACAACCCTATCACAATTATTGTCATTAACACAATTAAGAGTATTTCATTCAATTTTATCTTGAGTGCATTGTTTCAAGCAGATTCTATACATGCCTGATTTCACAATACTTGTATCAGTTACAAGGAAGTAATATCAAATGGCTTGTCCTTTGGAGAATGTGCACTTGACAATGAAAATTTATCAGAAATCCTATATTCTATCATCATATATTGAAAAACATCTTGATAGATAAGAGCATTAAGATTGATTGTAATTGCAGCTTGACCTAATTTTCAGCATTTTTTTTCTTTCCCCCTTCCCATCCAATTTCTCAGTGACTGTTACTGTCCTGTTACAATCCTTGTACATTCTTATTAGGAAACAATAGTGATGCAGTTAAAAAAAGGAATTGACAATAAAAATGTAGGATCTCCATGGTATAAGTCAGGGGTGGGGAACCTTTTTTCCTCCATGGGCCTTTTTGTTATTTATAACATCATTCACTGGCCATACAAAATACCTTCTCCTGATGGAGAAGTTCATGGCATTTACAAGGTGTCTACACACATGCTACATGCACAGACATGCTTGCACTTGCACAAATAAACTTAATTAAACCCAGTTAATTTTTCATTCGTTCATCTTTTGGAAATCCACAGAAGGATAATGTTGGGCATTTGTAAACCTGAACTGTTGATAATGGTACACAGAAATGTCGACCTTTTTTTATAATTGTATGAGCCAACATGGTTGAAGAATGCTACACATATCAACAGCCATCCTCATGTTAGGAGGAAACTACACTCGGCCGGATGTTCCCCACTCCTGCTATAAGGGAATAGTACTCTCACAAGCATTTTTGAAGTGTTGTTAGAAGCAGTTTCATGCAGATACAGAAGCCATTTGGGGGTGGGGGGGGGGGTAGAGTGTTGAAATTTGCAAATGTTTTACTTGTATGATTCACTTTTGTAACAATTAAATCTTTAATATCTTACCATACTTTCACAAAAATATGTCACTTGCATCACTGCATCTATTGGTTTTATCTTTTGTTTGTCTCCTTTTTGATTGATCCCTGACCCTTTGTATATTCAGCATGTTTGCATTACATGAAGTTAAATAGGACCTCCTCTTACTTACGACCCAAAATTTCTCACTTACATGTTTTGGTATAAAATCATTGTCTATGTTATGACTACCTCCCCATTCTGACTTATGACTGACAGTTTATGCTCTGTTTAAGACTTTTCATTTTGCAAAAGTTACCTGCTGACAAAAAAAAAATGAAGCACATTTTCAAAATGACTGCTTCTGTTCAACCACTTACCACTTACTTTTCTGCAGAAATCATACAATATACATTAAGTAAATTTTGATTGAGACTGATTGTTCTATAGATCACCTGTCACTATACACACTTTTATACTCAATATGTATCTGTGTATGTGTTTGGTCGAATTTTGTCATCAATTTGTCACCCACTTCCCATTGTCCTAGAGGTCTGTCATTTTCACTGTTTACTTATTTCCAGTGAGCATACAATATTAAATCATTTCCAGTAGTCCACAATTAGTAAAATAATTTAACAAACGTTTTTTAATTTTGTAAGCTGAATTAGGGGAGATAGGTAACTGCTGCTCTAGGACTAGTAAACTATAGTTTATCTCCCCTAATGTGGTCTCTAAGAAGGGAATAAAGTCATAAAGCATTTGCGATTGGAAGAACTCCGTGATAAAGATCTACATAAAAAAACAAGATTAGAAAATTTAAATTTTATTTGAAATGTACTGAAAAGAGTGAAATTATAAATGTGTGAGGGGCACTCTGGGAACACTCCAGGGCCCCTCACCCTTTTATATGTATTAAAAAGAAAAAACCAAGACCTAAGGAAAAAATAATTTCAACCTTTTTTTTTTAGTACATTTTAAATAAAAGTTTGCTTAATGTTTGGTGTAGTTTTTTAACCATCTAGAAGTGGGATAGTGTAGGTGGAATTATGTCAGAGAGAGCAAGAAAGTATATCGAAGTCCATCTTTTTGGCTGCAAAGGACTTTGACCTGACTTTTATTTCCTCTTCAGCATTTAAGAATAGATGCCCCAGTGCTGGTAGACCTTCAGCATGGTTCCATACGTTACAGACAACACAGCACTCAGGTGACAGAATCACAGAATCCTGAGGTGCCTTATGAAGGCACACAGCTGAACCAGAAAGATCACTACTTTTACCACACTCGCCTTCGATCATTTGGACCAGGTGAGATACTGTATCTGCATTTTTACCAAATGGTATCCTAAAGTTACTTTAATTTTCTTATTATTGTGTTAGACATAGACTGTGTACAGTGAATCTTTAACACGTACATGTATGAAAGGCATATGTGATAAGTATATCAGTTTCATTTTGCTTTTTACAGTCCTTGACAAGTCACAGGAGGATGCCTTCAAGCTTTACTACGTAACTAAGGGTCCTCTGCGGGCACAAGGCAAAAAGCTTTATTATGTGTATGGTCAGGGATGGGATGCCCAAGATGGGGTGAGAGTCAAACCCACCCTAACAGAAAAGCAGGGCATAGATTTTGCATGGCCTAAAAAACGACAAACAAATGACCTGCATTATGACATACAGATTGTCAGTCAGGGTCTGTATCAAGTTTTGATCTGTATCTAGTAAACAGTAGAAAGTAGTTGGATATACTAAGCTTTAATCAGTTTTCTAGTTAAAAATAAAAACTCATGCAGGAATACATGAGGATACAGATATTTCAAATAATATATTATGTTTTTAATATCAAGTCATCTAGACATCATCTGATTTTAAAATATTAAGCTTTTTTCCTCAGTGTATTACATTTTTCTTAACCCCAATCAAAACATTTTTTGTGCTAACTGTTAAGCAAATAGTTAAATACTGCTTAAAAGTGAACTACACACACATATATATATAGATATATATATGCTTCATTCTGAAAAATCATGCCTATTCCCAAACTCTCATATTAATGATTGCTGCTTATTTAGGTGTATACAAACATTGATGTGTATGTATATATATAATTATTATTAATCCTTTTTAATCAAATTTTCTAAGAGATTCTTTTCATAGTTCCCAGCCGGTTCCTGGCTTTGAAATAAATAGACTTTGCACAAACAATATCTTTACATCTCAAACCTTGTCCAAGCTGTTGATTAAGACTGGCCTACCCCATCTTCATTTCAGAAGTTCAAGATAACAATGCTGATGAGGAGGAGACTTACTTGTTAGAAAATATTGAGTCCACTCCAGATATGTCACATCTTAGGTGTGTTTTTGCACTTAAAAGGTAGTATTTGTCTAATCACTGCTAGGATGTGTCACTGCTTAGTAAGCTAGTAATGACTTGCTACATTCAGGTGAGACTTTTAGCTTAGTAAGCTATAGATATCTAGTCACTAGATATCTAGTCTAGAGGTACATTGTGTTTCACAGTAATGTGTGCATCCAGCTAGTCTGTATTATCAAAGTTTGCTGCTAGAAACTTCACTGAAACTGTTTGTGAGTCAGTTTGCATTTGTTTCTCTCTTTTAATTTTCAATTTAAAGCTTTTTATTTAAGTCTACTTCAAATAAAATTGGTAAATAGTTTTCCTACCATTTGGTTTCATTTAGTTCTGAGAAGCAGTTTAAATAATTTAAACTATACAGAATGTCATTCTGACTCAGATCCTGGAGTCAGTACAAAAGATTGTTTTTAGGTCAAATGAAAATCTCAGTTTTTACAGCTGTATGTGCATGTACATGCATGCTTGTGTAGGCATATGCATGTATGTTTGTAAATGCATGAATACATGCAGGCTGTGTGGATATGAATTCAAAAGGATAAAAATCAGTTTTTAACAGTTCTGATTTATCCTGAATTAAAGAGTGTTTTAACTTTGTTGTAAACTGCTAGGCACTGTAATTATTATATTAGCAACTGACATTTTATACATGCAGATTCAAAGTCAAATCAGAGGACCGTGTATCTTCTCTCAAGGCCATAGTGGCTGTCAAATTACTGAAAGCTGCTGCCAATATCCATATCTGTCATAATGACAAGGAGCTCAGGTAAGACATTTGTGTAAAACTGATAACACCTTCAAACAATAATCATTGCATCACTCCTTTCCATGAGTGTAAACTCACATTATGATTTTCAGGCATATTGTGGTATAGGCAGATTATGTCGAGGGCTTGTGTATGTATATTGTTTTGATATCACCACCTTTGTACTCTGTATTTCACTGAAAAGTTCATTGCATCCAGCTGTTTGCAGTGTCCTCTTACTTTTATCTGTTTACAGAAATGAACAGGTACTGGGTGACTTAAGGCCTCAGGAACTGAGAACTCAAGCACTTCTTCTTTTGCAACTTACGCTGATCTAGCCTTACCATTGAGACTGGTGTATGCCAATAACTGATGCTGATATAGCCGTGCCATTTAGAGGCCTGGTGTCTGCTAATAACTGATGCTGATATAGCCGTGCCATTTAGAGACCTGGTGTATGCCAATAACTGACGCTGATCTAGCCGTGCCATTTAGAGACCTGGTGTCTGCCAATAACTTAAGGTCATGCTGCTGGTCATCATTTAACCAGAGGATTTTGTCCAAACATTTGTGGATGAAAGATACTTGCAGAAAGAAACAAGTGATACGATTTCTTGGTACAAATCTATTAAAAACGCTTCGTTGCATTAGATTTTCCCATGTGGATTTCTTCACACCTTCAGGACTTCTTAACTGGCACTAGTTGGCCATCACTGCTGTGTAAAGCAAAGTTGGTTTGGTCAAACATGTTGAACTTGGCAAATCCAGCCAATTCCATTAGTCTCAAAGATGTGCCTACAAAGCTGTGTCTTTCATGATAAATTTGGCTAAGCCAACTGTCAGTGTCAGCACTTTGTCACAGTGAACCTGGCCAGTTTTTTTTTTTTTTAATAACCTGGCAAAGCTGTGACCATGTAAGACGGCAATGAAAGCGACATCCTTAATACATGGATGCTGACACTAATAATCATGTAGAAGATTTATCATTTATAGATGATGATAATTTGATAAACCCACTGTCTCTTCAAAAGTTATATTTTAAAATATTGTGCCTAGACTTTCTGAAATGTAAAAAGTGTATTTTGTTCATATTGTAAATTTACACAGTAAACAATACAGCAAAAACAAAAACCACCCACCTCCCTCCAAAAAAATTAAGTGTGGTCCCTTAAGGACTTTCTGCATGCAAAATCTGAGCAGCAAGTGTGCTGCCAGATAAAACAGAGGGGAAGCAACTTTCTTTATGCTGTTATGCATACAATTACTGCCCTTTGACTCTCACTTTCCTCAATGAAGAGAACTTTATATTTTAGAGACTTTTGCAGCACAAGCTCTTCCTCGGGAACAGGCTTGTTAATATCTGTTCAAAGATCACCAGAGCCAAGCAGAGGGACTTAGCAGTCTTAAGTAATCAGCAAGTTCTTAGAAAGGCATCCTGCATCTTCACTATTCTAATCATGGGCCGGCATGTGAGCTGTCACTTTTGCAGTCAGTCTGCAGAACGAATCATCCCGGCAACTCATTCATTCCACATGACACACACTTGATTAATCCAACTGGCCCAGATGTTGTGTTACTCTGAGGTGATCTATATGCAGTGTACCAACTGTACCTGCTGTTCCTCTGTGTGTGTGTGTGTGTGTGTGTGTGCAGGTAGTGTGTAACATTATTCATTGTAGTCAACATGTGTATACATACTCAGTGCATGGGCAGCTATAAATCTTACCTGTAATTGCTCCTGTGGATTAATAAAGTTGTTTGAATATACCAAACCTGTACTGAATTTTGCAATATTTAATGTTAAGTAGGAAATTAATGTGATTTCACACTATATGAGGGGAGAGGGAGGGGAGAAACTGGAGTACCCGGAGAAAATCCTTAACGCCATCCCTGCGAGCAGGTGTCACGTCATGCAGAGAGTGTTACAGGACGAGATCTGAACCAAAAGCCTCTCGCTGCAGTAGTGACAAGGGAGTGTTTTAACCACTACACTACCGTGCACCCCTACCGTCGACGACGCTATGACAAAGGACAGCATGAGGAGCAGTTACGGACATCGTGTGACATGAGCCTAAAGCTAAATAAGTAATCCCTCCAAATATTAGTTGACTGTCTAATTGTTTGAGTGAGAGCTATACGCATTTGAACCAAAATCTCGTTTTCATGTAAATATCCGTAATCTGCGTTGACTGTTTACTCATCATCACGTGCGCTTGCTGTCGATCGATCGTCTACTTCCCCGATTTTCGCCATACTGCGTCTGGACAGAGACGTTTTTCCTTTAGGATTACAACAGTCGGCGGAAAGGCTGAAGACATGTCAGAAAGACAACGCTCATCTTGATGTAGTGTAGTAGAAGTCACATACAGCACATGGCACATTCCTTACATTCAACCTCACTACGAGAATGCACGGTTTGTGCTCTGACGGCCTACTCTCACGATTACGAAAGTCTCAGTATGTATGTGCAGCGCTCATTTGCGACAATTACGAACAGGAAGTAACGGTCGAGGGTGAAACGGACGGTACGTGGCACCAGTTGAAATACTGATGGAAATGTTAATGTGCGCTCGATCGTGATTGTGAGGAGTTGAGAGAGAAAAAAAAAAAGAGAAATGTTGACTGTGGCTTCGTCCACATAAATATTATTGGACAGGAAAGACAAATACATGAAGCAACCCACTCTACAATCGTTCATGATCTTGACCAGACTCCGCATCGTAGTTAAAAGGCAATTACTGAAAAGTTCCGATTTTTTTTTTCAGTTCCAGTGTCCTCCTATTTAACTAGCCTGTCTCGACATGTCACATATGGCGGACCGACGAGATTTTTAGCTTAGTTTTGCGTAGGCAGCTGTTCCTAATGTATATGCTCTTTGTGCACTGGTCTGCTGATTGTGTTTGCTTTGTTTTCTTTTCCAAAATTCCTCATACCATCATTCTCTTAGCATCCTGACGATTGCGGCACATTTGTATCTCTGTCTTAACTTTTTAGTGGTAGAGAGTCCTTCACACTAAATTCCCTTTCTCATTCTTCCCGCTCTCTTTTACTTCTCACTTTCTCTTTGGATCGCGCGCACACACAGTATGTGTGACCTGAGGCTTCCTACTGCAAGGAGGCATTGCAGCAAGGTATAACTGTCATAACTGTATAACTGTCATTTTTTCCTATCTCCTGCAAGTAAAGAGCAGTAAACTCTGTCTTCAGCGACACGATTTGAACGATCGCGTGAAAGTCGACTGGCAATGAATGTTTTACGCTGACGACACTAAATGAAGGCGCGAATGGTATTATAACTGGTTGAAAAGCGCTGGGAAAAACATGCGTGGGCTGACGGAACCCTGTCAGAGCCTCGATTTAAATGACGGTGGTCTCATTGGTCTAGCCGCGGTCACATGACACTTTCAACACGCTGCATTTTTTACGAACTACTGACAACTTTTGCAGCGAGGCATCGACACTGTTGGACGAACATCAATAATGCCGGTAAGTAGATATTTGAGTCTGCTGTATGTTTTCCCTTTTGCATTTTTGGACATCTGTATGCAAAGATGCGGTGGCTAGTCGTGATCACGCGACGCCATGAACGCGACTGAAGGTGCTTTCTTCTGCATCAGACATGATGAGCGGAATGAACTGGGAGGGGCAGTCTCTTCCTGAATGCATAAAGCATTAGCGTCGGCAAGAAGTGTAGCCTTGCCGACGCACTGTCGATATAAGTGCTGTACTGTGCTGTACGTGGCTGAACATTGCAAGGCATGTGGGCCGAGAGCTATAGGCATAAGCGCTTCGTTTTTCTCACCTGCACGATTTGCTTTACAAACATCACACAGGCTGCTAAAGGATAAAGGGCTTTGGTTTGTGTCACATCACAGGCGACACACTGCGTTGAGGTGTGTTTGTGACAATCAACCCACTGCATGGCAGAATGCACAGGGCCCATGTAAGGTGGGAGCAGGTGGTTGCAAAGTGATGGAGGGTTTTAAACGTGGGATTGTTAGTGGCGCTGTCAATTCACTCGGAGGTTGACAAGAGAAGCCTCCGTTGGTTAGGAATACTAAATATTGTTATAGTCTCCAAGTGACGAGTCAGATCAGTCCACCAGCAGCGCTTTAGCATCCGTGTAGGGATTTCCCCAGCGCTTGGGTATGGAGATGAACAGGTCTTTCTTCGTGTAGGAGGAGTAACTGACCGTGACTTTCACAAGGTTTAAAGCTTTGAGATCTAGACACTGGTGTGATATGGCAGTGTGTTTATAACTTTCTTCAGTCGGTTATATGGTTCTCACATCTTTCTTCTTCCAGAGTAGGTTTTTATGCAATGCTAGTTAGGCACAGTTATCTACATCTATTTCTCACCTAGTTAGGAAAACAAACCTACAACTGGACCTCACCTACAGGCACAATAACCGGATTTGTATATCAGGTAGGAAGAGGACATTCCGCTTAACTGGTTGGGTACACCTTCCACGTAGCCATAATAACTTGGAGAATAATTAAATAATAATGTTTATATTGCCTCGTGTTCAGTTACTCACTTAGCACCACACACACACACACACACACATACTCACGTGGGTAAATCTGTTCAAGTATTTCTAGAAAAGATTAGCTTTAGGGGATTTTCAGAGGGATCTCGGTACCTGAAGTGTATACTGGTGCACTTGTTCGCGGTCTAGGTATGAAATGAACTTACCTGGATCTCACCTATGTGCACATTCAGTTTGTTACAAAATATGCATACTTGTCATTTATTGTGGAGCAGCTTTCACGGTTTTTTCAGGTAGGACAACTTGCAATTAGTACAAGTCAGGAGAAGGGATGAGTAAGTGTGATTAAAAAAAATCAGCGAGGCAAATCAGCAATCACCGATACATTAGACATACAGAAAGTGCAAACGAGTGTCCTCAGCGCTTGTCTCATCCATATTTCAATGATTCAGGAAACAAGTTTAGTATGCATTGCACATGTATGATGCACTCCTGCATGCTTGTACGGAAGATTCAGGTGGTGCCCAGAACTGCGCGACATGTGACGCTGACTTTACAAGTGTGCAATGCCACGCAGCCCACGCCTGCAATCATGCCAGTGCTAACATTTGCTGTCTAATGAATGCCATGCACTGGACCATGAACCCCTAAATGGAACATGACTGTCAGTGCGACCCATACGTTACTTTCTCCAATCTGATCTTGTTCTTCGGCTCTATTTACGCAAAAGTGATCTAGCTGAGATTTGCGGGGGGTGTACGCCAACATAAAGCGTTATCCGGTATACCTCCACTCACACTCCAACACCCTTCATTTCTCCCTCACTTTTACCGCGTAAATTCAGACCTTGCAAACTTCAGGCCGGCCGGGCCTTGTAGAATATGTTTGTCGCTAAATATTTGTCATGTGACGTTTGTGGAGAGGTTGGTGGTTACCCCAACACCACCACCCATGCTGGGGTTGTTGGGGTCGAGGACGTAGTTTGTCACTGGGGCGGCCTACACGAATGGTCGGCTAAAGGGGCGTGGCGCGCAGGCACAAGGACGAGCACACGTGTGAATGTGCCCAAGGCACGTCCGAAAGTGTGCGAATGGGCATAAGCTAACACACGCAAAAGTGCTTAGAACACGTACGAAGATTTGCGATCGCATTTTGCTGCCATGGTGTTTCTAGGAATCTGTTCTGTAGCCCTCGTACCAATAATTATAGTCCCTCACATTTCACAAGTATCGCTCTTTAATGAGGAAACTTCGTCTTCTTCGTCTGTTAGCCAGATAAAATAATTTGTGTTGCTTCTCTTTTCGTCCCACCCTTTAATCCTTTTGCAGCCTTTGACCGTTTTTATTAAAGAGTAAGAAAATTATGGGGTAATGTGCGTGAGTGATCTTCTCCCGTGGTTGCGCACAAAATGCCGGCAAGATTTGTTCCCCGTACATTTCCAGAGGACCGCTTACTCGCGTCAGGTGATCCAGTTAGCTCCAGGCGCTGGCACTATAAGCCAACCCCGCCCTCATTTTTCTACCCACGGCTGGTCTACCCAACGTTGATCGAACTGTAGCCGTAAACAGACACATTTCAACCGATTTCTGTTGCAAACAAAGTTTGCACGTGGTGTGCTTGGAACGTGTGACCGGACCCCAGTCACTGACACACACACACACACACACAGACACACAGAGTCAATAACGATTATATGAGGCAGGCATTCTTGCGCCTCGACCCATTGCATATTCTACAAACTGTCATCTAGCCTTCCATCGATTCTTCCCTCATTATGTTCGCACACTTGCCACAACCTCTATACACAGATGTTGTTGGTGCCGAGGTTATGAACGAATTAAAGTCGTTTCCCAGGGCAACATGGGGAAACTCAAGGACGCTATATATAAACCGGCGTCTAGGCTTGGCAGATGTTTTACCCCTGAAGCTGTAGTTTATAAAGCGGTGTCAAAGATGTCCTAGAGTAAAGAAACATATGAAGTAGTGACCGCGGGGTCTGAACACTTTCTATCTTCAGAAACAATAAGACGCTTGTTCTTGAGTTTCTCTTTTTGACCTGGGAAACGACTTACTGTCTTTTCATAACTGCGGCCCCTGTAGTGTGGGAATAATACGGTTTGCATCATTTATGTTGTATCTTTCACTTCACAGAGTGTGAGGCCTCGCCGTTAGTGAGAAAGTATAGTGTGAATGTGGATCTGTGCGCTGGCGAACTGCCACCGCCCACAAAGTATGGCCGGGGAGAACCGCCTAAGATGGCCGTCTGTCCTATCCTTCGTGTATCCTTCGGTGCTTCTCAAGCCTGAACTAGGCCAGGCGTATCGATAGACACCCTCCGCCGCCAACTCCCTTCGCGTGTTTACTGAAGCTACCGCAAAAAGAAGGGCGTTGCAAGTGCGGGTGCACGCCTTACAAGGCCGGTGTCACCACGGACCTTCATCTAGATCCGCGGTTCTCAACCTGGGGGGCGCGCCCCCCAAGGGGGGCGCAAGCTGCTGAAAAGGGGGCCGCAAAGGCGGTCATTTTCTCATATCTCATATAGGTATTAGTGGCTAAGGGGGGCGCGCGGACGTACCTTTATTCGTCTGGGGGGGCGTCACAAGTAAAAGGTTGAGAAACGCTGATCTAGATGAAGGTCCGTGGTGTCACGATCTATGGCTTTGCCTAAAGCTACCACTTTGCCTCTCATAGTGCGCATGCGCAGGAGGCGTTGCATAGTATTATAGTGTGCTAATATAGGACGCACAGACTAAGTTTTAATTAGTTTGAACGAAATGTGTAATGTGAAGTAATCGTTCGTCGGCTGTTATTGTCGTTTAGCGATACAAATGACCGATCGTACATAGAAGTCAAGGGAAGTAATTCAGTCGTTTTGACTACTTAGATTTCATTCTTTATTTCCGCACTACACAGTATACACAGTTACAAGATGTAATAAAATACATACGTTTATGAATATGTACTGTATAGCTTAAAATGCTCGCAAACCTTTCCAGAATATGACAAACCCGTCATGTGGTGGACATGATCTGTATGAAATGTACCTCATACGTCAATCATTTGTGGTACATGGAGTCTTCATACGTCTCTCGCTAGCGACCTGCCTAGCGTTACACCTTCTGGATGATGATGAACAACCACCTGAATAGATGTACCCGAGAGTGTTACTTATAATAATGCAATAATGTAATTCTTTTTCCTAGTACCCTCCGATCTGTCTGTGAGGTAGCTGTTCAGCTGTTTGTCCCCGGTCACATTGTTGTGTAGGTAACTTTCACAGCTGTTCACGACGCAAGACTTGGCGGTTAAACCATCTGTAGTTCGCTGACTTTGTCGTATCAAGACGTGTCTTCCGTTCAGCTTTTCCTCTTCCATTGCTGTGCTATAAAACAGGAGGAACGATCGATGATTAAAATGATTAATCTTCCTGGTGTTCTATTTTTGGCTTTAGCAGTGCGTTGGTTACAATAACCTAACCATCACAAGCAGCACGCGGTCCTTTCTGCAAAATCGCTGCGCCGTTCCTATGACAATAATCCCCAAATGGGTGCACACTGTTGAGTTACACGAAGACTCGTATCTACTGTTATTTGCTTGTTATTAAACTGAGTTTCGTCGATTATTTTTCCGCAATCGCGGACCTGGCAATTAACAGCTGTACGTCTTCGATCCTGACTGATTTATGAGGTGTCATCTAGCGTGCATCAAGACAACTGCTGTAGGTGCAAAATGTAGGAAACACCAATTGCTTTATCAAAATCGCCATACGCAAAGCAAATAGGCTTGATGTGAGGTTTTTTAA
The DNA here is from genome assembly GCA_004794655.1 of Marisa cornuarietis. Lineage (NCBI taxonomy): Eukaryota > Metazoa > Mollusca > Gastropoda > Architaenioglossa > Ampullariidae > Marisa > Marisa cornuarietis. Next base: position 137,722 of record SMMW01000032.1, on the reverse strand, counting down.
TAGACTGTTTTCTTTTCACGATGATTTCATCGTCGTTGGTCCTGTGCAGCTTTCTCAGACAGTTCTCCTCACACCCTCCGTGCGTATGACAGAGGCAATCGAGGGTGTGGCTGGTGAAACGCACATGACACAGTTTCTGTCAAGATCAGTGATTTATGAAACAAGTGTTAGTTTGTAATACGTTGTTGAGACATACGGAGTGGAGCAATGACTACCGCGCGCTTGGCTTGTGACAGGAAAAGGGTTTGCAAGTGTGAGTGAAGCAGGCTTGACCTCAAAACATCTCTCCAAAATGGGTAACGTCAGCCGGTTTCATGTGACTGTACTGCCTGTGACTTGCCAACGCAAAGCTAGGAAAGAGAATTGTCAACTGTGATAAAGCTTACTTTTTTAATTTATTTATTTTTGCATTCTGCACGAAATTTTGGAAATTTTTGTTCACTCACAACGCATATACGATTGTCTCTCTCGCTCCCTCTCTCATACACATCAGAATTATCAGTGGTAAAGGAATTGCTCGTATTTATAAAAATAAAAGTCAACTAGAACTGCATGGAGTCTGTTCTATGAAATTAACTAGACAAGTGATGATACATATAAAATGATAACATCAAGAAATGTTAGCATAGACGGCGCAGCTTTATGAGAGATCGCTACCTGAAGGGCAAAACATTCCAGAAAGAAAACAAGCTTCCACCGTGATAAAACAAACCTTTTAATGGTAGATATTGTCGAAACATAGCAAAAATTAGATATCCACGCGTTTGAAAAAGTTTGGCCCTTGTAAGAAACGTTGACGAGACCGCAGCTTGAAGATCAAGGGGAGACTACCTAATACAAGTACAATGCACTTCATACAGCATGGAAATACATAACAAGAATATCGTGAAAATACTTGATTTCAACTAGAGGAATAATTTAAACAATAAGTCAAGAATTTAGTTAGTATTTAGTGATGTCGTATTCAGCGGCACTGCTTAATTTAAGGTATATTCCCTGCAATGTTTTTCTTAAATTGTAAACTTTCATATGAATTACTTTCTATTTTTTCTTACTGCTAGGGCACAGTCAAAGCAGTAGGAAACTTCAATCCTGGGACTGCAGCAGAACATCTTCGCAATGCCATGAAAGGCTTTGGTAAGACCATAGATCTTCATCTTCAACAGGACTCATAGTTTGCAGAACAAAGCTGATAGTCACAAGCCAGGTTGATATATTTTTACTGTCTGCATAACAAAGTTGACATATATTTTATCTGGATGTTCACTTGCTGCCCAGATTTATCGTTTCCTTCTTCATTGTAAGCTTAATAATGGTTCTAACTAACTCTAGCAGTACAGAATGCCGAAAACATATGGGTTCTATAGAAAATATATGGGACCCATGTCCTTTACCAGGGGACCCATGTATTTTTGGCATTTGTGCTTCTAGTGGTCTTTGGGCACAAACGCAATGGCGTATATAGGAAGATGCTCGGAGAGGGGGGGGGGGCAAACTCGATCCAAGCTGACAGTGAACAATGTTTGTACTCGCACACTACATTACGGAAAAAAAAGAAGGGGCACACACACTGACTGTCAAAAAGAAGAAAAGAGGGCTTGGTGGTGGTCGTGATATTATCGCTTCCAGTGTTAAATGATAAAACAACAATTAACAAGAAAAACAATTAAAACATTGAAAAATATGATTCGTCCGGTTATCGCAGTCACAAGACATTATGTAATTATAATCCACACGTATTTCTTATATACGTGGTTATATACGCAGGGTAGGGCAGTCGCAAGAAATAACACAACACAGATCGAATGTTTTCTTTAAATGATCGACGATCGCTTTTACTCCGTTTGTCTTCATTCTTCTGCATTATATGACCATCGCATTCATTGCTTCCTCAAATTGGTAATTTAATATTATTTAATAGCATTCCAAATGTTTAAAGGATTTCTGACGTCTCGCAATTATTAGATTAAGTAAAATGCAATTTTTTAATTAATTTAAGACAAAACTTGAATGGTACCTTCACGTACACTCGTACAGCATATAATACATTCTCTGCGTCAAACGGCTATCCGCGTTACTTTTTCTAGTTTCTATCCATCCGCGGAAAAATAGTTCTTGAAATGTGGATAAGCGCGTGCGCGTAGCCAGTTTTTGACAGCATCAATGACTACTTAATAATTGTAACCGTCAGACTTTTATAATAATAATAACTGTAGTCGACTGCATCATGTCAAATTGATACTTTAACGCTATCTCCTTGCTATCCGCAAGGAAAGAATCACATGATCGCGTAGTCTATTTTTAGATGTTCTTGTCTGCATGAATAATTTACGACAAAACTCGCTCAAGTTCGAAATTTTCCCCAAAGAAGTTTGAATGAAAATTGCGCCTCTCAAGACGAACAGTTAAACTGAATTGGCTAAAACATCTAAAACAACTTCGAACCGGTTGGGTGTTCATGAAAACCACTGCGAATTACTACGCGTAACAATGAACGACTGCGATTTTATCTTTCCGAAGAACAGTATAATCGCTGCTTCGTGTTACCCCCCACATATAAACCATTTTAACAACTACATGGTTCCTAACCCACTGAAATTCTTATATATACATTCATGATGTCTGTATTAAATTTACTTGTTGAGTACTATTCAATTTTTATTTTTTTTATTTTGTAGAACCACCATTATTATGGCTCGTTAAATCTACCAAAATCGGGTGATATTATATATATAAGAGCGGTCGTAGTTGGGAAATTCACTAGTATAGGGATCTGAGAGTGGGTCGCAATACCGAACATAATTAGAGGTTTTACTGTATTAGATTGTATGAGCATTGACTTCGTTTTTTTCCACAAGGAGAAATGATGCATTCTACAAATTCAATTATTGTTATTATATTATACTTTAAATGATTTAAGTAATACTGACTAAACATGTAAACTTAGGAGTCATATTTGCCTTAATGATATTAGAACTCATGTTTACTTACAAATTAAGTATAGTGTACATTCTATGAAATACAGTTGTATACTTATAAGTACTATTTATGATATACTTTACTTATAATGATAATTTTTAATTTATTATTCAAGTATTTATTTGAAATTATATTTATTTATTATTGAATTCGATCATGTACAGTCATTAATTAGAGTTCTTTTGCATGGAGTATTTTACCCAAAGTTGTATAATTTGTATAAATTTAATATCAATGAATATAGTAATTATAGATTCCTGAGTGAATTTAAACATGTCTAACATATGTCCAGGCACAAATGAAAGCATTATTATACAGGAACTGAGCAAGCATAGTAATGACCAGAGGCAACAGATTGCTCTTGCCTTCAAAACTGCTTATGGCAAGGTAATTTGTTTTGAAATAAATTACATTTATTCTGGAAAACATATATCTCTACCTGTGATTATGTGACCGACAAAGAGAGAAAGACAATAAAAGTGAAAAAGGGGGAAATTCTGTTATGTGTATGCCTATGTGACAGGATCTGATCGATGACTTGAAGAGCGAACTAGGAGGAGACTTAGAGGAGGTGTGTGTAGCCCTTATGGCAAACCCAAGGACATTTGATGCTCGTCAGATCAACAAGGCCATCAAGGTAAATCATCATCACCATTCATCCCTTGAGTGGTACTAGCTGATCACTGGATGCAGCACCTGACAAGGTGCACCACTCAGGATGGTTTGGTATGGTGTTAAGTAGCTCCTGCATGGAACAACAGTTCATTCTTTCATGTTTGCCATTTAGTTCTTTGTCTGCGACCTCCTTCCATGGTACCTTAGAAAATGGTTTTAGTGTCATGCTGGAAGATATAGCTGAACCAGTCTAGCTTGCGCTGTTTAACTGAGTGGCATCTGCATTTCGCACAAAATTGTGGTCTTGTACAAGAAATTCAGCAGTATTCTGGCATATGCCCAAACAATGCACTTCATGGCTTTTCAGAACACATCTGTTCATGTCAAGGTGTCATCCCATCTGGGTCCTGAGTATGTGATAATTTTCAGACCAATGTCCATGTAGTAAACTATCTTGCCACCTTTTTAATCGTTCTGTTGCTGCAGTTGACCATTGCAGTGTAGTCAAAGATTAATTGAATTTGGGTGCAGGCTGTTAGTCAATACTTGTGCTATTGTTATTGTCTGAACAAACCATTCAGTTATATTGTGATTAACTCTGCATGCATAACCTTTAAAGTTAAAAAAAACAACAAAACCCTAAGGATTTTATTTTTTTTAAGAAATTGTTTTCAACAGGCCAGAAATTGTCCTTGAATGAGTTGCACCGTAACCCTCAATATTTCTTCACATATTCACACCTCTCTACTTTGCATGAATATATAGGAATACAATATATACACAAATTGGTTGCATGAAATTTTTAAAATATTTCTTTATGTTATATTCTGCACATTTCATAGGGTGACCAACCTCTGTGAGAACTCTTATGAAGGAAATTAAATAAAGAGGGATTACAGCCAGTATGAATGTAGGTGTACAAATTCAGAAGCTGAATTATTGGTATAGAAATAGATCAAAATATTTTTAACTTGTCAGGATCTATGCATGTTAGCAGAAGGAAATAAACTAGGTGTCCATCTCATGTAGGGCATTGGAACAGATGAGACTACTCTTGTGGAGATACTGACAACTAGAACCAATGCAGAGATCAACGAAATAAAGAAACGCTACAAAGAAGGCAAGTATGGGCATATAACGGAAGAAAGCTTGCTTTTTCATATTGGGTTGGCTACAATAAAGTGAAACATTCTTTTCATTTCCAACATGGTTTATGAGGCTGCTAGGAGGGAGACTACTCCATCTAGATTCAAGCAAAGGTGGGGAAGGGGATCGAGGAGTGTTACATTGCTTTCTTCTGTTTGCATTTGTAATACCACTGAAATGATATTGCTTAGTACAATTTCAATAAAAACAACACCATATGCATTTAAGATAACATTTGTGCTTATGCCTGATGATGTGACATCCATCATCTCTTGCAGAGAAAGTTTTCACAGAATTATACTTAAAATAAAATGAAGAAAATTGTGAACTCTCTGAATTTGTCTTGAAAATATCCATTTACCATGTTAAGGTCATTGCAAATTGTCTTTTCCCCTTCTAATTGTCATGAGGCAAATACAGACAACCTTCAGATTTTATCGAATTAACTTCTAAAAATCTGCAGAAGATACTGACTGCCAAAACGTTATCCTTTTGATGCAGTGTTTCTGTGGTATGCTTTTCTTTTCTTTATGTCTTTTGATATATATTTGTTTTCCGACATGTTTGAGTATGCTAAGGGTATTGTAAATCTGTATTTAGATGTGATTAGTGTAAAGCACATTTAATCTTTTGAAGATCAGAGAAATGCACTATTTTAAATCTGCCGTATTACTGTTATTTGTATGCATGTGTGTTGGAATGTGATTGAAGAATTTGGATGTGAGTTGGAAGATGATCTGCAGAGCGATACCAGTGGATATTTCAGCCGTCTGATGGTTTCCCTATGTGCGGCTGGACGGCAGTCTGATGACTGGAGTGCGGATGAACATAAAGCTGAAGAGGACGCAAAGAGATTCTTTGAGGTAGGAATCTGTTAATTTTGTGTGCATACAGGTGTCATTTGTGAGGCAATATACATGCAGCTGCAGTAATTTGGTATCATTAAAAACATTCCTTTATTGGGGAAATGCACAAAGTCGAAGTGCTAAAATAATATATGAATACTTTTTTCTTTAATGGATAGATGCTGGGGGTACAACCTGAAAGAGTAGATGCGCAGTGTTTCTTAAACAGGATGCAAACAGTTTTATAATCTCTTATTGGGTGTGCAGGCAGGAGAGGCTAGATGGGGAACTGAAGAAGCAGAACTCAATGCCATCCTGTGCCTGCGCTCACCAGGACAACTGAAGAAGATGTTTGAGAGATTTGAGCATCTGACAGGCCATCCAATTGAAGAGTCAATTAAGTCTGAGTGCAGTGGAAGTCTACAAGAAGGTTATCTTGCTATAGGTTAGTCTGCAAAGCCATATCTAATGCCCCTTTTAAAATACCTGCATATTTCTAAAACTGTGGAAGATACACACTCTTTGCATAAGAAACCCTTTGCATATACTTGCATGTTACAAGTTTGAAATCACACAAGTGAGTCATTAATTTGTCATTTGTTTCAGTTGAGAGTGTGAAGAGCAAACCTCGGTACTTTGCACGCCGTGTGAATGAGAGCATGGCAGGCCTTGGAACTAATGACAATGACTTAATTCGCATCATCATCTCCCGCTCAGAGGTAAAAGGATTGTATAAATTATACCCTCACACTGCAGTCTTATTCAAGCAAAATTTGGTTACAGCCAAGCACATAGATATGCACAAATTTTATAACTTTCTGCAAGTACCTACACAGCAGGAAACCAAATACAATCTGCTGGTCTTCCAGAATGTAATTCTTTCCCCAAACTGGCTGGCTAAATTCACAGTGACACCAACAAAATCCACGAATATACACTTGCGTTTTTAAGGCAGGGCTATATCCGGTAGGAATCCCTGGAGAATTAGGCTATTGTCAAATTTTCAATGGATTTTTGTGATGTTACTATTTTAATCTTTATGTGCACAGTATTAGCAGGCTTGTGACTCAAGAACAGAACAGTCAAGTGTCCTGTCTATCCCATAATGGACATTCCTCGCTTATGCCTCAACATTTTTGTTATGATTCAATTTATATAAATTTATTGCTATGAAAAAAGTCACTAGATTTATTGAATTTGGAGTCTCATCCTCGGCTGCCTTGGCAGAGCCAGACCAGAGGATTTTGCAGGACTATACGGTCTGTGGGCCAGATGTTCCCCACCCATTCTATAGATGATGATGTTCTGAAATGTAGCAAGTTGTATGCTTCTAAGTATAGTGTTGTTTTGTAATCTTTTTCCCTAGCAGTGCAACATGCTGGATGAAAATAAAAATAAAATAAATCAAGGTTTATTACTGTGTAATAACAGCTTTTTGTTTAGAAATTGTTGTTTGAAGTGTTTTTCCTGATAAATTATAGTTCTTTTATTTTTTATTTTGAATGCACTGTCTTTTGAGTATACAAGGCTCTGACATCATACTCTGAATGAAATAGCATTTTGTGCCTGTTTTAGATTGATCTGGAAGATATCAAGAAGGAGTATGCCAAACTGTATGGCAAATCTCTTGCTGAAGCAGTTTCAAGCGAGTGCAGTGGAGATTACAAGAAAATGCTGTTGTCTGTTCTGGACCCCAGCCATTGCTAGAGGGAGAATGGATTTCTGTTGCTGAAAAAGCTGAGAATTCTTCAAAGTAAAATCAGATTTTTGGGAGGTTGCATTTTTCTGTAAATTTTGGAGAATTTGGCTTCCTATACTAGCACAATTAAAGAAAACAGACACCAAAAGGAGATGAAAAGGCAGTGAGAGTGAAGTCACAATCTGGGATCATCCAGCCATATTTAGCCCTGTAGTCAGGTGTAGTTGTCAGCTTAAAACCTGCATGTTTAGCCCTGTAGTCAGGTGTAGTTGGCAGCTTAAAACCTCCATGGTATAGCCAGCAATTCAAAAGTTTAAAGTTTTTCAAATAATAAAGTATAAAATAAAATTCTTGTCTTGAATGATGTCTAAAATCTGTTTGCATGTTGCATATATACTTGACACAATCTGTACACAACTATAATTTTGGTCTTTAATAAAAGTTCTGCCAACTGAGACAGTGGGGTCTCCAACCAACCTTGAGATAACAGTTAGCTATTTAGGATAGATGTCGTCTTCACAGTCTTCAGTTATTAAGCCAGTTATCGTAATGTTATATTTTTTTGTCATGCTAAGAGGAGTAACGTGCTTTTTCTTATAACAAACCCCTCTCCCCTCCCACACTCCCAAATGAAAATGAAAAAATGAAAATGTGGGACTGCAGTTTAATGGCCATGCAGGGGAATCATTGTTTATTTCTAACTTCGGTTAAATAATTAGCCTTAGCATTATGTTTTGAAAGTACTTTTTTATACTGGTTGGTTATGTTGTGTGATTGCTTTTGGATTTTAACTTTGTGGCTTGCACATTGGTACCCAAATGCTATGTTGGTAACATGTCCATCATAGTTTTGAACTAGGGCATTTTAATTAAATCCTTGACTGATCATGCATTTACACTTAATGACATTTATTGATCATTAATACATCATCTATGCACAACAGCGCTGTACCACTGCTCCCTGCATTCCCAGAAATAGTTTGCAATACTGCCCTAAGCCATCAGAAGCCTGCTATAGTGTGCTGAATTAATTGCAGAGATGTATTAATTAGCAAAAGGGCAGCAGAGCATGAAATGTTAAAAAATGTCCTAATATAGTGCAAAACACAAGGTTCCTTCTATAAAATACAGACTTTTCAAAGCGTTTATGACTGTATACAGTACATCCTATTTCAGTTCACAACCCATTCCACATACAAACACCAACTTTGCAAACCCTTTGCAGAAATTATTGCTGTTATATTATGTACTGCAAAAACTCTTTTCTCAATCTCCAAATCCACTTAACTTTATCATCACTTTGTTTTTACTTTTCTGCTGCAGCATTGCTATTGTAACCATCATGGACCTTCATTCACTGGATAAGTGTCTCTCATTCGTTGCTTCTTTGGTCTATCATAGGAGTAACCAATCGTAACAAACCCTATAAAAATTTTGTCAAAATGGCAAATCTTCCTAACCTAGAAGAAATTTTAGAAGTGGGTAATTAAGCTTTTCTGTCATCAGAACCTTGTTAAAGAAGATTGATTGCAAAATAAACAGTATTTTCTGCAAAAAAATGTATTCTGTTTGTTTATAGAAAATGCCTTTAGATTTTTCGACAATTTTATAATATAAAAACATCGTCACAACAGATACTATTGACTTGTTTTACCACTAACAATTAAAAAAAAAACATTGTTTTTGATTTTTTGGAAACAGTTGTATAGATTGTTCTGTAACGAAAACAAAACATCTACTTTAAGAATTTATTTAAGGTATGCAAACAAAGAATCGGAAACACAAGGCCTGTCTAAAGGAAAGCCCAGACTTACACAGGACATAAACCTGAGTCGCTTATCCAGTAATGAAGGTCCTTAGTAACCATCTTGTCATATTTGTGTGGCCAGTTTTTTCCCTCACATCTTTTAGATCCTCCATTTGATGAGGTACGTTTAGTTTTACGTCTAAGCAGAAATGTGACAGCCACTTACAGTTTTGAACATAAATACACGAGATGGCTTCATGTTGCAATGTAGAGAAATTTTAGAAAAAAAAAGTTTTTGATATTACTTTCACTTTATGATTAGCATTTTGCCTGTAAAAAACATTGGAAACACAGCAACAGCCTTTTCTTTATCTAGTGACTTAGCAATGAAAGATTTAGCGCCAAAGGAAGGTTGAGACAATATCAGCACTGACCTGTGCTTTATTTGGCTTTAGACATCTTCGGATTCCAGTTTACAATTAATAAAAAATGTACTTAAAAATTGCCACAAACCTGTCTGTGCTTTTGTCCCCTGCCCCTTCCACTAGTTCTTTGTGCGAACAGACTGATGGTGTAGGCATGACTTCATGTATCTGCATTAAGCATCATCAAGCCTGCATGTAGAGGTAGTTTAATGTAGGAAATATTCTTACATGCTTCAGCTGTGGTTGACACAAAGGTATATCTTCAGTGCTTTTTTTATATTTATGTGAACAAATGCTTGAGATAGTAGTGCATATAATTTTAGAGCGGTGTGGGTTAGACTGGTACAATCATCTGACAATATGAATCAATACCAGTCCACCAGCGGGACAACGAGTTCACTCTAGCGTGCAAGCCTACCATGTAAAGCTGCTGAAGTACAAAGTCTACCTGATGTTCCAAAGGACGCAAAATAGGTTTGGTGAAAAATAAACAAACACACAACAGGGTGTGCAGCGTATCCTTAACAGTGCTGCCTGTGGTGTTGTGCACATTATCTAATGTGTGCATGCAAAAACATTCAGGTGAGAAAAATGAGCCACAAATGAAGACAAAACAGGGATGGTTAATTAAGAAATAAGATCTATACTTTATTCACATATACTGTATATAAAAATAAAAAATATACAGTGAATCAAGATGCTTATTGAAAGAAAGAAAGATGTGAGCTCGCCTACACACCCCATGCCTATCTACAGCTGCAAAGATGCGAGGGTGTGGAGGCTCATGATGTGCACCCACAGGTAACAGTTCTCTCCCACTACCTTGCATTCCAACATGCCATCAAAAATGAGCACCTAGGAAAATCCTGTAAGTGACAAGATAAAAAAAAATTAATTTTAAGAGCTCAATGCCAACGTTGGCAAACTACACTTCAACAGTAGCTATAATGCAGTCAGCCAGCCATGCATCACTACCTTTTCCCAACCTACCATAGCCCATCAAGAGCACCTTGGCTTTGTGCTTGGTACTGGAATGGTCTACTGTGGTATGAATGGTTGTTCCTAGGAACTACGGTTACCCTGACTAGAAGTAAAACTCTGCCACAATTATATATTCTGCCAACTATTTGCAACTCTGTGGTGTAACCACTCCCAACAACTACTGTCTGCATTCCTCACTCCTTGTCAAGAAATGTCCCTTTTATGAAACACTTCCCCCTAGATTTGTTGAACCTCTCCTATACTTTCTTTACAAGCAGTTCATGGGGAAAACAAATTAACCATGATTATTAACTGACTGAAAAGCACATTCACAGCCTTGGTCATCCACTACCTACACCAAGCAAAGATTTGGTGACATCCACTGCTGACGCCCTCTCCTAACATCCACCCCTCTCAAGACAGCTACACAAATTTTCTTGTACTCTCTACAGTACTCAGAGTAAAAAAGAATATATGCTGGATCTACAAATTATGCCAACAGTGTCCAACGTGCAGATGACCATGATGTGATGCTCAAAGAGAAGTCAATGGGAAGAAAAGCATGGTGGAAAAGACAACGGTTTATGTACAAGTGAGCAGACCAGCGGACAAGGTTAACCTGCCCAACAGCAAACTTGTCTGGACTGTACAGAACTCTCGCAAATCATCTACACGCAAGAAAAGTACACACAGATGAAAAGCTCAACAACACCTCCTAGAATTGAATGTATATTTTACAGCATTAGTTATCAATAATCATTGGACTAGCCACGACTCGATCAAATTCAACAGAACATAGCGATTACAGTCTTTTGGTTCTACATATCACTCCACACACTGGAATCAAGTATGGAAACAAAAAGAAAAGAAAAGCAAGGAGCAGGGTTGCAGGACGGGGGGAGAGGGGAGGGGCCTATGTATCCAAGGCTTGGCCCTTGCCTTCATTGCTAAACCAGAAAAAAGGCTCCTGCCCCACTCTCTTAAAGGTTCCTGGCTGGGCTATACCAGCAAGTGTGATAATTATAATTATGCATAAAACGTTGGCAGTAAATGGCAAAGCTATCACATTGTGCATCAGGTGCTGTCACAGATGCAGGGTGCTTCCCTTCTGCAGCTGGTTGCTCTCCTCCCATAGGCTATGGTCCAGAAAACCCTGCATTTGTAACACTTGCCCTTCAGTTGTCTAAAGTAGCTGACTGTGATGGTTGGTGATTCCAGTCTCCTTGCCAAAAGCCAACTGCTGTCAAATGACAGCAACGGTCTTTGGCCAGCAGAGGGTGAACACTTTCCTTTAAAAAAAAAAACTCGCGACAACAAACTGCACTCCTGTGTCTAGGATGTTCCCACAAGAACATAAATAACTCTGCAACCTATATTTACATTCGGTATGTACATGCACAGATGGGCACAGCTCACAAGGGGTGGGGGTGGGAGGAGAAGGAATCCCCATAGCCAAATCACATGGCACTAGTTACCTCCTCCTTCACCTCAATGCTACAAGGCTCTTGCCAGGTAACACACATCACATTGCGCAGGTCAGTTTCCATCACAACGTGAGACATGATATTATATCTACAACAAATCTACAATCAACATGTCCAGGCAGATGTGCAGGCAACTGCATTTGTTTTGCATCATGGGTGGACGTGTAGATGCACTCACTCGTACACTGAAACTAACGCTCTCTCTACAACTCTCATCACCCACCACCTGCCTAGAAAATGGCAGGCCAACAAAGAGTGCCAAAAATAAAAAAAAGTTAGCTCAGGCCTTTTTCTCATACTTGCCTACAATATTAACTGATTATTTTTTGTGTGATTAAAGTATCTTCTGGGTATCAAAGCACAAGAAATAAAGAACATACATCATGCTGTAGTTAACACTGCCTCCTACTAAGACCAGTTTTAGGAAAGAAAGTCAACTACAAAAGCACGCAGCTCTTCCCTAGCTGCAACCAACAGCTGGCGGGCCAGCCTGCCAGCAAACCAGCCAGCCAACGCAAGGCATGTGTTCAGAGGCTGGCTTGCCGCCTGTCCATCTTGATCTGCATTCCCTGAGAAGTCAGCAGACAGCAGCAACCAGATGACCAGCCTGTGTTGTTAGGTGCCACCAAGCTCAAACTGATTGTTAAGCAGTGATGGTCGTAGAAGCGAGACTTGAGAAATGTCTTATGGTGGCCACTGGTGGGTGCATTGACCTGATAAATAAAAATGCAGGCCCACTGCTTCTCTCTAACACATCTTTTAAGTTTGCAGGGTTGAAGCAAATTCTCTACTTTAGAGATTCCCTTACACTTTATTTCCTAGCCTACACCAGATCTGGGCCATCTCCTGCATAAAAAAATCTATGTCTAATCTACTGCAGGCCATTGTATACACGAACGTCTACAACAGACTGTGTCTTGCCATGCAGTCTGCCCCATGGCCGGACGTTTACATGATGTGATTATGCCGAGCACCACGGCAATATCCGATTCTCCAAAAGATTACGCACCGGCCCAGGCATATCCATTAAAGACTGCAGAGCATCACCTCTCCTCACCCAGTGGGTGCTGAATTATATTTCACCTGAAGTTAACAGTTGTTATCATCTGTGTTCTTTTGCTCGTTTGCGCTTGCTTCCAGAAACATCTGTAGAATCTGCAAGAAAATGATAAAGGTAAAAAAAAAACTGTTGCAAAACAACTAACATAATTATAATAATATTGTTGATTCTATAGCACCTTTCCCTGCCATCAAGACAGACTTTAAGTGCCTTTTTGCTTTATTAAGAACAAGATACATGCATCATAACAGTAGTAACTGCTAGAGGTGTAACAAGATCAATTATGGAACAGAAGCAGTATGCAAATTAGTCTATAAAATCCATGGAGGAAGAGGCAAAACAAGCACACTTCTCACCGTGGGGTATCAAGGTCGTGTACAAGCACAGATCTGAAATCTAAACATGTGGTGGAAAATGTAGCAAAGATGCACAAAGCCAGTAGATTAGAAAATGTGAAGATTGCATGGTTTGTACAGCAAAAACAAAAACCTACAGCTGCAGAGAAATGGAAACAATCAATCCTATAAAGTGAAAAAACCTTTAATCAGATGGCCAAGATGAACAGTTGGCTACACTGGCTGTTAGTGGAAGAAGTGGTCTACAGATAAAAATAAATAGGCACAGGCATAGACTGATCGAAAACTGTTGTACATGGCACAACAAAAAGCAAAAGAAAACAGGAGACACCAAAGTCAATGAATATCCAGGGACAAGACGAAAAATACAGAGGGCAGTCCCCTCATGTCTGTCAGGAGAAAGGACATCACTTTCCAGTCCAGCTAATACACTGCATTATTTTAGACATATTTTCAACCACAGCTAAAAGTTCTTGCATTTCCCCACCAGCAAGAAATTTAAATGCCATAAAACGAACATTTATTTTCCCTCTATATTGTTTAATTTGTTTATATTGTAAATACACGTATCGTCTTTACATTGACATAAAGTCTGACTTTTTTTTTTTTTACAAAGAAATATCATAAGGCAGAAAGACCAACAGCAACATTGCAGAAAAGTGTGTACACAGGAGACAAGGAAAATGTAACTGCCATTTGTACCCTTTGTTCTTAGCGAGCGGGTAGAGCGTTTGGAACCAGGTGTAGTGACCTCAGTGTCTTCTTTATGCCCTTGTGCATTCTGGGATGCAGATGTGCCTGCAATCTGAGGGATCTGTAAAGGGGCTGCAGTAGCTGCTGTTGTGGTAGCGGTGTTGCTGTCCTTAGCTGTTGTCGAAGACTGGCTTCGTGTGCGCCCACACAGGACTGGTGTGTCAAAGTAAGCTGGCAAGACACAAATACATCCTTCTGAATAAACAGCACATTTGTAAGCAATTCCCTTGTTACAGATAAGGAATGTTTTTGATGTGAATATTTTGTATGCCCTACCATTTTCCAGAAGACACTTTAACACGTTTACACTCCTTTGTTTAATCCATTGAGATGAAATGAGAATCAGCCATTTAGTCAGGCAAATACCGAAGAAATATTGTCTATAGATGCACTAAAAAGTAGATATCTTGTTTCCAAATTATGTTAAACATGAGAAAACAATGTGTAACCTTTGTAAAACAAGGGGCTTACAATGCTGAACAGTATAATCAACAGTATCTTTCTGGACAGTTCTACTGCACAAATTAGGAAATAAAAATAATTATTTTTACTGACTACTGAACTAGTATTGTGACAAATTTTGTCCGTCATTTACATTATTTGAAATTTCAAAGTAATTAAGCAGCTGATTGACAATTCACATCACTCACCGCAGGCTACCACATGACACTATAATTATAAACAAGTTGCTTTGCTCTTTCCTTACTTCAAAATCATAAAATCCATTTTAACTGAGCAAGCAGCCTCATATCTCATGTTCCCTCTTTCTTTATCTGAGTACTATATTGAGTCATTCAACTATCTGGTTGATGTTAGGGTCTTTCAATGTACAGTTGACTAGTACATATGTTCAAACTATACAGATTTGAAGTAACTCATTTTCCTGTTTGTAAAAAGAAAAATAAAGAATTAATTTTTTAAAATAATTGTAAAAATTCAACTTGCTGGGCTTCTACTGACTACTTTGTCAGTTTCTTCTCTCTGCCCCCAAGCAGTTTGTACCATCTTAGGTGCTTGTAACCCAAGCAATGTCTGCAGCAAGGTTAAGCTGACAAAAATTTGCTCTAGAAAGAGGTGGAAATTCACTTGTAATTGTCAGTCAGCCTGCCTTTGTCCTCTCATTTACATCTAAAGTTTTTGTGTTTACTTTACCCTGTATCTGTTACAAAGGGTCAAAATGTCACACAGTTCAGTGAAAAGTGCAAGCAGTTTAACTGACTCAGAACAGGACTCTATCTTCAGAACAGAAGGGCTTGCTTGATGTGAGAACTATGAACTGACACCCAGCATAAAGAAAAAAATTGACACAAGTGACAGAGCTGGAAAAAAATTAAATCAAGCATGAAAGCTGACAAAGTGTGAATATTAATACTGAAGAATAAGTTTAAAATCAAATGAATAATGTTTGTGTGTCACATAACTAAAATGATCTGAGCACCTCGATTAGAAGGCCAGTAGTGCAAACCTTAGTTACGAGGCATGTGAAATAACTGATAGTGGTACCAGCAGCTCATTTGTCACAAAACTATGATTTTGCACTTCATAGGCTTATGGTCACAAGCATAGAACATGAGTTTTATAGCAATCAATACTTACTCTGACTTATTTTAGCCAAAATTATAATACCAGACTTACATTTTTAACGTTAGTTTCACAATTTCACAGCCTTAAAATCTATTTTTCAAGTTTACTCCACAGCCTTTCAAACCTGATTACTTTTTAAAGTCCATGATAACAGCACTTCATGAAAAAGAAGTGATAATGCATCTTTCAACAAGTCAGCCTCTTGCACTATTGCCATATCATTTCACTGCATGTACAACTTGTCTCAAGCGCTAAGACCCTGCTCCTTACATGCATACACTACAAATCTTGCATTTATTATTACTACAATTAAACTATCCTTTTTGAACACCTTTTTTCATTATTCTAGCCTTTAAAAAATAAACTTGTATACTTACATTGGCCAAGAGATTTTTCTAAAACATAGGCATAGAAGGCTCGTCGCCTGCCTGCTGAACTGGCAGCATTTTTCTTGGCAATTTCTTCTGGTGTAGCCTCAATGATGTTGCGTTCAAAGTGGTGGTGATGTGCTGCATCATTATTACTACTACTAGTCTTGGAGGAGGCTTTATCTTTCTCATCTCCAGAAAAGCCAGAAGAGCCAGAACTTTTCTTGCCTTCCCGTGAAAGTCGAGGAGGCTGGTCCCAAACAATTGCTTTACCACTCTCTGTTGTCTGTTTGGTCACAATTCCACTGTCAAGGGCGGTTACGATGGCCTCTGGCTCAACGCTGTTTAACTTGGGGGCTGGTTCTCCACTATCAGACTCACTTTGTGTAGATCTTCGTTTGCGAGTGATGCGACGAGTTTTGGTGGAGGCTTCCTCAAGCGAATCAGACAAGCCTGCCACTGCCTCTTTGTCACCATGCTTTGCAGTCACTGCTACATCTGATGGTGCTCCATCAGGCTTGCTGCTCTGGCTGGTGCAAGATGGCATTTGTGAGTCTTTCTTGCCAAACTCCTGCAGCACAGGTGTAAGCGATGGAGGTGGTGGTGTTGCCGAGGGCACTATAGTCGGTGCAGACGATAACAGTGGTGCAGGATGCAGCAGTGGTGGTCTAGAGTGAGGATTTTCAGCAAGTGGAAAGGAGGAGTTTTCCACTTCCTCAGGCATGGGAGTAGCTGCTGAAGAGAGAGAAAGAACTGGGGGCTGGGTAGATGCAACCAAACCCTCATTGCTCCCCATCCCAGCACCCTGACCCCAGCTGCCCTCTCCATCAACATAAGCCTCTTTACCAGCATCACCAGTGCTGCATGCATCTGGAACCACCACAGAACATAACTCAGCAGCTGGACTGCTCTGAGGTGCACTTGCTTTCAAATGAATGGGTGTGACAGCACGTGCAAGCCTGTCTGGTGCCAGGTTTTTTAGGGCGCTGGCCTGTGCAGCAGCCTTTTGAGCTAAAGCTACCAAGCTCACGTGATTCTTGGTTATATCCGGGACAACCACTACTTCTGACACTGATTCCAGTGAAGCAGCATCCTGGGAGTTGGTGTGTGTCACAGAAGCACTGGTATGTGGCACTAAGGTTTTAGCTGTGACAGAGGTCACTTCTAGGGTGGTCTGAGTCATCAACACTGAACCAGCATGTTCGCTAGTCACAAAAGCAGAAGACACTGAGCTGCTAGCTGTGTTATTTACCTGAAAATTGTTGGCAGCCAATGAGCTACTCCTATGCATGTTTGTTAACAAACCATTGTGACCGGTGTCATCTGTGCCTTGTGTGCTAGTTGAGGGAACATTTTGTGCTGCAGGACCTAAGTGTATATTTGCTACTGATGATTCTTGAGCTGAGGCTATGGTACCAATATGCATATTAGTTACTACAGCATCTGCATGCACATGCTTTAACAAACCATGTGCTTTACTCATCACTGTAGTACATGAATCCACTGTAGCAGCTGTGCTGCTATGTAAGTCTGAGGCACTGTGAGTGTCACCTGAAGCAAGCTCAGCGATGGACACTGCAGCATTGTTTGTGCTTATGCCAGAATTACATGCTGTTGTACAACAACTGCCTACTGCTGGAACAGAATGAGAACTGGTGACCAAGACCTTACACATGTCTTCTACATTAGAGTCCTGAACTTTAGTGACTGGAGCATCAGGTGCCAATGGCACTAGAGCGGTGTCCAAGTTATGATGGAAATTGCTGGCATGTTCTGATGTCACAAAATGGAGGTCATGTGAGTGATTGGCACTGGCTGGCTGGCTCCATGTCAGGTTAGAAAAATCAGCAGTTGTAATGCTTGCTTCCTGTCCACTGACAGAAGACATTACTTTTGCTGCAGCAAGGGAGCCTACTCCTTGTCCATTTTCATGTCCTGGCTCCCTTAGTAATTCTGCACAAGCTACTGTATCGTGTCCTTCTGAGATTTTGCTGCCATGACTCCTGCCTTCTGCTGCCTGTGTATGTGCACTGGAGTAAAAATGTTCAATGCTGGTGGGTTGAGAATCCACTGTCTGTGTAGGATTCTTTTCCATGTATACTGTACCTGTTGATGGTGAATCTGAGGCCAAGTTGGGATTCACAGATGTAAACAAAGCCACACCAGCTGTCCCAAGGGCACCATCTGAAGTTGTGAATGGAGCTGTGCTTGCAAGGGGTGCAACAGCCGATACTGATACAACTGACGCTGAAGTCAAAACAGCTGCCTGCAGCCCTTCAACACCAGAAACACATGCTGCTGTAGCAGTGGCGGTGACAGGCACTGCTATGGTGGTAACAGAGGAGGCAGCATGGGGTGATGCCTGTTTTATAAATGATGCAGATGGCGAAGGATGTGACAGGGCAAATGATGATGCTTGAGTTGGACTGTCCTCGCTTGTCGCCCCCCAGTCAAGTGACCCTGACTGTGAGCTAGTGCACACAGGCACTGAAGGGGATGGAGCTCGCTGCACCAATACAGGTGGTGGTGGAAGAGGATGACTGGGACCACTGATGATGCTGCCACCTGGTGTAGTAATGGTTGTCTGGCTCGGCACAAGGCTAACCTCTGGCACTTGCTCAGATGATGTCATGGATGCACAGAGACCATGAACAGATGAGGTTGTTACAACAACAGAGGCAGTCGTTGCAGGATGGAAAGCAGAAGTACTGAGAGGTAGCAGCTGGGGAATGTGGGAGGCAGGGTGAGACATAGCAGAATTCTTGCCACTTATGTGATGGTGATACAGATGTGGTGTGCTGGTACTGGGAGGGTGCACCTGTGTGGTCAAAGTTGCAGAGGTGGATGACACCAAAGGTGGTGGGGGTGGCTGCAACCTGCCCCCTGTTCCTGGGGCAGGATTATGAGGCCCAGACCACGGAGTCTGCGCACATGGGCCCATCAACTGAGGAAATCCCCCATGAGACTGTGTGCAAATGCCCGAGGTGGAGGGCTGCTGACTGAAACATGTGCTTGCAGAAGCATAACTCTGGGCATTAGGCACAGCCACAGCAGTGGAAGGGTTTGCAGACTGGAGGTGTGGTGCCACTCCAGTTTTTAAAGAGCTGGAGTGCATGGAGTTTAGGTCACAGCCACTGTGCTCTGAATATTGGGCCGGGTGATAGCTGCCTCTTGCCATGTTGGACGGCAGCACAGCCATGTTGTTTGAAGGACCGACAGGGGCTTTGTCAAAAGACAGAACCCGGGCTGAGGATAGGCTCGCCCCTGGAGATCGAGCGCCACCCTGGGAAGCTCTCCCTGGTGATGTTGAGCCATTAGTGCTGTGCCTGGAGCTGCTGGCACCAGGAGATTTGCAGGCACGGACAGGTGGCAATGCAGTCTCTGTAGTAGGCAAAGGCTTTACCAAGCGTTGCACTGACTCTGTCAAGCGTCTTGGAAGAGGCAGACCAGGTGCATAGATGTGGTTCAGCATATTCACGTTGACAGGAGATGACCGCTTGCAGTACATGCTTGTGATGTTGGCGTTGCGTACTTCCGCGCTGATGGTTCCACCTCCAACACTTCCTATGCTCATGCTCCCATTGCCATTGGATGAGGAGTGGCGCCCTCCAGCCTCAAGGTACCCCACCATACCATTGTCACGGGTGGGATGGGAAGCAAGCATCAAATCCTCATCAAAGCTTGAAAGAGACGTGGCCTCCCCTGAATTCCCATAAAACAGTTGATGTGCCTCTTCCAGCACATCAAGGTCACTGGCTTCACCAACAGTGCCTACCATCATTTCCGGAAGTGAGACTGCTGCCTCGAGGCTGCTGGTGTCCATCAAGTCTGTACTGTGAGGAGCAGCTGCTGGATGCTTGTGATGAAGTCGAGAACCTGGCAAAGCAACAGCATCTAATGAGGCGGGGAAAAAAATAGAGAGAGAAAGTGTCATGAAGTGTTCCTTGATGTTATGCGCAAAATAAATAATGACTAAATAAGGGAAATTACAGTGACAATTTTTTGCAAACGATTGTAGATATCACTCACAACAGGAAATGTTTGGAATAACTGTTCCAATCATACACAGAATCATTACACTCTTAAGCTCTCCTCCAACATCATCACTTACTCACCAAAAACAGAGAAAACTTTAAAACTCTAGTGAAAATTTAAACACAATTTTATGTGGTTAAAGAAAAAAGCTTTCTTGAAAACAAAACCCTCCGAACTAACCTAAAAAAAAAACATTTTATAAACACTCTAGAATGTTTTTGGGGGGTGGGGGGTGGAAGAAAACTTTTAACCAAATCATTACCCAGCATCTTACCTGTAGCTGTAGGTGTGGTAATTGTAGCAGTGGTGACTGTAGCTACAGAGAAGCCATGCTGTTTGCTAGAGGCCATGACGGTCACAGGGACAATAGCATTACTCTTGCTGGAGTCAGTGATGTTGACCACGGCTGTTTTAATGTCAGTGTTATGTCCAGAAGATAGTACACAGTTTTGGGTTGTACCTGTGATAGATGTTGTAACAGGTCCTACTGCACAGGCTACACTTGTGGTTGGTGAGCTTGACAGTACTGACATGTGTGTATGAGAGACAGCTAGGCTTTGTGTGCGAGAAACTGTTATGCTAGGCGAGTGGGTAGAAGCACATGATAGCGTTACACCCTGCATATAAGGCAAACGAGGCATGGTGCTGGTCGATGGAGCTGGACTGGTCACATGGACACCTGGCTTGCCCCCAGGATGAGCAAGTGCCAAGCTAGTGGTCCCTGTTCCAGATATTCCTCTGGCATGGGGCATAGATGATGGCTGGAGAACAGAGGAACCTGCACTATGCGGAACAGATGAGCCAGGGGTATGTGGTAGCGACGAGACCTGTATGCCTGAAGTATACGAAGAAATCAAGTGTGGCAAGGAATTCCCTTGGCTGCTGGATAGTGGTTGCTCAGGTGCATGAGCATGAGGCAAAAGAACCGGCCCATTCTGATGCACACCTGACACCTAAAACAGTAAAATAAAAAAATTCCTAATCACAATCAACACCTGATGCCTTTTGGTGCTAATCATGTATGGTTCCTCTGAACATTTTGCAGATGCATTTCTTCTGTGCAAAATATTCCCCAAACCAATTAATAGACTAATGCACAGTGTTTTAACTATCAACACTATCAATAAGAATTTCTCCATGAATTATAAACATTTCAGAGCCTGACAAATTTCCACACCATCACTAACAAATGCTGAAAATACTACAATGACACCACCACTGACAGAAAATTAAAACCCTTCCCATGCATCCACCCCCACCCCCCAAAAAAACAAGTTTTAGAGCACACTAAATCAGATAAAGGAAAGTATCATTCCCATGAACAAGATGAAGAATGGCCACTACTTTCATAAGCTATGTACACACCTGGCAGTTGGCCACTCTGTTTTTATGGTGAGAAATTTGCTGGTGAACATCTGGATGGGCACTGGACAGGTACTGAACAGCCATGCTGGGCATGCCCTTGTTTAAAATGGGAACACCTTGTGAAGAAGATGCCACAGGATGCACGGACTTCATCAGCATCTCATCAGAATCTGCATGTGAGCCACAAGTTTAAACAATACCCCCACATCAGCTCTAGCTGTCAAACACAAACACTAGGTCTACCTGGCCACCTGACAAAATTAGATCAGTTGTTCAGACCCTGTTGAGAAGCATCTGAAAGAAGTTTCAATGAGCCAATATCATGAGCACTGTAACTAGTACAAATTGAAACTTTCAGCAAGTTCAGTAAACCCTATCTTAATCAACTTACTCTGTAGAATGTGTAGAACCACAACCTTACAGTAACCAGTATTATTTGTCAGAGACTGTGGTTTAACATGCTTTCTATGGTGAAAGTATAAAGATTCACCTAGAATTCTAAAATACCAGTCACATCTTGTCAAACTGTGAAAAGCATGGCATTTAGCTGAGATACTATCGCTGTTATCAAGTAAGGGAAGGCCACCATCCTTTAGGACACTAAGCACAAGAGAGAAGTATTTTCATTTTTGAACCTTGTGGCAATCATTTTATCTAAATATCATGGATAACCAAAAAAAAAAATCAGATTCTGTAACTTCTAGTTGATGATCAGCACAACAAACATGAAATAAAGTGCAAAAGAACTCTATTGATCTTTGTACACTTTTTAAATTTCAATTTTTAGTTTATAGCCCAAGGTTCAGTTGCATCTGTTTCTGGTTTTAGTTAAGGCATGCCTGTGTGCATAAGCATAATGATGATGAGCCACTCAAACTTTATAGCTACTTGTAAGTGCACAAATTTGCAAACTAATTATAAATTCATGCTATTTCCAACAGGTAAAGCTATTGAAATAGTACATGCAACCATTGTGTTAACTCATTCTCAACATTTGATAACAGTATCTTACCTAGAAATCGGCAACCTGCTTAGTGGGCTTTCGTACATAATCTTCAAAATTGGTCTTCAAAAGCATATGAATGACTACAATTAGGTAGCAGCATGGCTGCTACTAATACGTGCGTGAAATGGAGATACCATTGGTTGACTGAAATACAAAATCTAAGAAAAATGCACAGATGCGGTTTTTCTGGTATTATGAAAGACTATTCCCATCACCTAGACAACTATTTTGTCAACTGCTGCAGATTGTAGTTGTGTACTATTGCAGATTTTGTTCTTGTGTGTATAATCCAACTTTATTAATTTAAAGTACTCACATACTTTTCTCCCCCCCCCCCCAGTGATAATACTAATAAAGTGATAATTTATATTTAAAGTGTTTTTTAAATTTTATGTATGGATGATGCACCAAATGAAGCATTAAAAGAGATAAATTGCTATGTTGCTTTGTTGGTCCCTGGAGCAAGGGAGAAAAAGTATCTGGCCTGAAATGTTTATACTAAGCCTAAAAGACCAGATTATATACCCACAGCAAGACATGGAATGGAATGATACCAAACACTTTTTGAAGAATGTGTTAAAGTTCAGAGATGTTCCGCAGTACAGACTTAAGAAATAATTATTTACCACAAAGCTGTTTTCTTTTCTCGAAAAGTCAAAATTTATTAATCTATAATTTATTATAGTCTTATTTATCAAACTTAATGTTATTTTATAGCTTATAACTGAATCTGAAATGGAATTTGGAAACTACTGGCACCTGATCTGCACATCATAACTTTGTACCAAATGCAGTTAATATAATTCAGAAGTATTATATCTTCAAGTTACACATATGTAGCTTACTTCAAGTTAAAGATAATGCAATTATGAAGTTTCTCTCAAAACTTATAGTAAATCAATCAATAAATAAATATGTAATGTTTAATTTTCCATGACATGTCACTTAATCATAATGGTCTCTGGAGTGGACATCTTTTAACATTTTCCACTTTGCCTTACTACCATCAAATTTCAATATAGCCAACCTAAAACAAATTCCCATAAAGAGCATACATGATCTATATAAATCAGTTCACCCATAATATACTTAAAAATACAAATAATATGATCCACCAAACATGGCCTTCCATGCAACTCGACACATTTTTGCATTTTTCTTTTGTTCTTTTTTATCTTTTTTTTCTTTCTTGTTTTTGAGATGTGCTGTCAGATCATGTTGAGTAAGGATAACATGGCACTTTGTAAGATTCATCTGCAAGTAGTGGAAATCAAACAGTAATATAATTAACTAAGTACATCATTTAATAATAAGTGTTTGTTTATCCTGTCTGAAACTTGGAGAAGAACAGTGGAAAGGGAGATGAAAGGAAAGGGCTGGACATGGGGTCACCTGAAGCGGGTTTCAGCCGATCAACATCAGTGGCGAGCCCAAAGAAGACTGATTGATTGATTGATTATCCTGTCTGAACTAGACTGATTTTTGTGATTTCTCAGGTTTTCAACATGGTAACTCATTTCAGAACCCTGTAACTCTGAAACTATTACAGATGTTTTCATGATTTTTGTTGTTTTTCATTGGTTTCAAGACTCTTTTTGAAAAATCTAAAACAATTTGACTATAGTCAATATTAATTTTTAGCTGTTGCTACCTACTACAACTGACACAATTTCCTGCTTGAGTAAGCAAAAAGAACACTAAAAAAGAAATCACACAACTGGGAATTTCCACTACATGCATATTTACCAAACCTCAGAACAAATCTTAACTCAATCAAGATAGGTTGCCACCATGAAAATGAACTTTAACAATATCCACAAACTGATTACCCGAATGAGTTGAATGCACATGATGCATGGCCAAATTAATAAAAAAAAAATCTTTAAATGGAAGATCTGGCAAAATATGCACTACTTCTGGCTAAGGTTTTCTATTTTAGAAGCTGCAATAAACAGATTTCCAAATAAAGAAAATATACTATGTATCTTGGATTGTACTTCAAAAAATCACTAGATTAGCCCATTAACACATGCATGTTGGACGGCACCAGTCCAGTTTCTGGATGCAACTGGTTGAAGTTCATTTACATTATGCAAGGACAGTTTTAAATAATCACAACACAATGGTTGCAGTTAAGCTAGCCACCATAGGACTGCTTATAGAAATCCTGAACAACCATTTTCTAACTCAAAAGATTGAACAAGTGATTTACATACCTTTCTATGCTACTTGTCCCTTAGCTGAGTAGTTTACAACCATCAACTTTCGTGATCCAATTAGATTAAGAGCTCATGAAAGAGTTTCTAATAACATGCATTACTCTTTTTTTAATAGGCTGTGAGCATTAAATAAAAAATTAAAAAAGAGTGAGAGAATCAATTAACAATGTACAAAGTTACATAATATAGAATTATCATTACTTCCTCCCACTCAAATGTATGGTATTGTCAAATTTGAGCATAACTGTATGGTGACTGCACATAAATGAAACATCAGAATTACACAGATTTACACTTTCATCTTACCTGCTGGAATGGATTTTTCTGCAGAAGCACTGCTTTGGCTGTGCTGGTGGCCCATGGCTGCAGCATCCTGAAGTGCAGATACTATAGCATCTTTTCTATTAAGCATGCCTGGGGCTATCTGACTGTTATGCACAAAGCCAATAGTCAAATGGCTGTCTGGTTTGCTTGTTGAGGGTTCACAGTTGACAATTCCCTTATTTCCTCCTATCACTTGCTTGGTACATGAGCCTCCCTCTGCTGCAGTGCCATCGCCCAGTACACCTGTCCCTGAATGATACTCTCCATCCCCTGCCTCTGATGGGGTGTCATCCGAACGCTCTGAAGAACTTCCAACACCAGAGTCATTGTTGTACACCTTAGTCGTGGCACCATCCAACAATGCAGTTCCTGCACTGGTGGCATCAGATGGCCCATCAGGACCAATACAGCTGTGGTTGGAACTGTCATCTCCCTCTGAAAGAGTTTTGCTGCCGGTGGGACTAGCAGTGCCCACACTAGCACTGTCACCAACTGCCACACGCTGAACAGCTTGAGGAGGGGAAAGAACTGCTGGGGCAGGTGACATGTTGAGCAATGCAAGAGATGGGTTTTCAGCAGTGACACTGCTCTTGATTAGAGCACGATGAAGCGAGTGATGCAAGCTGGCCACTGCTGCACATTCTGTTCGTCCCTGTGCTAAAAATGGGTGCGCATTGGCCACAAGGACATCAGGTTGTGGTGCCGGTACATCATCTGTGGAGTTTGAAGACTTTGCACTCACATCACTGGCAGAATCTGTCACACAACTTTCAAACTCCTTGTTTTGAACTGGTTCAGATGACAGTCTGCTGAGTTCTGATTTAGAGACTGGAACGACTGAAGCTGGTGATGCTGTCAAAATGCCCGAACTACCAAGATGCATCTCTCCTAAACTATCCCCATTTGCTGGCACAGTCACAGAAGGTGTAGACACAGTCAGGCCATTGACAGAAGATTGAGGGTGGTTCGCAACTACAGCCGGCAAGGGGTTGTGCAACTCCAACACTGCCAAAGGAGGGGGCTGGGTGACAGCTGACGGCAGTGGACTAGAGCGATGCTGTGCATAGGCTTGAGATGGCATCCCCCCTCCAGGAGCATGAGATTTCCCAAGTGATTCATTTGGGTGCTGCCTCCTGCGTAATTCCATTAAGTCCACATGCGGATGGGTAGGCTGGGGAACTGAAACCAAAGGAGGAGAAGGAAAGTTCCTTTGTTGCGAGTCCTTGAATGTACTGTCCACTATGCCAGATGCTAAAGGAGGGATGACACTTGAGCTGCCAGTGATGGTGCTGGAGGGAGGGCTGGTGGTAGTTGGGCTGGATGTAAGGACTGCCATGTCTACACCAGAGCCCTCGGGTGCATCACTGTGAAGTGGTGCTGGCTCTCCTCTCAACGGACTTAGGTCACTGGCCAACTCCCTGGGTTCCATGTGCCCAGTATAGGGATTGATGATACTTTCACCACCCAACTGAGAAAATCCTGAGGAAATCTGCAAGGATCCTCTACCTACCACTGCATCATCCACTCCTGCTGGTGTGCTAGATGTGTCCATACTGGTTTCAGAATTGTGCCCACCTGAAGAGTTCACATTGACAGACCCACCAACACTCACTTTTGCTGAGAATGAGTCTCCCACATAACTACTGGATGGAACCACTGAACCTATAACTGAACTTGAGGTGGAATCAGAGATCAGTTCATCACTACCACCACTCTGAGTAAGAGTCCCTGTATCTTTCTTTTGCCGAACTCGACGTTTTTTCTTAGGTTTGTCTATGCTGCCTTGGCCTGCAGATAGACCTTTGCTGTTGGAAGGCGAAGAACTTGCAGCCATGGGCTCTGTCTGTAATAGGTTGATAAGCAGTGGGCTTGATGCTGTCACTTTCCTTCCTTGTCGACCAATATGGTTTGCCACCCCACTACTAGCTCCCTGTGAATGGGGATATGGAGGGGGAGGAGGCAAGCACATCATGTTGAAGCCCACTGATGCTGTCTGGGGTAGTGCCATAGCTTGACTGGGTGTTGTCATCGTCTGCACAGTTGTATGAATCCCTACTGCTTTAGCTCCTTGCTGCCCCTGTCTGATGGTCGTGTTGGTCAGAGGCTGCGGGAAAGTGCCAGTTTCAGCAGCAATTCCATGGCTGGGTGGAGGAACTGGCAGCCGCTGGTGCAGGCCAGATAGTGCTGAACTTCCCAAAATATTGCTAGCCACACTAACCTTATCATTTCCACCCCCACCAGACCGCAAAACAGAAGCTTCTACTATGCTTGGTGTTTTAAAGACATCATTGGAAGATGCTGGGATGTAATTAGTGCTGGCTGTTGTTGCAGGAGTCAACACTGAGTTGTGGAAAAGTGAGGAGCCCTGCCTCAGGTACTCCTCAATGTTCTTGCGGGTCACCTCGACATTGGTTGGGCCTGGAGAGCCCAGCTCATCTGAAGAACTGGGCAAGCCTGAGTCAAACACAGCCCCTGATGCACCGGCAGCAGTCTGACTCAGCCCAGCACTTGAGGCAGCGGTACGTAGGATCAATTCAGTGCGTTGGTTACCGGTAGTGGCCAGAGTGAGGGAAACCAGGTGGTCACCTTCTATTTGGACAGCCAGTACACCAAGCTGCCGCAGCCGTGCACTGCCCTGCTCGGCAAGCTGTTTGAGACGCAACGCTGCCTGGCGTGGGATGTTGAGTGTCACACGGACACTGTTCCATGGCTCCACTTTCTTTACAATCACCTGCTTCTGTGGGTCTGCCAAACACCATAGGATATTATGAAACAGTATAGGATACAATGAAATATTATGAAACAAATCTGTAAAAATCACATAATCCTACAAATCATTTAAATCAGATGGAATAAAGGGACCCTCAAATTTCCAGAAAAGAACAGGATGACCTTTTGTAACCATATTATGACAGTCTCAACTAACCATTTTCATTTTCTGTCGTTTCTAATCTTTATAATTTACTCATGGAATCATACTGTTCTTCATACTGGTTCCACACAAGATTGGTCACTTGGTCAAATTTCACAAAGATTTCTTTGTCTGAAGGACAGGAAAACATACCAGCCAGAAGCAGGTCTTTAAGCTGTCTCCGGAAGAACTCTAGGCGGTGTGGCAGCTGGGGGTCATGGAAGTCACCTTCGCATGTGACCACTGTTTCGATGTAGTCCTCTTGAGGACCCATCGCACTCCGCCATCAAGCTTCCACCTGCAGCAGTGCCAGATTTCCACAATGCATTCAAATATCCACTTTTTTAAAAACTATAGATAATGACTCGCCTTTCCCCTAAGCAACGTTTCATTTACCTAAGGCCTATGTCTCATAATCATCTCTATCAAGTTCTCACAACTTAAAAATAACCATACAAAAAATCTGCTTTCTTTTCATTGGTACTAAAACAGTTGAGATGGAAGAGAATGATTGTTTAAAATTTATATAACCTTTTAATAGCAACTAGTGAAATGCCTGCCCTTACCTCTCAAAAATACCCAAGCCTTAATTACCTAATGCATCAACCTTAAATAAGTAAAAAATTGTTGAATGCTTCAATTCTAAATAAAATCAAAATTATCCAATAATTATTAGTACTAATGTTTGTGCTAGCAGTATCTATCATGTTTCGTGTGCTGTTTTTTTTTAACTTTTCATACACTCAAAATGGCAGTCTTTGAGCAATCCACAAATGTTTCCTTTAAAGTAAATAGTTTGTACATCATTTTAATGCTGTAGGGCTGAAAGAAATGGGATGACATACACAATAATAATAATAATAGTAATACGTTGCCTTTCCCCACCATCAAGGTGGACTCAAACAAGAAAATACAATAATATTGACTGCTAGGGGTACAAGGTCATGAGCTCTTGAACTGAAGAAGTATCATGAAGTAATTAAAAAAACAAAAAAAAAACAAACAAAAAAAACTGCATGAGACAGAATAAATGCACTTCTCATTAGGAGTGCGGTCAATGCCATGTATGCACACAGATTCAAAATCTAGACATGCAGTGAAAATATGGTGACAAAGTATTAGGCTTGTAAATGAGAGAATGCTTAGAGTTTATAGTCCATTGATCAGAAACAAAACATTAAAGCAAAATGGAGATAAGTAATCCAGCAAGCAAAAAAAAAAAGAAACCTCACAACAAAATTTCAAATATGATGGTCCAGATGAACAACAGGCTGTAGAGAGCACTTGCAGAGAAAAGTGATCTGTAGGTGGAAATAACTTGGCACAATCACAGAATACCCCAAAACAAAAATATATGGCATAACTGAAAGCCCAACATTGATGACCTGCACAACATACAGTTCTTAACTACTTTATACTTTTGCTGAACACAAAAAGCTGAAACACCACATTCACTCAAAGGACAAGCAATGAATCCTGAGGATTTATCTGAAATCCATTTTCTTAGATATCTGTTAATTTTTTTTTTACCAAAACAGTGAACATCTGTTTGTCAGCTCCCTCTCACCCACATACAGAGCCATGAAACTTTTTTTTATCACAGCATAAATTAAACAAAATGACAAAGTACACCTGCAGGTGCCAAACTGTGGATGAGGATGAAGCATGTCCAGTCTCTTGATGGCACAAAAATTTGAGGATAATGTATGCTTTTTTTTTTTAAACTTATGTCTCCCTTCAGAATAAATCTAAGCTGCATCAACTATCTAAAATGTGTTGGTAACTGATGCATGTTTTCTGATGAGCTTTTATATGTATGCCACCAGTATTTCTGAGAAAATGTCATGTACATCTAATTTCCTCACATATTATTTTCATTCTCTCACCATACTCATCTGCCCTTTACCTGATTTTCCACCCCTTTCTCTGTCCAGTTTTTTCCCCTGCATCATTTGGTCTAACAGTAAAAGCCCTTCAATATAAATGCTGAACTATTTATGATAAATTATTTCTTAAATCTGTTTTTTCTTTAGGCTTGAAGACAAATCAAAGTTACACAAACTCTCCCCTACGGTTAAAAAAAAAAGCATGCAAATGAACCATTTTTTTTTATCATCTCCACACTGAGAGCCCATTACAAAATGCATTATGTAAACACAGAAAATTAATGTTTGTCACCTACAGATGCATTTCACAAAAGAAACTTGTGGGATGTGTTTCATAGTTACAAATATTGTAAAATTCATTCTTTCAACTCATTAAGAAGTTACCTACACTTAATAAAATAAAAGCTAAATTATTTCTAAAATAAGTGAAATCTTACCGATATAAAAGTAAACAAAGGAAAGACAATCAGCTCTGATAAAAATGTTTGTCTTCCTTTTCCTTTCCTGCCTATTGTGACATGCAGTATAATACTATCTTCTAATTTCTCTCTTTTCAAAGGGCTTTGTTTGCGATTTTCTGCAGACTGGTGTTTTTGTTTTTTTTTTGTAAATAAATAATCCATCTCAGCTGGCAACTGTGACTGGTTGTGGAGAAAGTAGGGTATAATAAAATTAATACTGCTTATTTATATAGCACATCACAAATGCACCAAAAATAAATTACAGTCTTAAGTGTTTGACTTCTCCTAGAATACTAACATACAACCCGACTGAATGATCTCATTAATATAAATATGCAGCCCAAGCAATCAAAATATATGAAGTTAGCACCTGGCAGTGAGCCAAAATGTAGCATGGTTTGTTTGTTTTATTTTTAAAGTTTTCCAGCCTTTGAATTCTTTTTCAGAGCACTAAATCACACAAACTTTAAAATATCAAAGGCAGCTCTAAATAACCAAAAGCTAGAGCCAAGTAAGAAGATGGTTAAATTTGCTGTGCTATTTGTCTAACATACTTTTCATATGAACTCATGCTCTAGATACTTACCGCAAAACAGTAGCGGCCCATAAGTTTACAGGGACAAACAATTTATATGTTGACATTTATACATGTTTTGTAACAAGAACTATCTTCACATGCACTGCCCTCTACATTTTTCTCTACATTACAAATACACCAAAAACAAACTACAGCTTTGTGTGCTTAACTGATCTTAGAATGACGAGGTAGAATCCAAATGATCAATCTCATAAAGCCATTCCTATTTCCAACTGTCTCATCAACTAATAATAATAATAACAATAAAGAGAATTTATGTAGCGCTTTACCCACCATCAAAGGCTAGCGCGCTTTACAAACAAAAAATTGTTTATACAGATTATTAATAATAATAATAATGTCACATCAATATACAGGATCAGTCATATATTCTCATCAGATTAACCAACAAAAAGAAAAAGACAGAAAAGAAAACTTGAAAATGGGATTATCACCAAATAAGGAGGAGAGAGAGAAAGAGTGCATTTCCATGCATCTCAATCTTTGTCTTGCAGGGTAAATAAATGATCATGTGACACTGTAGAACAATTGATTTGCTACCACAATAGTGACAGATATATTTGGTAAATAACATTTCTTCAGCATTTCTTTTTTTCTGCACATGGCAACTGTTTACAATGGCTCACTCTGGCTACACTTGCATCCTTCTTGCTCAGTACCCATCCACAGTATTTACACAGGTCTCAAAACACACCTGGTGCTGCCCATACTGGCAGAAATCTTCCAAAACCCTGAAAAGTCCCACCTCCAGTTTAGAATTTGATGGCATTGGCAGCTAAACCATCCATAAAAATCTTGTTGCAAATGTCCACTACTAGTAGTTTGCTAGTCTCTTCTACTGAACACTTCTTCTGTTGTCTTTCTAAGGAAACAACACACAGCTTCAAACTGATGAGCTAATAAAAATCAAATTTAATTAGACTCAAAATATGGCATTTGATGCCAGTTACCAACAAAAAACAAACTCAAATAGGCTGGTGCTCTAACTGTCAAGTAGCTAATTTCATCAATGGATCTGAAGCAAATGAAATGGATGTCGAAGTTTATTAAACAAATGTTTATTCTACTGTTTCTTAAAAAAACCTGTGTTCTTTTCAATATATAACAATCAACACTCCTTCAAAATGTCAATCAACAGAAATGCTGGTTTCACTAACAGTCTTCACGATTTTATTGTTACCATTGTTAGTATCCCATCAAATAATATGCAACAGCCCCACAAAATCAGCAATAGCTTAAAGTTAACATACTCTTAGACCACTGCATGTTTTCTCCCAGTCTTTAAATACAACTGCTACTATTACTATTACATTTTTCTCATCAAATATTTAAGCTACACTCTTGTAATGCCAGTCTGGACATTTGCAGAGTTTGTAACTCTTCAGTGAAAAAAAAAAAAAAATCACCACTGATTTGGCATTAATTACAAGAAAATCTTTCACTTGCAAAGTCTGCAGGTATGGGAAATCAATTCAGCCTTTACTAGTTTTGGAGAAAGTTCTTGCAAAGAAAAACTGAACAAGGAAAATCATGACACAGAGGTCAAAATAAACTAATTTCTTTAAACTTCAAAATTGCTTAAATATCTGGTTGGAACATAAGAGGTTCACACCTACATTTAAATTATAAAAATTACAAAAAAGTAAAAAATCTAGAAAACAATGCCTGCAAAAATTAGATATGTCCTATCAACTTTTAGTTTGGTCTTAAAACTGGTCAATGCTGTTGAATACCATTCATATAAACAGAAATATGTAAATGTGCTTTTAATTTTAAAATAAGAATATTTTAAAATAAAAACCTGCTTACGAGTAACTAGCTGGGTGGGGAAATATGGAAGGGACTTTCAACACTACCAATATAACAATCTTAATATTTATACCATAAAAAATAGCTAAATATGCAAAAACAGATGCAGGTCAATAACCTTTTCTTATACCTAAACTAATTATCTTTGTGTTTGTGAATCCAAATGCAAACATTGTCTTGTGCTGCTAGCCTATACTTTGTTTAAACAATAAGCAGTACATTGATAATTAATAAAACCCAACATTCTTTTAAACTCTTGAACATGCATTTACAGTACACACAGGGGATGCCATTTTATCATAAGACTGAATAATTGTGATCATTTCAAACCTAAAAGGTGTTTTATAAGAAATCGTACAGATACCCATTAACACCCTTGTTACATGAAAACTATTAAAATGTTTTTGTCTTAGTAAAAATTGTTAGATATCTTTTCTGCAACAATTTCAAGAGTGAAAAATGGCACAAAATAATTAATGAATAAATGGTGTAAAAATTATGTTATACCACATTGGAATATGCAACAACTAATTGAAAATAAAATATGTTTGGTTTTGTTAATATTTTTAACTATAAAGACCCTTACATCACATTCTACCTAGAAGTGGCATTATGTAAATAAAAAATTTGTATTACAAATTTATGAAATGCACATTCTATACATCTAATTTATTGTATATCACCATAAAAAGAAAAACTTTTTAAAAATATCAATAACTGGAAGCACTGCCAAGCCCTTTGTAAAAGTTATTGATGGTAAACCATAGTTCACATGGATAAATCTCTCTGACAACTGTAATTACATGTACTTGTGACTATCTTAAGTATCGTAAGTCCACAAACTGATCTTTTGTTTTCAAATTTAACTTCATTAATTTAAATTAAAAATGTAATTTGGTCTAATTTGTCACATTTAACAAAAAGTGCTGGCAGGTATCTTTACTACAACCTGTTAATGATATGTAGTACATTACAATACTTCAGTATTTTACCCAGTATTTACCATTTATTACCATATGTTAAAAATAAAAAGGAAATCATATAGATAAAAAGTTAAGATAATACAGTAACCTACTTTAACACACTAAATGACTTATTTTCAAACTTATACACAAATATTAATTCTGTAAACAATCTTATGTGCATATGATTGTACAAGACTTAATTATTTATTGCATGCATGCAACACAATGATTTTATTTTATGTTTCACTTTAAAATGTTCTGCCTCTTTTCACATTTCCAAACACTGTTATGTGAGCAAAATTAGGAAATAATTCACATTAATATAAAAAATGATTTATTATATATTGCTCATAAAAGTACACTTTTATCCTAGCCATCCCTGTTTAATGCCCATTTTCACTTTCATCTCTAGCATGTTCACAACTTTTCTCATAATTTCTTTTGAACATATTTACAAGTGATTAAAATTGAATATTAAAAAAATTAAATCTAAACTTTGATTCATAGCACTTTATTTTAAAAATCTATTTCTTATCTTATTAGTCAACTTCATAACACACACCAAAGGAAAAAGAATTTGTGGAAGTACAGCAAACCACACATTAGTGTTCTGTCACTTTTGTCTCAGGTTTCAAAGTACAAGAATAGTAGATTTTGACTATCATATTGAATATAAATCCTGATAATCAAGAATAGTGTATGTAAATATCCACATATAAAGAAATGGTTGCCAAACCTGAATTTATATGTATCCTTACAGTCAATAAATACAAAGTTTCAAGTCATTATTTACATTTCAGAGTCTAAAACCAACGTTTTTCCCTAGAGTGCTATCAGAATTTCCTGATATTTTGGGTGAAAGACACAGACTTGTTTCATCCTATGGTCAAAGAACACATTCATGACATAAATATTACATGCAAGAATTGCTCTTATTAATCAAACAAGTGATAAAATGAAAAAAACAGCAATACTGTAAAAGTATGCTTTCATGCACTTTTCCAAATCTCAATTACAAAATGAAATCACTCAAGCAAATATGCTAGCAAGCTCTCTACATTAAGTCAGCAGTACATATAGTTCTAGTCTCTTTAAAACCAATCTAATGAAGTGGTAAACTTACTGGTTTTAATTATCAATGCTTGCCATAAAATCAACAAAATCGGATGATTTTCTATATCACTGGCAAAAACCCTCATACAGATTTTCCTTAATGGACATTGGAACCAACTATTTTCTGCTTTTCCTATTAAGAAGCAGGTTTACTTACTTATTTCTCTAATGAATGTGCATGCTTACATATGGCTGGAACAATGTTACTATGTGCTAATGACAACTGCAGATGTGCCATAAGTTAATCTTCTAAATTTCAATGTATTGTTCTTATTTCTTCTCACTGCATTTGGTATAAACAATAATAAAATTCTGAATATCGCTTACACGCTCAGAAAAAAAATTCAAAAGAAAAAAGTCAGTGTTAGTACTTTATATAACGTGACGCGATCAGCTAGTTATATCACTGTTGTGTAATATCTACGGTATCGGAAGACATAATCTAATAGTGAGTCGATTTTGCCTCCCCGCCAAAACGAAATGAATGTCAACACAGAGAAAATTTACTGAAGGCAATAATAACTAATTTTTGTTTTAAATAGTTTGAAATCTAAGAAATAATTTTAAACTATCCCTAATAATCCCCGCGTCATCCCCACACCCGTCAACCGTAAACGATCCCAGCCGGAGTACAAGGATTCAATCTTAAAAGTTAAAATGATCACTCCTGACTAGCAAACTGGTTTAAAATGTGGCATTTGTATCCGTTGAAAATCAACAGCAAGCTCTATATTTCTAAACAATGCTCACAACATATGATGTTGAATTTAATCTAGTTTGCTACGTAAAAATAAGGGAAAGGATGACGGCCATATTACTAGTGGAAGCAGCAAATGGGTCAAACAGCGGAAGAGCATGGCTTCATGGAAAGACACAAATTGTTTATATTAAACGCAACAGTAACGTTCAATTATAATGCGATTGCAATAAAAACAAGACAAGGAATATATTGCAAACAAAAGAATATGCTAACTCACTGAATCAGAGCATAAATTCGGTGAAAATTTGGTATCACTCCGCACGCGAAATCGGCGATCGTAACAGCATAGCCCTTCGTGACACCGGTCTTTGCAACCTCAAGAAACGATACAATCACATGCCTGCAAAAACAGTTAAACGGTCTACAGTATTTATATGCTACAGGTGCCTGGGATAGCATCAACAGTACCTGTATAGGTGTCAAATATGTGTTAGATATTGGCCATGTATCACAAACGCCATGGAACAATAACAAGTGCCGCCATTTGCAATGGCCTTATACCGCATGCGCAATGGACCACAGAATTCTGGGAGAGAGATTGGCCGAAGATGGCGCGAGAAGCAACTTGATGAGTTGGTAAATAAATAAACGAACGGTATCATGTCTGTTTATCTCTGTGTACGTGAATGCGAGTTGCCTTTTGTACCATTTCTTTTACGATGATTGTCGAACACATCCATTTCTTCGCTTCAAACTGAAGTTTGCGTTTTGCTGTTACAACCCGTGTGCCTGCAATGGTTGTCCAGGGAAGAGATAGACGTCGGCGACAGTAATCGAGACCAGTTTTTGTTTTTTAATTGTGAGTGCATCACACTGTCGCTGTGTGTGTTTGTGCCCGTGTTTCCTCTCAAATGGATTGAATGAAAGTTTGTTAAAGCATATCAACGATACTAAAGTATTGTGAGAGGAGAAGTGGGACTAAAACCAAGCAAATATATAATATAGGCCTATGTAGGTGATATTTTTTAAACATTATAGCCAGAATAAAAGTCGATAGAACATTAAAATTCTCAACACTTTTATTAGTTAAGCTTAAGTAAAGTCTAGTTTGTCGATAGAGAATCTAGAGGAATCACTATATGTCGTACAGATAAAGTTCTGCCTCAGTGAAATATTGTAAATTTATTAATCACAGGGACAAATTTTTATTTACCACGTTACTATTTAATTGCGTATAGTGCAGGCAATTGGCGTGATTGTGGATATTTGTAACTGATTTTAACACTTAGTATTGACAAGCAGGATGAATATGCATATGCCAGTCACTGAAGGAAGTGTGGGTCTTTTATATCGAGTTACCCAGCATTCGTATGTGAGGGCAGCGATGACACAACTGATCGAGTCTTGTCTAAAAAGACTGCTCATGCAAAGATCAATTTCTCCCAAACTTGGGGCTGTATACAGGCAGAAGGTATAAGAAGCATACTAAAATGTTGTTGATATGCAAGCTGTGCAATCCTTCGATCTTGTTTAAGGAGTCACGCCCACCTCTGGATACATGCAGGATCACGAGGCTTGCTTACTAGACAAGAACGAGAACCAATAGTTGTTCCGCGAAGCACGCGCTCAGCGTTACCTCCCTTGAGGCGTGTTGGTACTTGCATCCTTGGGTAGCTTTAACGGGTACATGTTGATACATGTCGCTTGACCGCCCTTCACCCATCAGCTGCCTGTATATATATAAGCCTGTCATACATCAAAATGCCATAAGAAACTTTATAGGAAGTGAAGATATACCTGAAGTGCAATATCTGTTTTATAATAAGAAGGCAGTCGTTACAAAGTTCGATTATCATGAGTCGACCCAAACGAAAGGCTGTGGAAGACACCGCCAAGCGGGCTAAAAAAGCAAGGGGTGAGACAGATTTGGAATGGGGTCTTAACTGGTCCTCAGCTGGGACGGTGCAAAAAGGGATCTGTCCCTTAATTGTGTTGACTTCCTCCGAGCTGGAGGGCCGAGTGAAGGTGGCGAGCTTCGATATTGACTTTACCGTCATCAAGACAGCAAGTGGGCGCAAGTTCGCTACCGGTAAATAATTGTGCTATTTCTGCTAAATAATCTGCTAATAATTGTGAGCGCACACACAGGATAGCGTAAATTCGTATTTAGGCCTAAGTCTTAACAGGACAGCTCGTTGGGCCGTTTCTTTTCACTTGGAACTTTCGAACTCATCAATGTTTTTTTCATCCCTTTCTGCTAATCAGGAAGTTTAGAGAGTTCATCATACAAAGAACTATAAAAAATGTATCCGAGCAGTCACTGTCATAAGGTATAACTGCAAAACTTCTGTTGTACAGTCCCGCCACCCTCCATCACCATCTCATTCGTGTTTCATAGCGTTTTGTTTCCAGTAGTTGAATTCGTATGCTTAGTCGTGTAGGTAATGGTATAAAATTGAAAGTTTTGAGGAAGAGAGATTTTTTTCAGATCTCTTCACTTTTAATATATTAGACGTCTAAATGAGAGTTATAAGCCTTTTGTTTGACTGTTCTAACCTGTGAAGGTTATTGGATTTTCACTGAATTGTAAAACAAAAGAATAAAGTGCACAAATGCCACATGATGCTTTAGAAGTCTTTAAAAAATACTGTAATTACACAGATTTACAGTTGGAGAACAGTGCCTTAAACATTATTGTCTTTTCCAGGAAGGTAAGGATCTTAAGTTTCTATGCAGGCAAAGATGATCTACCTCAGTATGATAAAACACTTGGACAGCACAAATGAGAGAAAGGATACAGATCACTTTAGAAACTGACAGATATTTTGAGTTGTCTCTCATCATTACTGATTTTGGAAGATAAATATAGTAATCCTGTAAAAACCTGGCAAGGTGTAATTTTGGGAGGAAAATATTATGTTCTCCCATCAGTCACTGAAAAGGCTTTCACTTCCCACATATTTTTATTCACCCCGACTCACTCTTTCCCCTTCTCTTCACTTTTTCACCCCCAGAACAAATCATGTCATGTCTAAGCTGTGGAATTCCCTGCCATCGTCACTGTCCACTATCACCTCAGCAACCATGTTTCGGAAAAGACTGAAGACTCATTTATTTACATAAGACAGACTTCAGCAACCAATCACCGCTTCTGTCTTTATTATTTTTTTACTCTCCTGTTGTTTTATTTTGTTCGTCTCTTCTGTTTTTGCTGCACAGTGAGCATTCTTCTTAATGGATACCTGTGCATTATAAATGGACATCATCATCATCATCATCATCATCATCATCAAAATAAGCCACTATAAAAATAGAAACCAAAAATTATACCTGCACATTAATATTTTTTTTTAAACCCTGAAGCGTAGATATCTTAGAAAAATGTCCAGCTTTAGCAAAAGTGAGATATATAACCTTTGATTGTGATACCATGGATCACATTTAACTTTGACGACTAAGAAAAGATGACATTTGGTGCTATTTAGTTGTCTGAGGAAATAAATATTTTACCTCTTTAGAAATAGTGAAGAGAGGAAGTGCACATATAAGCTGGCACTTTGGAACATATATTTTGGCAGGTGTAAATGACTGGGAATGGTGGGACAAAAGTGTACCAGGCAAGTTACGCAGTCTGGATAAAGATGGATACCGCCTGGTGTTTTTCACAAACCAAGCAGGTATTGAAAAGGACAAGGT
Organism: Marisa cornuarietis; assembly: GCA_004794655.1. Taxonomy (NCBI): domain Eukaryota; kingdom Metazoa; phylum Mollusca; class Gastropoda; order Architaenioglossa; family Ampullariidae; genus Marisa; species Marisa cornuarietis. Next base: position 98,593 of record SMMW01000032.1, on the reverse strand, counting down.
CAAACCTGAAACGGTCAGGAACAAGGTAGAAGCCATCATCAAGGAACTTGCTGTCCCAGTACAGGTGAGTGACAAAAGTTTTGGTTGGTATCAGCAGCACACAAAAATTATGTCCTGTCCTTAAATATTTGTTTCTTAGTAAAGGTAAAAATATTGTATTGCCCTGTATTTAAAATTCACTTAACAGACGAAGCCTGCATTAGAAATTGTGCAATCTGTATGATTTTTCACTAGTGGGTTACAGTTGTCATTATCACAGCCACTTACAGTGCTGTCAAAATGTTTTTCTCAATAGTGTAACCCAGTAGGTTTTCTGTTGAGATGAGTTGTCCAAAAAAAGTTGAGGATTATGACCAAAACCCTTTCAGTCTTAGTTAAAACTGTGAAACTTTGAAAGGACATAACATTTGGATCACCACAGAAATACACAAGTTATAAAGAATATGTTACTTCACAAGCTTGATTTTTTAGCACAATTTATTGATAAGCATGTCTATCACTTATGCATGTTCCTGCAGGAAGAATCATAAATCTTTTGACTGAAATTTAAAAACAAGGGTAAAGCTATGCTTGAACTTTGAGGTGTGTGCATGCATGTGAGAGAGAATGAAGGGGTGAGGTAAAAGGGTGACCGGACACTTAATCCCCGACACTTCATCCCCGACACTTCATCCCCTAGACACTTAATCCCCAGACACTTCATCCCCAGACACTTCATCCCCAAATCGCAACACAACACTCAAAACTGCTATTTTGTGAACTTGAAATATTAAAAGAGAAATGTGTCGCGTGGTAACTCTGGGTAACTCTGGTAAGACTGGGTTGCGCTGGGTTTACAATTATGTGCGCCGGGAGAGAGAAACGTCCAAAGAAGAAGTAGGCTGAATTGGCCATGAGAATCAGCAACATTGTACAGCGATATGAGGCAATGGATCGTCTTCTGTACCTTCGATCATTAGCTTACCTGTCATATTGATTAACAACACTTTTCATATCTTAATGTTGAAGAACATTGACTTTAATAGCTCACATGAACTGTAACTAATGTTATAAATGTTGAAATTAAGTATTATTTTAATTGTCAAACTTATTTTGATGTTTACATGAAATAATTATTTGAATTTGAATTAAATTTTTCATTCACTTCATAATTTTTTTAGTTGAAATTTCATTTTGAGGATGAAGTGTCTGGGGATTTGTCTGGGGATTAAGTGTCTAGGGGATGAAGTGTCTCGGGATTAAGTGTTTGGGATTCAGGTAAAAGAAATCAAATTCATGTGGTTTATAACAAATCATATAGTTGCTGCTAACAGATAAAAATTAAGATCACTTTCAAACTGTGCAGCTTTTTCAGATGTTTTGTGGGTCTGTTAGCCTCTGTTTCTGGCCTGCCTGATCAGCATAACAATATCAGACACTGAAAAATGCCATCAATCAGTGTTGAAAATCATGCTAAGAATTTACAGTTTAAGAAACATGTTGCTGATCTGTGCACTTTCTTTGCAGGTGTTTATATGCACAGGAACTAATCACTATCGAAAGCCATCACCTTTGATGTGGGAGTATTTGAATGATAACTGTAATCAAAGTGTTGTGGTGAGTTGTGATTGGTTTTTGTTTTGTTTGTTTTTTTGGTTGTTTGCTCATTTTTAGATTAAAAAAAAGAGAGCAGAATGTTGATGATGGAAATTTGTGTGGAAATTATTTCTCTGAATTCACAGTTACTGAGTAATTTTTCATATTTTGGTGTATAACATTTATCCTCCAAAAGTACGTTATGGTACTAAGAAATTATAGTTTCCATGCACGCAGTTGTGAAAAGCTGTACAGTTATTTGACACATAACATATTCAGTCCATGACATAAACTACAGTGATCCCATAAGATAACACTCCCAAGCTGCATGATGACTTTATGGTCAATGACAGACCACATTTATGACAATGGTCCCCTAAGATTATAATGCCAGTGTGAACAAATCTATGATGCTGTTAGTTATTAAAAAGAAGAACAGTTATGGACAGTACATACTACTTGATAATGATAATAAACATTGTTGATGTTTACACGATGAAAAGATTATAATGCCAGTGTGAACAAATCTATGATGCTGTTAGTTATTAAAAAGAAGAACAGTTGTGGACAGTACATACTACTTGATAATGATAATAAACATTGTTGATTTTTACACGATGAAATTGCATAATAGCGCATTTCTCTAAACATATCTACATCATTAAGTGATGCATCATCATATTTGCATATGAAATCGTGGGATTCATTTACAAGATTACTATTCTCTTTCCTGGTAATATGCTTCTCTGATGAAAAGTGGAGAATTCTGCCTGACTGTGACCTCTGCTAGTAAAAGTTACATTTTTATGAAACTTAATCTTTTTCTAGTATTGAAACAAGAAAAAAATTAAGAGACATTTTAACCACAATCTAGGAATGCATTATAAGGATACTACTAGATATTTAACTGACCAAAAGCAGGAATTGAATGCTAGTGATTTCTTCCACTCCCTTTCTCTCCAGATTCTCTAACCAACTAAATCATATGTACACTTATGTATGTGCCCACATCATTCGCATCATTGCTTCTTAACACGCCTACATATTATTATGAAAAATTGACATAGTGATGGCTTTTGATTTATTGGCTAATTTCAGGTTGACAAAGCAAAGAGTTTTTATGTTGGAGATGCAGCTGGTCGTCCTAAAGGGTGGGCTAAGGAAAAACCTAAGGACTTTTCATGTAGTGATCGCATGTTTGCTGCCAATGTTGACATTAGTAAGTCAATTATTCTGTGTTGGAACCAGCCAAGATACATAAAAATAAATAAAATATGGTCTTTACAGTGTGAAAACATGGAAACAAGTTCAGAAGAAGAGAAAATGCAATCAGTCCTGGGAAGCTAATGTTGAATTTGCTGGCATCGCCACACTGACAGAAAATGGAGACAGGCTTGAACATGACATTCCCATATGACTAAATGTGAACTTATTGCCTGTATACAAACCATTGCAGACCGCAAATTTTGCTTACAAGCAAATGTGTGCACACTCACAAACAAAGCAGAACCTAGAAAACATTCACTATGATGGTTACAGCCTTCTCTTTACAGCACATACATTGTGCAGGAGAAACAAAGTGTTATCTTGAAGTTCAGCCACAAGTTTGTGTTGTCAGGCTTAAAACTCTTGTTTGCAAGTTTTATGAACCAAAAATACTCTGATTCCTCTAAAAAGGAAGAATTTGTTACCTTATATATTGTGTAATAACTTTATATAATTATTCTAAACAATTTTCTTGCTTTTCTGCAAATTTTTAAGGTTAACCTGATTACACTATTTTTACGACTAGGCCTAGTTGATTATAAGATACTAAGTCTCAAAATTTGAGGGAATAATTTTATTCAGGAGATAAAAATCTTTGAATATTGCACATATCTGCATCTTGTAAGGAGGCCAAGACCTCATTTCCTGTGATCACACAAGTAGAATCACTTTTATGGAAAAATATGATCTTCAAGCTCTCACACTACCAATGACAGTGACATCAGAAGCTAAATCAATCCATTTTGTTCTGGGGAATAATGTTTTTACAAACTAATGACAGCCTTATGTTCTCTTAATTGTCCAGAAACGTTGAGCTTAATTTTTTGTCGAGTTTTAAAATTAGCAGAAAATACAAAGCTGATCCATTTCTGACATTTTAATCAAAAATGTTTTTACAAATTAACTAGAGAGTTTGAATTATTTTTGAATATCTTTAAGAAAACAGTCTGAACTTTTAGGATTTTGTTTCTCTTGGTTATTGATGGGTGGGAGAGAAGGATGTTTAGTTTATTGTGGTGGTCCCGTTTGAGGGTTAACTAAAAAAATGTTGCTTATTTGCTACAGAATTCTATACACCAGAAGAATTCTTCCTAGGAGAATCTGCAGCCAAATTTGAGTGGGGTTCCATTGATCCTGTGAAGTTCCTGATGTCAATGCCAAATATTCAGTCCAAAGAACAACACCACAAGAAGGTAGTTTATGATCATTTATGCACTTCAGAATGTGTCTGTGAAGGTACCCTATATTGCCATTAGTTTGGAATAACATAAAACACTCCAAAATTAAAAAGGAATAAATGTGGTAACAATAAAAATTATGCAAACGTTTAGGGCTTTTTTTTTTTACCTTCACAAGGACCATGCAAGATTTCATCATAAATGAGTGCTTCTTGTGATATTCCCTTCATGTTTGTACCACCTGTGAAACAGTTATCACTTTTTACCACTTTCCAGTTTCTCTCTACAGCCGAATAAGCCCCATCCTGCAAAGCATACAATAATACCTCAGTAATGGTTTGCATCAATCTCAGTGCCTTCTGAGCTGATATCTTGGCTTTGAGTTTTGATAGTGACAACACAGATGATCTAGTCACTATGTGCCGTGAGTGATTCCGTTTTGTCCTGGACTGCCATGTTCCTCTCACCACCCAATGCATCACATATAGCCCCTCTGCTCATTTCTAAAGTGAGTGGCTGCCAGTTCGGGCTCACATCAATTTCAAGATCGCCATGCTTTGCTATCGTGTTGTTCATGGCATTTCCCCAATCTGTCTGTCTGAGTTTGTGTTGCCGTACCAGCCTCACAGTCAGTTTACTCAGCCCATGCTGCTTTTCTCTCTTTTCAACATTTCAGACTGGAGATGTTCCACTGTCGCTCTTTCTCCTTCTCCGGCCCCAGTGTTTGGAATAGCCTCTGTCTCTCCGCACAATGGAGTTGGTACATGCCTTCCAATCTGGACTTAAATTATATCTACATATCTCTTTCAGAAACACCTACTGTAACTCATCCATCCTATTGTCCTTTCTCATCCACACTTGTATCTCTGCATTTCATGTTCTTGTATTGTTCACAGGTTCATATCTGCGTATTATGTTATGCTTGTTTGTATTCGATTGTGACAGCCTCTTTCCTCACTGCCTCCGGTCTCTTATGCAATGCATCAAGCTTGCCTCCATGTGTGGAAATGTGTTATATAAATCCTTTTATTATTATTGTTTCCATTTCCATCTGAATCGGTCTTATGCTTTTACCACTTAAGAAATTATCTCCCTCACCACCAGACAAACTATTTAAATCAAAAACACATTTCATTTTTATACCAGTGCTGTTCACTTCAAAACTACCTGGTGGATACTAGTTATAACTCTGTTTTTTGTACCTGTGTGTGTGTGGATGCATGTTTCAGAATCAGGAGCTTGTTATACTGGTGGGAGTACCAGCAGCAGGAAAAAGCACATTTTCAAAGCAGTACTTTCAGCCAAATGGCTATGTTTCTGTTAATCGTGACACCCTTGGAACAGCAGAAAAATGTCTCAAGGTCAGAAAAAAAAACTTTTGCTTGGTGGTTTTATGCAGAGGTTGTTCACTTCTATCAAGTAGAACATACTTTTCATATGTAATGATAGGTATAACAATTTTATACATTATGCCACAAGACAAGTGTTACCGGTCCTTGACTAAAGCAGGCAAAATTGATAAAATAAGATGAAGATAAGACATCACATTAGAAAATTGTCATGCAGAAATCTTTATCTGCTGACATTAAAGGCCAAACTTCCCAAGTCCATCAGAAAAGAATGGATTTGATCCAGGAAATGCCGGTGAGGGTACTTGTGGGCCAGATGGTAGCAGTTAATGAATGAAGTCCTCTTGGACTTTGTGCACACCTCACCTCTCTCTTGGATTAAACCAATTTTTTTCCCACCATAAGGTAGAAGTTCAGCCTTTAACCAGTTTTAAGCTTTAGCTATATAAATGTTATAAAAAGGCATAGAAAGTCCATTGAGAGGAATTTCACACAAATGCCTTGGATAGAATTTAGGTTATATGTAGCCAGCTAACAAAGGTATAAGGACCAAAACAGTTTCACATATTAAAGGTGTATCAGCCATGCTTACAGAAGCTTAAAATTAAATTATATTTGACAGGTTGCCAGAGAGGCCTTGGACAGTGGCAAGAGTGTTGTTGTAGATAATACCAACCCATCCTGTTCTGCACGTGGGGCTTTTCTGGAGCTAGCAAAAGAGTTTGGTAAATATTGAAAGTGGTGGATAGGGCAGTTCAAAGAACGCCGAGTAATCTTATCACAATCTTTTTTAGATATGCAGTTGAGATATTCATCATGTCTGTTACGTTGTGACTTAGATTATTCATTGCATTGTAAAATAATGGTCTCTTAGTACAACATAGTTTTATTTAACTCTTCTTGTCTTTTGCCATGATTATATTATTGCACGTTTATGGAGGGTTTTTCTCCCACAGGTGTACCATGTCGATGCTTTTGGCTACAGACTTCATTGGCTTTGGCTCATCATCTGAATTTGGTGCGGCAAAATCAGACTGATGGTGCTGTGCGTCGGGTGCCAGATGTTGGGTACAACATGTTCAAAAAGAACTTTGAAGACCCCACTATGGTTGAAGGATTCACAGAGATAAAAAAAGTGGATTTTGTGCCAAGGTTTGCCAATACACGAGATGAAAACATTTTCAAACAATGGACTACAGCTGGTCATTAGTTGTTAATTTTATCTGGCTGCACTTAACCATGTGCACCCTTGCACACCCACACACAGAGTATGCTGGCTGTGTGCACCAGGAGACAAAGACATAGCTGGCACTGACTATGACTAAAGAATTTATTTAATGCTCAGAATGAATACGTGTCTGTCACCTTCCGTGTGTTTATTTTCAAAGCACACTCATAATCCTCTGTAATCTGATCTGTAAACTTTTCTCTAGCCTAATGCAGTGAACATTGGTGACATCTTAGACTATCTGACCAACAGACCTCAGTTTATAAGTTTATAAGTTATTTCCGATACTCTGTACACCAATACTGGTGCTCCCCAAGGGACTGTACTTTCATCTTTATTGTTTGCCCCGTACACGGCGAAGTGTAGGCACAGGAACAAAAACTCCAGTTATAGTTAAATTTGCAGACAACACCAGACTCCAAAGAGTGATTTCCCACGATGATGACTTATGCTACAGACAGGAGATTAAACATTTTGTTACATGGTGTGACAACAATTATTTACAGTTAAATGTCATGAAAACAAAAGGATGATTGTAGATTTCTGGAAAGATGGGGCTGATTTTCATGATATACTCTTTAATGGTGAGGTTAACAAGAGTAAACAGTTACAAATATTTAGGTATAGCTATCAACGATAAACTCTCTAAAGCTCATATTGATAGTGTTGTCAAGAAAATGCATAACCGCCTTTACTGTTTGAGAAAACTTAGATCTTTTAACATCCAGCCTGAACTCCTGCAACTATTCTACGCTTCAGTAATATGCAGCATCTTGACATTTGGCCTAGTGTGTTGGGGTGGGAGCATAGCCAAACAGGATAGAGACAAGCTGAACAGAAACATTTAAAAAGCAGGAGGTGATTGGGAGTGTGCAGAATGACTTAGAGACGCTATATCACAAGCTTCTGTACAACAGACTACAATTTTAGCTGATGACTCTTATCCACTCTAACAGGAATTTGACAAGAAACGCATAGAAGTGGTAGATTTAGAGTTCCCCGAGCCAGAACCTAACGATATCTGTACTCTTTTATTCCAGCGGCAATCCGCATGTACAACCAGATCATGGCTAGGACATGTCTTTGAGTGAAGGCTTTCATACAGCTGGCACCTGTTCCCATTTTTTTTTTTTAAAGATGTAATCATCATGTAATGTCTGATGTTATATTCACATGACAGATAATGAATTTTCCTAAAGATATTAATAAAGATGTTTTGTATTGTATTATCATAATAGAAATTCCCCTGTCCACAATTATTTGAGTCTGATGTATCACATAAACCTCACTGTTAAAAATGAAGTAAAAAGAAAGTTATGTTTAGGTTGAGAAACATTATTCAGAAACTTTCTTTGCAAAAATTAGACCTAACAATTACAATAAGGTTAATCATCCTGGTGTGCATTGGTCCTGTTTCTAACATTTCTTGATCTGTTATTGCCATACAGCAATTTATTAATTATGTTGAAGTGAGAAATTGTCTTTCACATAACTCTGAATCCCACCTTCTGTGATAAAGTGCCATATTTACCTGTTACCATTTTAAATACATGTTTCATTTTATATATATATAAATGTGTCACATTTTTATAGATCACTAAGTTGCTCTAGTTTATGTTTTGGTCTACAAAGTATTCAAAATGAATGTTGATTCTTATAGCGGACTTGCTCGCTGTAAACTCTTTTATTTTGTGTTTTACTCTCCGGGTCTTGTTATTCATAATATTTGTTCATTTTCCCAATTACATTATGCAACCAAGAGAGTTAATGTTACCATATGATGCTGAATTACCATCATAATGACCATCATGTGTATGCACATGCTTGTTTATATATGCATGTATATGCATGTGTGTGTGTGCACACATACATATTCATGTACATGCATGTCTGTAACAGGAAAAAGTGGACATGTATATTATGTTCACTGTGCACCATCTTGCGTCTAAAGTCAGTGCTTTAAGTTTCTTTTTTGTAACACTGGAATGTTAGAAGTACCAACAGATGTCTGCCAACCAAGCAATACAGCAAAAGAAAGTTGTATCAGACACTGTAGCTGCTTCTCCTAATGCAGGAATTTTTTTGTACTTATGTTCTTTACAATGCTCTGCATCTTAGGTACTAGTAAACAGTTCATCATCTGTCAAAATATTTTAGCTTTCATCACTTCAGAATGAAAATTTTATCACTTGGGACATGTTATCTACACTGAAAATGTGATAATAATTTTAAATGCAAAATTGCAGGCTGGACCACTTCGGTTACATCATTGTGTTTTTGCACTGATGTAAATGGGCAGCAAGGGGATGTACTATATCAACTCTATGCTGCTATTTCTACTACAGAAATCTATACCTGTTGACTGTTAGTGAACGTTCTGTGTTTATTAGAGCAATAGACTTAAGGAAACACTTTTGAGAGATTAATCCAGTGCACATAATTACAAGCGTATTTGCATCGAAGCTTACTTTTACCTGATGACGTCATGCTTTTGTGCACTTCTGACATCAGAGGTCAGAGTCCCGAATTTAATACATCTTGCCTATTAGTTAAATCAACAAAAAGGCAAGAAGTAACAAATAATTCATTTGAGACATATTTTTACGTCTCTCTAGGAGAATGTATCATGCATGGCTATAGTTGTGAATATTGATCGTAAGGGGTTTGATGGCCTTTCACAGCCTTGAATAAGTATGGTGTTGAAGCTTTGTGTTCTCCCAGTTGACAGCTTGAGAGCATTTTTCTTTGTCTGGTCTAACTCATTGTCTGAAGATGCTTACTGAAATAATTTGCTTTCCAGATTGTAATGGTTAGTCAGATACCATTGGAACTTGCATAGGGTGAAGAGGTTAACATAAATGTACATTGTGTGCTACAGGCAAAGCAGATGTAACTGTTCTCCTAGATTCTGTCCTAGGATTCACTTGTGCATCATCTCAGTACAGTACACTAGTTTTTAATCTCTTTCCTTTTTTTTTAAAGTTTAAACCTGTCATGCTAACACTTTATTTTCTCAATTTGATGATTTCTCCAGAATGATATTCTGGTTGTAATTTAATATTTTGGTTTTGTTATTTATATAACATTTTTGGATGATATTTATGATCACAATTACAGTTAAGTACTGCTATTTTGGGGTCAAAAATTGTGTGTGAGAGAGAGAGTGTGTATACAGTTCATGAATTGTATATAAATGACATACAAGTCCATGCAAAATCAAAATGTGACTTTATTCATGCTGTTTGTTTATGTATCACAGACACTTTAAAATGCACATAAAAATATGCATTCTGTTTATGCCATGTTTAAGCTTGAATATTTCTTCAGTTGAGTACTTGCATTGTGTCTATTAAATACTGCACCCCATCAAAACATGATAAACACATCATGAATACTATTATTTGCAGTGAGGTATCCAAGGCATTGTAATCGTAACTACAGTTTTGACAGCACTGCTATTTCTGGATCATAAAGTGTGTTTGTGTGTTTTGATACAGCCTTGACAAATCCTGACACTGTTCCATGCATATTTTTAGTGACCAGTTTCTTTGTCAGAAGGCCATGCACATTTTGATTATTGCACATTTGATCAATGATGAGGAAAGGAATAAACAGCCACAGTTCCCGAAAGTCTGGCACCCCTGGAACTGTGTAGTGCTGTGACTAAGACCTGCAACTGAATAGCAAAACCACAAACTATGTTACAGTTTAAAATAATATTTCAAAATAGATTGGTGACATTGGAAGAAAAAGAACATATCTGATTTTATCTTCATAACTTTTAAAATGCTGACTCCTCTTGAGATGGGCAAGAGCCTCCTAATACACTCCACCCCTTTTCTCTCTCATGCGCACACACATGCACGACGAACGCCCTCTCATCCATCCTGTGCCTACTCAAACAAGCCATGACAAAAAGGGAGATAGCTCTGCACACACGAACTATTAATGATTTTGTTAATTAAGCATGATGTCCACAAAACACACATTGAATGTCAAAAAAATGAACATGAAAACAACTAGAGAATTGGATGCTCAAACTATATATAGAATGACATCGATAATGGGGTACTAATAATAATGCAGTTTGCTCAAGCCATGACCTTCCCAAGAGCAGTTACCAAACCATCATGTTGTCTGGCTTAATGTCATTTTTGTGGTTCCTTTATACTACCTCAGATTTTTGTTGGCCTTAATCAGTGCTAACCTTGTGAAATACAGTGAAGAGAATTTTCGGCTATATTTTACCTGAGTTTTACTCCTGACAACAGCAAACTGAGATCCTAGTCTTGCTCTGTCCTCTCCAAAGGTAAGTTCTAAGGATGCCTAGCATAACAAAGATGTTTGTTCCCATGTATACCTAGATCTGGAGCTAGCTAACTTTTAATTGAATAAAAACATGCCACAGTTATAAAATATTATTCAGTTTACTGTAGGTCTTATACAGATACAGCAAAAGTTATAAATGGAATAAATAATCACCAACATCAACAAATATCACAAAAAAAGGATTTCTGACACTCAGTTTTGATTATTGCAAATTAAGCGCATATGTGATATAACCTGAAATATGTTTTCTGACAATTTTTAATCTGAATTATCTTTCAAGTCTGCCATGAAAAAGCTGGAAATAAACTCATCATTTCTTCTGCACACTCCAGCATCAACTGCATGTAAGTGGTACATGGTTTTCTGAAAAATTCGAAAGTATGAAAAACTCACACTTTGTGCTGGACATGGCTTTACCAGAGAAGATGGAAGACAGTGAAAAGTGGCATTGTTCCCCCGTGGAAATGTGTTTCCACCAAGGAATATATAAACTCCTCCTTCTTCACCTGCCTCACAGGAAAATAAAATCTCTGAATTATAGATCTACAAACGTCAAATCAGATTTTGATGCATTCCACATGACTAACCATACATGTTATTGAAACATCCTGCTTAAGCCTAGTAGCAAAAAAAAGTACCACAAATACACAGAAACAGTGAAACCTTTTCTCTTTATGTTTTCTCTTTATCTTGGTGCCAACAGTTTTGTTGGGGAGGTACCTGTCTCCCCTCCCTAGCTGCCTTTCATTTCTCCAACACTCTACATGGTCAACTATCACTTCAACAGCTGGGTAAAGTCCACTATTCTACACAGGTGCTAAACTAGCTAATGTGTGTGACTACATCGCTGGACTTGATGATCTACTTCCCTGTATGCCTTAAAAGTCACCATGAAACACCGTTTATGAACTTGTCAAAGAGGACTTTATGCCTAACCATGCTGCTATGGAATTTCTGCCTGAATAAGCAACAATAATCTCACATGCAAACAGAAAACCCACTGTGACTCACAAACACTGTTGTTGGAAACTGAGAAATCAAGCCTCCACACACTACTGTGAACTGTACAAATAATATAAGTATAGAACAATACTATGCGCATCAATAGGAGCTATCCACCGTAACATGTTACTCCGGGTTATATTTTTTTTACAGGTCATAGTACAAATATTTGTAACACCATATGGTCGTACTAAAGTAAAAAATGCATTAAAGTATAATGAGTCTCTGAAATTCATCACCAGCATGAATTTCTTCTGTGATGTCTTCAGTCCTGAATGGGGCTCCCAACAGGAGGTCATCAAAGCCATCATCATTCACATCAGCAAACTGAAGATGTATATAATTCACTCATGGATAAAACTGCCCTAACATGGGTAAGTAATTAGTTATGTTACCCTGACAGAAAAACTTACTCATGATTCAAAAGCCACTGGACAAGTAAAGTTACCTAACCAATCAGCATAGTTGGAATTCCTAAAAAAAAGTGACAATGCACATGCATTATTTGGTCAGGGAAATTTCTAACTAAATGTTAAAAAAAAAATTTTGGAAAAGCAAGCATGAAGCTGCAGACAGCTTAACTTCTTGATTAGGACCAAATGAAGTTCCACAAGCAAGTATTAGATGGCTAAAATATTAATTTATTTTCATTCAGTAACAAAATGACTAATGGAAAAAAATTGAAGGGCACCATGTTGATTACGAGATTCAGTTTCATTTTATTATCGTGTCTGCAACCCTCAGATTATGAATTAAAAAAACTTGTGTACTAAGTAATTTGGTACCATTACATATGCCCACCATAACGTTTGGTCTGAAACATTCCGTTGAAGTAAATCAATCATGATCTCTGCCTTTAAATTACTGGCTGGTAAAATAGTTTGGGGAGGCTTACCATGAGTCCATGAATACAGGGTTTTAGCTGCTATCTGCAGGTATTTGATTTACCTAGTTTCAGTAGTGTAACAGGCTGGGTAAACATGGTTCATGAATACAAGCCCAAGCTGATGAATCAACTTAGAGCAAACTCTGCAGCTGATAAACTTAGTGAATATGTTAAACATATTTTATTCTGATGATTAATATAGTATTATGGTGAGTCCAGAAATTGTGCTAGTTATAGTGGTCAACACTGCAGTCTAGTGGTGGTTTTATGATCTGTGACACTGTTAGTGCTGGCTTAAGCATTGGTGACACAAGTAGCAAGAAGTAGCTCTGGATTATCAAACAATTGTCTGCAGCATACCATAACTTTGCCACCAAAGTTGCTGGATCGGCGATCTCCGCTGAATGTTGTAACAAGTTGAGCACCATCAGAAAGGTTGAAGAGCTGCACAACCCCTGCCTGTGTGAAAGTCCAGGGGAGGTTGTCCATAGATCCCAGCACATCTGTAAGTAATGGTGTCATGAGAAGGGAATGCACATTGATTAAGAAACAAATCAAAATCTTCAATTCATTTGTGCTTACTGCACTAGAAAATTTCTATATGTATAATGTCTTCTCTTTTCCTGTTACAAATAACCCTCTATGATTTACAAAATATTGTAAAATGATTACATTTATTTTTCAAAATGCAGCCTTCAAAAACAGATAAAGTGACAAAAATAAAGGTCTCTTGAAGCTATGCCTATAAAAGAGAAGAGACAACCAAGAATGCTTTTTAAAAAAACTTACATTGAAATAAGATAATCAAAAGTGAAAAACAAACTTGCACAGTTTCATTAAAAAAAACACTGAATGAATACAGAATCACAAGACTCAAAAAATGGAAAGCTTTGAAAGATATCATGACAATATTTTCAAATGTACTGAAGAAATACAGCTTAACAAATGGAAGTCTTTACAAAATTGTGCTTACCTCTGCCAATAGCTCCAGCTGCCATGATGATCCCTCCATCAGGATAAGGTTGTCCAATGGCTACCGAGCTTCCCATTGAATCCAGTTCCTGTTCTCCTCTCACCTGGGTGACAAGTGTTGGTACCTGTCCATTTCTGACTGTAAATACATTGACTTGACCAAGGCTCTGGGTGTCATTGTTTGTAAAGCTGCAATCAGTTCTGGAAAAATACCACTATGTGTTGTTATTTGGAGCAGTTTATCACACAGTGGAATTAAAATTATAAATATGGAAATTTTGCTTCATTCAATATATGCAATATTATCAAGGATTTTTTTATATTGAAGCAGGAAATTTTTCTGTTCACTTAAAGTAAAATGTGCCTTAAACTGTAAAACTAACAATATTCTAAGAAATAAATTATTTTTAACCCAACCTCCACTGCAATGGTTATTGAGAAAAAAATAGCTTCGCCTGTAAGTAAATACTGCTCTCATGATGTTATTTACATACATATGACTATTACTGCTCTCACATTGTTGTTGTTGATTTTGAAAGAGAAAGTGCTTCCATCTCATGGTGATTTCACACTGTGAGGGGTTGTGATCTTTGAGGAATGTGGGCATGGGAGAGTTTGGCAAAAGTAGGGAGAGATTGGGGTAGTGTGGGGGAGGGTTTGCCAAGTCTCCATTGGTGGTGAACTGTTGGTGCCCTCTTTACCTGTTGTTAATGTGAGACCTGCCAAGCTTGCATTGGTGCTGTATTGTGCTGGTGCCCTCTCTTCCTGCTGTTTCTACATACTATCAGTACCTAAGGGGCATGTCAAGTCTGCTATGGTGGTGTACTGTGTTGGTTACCGGATTCCTCGTGTTGCTCTTTTCTAGTTTATGATGGTACTAATAAAAGTATGTTATGCAATAGTTCTTTGGGTGGGCTGAGTCAGTTATTAAGGTTTAATGCCAGTCTATATTTATCTAAAAAATGTTTCAATTCTTCTCTTTCTGGTTTGTTTTCAATGCACTCCAACAGCACATAGGGGTTGGTGTCTATCCCCACTGGCACATGAACGGGGGTGGGGGGGCGTCTTTAGATCTCGTTAAGTATTCTCCGTTAAGCCTCATTCTAGCTATCTTGGTTTGGTCAGACCTTTTTGACTTGAAGAACATCAAAGTGTAACTAGGCTGGTCATCTTATCAGTCTCCTAGTACCTTAACCTTCATTTTAGTATTTCTCTTGCCACCTTATTTTTAAAGTTAAGTAAGTAAGCGCTTTAGCTAGATGGGGCTGTTTTTGTTTAACCTGGTTTGGGGTTGGGGACTGCTGTGGCCCTTATCCATATGGATGTCACTGAAGAGCTCTAAGATAAGGTGTTTGGTTTTATGGTGCCAGTTTTTGAGCATTTGGTAAGTGATAAGATCTGGGACTGGGGCAGACCCTAACATTTTAGTTGATAGGACTTGCTCAAGCTCTTCCATAGTTATTCTGTTTGTTAGTTTGAATGGATCTTCTTGGTTTAGAGGGGGTAACAAATTACTTTCAGCCTGTTCTCTGTATAAGTCTGGATCTAAGTTAGAGTCTGAGCTGCTATCTTGAAATTGTTCAGCCAGGTTTGCTTTTTCTAGGTTTCCTGTTTCTAATTGCCTGTTTGCATTCTTTGGTCCACCAGGCCGGCCGCCAAATATGTTCTCCTTATCATTTCCTTGTGGTGTTGCTGATGTGATTGCTTTGATGATACTGTCAGTTTGTCAGTCTTGGTGTCTATGTCATCATCAGGGAGCCATACATCACTCACTTCTGTTAGTGACTGGTACAGACTCCAGTGCATTTTGTCAGAGTTAATTCTAGAGATTTGGGGGTTTGGTTGAGTTTTTCTAGTATCTGACATGGAAATTATAATTGGAAAATGGTCACTCCCTAATGTGTCATCTTTGTAGACTTCCCATTCTTACACATTTGCAAGTTATAGGGTACACAAAGATAGGTCTATGGTTGAGGTTTAGTCAATGGAACCCTGGCAGTGCATGTGTGGGTTGACCATTATTTAGCAAACATACATTTTCATCCGTCATGGCTTCTTTCACCATTTTACCTCCTTTATTTGCTTTTGGTTTTTCCATATCTCAAAGTGGGTTTTTAGCATTAAAGTCTCCCAGGATTAGGTTCCTTGACAGAAGTAGTCTAAATAAGTCTTCTACTGTTATTGAGTTGTATTTGGATAGGAGGGATATGTATGTGTTTATTTTCAGATTTTTGTCTGATAGGAGGGTGATTTCTACTCCAACTGCCTCAATTTCAGGATTAACGTTATGCTCTATTTCTGCAGCTGCTATTTCATTTTTTATATAGATTGCCACACCCCCACCTTCTTTAAGTGGTTTAGATCTTGTGTTAAATACTGAAGGATATTTATAGTTTGGAATTTGGATTGGTTCTTTGGTAAAGTTTACTTCCTCCAGTTACTTCTGGAATATTATTTTTTTATAAAGTTTAGTTTTATTACTGTTTAGTGCCCTGCAGTTCCACTGTATAAATCTTACAGTTTGTTTAAACATTGTTAGTGATAATTGTTAGTAGACCTGACAACATTTACATACAAGCACATGTACTGGGTGATTTAGAAATGAAAACTAGTCCACACATGTAAATATGAATCAGTCAAACTTTTAACTGCTCCCTAAGTATAACACCCACACATACATAACAAAAATAAGGCTCTGTCCTAAAGATATTTCAAGCAAATACAATACAATTACACATTACACAGAATCCGTTTTAGGGTTGACTGATGTTAAGTGGGTGTGTATCTCACTGTGCAGTTAATGGGAAACAATCTTACATCATCATCAAACACATCATCTGTTTACCAGCTGATACGTGTTGTACCATTTAGAACATTTGCTTAAGCTCTACTCAAATAAAAAATTAATGAAGACCCCACTCCACTCACAAAATGCAGTGACGAAGGCCTGGTTCTGTCACTAACAACCAATTTACACCATCTGTGCCTGAGTAACCGAAGACATCATGGCCAAACCAGCTGTAATTCTGTCAAATATATCAGTTTAGTTTTATAACAGGACAATCACCTGTTGGTCAAATTTACATAACTATTTTGATTACCATAAAAGGCATCTTGGCAAGAGACATAAGTGTATAAATGCACATGTACGCATATTTCACCTGGACACAACTTGTATGTGCATTTGGGACACATGCACATTTGCTAATTTACTGTCTCTCATTTGTACATGATATGCATACATGTACACACCTACACACACACATACACACAAATTTAACTTGGACATGCACTTGCATGGCACAGACGCACATTTACTAATTTACTGTCTCTCATTTGAGCATGAGATGCCCACATGTATGCACACACACTCTGATAAAAAGATATACTGTATAAAGAACAGACAATAAATGAACACATAAGATACAATTAGAGTGACACAAAGGAAATTAGACCTGACTTCCTGTCTGAACCCAGAATGCTTGCTCAATGCTGATATTTGCAAAGTATCCTGTAATTAAAAAAAGAAGTCCATTACATCACCTTTAACCCATCCAAAACTTCAGCAACAGAAACTTATTTACAAAATCATTGTGTCACTTGTATTCACATTTATCTACTTTAACTAAATGAATTAAACGAGTTCCTGGGTATCATTTATCCCAGTTTAATTTGGGTGCTGCAGGATTTAGTTGTCGAAATCATCGATCTCATCATGCAGTCTATCTGCTCTGCTGACCACAGTATGATTTTTCTTTTAAGGTGCAAGCTATAGCACTTTGCATTGATTCATATGCAGTTTTACATACTTTTTTAGATGGACAAGATTATTCTGTGGCACAAAGCAAATATTTTACTAAACCTGGAGGACAGGTTTCTTCCTTTTCTGATCTGTGTGCCATGGATTGGTCAAATTCAACATCAAACGTGGCTCTTTTATATGTAACCTTTTATTATCTTTCCCTTCTTTTTGTACTCATAAAGAGGTAAAATAAAAACATATCCCATCAACACATTCAGTCCTCTAATGCCCATCGGTGCCACCAACAGGTTTATTGTGTCATGGCCATAGAATATGAAAGGTCACTCTTTCAATTCCAATCTTCAGTCAGCAATGTGTGTGTGTGCACACACACGCTTGCACATGCACATGTGAATGAGAGATCAATTATTTTTTCCAACAATTTTTCTTCTTTTTTTTTTGTTAAAGATCACTCCATCTCCTATTTTTGCTGTAGCTAAGCTGGGGAATAACACAAATATTTACCTATGTACTTCTTATTAGAAAGAAGCCCTGCTACTAATCCACGCTGGTCTCCCTTGCGTCCCGAAAATGAAGAGCTTAAAAGAAGATCAGGATAGCCATCCCCATTCAAATCCAAAGTGCTTAAGGATGTACCAAGTGTACAGAACTTCTCCTGTAATCAAGAGACTTGATTTTTACTCCTTGAGAAGCACAAGTGAATCTGTTTAAGAAATCAGGATCTAATTCATTACCATCCCTAAAGATATCTTTTCCTTGTTACAGTCAGACAAAGATTTTACACTCAAAAAAAAAACACACAAAGAATTATCAACAACGGTTATATAACATTTGTAGTGTTATTCATCTGCATGTATTAGTTACAAAGGACGCTGTGTGTTGCAGGCTTCCCTGAATTCCAAAATGTCTAACGCAATGCAACAATAGTGCAGACTACATAAACAATAGTATAGACTACATAAACAATAGAACAGACTACATAAACAGAAGTGCAGACTACATAAACAATAGTGCAGACTACGTAAAAAAAAAAAACAGTGCTCAGGCTGCCTATACCCACCTCACACCATACTGTCATGTTGTGCACAAATGTTCTTTGTCCATTCCCATAGTACACCAACACGGCTCCCTGTTAAAATAGCATGGTCACATTTAGTCAACCTAGCAACAAACTAGGATGCCTAACTTCTGCTCTAGGGTACTGAATCTCCCGCATCAGGTTTAACTAGACAGCATCTCAAGGTTGTTCTTAACCGGGCAAAGTGCTGAAGCATAAAACCTTTGAACTGTACCCACAGCACTGGCAAATGTATGTGGACTTATTATCACATTTATCAAAGTTTCAATGTCCTGAACATTTGTCCCCAAACCATTAGAATCCTGTGACCTTTACACACAACTTTACCAAATGTGGTCAAACCTTCAATGACATTTGTCCAGTTAAGAAACCCCAAAAAGGACTCATAAAATACATCTAAAGCAAATAGAATACCCTTAAAGGATTCACAGAATATTTCTAAGGCACTCACACCATACGTCTAAGGCACTTACAGAATATGTCAGCTGATCAGATCCCACACTGGGAGCTCCTACAGCAATGTCGAGGTGCCCGTCCTGATTAATGTCTAGCACTGCCAGTGATGCTCCAAACCGTCCATGTGCCTAGAGATATGAGACAGAGCATCAGCTTCAAACAAGACAGAAATATGGAAACATTGAAGGGGTAAAACTCCACAGACAATATCAAATTAAAAGCAAACTCTGTGCCTCATTCAAATTTATACTGCATATTTTAACAGTTACTTACATTCGCTGGACCAGCAAGTACTATATCAGCATAGTAGTTCAAATCAAGGTTAGTAGATGGAAGACCTTTATCACTTCCTGCAAGTTAAAAGAAAAGGGGTCTGTTAATGGATATGAACTATTTTTGTATACTTCAGTTGGTCTTTCTTTCAAAAAACATTGTGTACAAAATTTCTGAGCAAATTATTGCTCATGCATGTCTCTGAAAACCAACATTTGTTTTGGGAATGGAAATGAAGACCATGGCATTGTAATATGGATGTGTTTACATTTTCAAGGCTACAGGCTTGAGACATGTGGAGGCACATGCTCATATGACATATCAATGTCCTACAATAACTTCACAGTACTGATCTTTTAATGTTCCCAGATTTAAAAAAAAAAAAACGATATACAGTCACCTGCATCTCAGGAAAGAAAGAGAAGGTCTAAGAAAATGAAATACTGTAATGACTTAAAAATGCAGTCTGGTAGCCTTTAATATTTTCTCAAAAAAGAATCAATTGTAATGCCCCATTAGTAAAACCAGTTTCATTTGTATTGTCTTATCATGCCGAAAATGGAAGAAGACAGATGTAAGGAAAAAAAAGATCATTTTGTTCACATCTTCCAAAACTGCAGATTTCTTTTTTTCTTCTGACTCCTCTAATTCTTTGTGCATCTAATGTCCAACACTTTGCTTATCCTGCAATTCAGTTACCAGAAAAGGTGCTCACCAAAAACAATAAAGACAACACCACTGCTGCTGTTGCACCCTGGTGCTCCTATCATGACATCATCATTGCCATCAACATCTAAGTCACTCACAGCAATGGACCTGTACAAAACAGAAATCTTGTGAATACAGTTTATGTGATTTGCCACATATGGGTGACACACAAATTTGTGTGTTCACTAAACATTTTACCATCAAATCACATGTAATCGATGTACAGCATACAGATCTGTTGATCTATGTCTCTAAAAGGGATTAGTATCAACATCAAGACTTCAGCCTGAATAGAAGATTGTCTTTCCAGCCTACTATGCACAACATGAAAGTAGTGGCAAACCTACCGCGAGAAACTCAACAAATGGCATACAATGGTTACCGAGACAAGCACTAAGAGCATGCTCCTTATGAGTGTGAGTATGCCCTATTCAAATCTTTCATTTATTATTATTATAAACGAGTTGATCTGTGTGCCATGCTGAGAAAGAACAGATAGTTTCCTGGTTAAAGCAACAGAATCCAAATCCAAAGGCATGAACAGCACATAGTTCAATACCTGTATGATGTAGAATTCTTCCCCCAGTTGACTCAGCTGTGGAGTGGGTACATGATACCAAAGAGGGTTGGGGAAAGTAAGGGCAGTGAGGGGGAGAACAGGTGTTTCCCTCACAAAAGCTAGCCCTAAGATAAGTGAGGATTCTAACACTTCAGTTCCCTATGACTGTAAGGTCACATGATTACCTTTAAATTTTATTGAGGACAATTACACAGGTTGGATAAATCCTCTGCTTCTGGGTAGGCCTACCCTAACCTCCCCTATTCAGCAGGTAATTTATCGGATGTGTCCCTGCCAATAAAATAGATTAAGCCTGGTAAAAGTTGCTGAGATGTTAGAACAAATAAAACAGAAGTGATCAAAGAATGTTTTGAAAGTTGATAAATAAACTTGGAAAGAGCTATTGTACAGTAAATTTAGTAAATACTACTTTTGTTGATTTCATAATCTGAGATGAACAGATGCCATAAAAAGATGGGGTTGGGGATTCTCATTATAACAGTTAGGTAGTTAGCTTCATATACTCAGTAGATCATGAAAATGTGGAGAAAGTTTATGTCAGGTTAACTTTACTCACTGGTTCCCTAAACAAGTTAGGGAAACTTTATCCCCTGGTAAATTATCAATGCCCATGATTGCAAACTCTGGTGTGTCAAAGTGACAATTGTACTTACTACTTGACCCTGCTTACCAGCCAAGTTTAGAGTATGTGCTGTTAATGGTGTACAGTGCATCTGGACTGCGCTGGTTTGGTGTGTTTAGCAACTTTTGCTTCTTAGTTTTTGAGATCTTTTGCTTCTTTTCCTCTTGCATGGTGTTCAGTGTCATCTGAAAGTATCAACAGATATTTAGGTAATACACATTAACATGTATAAGTCACATACACATATGAATACATTCATTTCATCATAAACATACATACATATGTGTGCAGACAATTATATGCACATACTGTCAGCGTAGGTGCAGGGGATAGTAAGATCCCATGTAGGTGTTTCTTGACAATGACATCCTCAGTTGCCACATTTCTGTGCCTCCTTTTCAGGGAATAAGTCTTTACTTCTGGTTTTATGCTGAGTTGTTTTTCATGGAAAAAACTGGAGTCACACTTGATGAAGACTGGATTAGTGTTAAGACGACATACCCTGTAAATGGGAACAAAAAAAAAAGGAAATAACAAACACAGATTACATTTGTGTTTCATCTCTCACACTCACACACACACACAGATGCATGTAGCAGCAAGGCTAGGGAGTCATTCATGCAAGCTTGCATTCATATGTGCATGCATGCACACAAGTGATAAATACTTGCATCAATATGCAACGAATACCCATGCACATCTACACACAGCTATGCACACATACACTATATTTACCCCGTGCCAGCCTCCAACATGTAAGCAACCTTCTCCCATGTGTTCTCTGTCCACACTGACATGTCATCTATCCCACCAAGGAAGTAATCACTCAGTTGAGACAGCATAAATGGAGACTTGACAGCAATATATGGGTACAGCTAAGACAGAAATATTTACTTTTACAATGAGCAAAAAATGTAGCATATGACATAAAAAAATGGAAATCAATGGAAGTAAATTTATTTCTTAAAGCTGAAAGTGCACATTAACATAACACCTCATTTAACAGAAATGGTAATTTAAGTTACTGCTGTGATCAGATAACTTCCTTGTAAGAATCAGTTTTCTCCTCTTTGAATAGAAGTCAGTAAGCATTACCCTCCTTGAACTTTCTTAAATGAGAATAGATTTGAACACTTAGAAATCAGACCATTCATCACAATAATTAGCCATCATGCTATGATGTTTGTTTAAGTCAAGACTTCTAAGAAGACCTTTACCAAAATTTCTCAGTTCTTTACATGTCTTTGTGATCCCTCTCTTACCTTAGCCATAGCAAGCTTCTCACCCAACCTGTTAATACAAAAATTGCCTTTGCTATGACATTTTGCTTCTGATGTCTGTAAAATGTTAAGTACATGAGTGTTGTTCCCACAATATTTAACAACAGTACCTATCTCAGAACAGATTCATCTTTTTATGATATACATCCTTTAGCAGTCCTCAACCTGTCGGCATACACTTTGACTGATAAGCACATAACTTGCATGTTTTATGCACACAAAGGAAAGGAGATGTTACAACAAATTATTTTAACAGGTACAATCAGGATTTCATACAGACTTTCCACTGCCGATGACTTTTATCACTCTCTTATTATCTAGAAATGTGCAGTCTTGGCTTTGCAAAAAAAAAAAAAAAAAAAGTTATATTACTCAAATCACTTTTTTCTGCACTAAAGTATCTGCATTTTAATTTAGTGTATATATATATATATATGTATTCTTATGCTGAAGAAAAGATGAATATTGTCTTACCTTTCAGCATATAACTCTGCTGTACAAGACACAATAACATCACGTGGCAGGTGTGTGGTTCCATACAGTTCTATGTAGATAGCAAACAAATCATCCACAGGAACATACCTGTATTTATTTCAATAGAAAGCAAGCTATTACTTTATTATACCTCTTCTCATTTTATATCTGAACATGCTAGTGACTGGACTAAGTTAAAAGGCAATTATGCAATTAGCAACTGTTCCTGTTACCAGGACAACAACATATGATCACAGGATTTTTGGCTACTAAGCAGCAAAACAATGGAACTCTCTCCCTTTCCATATCCGCCACCTTCCTACAATTGAATCCTTCAAATCTGCACTGAAAACTTACCTCTTCCTTGAGCATTGCTCCTAACACAGTCCACACAATGCTCGTCCTTCTTACTCTCCCCCCTTCTGCTCTTGCTACTTTTCTACCCATCTTTCTCTGCAGAATCACTACTTTCTTCGCTCCTGTTACTTGCTGCCTTTTTGTGTTTTCTATCTTTGTTTTCTGTTTGTCGTCAGTACTGTCGTTTATTCTTCTGTCCCTCGTGTCTTATCCATTTAGTCCATGTCTCTTCCTCACTTTAAGCCCTAAGAGCATGCTCTGTATGAGTGTGAATATGCACTATAAAAATCTTCATTATTATTATTATGCAAAACCACAGAAAAACTTACCATTCTGTGAAATATGGCATGTATTTCATGTCAAATTCAAACTGTGTGAGGACATCTCCACCTGAATCAAAACAATGATGGCACAAATCAGTGAAAAGTGTGCAACACATCTGGTATCATGCTGACAAGCAACATGCTAGGAATTTCTACCTGGTGAATGCAGAAAGCAAAGTCAAATGGACTGTAGTGAAAGGCTATTTCTTTGTTTTATTGTCACTCTTCTCACTCCCAAGTCCCACCACAAGTACTGCCATTACCAATGCTATCATCATCACCAACACAACCACCTCTGCTATTCTGCTCATCCTCTGTTTTGTTTGACTGGATGGGTAGACATAACTGCCATAGGTGATATAACTGTTTTCTTTCTATTTAAGAAATACTGAAAGCATTTATTCAAATATAACCAAAACTCCACTCTCTCTTATTCCTTTTCGCCCCCAGTGGAGCATAGGGCTGCAACTACACCACGCCAGCGAACCCGGTTCTGGGCCTCCCTCCCCAGTTGGGTCCATGTCATTCCAGCTGCCTCCGCCTCGCCGTGGACCGATCTTCTCCACGTCTGTCTGGGTCTCCCAACCCTGCGTCTCCCCTGTGGGTTCCAGTCCAGAGCTTGTCGTGTTAGATTTTCGGCCGGCTTTCGCAGGGTGTGGCCGATCCAGCCCCACTTTCGCTTCTTGATGTCTTGGCTGGCAGGTTTCTGGTTGGCTCTCTCCCACAGGTATGCATTGGAGATTCTCTCGGGCCATCTGATGTTGAAAATGTGCCGCAGACATCTGTTTATGAATGTTTGAATCTTCCTGGTGATGTTGTTTGTTACACGCCATGTCTCAGACCCATATAGAAGGACAGATTTTACGTTCGTATGAAAGATGCGGATCTTGGTATGTTGAGATAGTGCCTTGGAATTCCAGATGGGTCGCAGGATGTGGAATGCTTGCCTGGCTTTATTTATTCTGCTTCTTACATCTTCATCAGCACCTCCATCTTTGGTGACTATGCTGCCTAGGTAGGTGAAGCGGTCAGTCTCTGTGATACATTCCCCGTGTAGTTGAAGTGGGGCTTCTTGCTTGTTGTTGATCCGCATTACCTCTGTCTTCTTGATGTTGATTGTCAGGCCAGTTGTCGCTGCTTCTTCTGAGAGCCGAGTGAGCTTTGTCTGTGCATGTTGTTGCTTGTGGGACAGCAGGCTGATGTCGTCTGCAAAGTCGAGATCTTCAAGTTGCATGGCAAAGGTCCATTGAATGCCTGTGTTGCTGTTAGAGGTTGTTCTTCTCATGATCCAGTCTATGACGATCAGGAAGATTGTCGGCGAGAGCATGCAACCTTGCCTTACTCCAGTCCTCACTGCAAAGGGGTCCGTCAGCTTCCCATTGTGGATCACCTGGCATGTCGAGTCCTCATACAGCTGTTGGATGATGGCAATGAACTTTGGTGGAAATCCGTAGTGCTGCATCAACTTCCAGATGGTCTCTCTGTCTACGGAGTCAAATGCCTTCTCAAAGTCCACAAATGTCATGTATAGTGGGGACTGCCATTCGATGGACTGTTCAATAATGATTCGCAGTGTAGCAATATGGTCTGTGCATGATCTACCCTGCCGAAAGCCTGCCTGTTCTTGCCGCAGTCTCTTGTCTAGGGCATTCTTCAGTCTGTCCAGCATGATTCTGGTCAGCACCTTGCTGGGAATGGACAGTAGCATAATCCCACGCCAGTTGCTGCACTGGGTAAGGTCACCTTTCTTGGGTAGCTTTACCAGATAGCCAAGTTTCCAGTCTGCTGGAACTTGCTCCTGCTTCCAAATTTTCTGCAGCAGGGGTGTAGCATCTCTGCTGCGGCTGTTGGATCTGCCTTGAGTGCCTCTGCAGGAATGCCATCTGGGCCTGCCGCCTTACCAGTTTTCAGAGACTTGATGGCTTTGATGATTTCTGCCTTGGTTGGTGGGTTGGTGTTCACCTGGAGTTGCTCGGTGACTGGGGCAATGTCCAAAATTGTTGCTGGTGGTGGCCGGTTCAGTATTTCTTTAAAATGTTCTGCCCAGCGAGATCTTTGTTCTGCATCCCCAGTAATGACGTTGCCATTTTTATTTTTTACTGGCCTGCATGCATTGATGTTTTTCCGTCCTGACAGAGTTCTTGTAATTTCGTATAGTCTTTTCATGTTATTTTGCCCAGCTGCTTGTTCTGCCTCTTCTGTCATCCTGTGTGCGAACTGTCTCTTGTCGCCTCTTGCACTCTTCTTCACTTCTCGGTTCATCTCTTCTAGTGAAACTCCACTAGACTGCATATTTCATTTTTTTTTAAAACATGTCCAACTTACATAATACAGAGCTCATTGCTTTGCCGTGATATAACCTTATTTGCTGGCTCTTAATAAAACACCAATTCACCCCTACTTTCACTCCCACTTACAAGAGCATTTTGCAGAACTCTAGTTCTTGATCAACTTTCCCATTTGTTCTGATTGTTTCCAACTCAGATCTCTTCAGTAGGGGAGTAATTACTATCAGCACAGAACATCAGTAGGCCCAAGACTTCCTATGAGGATGTATCTATCTGTATACATAGCAACAGCTAAGTACCATTCGAATTTTATTATGTATGACTTTTCATCTAGTCTTATTTAATCAGAGATGAAGGAAATTCATGCTCACCATAGTCACCTACACTATGGGCTGCATCAAAAATGCCATGAAAGTTTAGCTGAAAGCAAGAAATATGTATTATAAGGCTATGGACATGTGTACACACACACACACATACATATCCATGAATACATCTACATAGCACACATGCACAAATACTCGCTAAACATGTATGCAGTCTCTGCCTCTCTTGCTGATTTCTTTCCACTTGACTTTTCTACTGGTAATAAATATAAGAGCAATAACAAAATATCAGCTAATGTAGTCAATTACATCTATAAAGCTCATGAGTTCAAGTTTAGTAAGTTGCATAGATGTAACATACATGTGTGTGTATATATATATATGCTGTATTAATAACTATAAATCAACATATAAACTATATATAGCTGTATTTTAATATTTCACCTCTAAATATCTATCACAGGTATGTTCTGTTGCGCATGTTAGACATGTTTCTTGCTTTTTTATTTGTCCGCCCTCCCCCTGAAATTTAACCCAGGTGAACACATGAGAATAGGGAAGCATGTCCATGGCAGGCGACACCTGGCATCATTTTCCAATATTGTTATCTGGCTCTAGAGGGATAAGGCAGATAAAAACAATCCTTGGTTGCTGATGAGTGCGCTTTTCTTCTCTAGCTTGCTTGAAACCATCGGCGCTTGACTTGAATCCTGTTTTGTCATCGACTCAAAGCTGACTGGAGGGGCTCTTGGAGCCATTAGCTGTCTATTTACCCTTGTGTGCATGTTATTATTTTATTTTATTGTGGCACAAAACTTCAGGATTGAAGCATGGCTGGCTATTGGTTCCAGCCAGTTAGCTATTGTTGCAAACCCCAAAATTTAGCATCTCCAAGCTCATAAAGAGAAAAAGACTGAGCATCAATTATCTCCCTGTTTCATCATCCGCCCTGATTGAAAGCCTCAGAGTTTTTGTGTTTGCTTCCTATTTTTTTCGGTGTGCGTGTGTGCGTGCATACGTGTATTTTTTGTGTATAGTCATGTCTTGAGTTTTGTGACATTTGTGTACCAAGCGTTGGGTGGGATGTGCAGAGCATGTGAGGGTGTGGCTGAGTGATCCCGTCAGGGCCGGGCAGGTCAGTGGATCAAAACCCTCATGCACTCACCCACGTGGATTTTTTTTTCATATGGTGCTAATATGGTGGCTGCATTGTGTATTTTCCTTTTTTAAAATGGACCAACGACCTTTTCAATAAAATTCATATTCAAGTTTTCTTATTTCTAAGGACATCATAGACACTGACAGCGGCCATAGCTTGCAAAAATCCTTGCTGAATGCCTAGACTGTGCCACAGAACATCTGCAACTTGATGTGAAGCAACACCCAGAAGAAACACCACGAGCTTCTCTGTTGCCTGCACAGTACAAACATAAGCACTTGGGGTTTCATAAATGTACTGCCAGTCTACTCAGACATAGAATACAAAATGAGAACAATTAAAATATAAACACTGTGCAAAACTTTGTTCATGACATGACATGATGTGCCACACCCACCAGAGAGGCTACCATAGCCTGGCACCCCATATACCCTACCCACTCATCCATTCAAACAAACATAGGGGTCAAATGTAACTTAAAGAGATCATACTGAAAATTACAAATAACTTGCCAGATCCCAAGGAGGCGGGTACTTGGAGCGGATATAATTGATGGTAGCATTCATAAATGGCGTCCAGTGTGTGTCTTCTGCTATATCATGGTACTTTCCTGCAATAAACCCAAAACTTTATTCCCTCTCAGTGTTACTCATGCAATGGATCTTTGAAGCGGGTGCATGTTTATCTCTCAGGCTACACAGAGTATCACTTTCCTTTGAAGGTATTTTAAAGACATATAAAAAGCTCCAAACAAAGAAAGTATTATTTTCTGTCAGTCAAAAGTGCCATTTCTTTATCTGCAGAACAAATGATTACTTAGACCTCCTTGCATTTTTGATGTTAGAAGATCATTTATTTATCCTATCCATTTACTGCATGCAGTAGAGATTGCAAAGAACGGCCATCTCTGGATATCTGACAGTCACCGCAAGTGTGAATGAGCAAGTGCATGCTAAAGATCGAGCAACTATTGCTTTCTATTACAACTTTAATTACTGACAGCAAATATATCAAATTACGGAAATTTACCATTGGCACAAATATCTGGATAGTAAGCATCAGGATAGGGACTTCCTGCCTGAAGTGCATCCTGGTGTTTAAGAAGCAACTGAAAACAGAACCAAAAAAAATATCTTTCTAAATTCAAAACTCAGCAATGTCAATAGTCTTATATGAGCTTCAAATAGTTAAAGTTTAATTTCATCTGGCACAAAAATCTAAAGGTAATGCAGGAGACTCAGCCACAAAATTTTTTGTCTGCAAATTTCCCACCATCATTATAACTGGCACACTGAAACACTACTCATGCATCCTTTGGCTGCCTCCCCAAACCCAAGCCTGCATGCTTTCTCTTGCATTCATCAATTTTCTTTTATATGTTAATTTTTTTCTTAACACCTCTTGTTGTTCTTTACCATTACAATTAATGGTCCTTAAGCTTCTGTTATAAGGCACAGTCATATTTTAAATAAGTTTTCATTAAATTATAAGCAACTGTCAAATTGGCAGACTATATATATGTTCTATATATATATACCCACCTCTTGAAGCTTCAAATTTTCTGCATATTTTGAGTGAAAGTAGTCTTGTGCTCGGTAACCTCACAACAGAAAATAATAGCAATTAAAATAATAAATGCAAGAGATCGTATTTCTCATGTATATTCTTTTGACATTCTTTCACTTGTTTAATCTGTTCGGTTTAACCCATCAGAGTGTATATAATTATTAGTTTAATGGCACGTACAGTGTAAACGCCCTTGATCATAGTCAAGATAGTGCAGTTTAATTCAAATAATTTATTAAGCAGCCATCATTACATATAAGAGAAAATTACAGTCAAGACCCCTACCGTCCTACACATCATATAGCCTAAATGGTGTTAATCCATGTTAACTGATGTGTGCAAATGAATGGGAAACTGTCTGGCGATGTTATAATGTGTAAT
This sequence comes from Marisa cornuarietis, assembly GCA_004794655.1. Classification (NCBI taxonomy): domain Eukaryota; kingdom Metazoa; phylum Mollusca; class Gastropoda; order Architaenioglossa; family Ampullariidae; genus Marisa; species Marisa cornuarietis. The sequence goes on along the minus strand of SMMW01000032.1, from coordinate 69,174 downwards.
TAATTATTTTATTCATGATTTCTTTCGCTCTGTATCTTTAGTATCTGTAACTATTGCTGGTGAACAATTATTCGATCTGTTAATTCTTGATCGGTGTTAATTCTACGATAGTACTGAACCGACCCATCTATACTCTCCCCCCGATCCCATGCAACCCCCCAAATATTTTCGATTTAAATCTCACTTTACGCAAATTTTCAAAACAGTACACACTGTACAATTTTCTTCATCTATAATAAATATCGTACGTTATCGTACGTAATATGTTGAAATGTTATACTTATTTCCGTGTGGACTGCTGGTCCGCAGCATTTAATCTGGCACACAAAAGAAAAGAAAGTAAAGTAAACAAAACACCATCCGACAAGTTGCCCTGCCATTATACTGTCAAGTGATCTGTGACACAGTCACCTGACACCTGACATCACACGGGATGATCTGTGTAATAACTACACATCTGGTGTGTAACACGTTCTCTAATGATGGGCAGTGAGCGGGACATCACCACCACAGCACAGACTTCTATAGTGTGTCAAATGTGTAGTTCGCCAGTTCCCGCGGGAAGTTTAAACTGCTGCCATGTCTTTTACTTTATTCGATATCTGTTTATCCTATGTTGTGACGAATATTAACATAGTTGATTCATTTATCAACTATCCTGAGGTCGTGGGTGAAAAAATATTTAATGAAGCTCAGGCTCGAGAAATGTTCACTCTTCACAAAAACCCACAAGGGTCTGTGCGAGCGCTTCGCCTGTTCTCGGCTGCTTATGGGGCGACTCTGCTGTCGGAAATGAACATCAGAGGGGCTCATGTGATGATAAACAACTACATTGAGCACCTGCAGCTTTTTACCTGTTTGAGTAAGCTTGATGTGGCATATTGTGGCTTAGGGGATGACCATGAACTTTTGGCGCACATTGCAAAACTGGACAGGTGATGTTATGGGGTTATTCGTTTGTTGATGAATCCATCAAGGCAGAACTTTCTTATAGAGGGGGGGGGGGAATGTGAGGTCACAGGCTGGTCTATGTTATTTTGTCAGAGGTTTGGGGTAGGGTTTGGTTTAGGTTTAGGTTTAGTTCATTAGGTACAATTGGGCAATTGAGTGGAGCGAGCAGACGATAATGCCGCGAGCCATTTTGTTATGGCCGCCATGTTTTCCTCCCTCCCCCCCTCCCTATAAGAAAGCTGTTCCTCAATCAATTTTCAGATTTAAGAACATCTCAGTAATTTATAGTCATCGATACGAAGACAAGAACGGCATTCTTTTTCTCCACTTCTTTTTCTTCCTGCTTCAGTTCTGAAATTTCTTCTGCCATGTTCACATATTCTTTATTTAACACTTGTTTAAAAGAAGTCAAAAGTCTTTTTTAAATTGCATATTAAAACATAGATTATCCATAGTGACAAGAATGTAAGGAGTGCTGAAAAAACGTTGAAATGTTGATGTAAGATTGAGAAGACAATACATATAAACACTGACCAAAGACAGATGTATATACAATATAACATATAATTAAGCTGCTAATTTTGCTAAAGGTGTGGCTAGTGCTGCACCCCACATTAACACTGATGAAAAAGTTTTTTTTTAACAGAAAGGATCATTACACATACAGTAACATTTATTTCTGTATTCAAATTCAGAATGTTGCTATGTATTGCAGGCTTCAGGTTTTGGTGTTGTGTGGCAATGGATTGTCAAACAATGGCATCCAGAGGATGACAGCTCCTGTACGTGTGATGCAAAGAGGGCCCTTAAATCTTCACTCTTTGGATTTGTCAGGTTTTTACTTCACATATATTTATGCTTTGATGTGCAAATTGTATGTCTGTGTGTGTTAATTATAATGGATGTCTAATGTGAAGAAGTTCATTAAAATGTTAATGGATTTGACAGTGTGATGCTAATTTAAGATCTGTATTGCTGTTGACTTGCACCACTCAGCAGGCCTGAAAAACAGTCCAGCATGATGAGAAGCCCAGTAAGAAGCATAGATCAAATAATTTGCACTAAAAAAACCAGTTAAATGCAGAAACATGCAGCCTTTTTAACATTCGCTTTTGGTTGTATTAATAAAAAAATTCTTCTCATTTAATAGCATAGGCTGTAATGACTATCAATTGATCAGTGTTATCTATTAGCAAATAATTGGGAAGTTTTTGTGTAATTGTTATGGCTTTACTTGTTGGAAATCCTTCTCTTATATTTAATATTGTGTCTTAGTTAATCATTTAAAATGCAAGTTCTCCAGTTAAAACTGTTAAGGGTTTTCTAACTGTAAGATTGTTAGTGGATTTTTGCATGGGCCTTCATCAATCTGTTGCAGAAAAATAGTACACATCAAAATTCAAAATGTATACATGATTTTTTTTATCATGATCATGATCCATGTTGTCAAGAAACTCCTCAAGTTGTTCATGTCATGGTTATATGCATGTAAACTTGCTTCTCCATTTGTCTTATAGGAGACTTACAACCTAAACTTTATGTCTTCAGACTCCCAGTGCTAAACTCTGTTTTTTTTCTTCGTACTCCTTTGCAAATTGTTTTTTGAATTTTTGAAGCTGTCTTACTCATGATTTTACACAATGGGAAACACTTTTGTAATGATAAATTAAAAGCAAGATATAATTGCTGTTGTTGCAGATAATCCCAGCTTGACTGCTGCAAGTTTACGTTACCTTCATGTATTTCAGCACCTAGCTGTTATACGTCTTTCAGCCACAGGAATAAGTCATCCATGTTGCAAGCAGACCTGCCACTTTCTGCTTTCACATTCACAGAATCTTCAGGTTACCAATGAAGACTGTTTACATGCCCAGCAGGCTTTTTATGTGAAGACAACTGGCTGGGCTGCATCCTTGTTCAGAACTTGGCTAAATGAATTCCAGCAAAAACCTCACATACCACATGTGATGACACAGCTACAAAAATTCTGTAAGCAAGTTTACTGTTCAGTCAGCAAAGTTTGATAGGTGGGATATTTTGATAATCCTCTGAACGGTTTTCATTCTTATATTGGTAAAAAGTGAAAAAAAACCTGTCATGAACTGGGGATATTGTCTTTAGACTTATTTGATGATAAACCATATGTACATTATTGGGTGGTGGGGCTGAAAATTAGCTTATAAAAACTTAATGGCAACTGTGTCACAGAGTAGGACTATGTTTTCTACAACACTTGTTTATTCACAACCATCAAAATCACTTAAACAGTCACATATTTTATTAGATGGCAGAAAAAGGAAACGTAAGGATTTCGCCCAAGCTAATACTGCTATCATCCCCCAAAAGCTGCTGCTGGTCAGCAGATGTCTTTGTTCCTGCAGCAGTCCGCTTGATCAACCTTCACTGAACAAAACTGAAGCAAAATTGCACAGATGCCATAAAAGCAGACAACAGAAGCAAAGTAAGAGTTTGCCTTCATGCAGGAAAAGGGTTGTCTATGATTGCTGTTGGTGTAACTGTTTTTTTTTTACTAATGGCAAGTGTAAACTGTTGCATAGTTATGCCTGTTTTTATATCCTCTTCCTTCTTCATTGGTTTCTGTATTTTACAAAGGAACAAATGGAGTTTAATTTTTGCTCATTACTTCCCTTCCACAGCTTCCATGAGTTTTCTTTACCTCAATAATGCATTTGCTTCTTCATTCAGCCCATGGGTTTTTACTGTATGGAAATTCTTACAAATGAAGCAATGAAACGGCAGTCTTTTTTAGGGGATAATATGGTTCGTTACAGATTTTATGCCAGTTTAAAATCACATCACCATAGAGTATTAAGTTTCTAAGCAGTCACACCATTTTCACCAAAATATTTGTACTGCAGGTGACCAGGAAAGTAACACATCACAGACAAGGTGGAAAGATCCTTCATCAGAAGATTTCTTTTTACTAAATCAGTATATTTGAACTTTGAGATACTCTAGCAATGATGCAATTAGATGCAAGAAATAGAAATCCCAGAAAAAAAATGCATGGACACCAACAAAAAAATCTTCAGGACTGTCATTCTTCTGCAGAGTTGCACATCTTCTGCACGCTAACATTCTTCTTTTTGGATGGTTGAGTAAACTCCATGCATGCACTTGACTGGTTAAAGGCTTTGCCAACCCAGCTGGCATCAGTCAGTCGGTCAGTCGTCCCTTGACTGGCACCTGTCGTTAGTGGGGAGCACATGGATGCTTGCAGTAGCTGATAAGGCCGCCACTCTTGCCTATTGTGGGCGATAGTGAGCAGGTCCTGTACAGGATGACCAGTCCAGTTTTTGACATTCTTTAGCCAGTACTTCCTTTGGCCACCACGGCGTCGGCCACTCTCCAGTGTGCCTTGAAGAATACTCTTAAACAAGGTGTCGTGCCGGGTCACACGGCCAAAGAAGACCAGCTTACGTCACTTGAGTGTTGACAGTAGAGGTTCCTGGTGTCCTACCAGTGTGACAATCTTGTTTCTTACAAAGTCGCTGATTTTATGTTCTTTGTATGAGGTACGGAGCAGCCTCCTCAGGCACTTGTTCTCGAATGCCTGGATTGTCCATTCCATTTCGACAAACAAATGAGAGTCTATGTGTCACATCCGTAGAGCAGGATCGGCACTACCAGGGATTTGTACAGCTTGTACTTGGTAGTGAACCTTATCTTATGGCTATGCCTGATCCTATCCAGCATAGCCATTGCCACTGTTGCCTCTTGGCAAGTATTTGAAGCTGCTTACCTCTTCAAGCTGTACCCCGTTCATAAAGATCTCTACTTTGCCGTTGCCATTGATCATAACTTTGCACTTTTCAGCCCTGGTCAGCTTTCAGTTTCAGTTCACTTGGCATAGTTAAAGGTAAAGGCAATGAATTGAATAGAGGAGTTATTTTCTGACATATCAGCTACCGGACAGAGTTAAAACTGATCCACCACACTTGGAACTGAAGAGTGGTGTTAACTTGCGGCAGTCACAGGTGGAAGGATAGCTGCAATATACCTTCATACATTTTCTAAATATCATAGCGTAGTGTGCAGACTGACCAGAATTGATAAATATGTTCAGCTTCGGTGCCTCATGTTAAAGTGCATGGAGCTCTATTGTGTGTGGAGAAATGTGTCATTATTATGTGAGAGGGCGTATATTTGCTCGTTATGTATGGGTACGTCTGTGCATTATGTTTGTAGATCTACTTGTGAAAAATATTGTCGACTATAGCTTGTACAGATAATAAAGTTTGATTTGATCCATTGGTTTCATATGGAATATACTTGTAAACAGGACACCAATGACCCCATTGTAGTTCTTGAGGTGTTTTAGGCTGCATTGGCCTTGTGGTTGATTGCAGTTTTATTATAGCAGGATTTATAGGGCACATCATCTCCCCTCAATTTTTGTGCTTCCCCAACCACACACAATTACCAGTCCATGGAGCACAGCATCCCACTGTGAGCAGAACACGTTAACAGTTCATAAAAAATAATTTGCATGCAGTCAGTAATATTTAAAATAACTGTAAACTGTTATCTCTTCAATGACAGGTAACCATGAAATTTCAATTCCATACATCAGAGCCGAAACTGGAATATGGCTGTGACAATGCCATGAATAATACCAGCCCAGATGAGGAATAATACTCTGCACAATTCCATGTGGCAGGACAAAAACAGAAGAAACACAAATGCATAAATTAAATGCAGTCACTTATCCATGTGAATTTCTCCCACAAAACTGTCCAGGAAATCATACCAATGTCAGTCATCTGTTTCTCTTTTAGGGTATCTAAATTGATGAAGGCATCTGATCTCCTTTTCACCAGGATGGTCTTGCTGAAATTAATAAACTGTTGTTACTAGACACATTTGCCCAAGGTCAGGCATAGGATATCTTTCTCTGATAGTTTCTCCTGTGTACTCACAGTAACTGGTCATCACATTACTAAAAAAAGGCAGAGCTGGAACAGTTAGGTTGTAGGCTACCTTAAGTTGTGACATGCAGGTAAAGGGTTAAGAATTGAATTTGTAGAGCACATTTCCCCAATATACAAGAACATTTCCATTCTTAATTTGAATACTGAATGTTAAATTGAGCATGTAGTGGACATTTGTCAGTTTTTTAATGTTCACAAAGCTCGGAATAGTGTTTCAAAAGAATCATCCATACAAAAATAACAAAATGTGCCTTTTTCGATTGTTTTATTGGCAAAATTAAACTAAATTTTTGTAAGAAGAAAGCTAAACAATTCTGGGATATCGTTAAAAGTACAACTGTCTACCTTTTATACACTGAAGGAATGTCCACAAAAACCCAGTCTAGTTCTAATTAGGGTACCTCGAACATGACCCCAACTTCCAGCATTTTCACAGACATGTTAATCCATTTCATTCAATTCTTCCACCCCACTCCTACCCCCCACCACCAAAAAAAGATTTTTTGTAGTGCTTTTTCAAGAACTCTCCAACTTTTTAGGAATTTTCAGTTTGTCTCATAATCTAACAGCAATTACTGTTTATCTTCATCTTAACTAGTCAAGAACCATTAAGATGTGAGTGCAAAACAAATTTAAGCAAGATCGACATGGTGAAAATAGAACAGATGGACCCTAAGACAGCAAGAAAGAACCATGCAGCAGCCGGAGAAGATACTCACCTGTAAGAATAGCATTATATGTATGAGGTATATATATATAAATAGAGAGAGAGAGAGAAAGTGCATGAAACCAGGAAGCAAAGGTTGCAAAAGCTTGGAGTGAGCAGACAACATACGAAGAAGTCTTTGTACAGCACACCAAGACCACTGTCATGAGCAGGGAAGTGTTTCTTAAAAGTGCACTTAATTATTGAGACAACTAGAGAACAGTTGACTGCTTCAGGAATGTCAGGAACACATCTGATTTCTGAGAGGGACTGTATCTTGATAACAGAATTTTCTAAGACCATGATTGGCTTAGTGTTTAAGATGGCTCCAGATGTGTTGGTTATTTTCCCCATATCATGTGTACTAGGCATCTGCACAAGAAGATGGCTAGAAACCGATATACACAACAACGTTAAATATCAAAATGGTTCTTAAAGAATAACAATGTTAGTATGAGTTAACAGTTTCCTATGCATTAAACAAGCTGTAGTGTAAATTCTATGAAAGCCAAACTGGCATATTTTGTTGTTGTTGTTGTTTTTTGTTAAGACATGCTGATCAACTGTGGAAATGAAAGAAGTGTGAATACAAGTTTCTTCTAGCCTACGAACGCCTAAATTATTTCTTGGTAGTTCTTACATCGCACGAAGACAAAAGAGACTTAATAATGAAAGTAGTTGGAAAAAAAAACCCAAACAAAATTTCAGTGTTAATATGCAAGAAGAATAAGTCTTTTAAAATGGAGATAATTTCTATTAAACTACAGGCCACTTTACAAAATTCTGAATATTAATTTAGTTCATGCCCACAGTTATAAGATATTAAAGCTTTTTCATATCTACTATTTTTTACTTTAGCCTAACTCTGCTATATTGTATTCACAGAAAACACTGAAATATTCTAGCCTACCAAATGCAGTGATTTTTCCACTGCTTTCATTTGATGCTTCCTTCATTGTTTTGTGTGTATGTGTCTGCATATTTGTGAAAGAGCATGTATGCCCAAATGCACTGGCATGTCTTCAGCACATCCAGGCATGCCACAATGTTCTTGTTTCTGCATGCTCAGGTGATGAATCAACAAGTGTGGAAGTCCACACTTCAAGTTGGGGGGAAAAAAAAGACAGCATTTCCACAGACAGCATCAGTACCTGCCAGAAAAAAGTAACAAAATCAGTTAAAATTTGCCCTTGTCTGGTTAACCCACAATACAAAATAAAATACACATTAATATATAACAGAAAACAGATCCTTGTATTGCACCATTCCTTCAATACTGCATGCAAGCACACCACCAGTAAAGTGCTTTAAAAAAATCTGTATACGAGATGGTCTTCAGAGGATGAGTCAGGCTTGGATTTTGCTACTGAGCATTACATTAATCTTTGTCTTCTACTAAAAAAATTTTGTAGGATGAGATGATTGATCACAAAAAAAGGTCTGGCAAGACTATCTCTTAGGTGTGGACATACTTTTTAAAGGACTTCAGGTACTACTAGTGCTTTTCTGCTCTATTTTTCAAGGAAACTAAGCATATAAATCTTTAAGCTTCCCCATGAGAGAAATGATTTACATGTGAACTGAGACTAAATATAAAATACTTTCAGTTTTTGTTGGAATCAGTAACCACATAATTCTTACCATCTTATAGTAACCTACAGATACATCGATTTCTTTCTTGCTGCCTACACCCAGACAGTTAAGTTCCCCCACCCCCAAAAAAGGAAATCCTGTAATTTGCTTGCATACAGGTGTGTAAGTTTTTAAGAGGAAGAATCAACACACGTGGATATCTTGTAGTCAATCGTCTTACTGTATGAGGAGGTTTGTTTTTGTTTAACGCTGTGCTAGCAACTAAGGCTATATCACGGCTGTATGAGGAGGAGGACATGAGAGACATGTAGGTTTACAAAAACTTTTGATGTAATAAAAAGAAATGTCTGTAACAATCATGAGTAAATATGACATGAAATGCTTTCAGCATATTGCCATGAGCCATCCAATTCAAATGATGTCTCCATGTCATTTTTGCTTAACATTTAGGAGCATTTCCGAAAAGCTTATACCGAATTTCACTATTTAAACGTTCAGATGCTAGATTTCAGTCACTAGATGTAACTTAAGAACAATGTAGATTTTGTCCAGCAGCTGGTGGACTCCCTTGTCTCATTTTCCCCTCCCTCTCTTCCCACCTTTATTTCTGTAAGTTGCAAACTGTGCTATTGTATTTGTTCTTTTTGCTGCTATTTTAAGTATATAGAGCTCATTGCCAAGCAGGATAATGTCCTTTATAAGAGGTTTTATCTTTTTTTTTTTTTTGCTTTCTTCTGTCCTTTAGATTACATTTTCTTGTTATCCCTCGAAATAAAACAAGAGTCAAGAGCGCTAGGTCACTAGGTCTGAGTCAAACCTCGACCGCTTGTCGCCTGTCCCTTTGACATGGGATCGTGAGTGTGAACTGGATCGTGAATGACTGTCAGAAGAAGAAGAACGGCTGTGATGGCGCTTCTTTCCACCTGATTGACGTCCTTTTGATGAAGACCTGTTAACAAGCACATGGGTTTCATCAAATAATGAGCCTATTTACCTTGCTTTGAGTGTTTATTCATGCCCACCAAACAATCTACAATAACAATTTGTTATTAAAGATGTAAGATATAATTGGCAGGTTTGGTAGCTTAAGTGTATTCACTCTTGAACAACACAGAACCATGACATTTTCTGTTTATCATCCTACTGATGTCCTTGTCCAGTAAAATCAGCACATGAAAAAATTGATATATCTTACATCACTAGGTCTGAGTCAAACTAGACCTAATATCAGTAAGATATTTCCCATGCAACAATGGACAGGTTATGACTACAACCACTTTGGGTGACCTTTATCACATGATATAAGGATGACATACCCCACTACAATCATGACAGAACATGAGAAATGCCTTAGTCTAAAAAAATATCACATATAAGTGATATAGCATAAAAGGCAACAGTAGATGGTTTTAGAGACTTATTTGTAATCTCAGATACATATGTTGAAACACACGTTGGAAATACTATGACCTGCTATATTATTTGTTTGTCAAATGAAAAGCACAAACTGAGCGACGAAAGGAACCACACAGAATTAACAAAGAAGAAAGCTGTGCTTTTTAAAATCTAACAATGCTAGACCACATTGAATGTAACAAATCTCTGAAGAAGAAGACACTGGGAGGAGGTGGGAGCCAATCCATTATGTGCACTAATCTTGTGCCACTGGACTGCTGTCTTATCAAGTTTGTGCATTATAATAGTAACTGGTACAGTTTTGAACAATGCATATAATGTTTTAAGAACACCAACCATATGTTTTAATTATAAAGAGTGTGTCTATGATCAACAATTTCAAAACTTACCTGACGGGAGCAAATAGTCAATGAAAAGCAAAATAACTATGCAGGTGACTGATATTGCAGCAAATAAGTAAGAGTGAATTTTTTTATCTGTCCTACAAAATACCCTACAGACTAAAGCATGAAACTGTAAAGTGAGCTCAGTGGCCTTTTACACTGAGACAATGTATACCCAGTCTTCACAATGGATGTTGCCGAGCAAAGTAAATGACTGTCTTATGCAACACCACAGCCACATCAGCTTTTATTTGCAAAAACAAAAATGTCAAAACAGAAAGTGATATCGACCTTTTATCCGCTGTTACCTATGTTACCATCTGTTACCTGGACCTAGATTTTGATCGCTTCTTGTGTCTGCTATCTCCTGAAGACGATCTTGAGCCTGAACGTGACCTTGATCCTTCACTAGATTCTGAGGAAGACGAGGAAGAACTGGACCGCGAAGACCTAGATGACGACCTTGACCTTGACCGTGAGTCTTTCTCATCTGCTGCTTTCGCATTTTCTTGCTTCTCTTTGCTGGTGTCGTCATCGCTGCCCCCTAAATCATACTTTGACAGATCCCCTCCTTCGTCTTCCTGTAATCATACCAGTAATGAACAGAATCTACAGAGAAGTGTATCCTGAGTACCACTTGATCTATTCTCTCTGATGTTCTGTCTCAATAATATAACCAATATGAAATGCAAATCTGACTTGTAAATCTTCAATCCTGGACTGTGAAAAAAGTGAAACCAGGCTGAACAGACAACAACTCTGGTCTCTTACTTTTCTCTCCCTTATTTATGTCTAAAATATTGGTGCTTAATGAACTGTGAAATTTATGAATACATTTTGAGTTTGTGACCTTGTCGGACAGTGGAATACTACATTCAGACAGTTGTTGACTGTAAAATCTCTAGCTTACACCCAATGTTTTTGTTCCATTCTGCACCCCCTTTTCCCTTTTCATGTCCTGTTGATTTGGTTGCTTATCCAATGTCAAGATATATACAAAGAGCAGCTCACTAAACCTGCACTTTACAACAATACATAATCTTCAATGTTTCCCGTAGAAGACTTTTTAGACCCCACTTAAAATTCTTGGGAGTTTTCACTCAGTTAAAAATAACAGGGGGTTTCATCAACAGTTGGACAAGAAGTACATGAGTACAAGAAAGTAATATTATTCAGATCTTGATCATTATATTGAAAAATGTACTGGTAACATGTTTTTTTTGTACGTGTAAAAATTTGTCACCAACTCTTTATAACAATGACAACATATCGGTTTTCATAGGTCTGTTTTACACTATAAGACTTTAAAGGTACACTCCTACATTCTGAGCCTCTGGATGCCAAATTACTATTGTTGTTGTACAGCAAATAAACAATGCAAAGGTTTTTTTTCCTGCAAAAATATTATAGAAGCTATAGCTTTAGGGCAGTTGCCCCATGAAAAACTTTTAAATGTGTTATATAATTTACCACGTCTACAGAATCAGAAACACTAGACCTTCACCATAAAATAATGTAAGTTCCGATAAAATGATATCTTTTAGTGATGTCAAGAATCAGAGACTTTAATGCTACATTGATATGTCTTCTTCGTGGTCAATTAATGTGCTTCAGCTTTTAACAGATTTTTTAAAAAAAGAGCATAGTGCGCTCAAACAAATATTGCAACTCAGTAGAATTTCATTTAAAGGGAATTATTCTAAGCATTGGTGTACTTAAGAAAAAATGTGTGAGGTGTATATGAATGAAGCATTATTCATGCATGTGCATACACACAGATCAAGGTGACAATTATGTACTGTATATGAAAAGTAACAGAAAACAAATAATCTGCCCTAAGGCAGTAAGTAAACAATTTACATATACACTCTAATTATAATTTTAAAAAAATGGAGATAATTAAGCAGAATGTGAGCAGAATGAAAACATATCTCCCACCCAAAGTAGCCCTCTAATGGAAAGAGAAAATGTCGCTGACCAAAAGAAATATGGTGAAGATTGGTCAATGAATCGAAGGACAGAAGCTGACACACAAAAACGTAACTAAATATGCTACAGACAGACAAAAATGGAGGTCTCTTGTGCCCTAAGAACCACCTAGGCATAAAGAAATACTCTCATTAGTGAGAGGCAAGGCTAAATTATGCTCAAGAGTCACAGGTGAATCATACCTCATCTGAGTCCAGTTTGTATTTAGAAATGTCACCATCTTCTTCATCCTCTTCTTCTACCTCTTCTCCCTGCGCACCTTCATCTTCTGTTTCATGGGCTGGCATGTTACGTTTAGTCTTCTTCTTTCTTCCAAACTGCAATCACATTATGATCACATTAATATAATCAGGACTTTCTCCTTCACTCGAGACAGCCCCCAGAATAGCAGCAGACAGAACCAGATGGAGACCCCTAGCTGATGCCTCAGGTGCCAGACGGCACAATGAGGACTGATGATGATGGTGATTCTCCTTGCTAAGAGACTTAAACTGAAGATGTTTGTACAATTATTAAATAAGAAAAAATAATCTTAAGTATAAAGTACAAGGCTTTAAAGGGGGATACAAAAACAAACAAACAAAAAAACAAAAATGTTTACAGGTTGGAAGGAAAATAAGTTACTGACACACCAATCAATTAACAGTACAATATTTTCATGACATAATCCTAATAAAAAAGGAATATGCCAATTTTACTTAACAAACCTCATCATATTCATCATCAGAATCATCCCTCTTGATGTATTCAACCACTTCATCTCGCTCCATGTAACCACCTCCGAATCCAGTGCGTTGTTCAATCCGTCCATACTTTGGTGCATTGCACATATTGCAACTCATCCTTCGAGCCCAGTTTACATTACCACAGCTGCACATGCACATAAACATACAGAATGTGTAATTATGCATACATGCACTTCCTCTCTTATATTTTTATATCCGATTCATATGAACCCATTTAGCAGTTTTCTAGCAGCTCATACACATTAAGCAATAAAAGGGGAATTACACTTTAAAATTACTGAAAAACCTAAATGTGAACCAGGGTAGCATTATCTGTACAGTAGCAAAATTCGCAACTGATCAGATACAACAGCCTTTCAACATTATATAACTGTAAAAAAAAAAATTCATAAATACAAAACAAGGAAATCAACTAATCCCCCCAAAAAAGAAAAAAAATAGTGGATAGTGATATAGTGATGCAACCTGCATAGTGCGACAGCATGTACTGAAATTAAACTGGAATATTTTATCTTTGTCTTTTCCCTGTTATGGCTACAAACCCAATCACAACCATAAATGCATTTAATATTGTTCACACAATAAAATGTGATGCAAAATGATGATACATGCTCATTTAAGAGAACATCAACAAACAAAAAAAGGAGGGGAGGCATACAAAACCAAATGTTCCTTATTATAGATAAGTACACAAAAATAATTCTTCTCTAGACCTCCATGATTCTAAGCTGAATTCGCATTTTAATGTGAGTTGCTGGATATGTGTAAAGATATGTTTATCTACAGATACAAATTTCCACAGCACTCACCTCTTGCACTGCCAGTCATCAGCACTGAAGAGACCTTTACTCTTTTCAGCCATTGCCTTGCCAATTTCTGTTCCACCTTTTTTGAACACTGTGCCATCCTTACGATCTAAAACAAGGCATCATCTTTATTAAAGGACAATGATTACGAAGGGTTTCTTTTTGTTGTTGCTGTTGGTCTAGCATTTGGGCAAATATCAGTGCAAGGTAATAAATAAACTCTCTTAAATGCAGCATACACTGATGTGGAGATCAACAAGAAAGCTGCTAAAGCGAGTGCTGCTTATAGCAGACTTTACAAATATGTCTGGGGGCACCGTGGTTCAGCCTTACCACCAGGCTGAACATCTCTATATCAATGAGACTTGCACCATCTGTACCAGAAACACCAAGCAGCTCAATCAGTTCCACAAGAACTGCCTCTGCTGTCTGCTTCACGTTAAATGGCAGGATAAGATCCCTAACACAAAAGTCCTGAGGGATGGTTGCACTCCTGGCATCCATACTTTTCTGCAGAAGGTGCAAAGAAAAGGGCTGAGCATGTTTCTAATTATCCATGATAGTCACCTGTAAAAGCAGCTGTTCTGTGACAAGCTGCGGAGAGCACAAAAGCACTACAAAGACAACCACAAATATCTTTGCATTAACACTGTCCAATTGAAAGTCTCTGCCCTCCACTGTGCATCCTGGTACACAGCACCCTCACCATGTGAGCCCATGCTGTGAGATCAGACAGTCACCAGTGATTTTGCTCCAAGACCATTTCACCTTAGTCATCTCACCCCACAGCCTAAGTCAGTTCATGCCAGCTATGTTCATTTAGTCCCAAGACTGAAAGTCAAATCGTCCTAAGCCCAAAAGATGAATCGATCACTGATGAAACAAAAAGCTGTTAACACCAAATATTACCAAAAGAGCCATATGTTGTTCGAACAATACAGACACACAAGCTCAGCTGCCTATTTTAAACAGAGCCATGCGAATAAGTCTGGCCACCATTTTATTTAACAAAAATGGATACTTGGCAATATATATGCAGAGAACGTATCTTACAATGGCAAATAAACATAATTTTTCTCTTTAAACAATCCTTTAAATTAAAAAGATTTTAGGACGAAATGGTCCTACCTGGGACGAACTGACTTAAGCTGTGGGGCGAAATTACTGGGGCATAATGGTCTTGGGATGAAATGAACTGTGACCTGCCCCACATAAAGAAGACCCTTCTGGGCCTGGAGTGATGTCAATCAGCTACTTCCAAAATCTATTGCCACTGAAACTAATTTTTAATAACTTTTCATAGTCATAGCCTTCTGGAGCCAGTTGCACAACATGTTTCTAAACCTTAAAACTGTTCTAAAGAAGCAAAATCTCTTCTATGCCATTTTGATACCTTGCACAAAAACATACCAAAAAATTGTACTGATAGGACGGAAAGTCAGACTTAGACAACTTTATCTTACTTAAAGCAGTTTTAGTTTTAAAAATTATAAAATTGTGGTGTGCACTTTAATTATCTAAAAAGATTTAAGGCATAAAAGTGTTTAAAATTATAAATGTGTTGTGCAACTGGCCCCAGGTGAAGTTATGATCAACACCAGCCTCTGATAGACAAAGAATCAAGCAGAATTTGTTAAGTACTAATTCGGACAGATCAGAACACACTACAGGCTTCTTAACAAAGTCATGGAACATAAAATACATAAAACTATTTTTCATAGGCAGTCACAAGTATGATTTATTTCATAAAGTTTAAAGTAAGAGGATGATTAGACTTTCTGGTGGCCATTAAACATTTACAACCGTATTGCATTGCATAATAAACTGAGTTTAATTTAAACTTCTCATATTATCATTACCTTTTCCGCATTTATTGCATTGTGCCCTCCTTGCGAAGTTGACATTGCCACACCTGAAAAAAATGCGACCTTTTAGGAGTTACATGTTTTAAAAAAATCTCATCAACCTGAAAAATTACTTACTACTATGCCTGAAAATGCTGCTGATGTTATGAAGTCTGCTAAGCAAGAAAAATAAAAGTGCAATATTCGATGATAAATTCTAGCTTTGTTCTGTGAACTAGCTTTTAAACTACCGTGCCTGACACAGAAGTCTTTCAGTCTGTCTTTATTTTGCGATCGCGGTCAATCATTCACTTTTAGATGGTAATAATGTTTATCAGCTAAATCAATAATTGGTAGAGAACGTATTTTTTATGCATAAAAACCAAGAGGTTAAACGTACTTCGAATCGGGACATATCCAGTCGCCTTCGTTAGGCTTGAAACGCGTAGAGGCCGACATTTTCTTGAGTCAATACAAAAACATGCAACGGGAAGAAACAAGTAAAATGAAAACGTATTATTATATGAAACAAAGCTAGGAACTGAAAGTTTTTAAAAGGTATTTGAAAGAAATTTTCGTACTCTTTGAAAGTCGTTTCCAAAGGAAATATCAGTGGCAAAATTGTCCGGTCTTGATTCTCGCGCATAGTGGATAGTAGATTTTTATATTTTTTGTTAAAGCGCGAAGTATGTAGTGCAAATGTTTTTATCAAAGCTGGACGACGGTAAAAAAGTTTTTAACCAGCTGCACAAAAAGCTACAAAAGTGAACTATTCCATTGTCCTTTTTTCCCCTCCCCCCTTTTTATGCACGTAAGGACTTCGCAAGAGGCTAAGTGTTGGTCTCGGAACACAGCGCGTCTGTAGTCATATATATCAGTGGCGTAGGAACAGGGGGGGGCAAGGGGGGCAGCCCCCCAAAAAAAGATGCTGGGAAGGCAAGAATGTGAACGTTATTCATTGCCAGCATGGAGCTTGCCCCCCCCCCCCCAAAAGCCGAACATCTTCCTACGCCACTGTATATTGTCCCAAGTAAAACCTCGATCATCTTCCCAACACCGACAGCCGAATCACCCCATGCCTCAAATAGGAATCGATGACACAAGTAGATATGTTGCCAAAAGTTTCTCTTTTTTTTTTTCTTTTGTGGTTGGGATGTGGAGAGTCTGTACAGACCATAACTGGAGTAAACAGAATAGGGTGGGTTCTGTTTCTGGAATGTATGAAGCCTCTATAGTTATCGGTAATCAGCTATGAGTGGAGAGGGTTTGCAACTCTCACCAGGACTTGCTATTTTGGAAAAGTTTATCATTATCTTCCACAACTCAAGAAGCTCTAACCCCATGAGAACTGAAATCTAGTCTGTCAAATGGAGAATTTACTTTTGCTAGAAAGATATCAAACTAATTCACCTCGATCTGCTGGTGGCGACTAGCAAGATATGTGTTTTCTGCCATCGTCTCAACACCCAGAGAGAGAGAGATTAAATTAAGTTGTATTCTTTTCAGTGCTGGAGAGTAAAAAGTGTTATAGATATTTAAAAGGACGTTAATTTTCTTCCAATAATATATATGAACAAGAACAATTTAGAAAAAAGAACAATCGGGTTTTAAATGTAAGTTCCTTAACTGTTTATTTCCTATCTTTGTGACCACCTTGGTTTGGACCGATTTCCACAATGATCTTAAATATCTGGCTATTCATTGATACATAGTGAACCATCTAGGGCAAGGCGATCTTTGTGGAACATTTTAAGCTTTTGTCCACATATTTTACAGTTTGTTTCCCGCATTTAGTAGCTGAGTAAGCAATGGAGACAACTTTGATCTCTAGACACGATATAGTGGCTAATCACACTGTATCCTTCTGGATATATATATATATCGATATAAAGAGAACAGTCTTCCAGTCAGGTATGAGTATTTTATGGTATTTGATCATTGTTGTCTGTGTGGTTGTAACCACTGTTTTCTGATAACGCTGCTCGTTAGTAATCCTGGATTAATAATGTCATCAATAACATTATCTCATTCACACTTCCAGTTTTTGAAGGCTTATCACAATGTATAGGTCCCTCGTTGAAGTGCATTTCACCAGGTGTATACGACTACAGTGGCTCTGTTCCTATAGTAGTATATAGTCTGAACAACGAAAACCCACCTTACAGATCGCTGACATATTAAGAAAATAACATGCATGGACTTAGTAAGACATACATACTGCTACTACTGTGTTGTAATGTTTACCAAGCCTGTGTTCAACAATGGACACTAGTATCTGTGTCTGTATGTGAACGATGAGTGCTGCAGATAAAAGACACATCTGAGCTTTCACCGGACTTGTTACATGAGCAGAATGTGTGAGTGACCTTTAATTAATGAAGCACGAGCCTGGAGGTTGTCGCTGTCATGGTCTCTGCAGTAACAGACTATTTTTTTTTAAGACGAGCTGCTGCAAAATTAATTGTGAGAGAAGAGAGTTAATTCTTTCACTCAAAAATCTCATGCTGTTTACTTTGATAGACACGTGAACATGTGCACTTAGTAAGAATTTCTGGGGTATCAAACTCGATAGATGCACTGTGGGTGACGAGGTTTGTTAATTAGAGTGGCCTTGTCTTGTCCGGTCTTTCATGGTTAAAGCTAGTTTATTCTTTTATGTTTGTTACCCAAAATGTTCTTCGTTCATCTCTGTATCGACACCTATACTTAGACTCCTGAAGGATGATGTTGGAGAGTCGTGTTGGGTGAACCAGACCAGCTTAGTTGTGACTTTTAAAATTCTGACCACTGTGTTTAATCAATCAGTACTCAAGTTGTGTCTCTATATATGAGGAGACGAATTAATTGTCATTTTATACTATTTAAAATAGTTCTTGTTATTTTAAGGAGTGATAAAGAGAAATTAAATTACATGTCTTGAAATAATTGAGCGAGGTGTGTTTGTTTAAGAATGCATGCAAGAGAAAGAGACAGTAGTGATGAAAACAATGTACAGGTGAGAGTGATTGAACAAATCTCCGATGTCTCTAATAGTTCTTCCCATTGTCAACATACATTAATACTTACTCGTACTGTATTGTATAGTATTGTATAGTTATTTCTGTTATTTCAGTGTAACATACGGTGTCACGCGCACAGTCACAAGCACACGCGGTAAAAAGTTAACTAACCATTTCCATAAATAGATGGTCTGACAAACCTAATGATGGCAGGACGGGGGAATTAAATCCTCTGCAGTACTTTGGATGTCTGTCTGCAGTTCAAGTGTAGGACTTTCCTCTCTTTCTCTTTCTTTCACTCTCTCTCTCCAGGGCCATGATCGTAGTGTTTCTGTCGTGTTTTTATTGAACCCGAAGTCTTCTCAGCTTTCGTTCCCACGTTAAGCCACGTCGACATGTCCTGCTATTGTTTCTCAAGCTGTCTGCATGAAGACTGAGCTACTTGGCTTTAAATGGTTTGCCGTCCGTATGTTAATAGTGAATAGTGCACACGTGTGGCTATAGATGTGTCTACAGAGTGTCTACACACACACTCTCTCTCTCTCTAACACACACACACAGCTGATGTAACATCTTTTCTACACTCTTTGTTTTCAATTAGAAAAAGTTTTTTCAGATATCCACTCGACATTTGTTTCTACCTGAAAATGCAATGACTCAGCTCTCCCACTATTGTTTGCCAAGCGATTCACTGGACAGCTTCATGCACCATCCCAGCCATTGATCAGTTCTTACTCCCTACAAGTGCCTGTCGCACTCATTGTAGTTATTTTCATCGTGCAACTTAACAGAAGCAGTTACTACTCACTGTTATACGCTTTAAAGTTTTCGTAGGGTTGATATATTCCTCCACAACTGATATTACACTTATGTTTTAGAAAATTATATTTGAGAGAAAATCAAAAAAGGATATAGAACTGTCTTTTAACCCTTCTGTTTTGAGTGCTTATTCTTTCCTTATAAGTTGAAACGAATGTAAAATGGAAATGTGAGACAACGGGCTTAATTGTTACTAAAAACATTGCAAAAAAGATGTTACCTCAATTCTGCACACTTACACTACACTTACACCTTTGTGAGGGGAGGGGAGGGAGGGAGGAAAGGAGGGGACAGGGGGAGGGAGGGAGGGGAGTAGGGGAGGGAGGGGAGTGGGGGAGGGGAGTGAGGGAGGGAGTCATTAGCGGGGCTGGGCCCTGCCTCGCTCGTGCCTGGCAGCTGGGTCGCGATTGCAGGAATTGATAATGCACTAGTCTGATTATATGAATCTTATGAGTTTAGCTGG
Organism: Marisa cornuarietis; assembly: GCA_004794655.1. NCBI lineage: Eukaryota > Metazoa > Mollusca > Gastropoda > Architaenioglossa > Ampullariidae > Marisa > Marisa cornuarietis. Next base: position 49,507 of record SMMW01000032.1, on the reverse strand, counting down.
AGTTATATAACTTCACAACTTCTAGAAAACACATAATAGAGGAAGGCATCTCTCCAAGTTTGCAGATTATTTTTATGCACCGGGCTCTCACAAACGTTAATGAGTGACTGAGATTACGTGTCCTCACTAGTCTATATTTCTATATTATCAGATCTGTGAAAAATCCACCCTTTTTGTTAATAAAGTTTATTCTACACCATTCCCAACAGTGGGTCTACTTTGAAAATCCCTGTATTAACGACCTCAGACAGTTCTCCAACTTGTTTGCCAGTCCGGAAGTGCATTAACTTCTGAGTCCGGTCACATTCTCCGACGAACAAAAAGCATAAGTAATGTTTTGCTGTGTCTTTCACTGAACGATTAAAATGACTATAGTTAACTTTCCACAGTGTATCAGTGTATCGGACAACCTCTTTTGCCTGCAGTAATACCCAGCTTTATTAATGGAGACATCTTGGTTAAAATCTTTTACTTAGCAGTTCATGAAAGGACCTGTACAACTTCCAGCTGAAGACCGACACTAATATCATCCAAAATAACCAGGCTAGAGACAGTGAACCCGTAGACCTACCAGTCCTACGGGAAGAGATCGAAAGAGCTGTACATAGTCTGAAGAGAGGAAAGTCGCCAGGCGTTGATAATGTACCAGCTGAGATGTTGGGAAAGTCTTGACCAGACTTTATGTAACAAGTCCGGACCAGACTTGTGTTTATGTAGCAAGTCCTGACCAGACGAGTAAAATTTTTCATTTCAACCTGTTGAGGTGAGTGTTATGTCTATGTTAATTACTGTCTTTAAATGGTGGAGTTTGAGAGAGTGATTATATAATTTTTTATGAGATAAATAAATGAATGTATGTTATTGTTGTGGGGGAAATGTTTAGACATTGATTATTGTAGGTTAAATATGGTTATTTTCTGTCTAGGTTTTTTTTTATCTGGACAATCAACCGTGTATCCGTCGGCGGTCGGGATTGGGAGGTGCCTGAATTCTGAAGGGGACAGCACCACAGGACCGGAGACTGTGGTGTGTGACTTGTGTGTGTGTGTTTTTCTTCTGAAGGTTTTTTTTTTTTTTTTTTTGAGAGGACTGCGCCTTCAGGAGTGGAGGACTGCACTTTCAAGAGTGTAGGGAATATTGGGTTTGAAGGAACTATATATATGGGTGAACATTGAATTCTTGACTGTGTTTAGGTGTTTATTTTGAATTTAGATTTGTTAGTTTTTAGTTATTATTTCTACTTTTCAATTATATTTATCTTTGAATTTAACTATTTGTTTGTTGTGATCTCGTCTAAAAGTCACTGCTTAAAATAGGCAGCTGATCGAGATTGCGCATCTAATTGTAACTCTATTGTTCGAAAGACATGACTCTTTTGGTAATATTTGACGTTAATAGCTACTTGTTTCAGCGCCTTTTTGAGCTTGGGACGAACTGACTTTTCTGTCTTGGGACGAATTGGACCATGCGTGGGACGAATTGGACCTAAGTGGAACGAATTGACTTTCAGTTTGGGGCGAATTGGTAGGGACGAATTGGTCTTGGGGCGAATCGACCGGCCCCCCCTCCCCAAATTTAAGCACAACAGTTCTTTTGCACTGTGCACATTTGAGCTGCAGCTGTAATAAATATTAACTGTTTGTATAGGGTCCAAATAGTAATTCGCTAAAATGACTTATTTTGTGTATACAGCTACCAACTAGTTCATTTTTTTTCAAACTCTAGCAGACTAGGCAAAAGGGGAATTTACTCCAGTGACAATCTCATTTGTACCGTATCGCGATCGCAGACTTGTGATCACAGACTGTCATTGTAATACCCACGGCGCATATGCAATATTATCCTTTCGACATCATGTTGAAGTATTTTTGCTTCAGCTGGTCACACGTTACCTTAAAGAATAAAATATAATGTCAATAATTAAAGACTACTTTAATTTCATTAATTACGACATCTCATGTTCATTTATGGTTTCGAAAGCATGTGTATGCACAAGTTGCGTAAAAAAGACAACAAAAAAGCAATTTTGCGCAAGTTACTTAAAAACAATAAAGGGCGAATGTAACAAAGGAGGTACAATATTTTCCCATCACTGTTTTAGCGGTTAAAAAAAATTCGATCGAGTCAAGCGTCTGTCGCTACGGGTCTGGCATATGCATGGTCTCCGAAGTGTGATTAATGAACTCAACACTAAAAAGTCATCACCCTCAATACTAAGTAAAGGCACGTTTATTTTATTTTAAGAAATATATTTTTTATATTAGGAATTTGTTATTTCTGAAAATGTTTGTGATATTGATCGGGATTATACTAACGATTTGATATATCCAGATGATAATGAGACAGATGATGCAACAACCGAGCACTAGTGATGGAGAATTAAAGAAGCTAAAGCATCCAGCATTGTTTATAAATGCATGTACCTTATTTTAGTTTTGTTTAAATTTTTTATCTTTAGCATTTCTGTATTAATACTGAAACTTGTGTTTTTAGGGAAATAGCAGGTAGAGCAGAATGTAGAACTAGAAAAGTTGCAATCATGTTTGACCTTAAATCAGATTCTTTATGTGATGCAGAAAAGAGAGACTACAGACATGGAGTTCCTACCAGTTGTGATGGCAGCCGGTTCTGGGTCCCGTATGACTCACCTCACAGTGCAGTGTCCAAAAGCTTTGTTGCCTGTGGGAAACTATCCAATGATTTATTATCCCATACACATGCTGGAACGTTATGGGTTTCAAGGTACCTATTCAATTACAAATAGAATTAACCCTTTTTTCTGAAACATAATACATCAGTTTGAAGCTTAGGTGACGTAAACCGTTTTTAGATGTGACAAGAGAATTTCTACTTATAAAATTTGTCTCAAGTATAATACAACATGTAATGTGAAAAACATATTGTACAGTCTTTAGAAAGCGTCATAGAACAAAAAATGGTTTCTGTAAAAAAAAGGAATTATTTTGAACTGAGAATCTATAGAGAATACATTTTTTTATTGTTCTGCCAGTGATCATAACTATGGGGTTGCATTTTCTTACTACCAACTTCAAGCTTTGTGCATGCCATATCATAATTTTATTGCTGATTTGCAGAAGTGATTGTTGTGGTCTTTGATGCCTATGAAGCTGAAATTCGCAAGGTCTTGCGTGAAAACTGTGGTGTAACAATAAAGATGGAGTTTGTGGGTATTCCTCATACAGAAGAATGGGGCACTGCTGAAACTCTTCAGTATATTCGTGATCGAATACAAGTCAGTTTCAAGCCATTTCTGACTTTATCATCTTAAAAAAAGAAAAACTATTTTAAATAATCTTAGTACACATTTATTTTCACACCTTAGATACAAGATGATAATCTTAACTTTTTAAAATTCATGAACAAGGTCTGATTCTAGACTATTGATGACATTTAATTACCTAGGCAAACATGAATTGTATCTGTCAGTAGTTTGTATGGCGTCTATTTGGTACATAGGTTTTCTTCTATAACACCTAAATTTGGTTAGGTTCTTAAAATTCTGTCATGTATACAGAGCTCACAAAGTTATGTTTCCTGTTTGAAACAAAGTTGATTCTTAATTTTTTGTTTAAGTCTTCTCTCTTATAATTTAACTCCCAGGTTCATGAGAAGATGCTGTTATCATGTTCCTATGTGGATTGATATGACCAATTATGTTGCAGCTTATACTAAGTTTGATACATACCGCTGATGATTTGTATTCACAGACAGACATACTTGTGGTTGGCTGTGATTTGATCACTGACCTGGACCTGAATCAGGTAGCCAATGTACATCGCAAACACAATGCCTCAGTCACAGTTTTGCTCTCCAAGCTGCCAGAAAGTGGAGATCTGCCAACTCCAGGCCAAAAAGGGAAATCAGAACCAGGTTACTGTTTATGGCTTTAAATGATGTTTAGCTGCTATGGCTGGTTTCCCGCAAATACATTTTTAATTTTTAGCACAAATCATATTAAAGCCATAGATCGGACAAATGCAAGTTGTCACAAAATATAACTTTTGCTGTTTGGCAATTTTTGGATAGTCTGCTTTAAACTATGGTCATATCTATGTAAGCAATAACATTAAGTACATTTTGCAAGAAAATGATGAACAATCTGACAGATCTCTTCCTGTGTTTCAGAAAAGGTTTGCTTTGGTACCGATGAACTTGAAGAGAGGTTATTAATGACAAAAACTGTCGCAGACATGGACGAAGGAGGCGAAGCACTTTCTGCACGACAACTCAAGATGTAAGTTCAAAATGGCAGGTCACATGGATGCATATATGTGCATGAGATTTATATGAGAGTGATAGTAGGTACCAGCACATGTGTTCCCGCTAGTAGAAAGTGGGCGATCGCACAAAAATCGGTTGTTATTAAGTCGAAGTAATTTAGAGATCATCAGGAGCAGCAGTAATGCTTTTGAATCACAAGAAAGAAAAAATTTTCATCAGTTTAACAGAATATGATTTTGTTGTGTGTTACTGAAACAGTTGTGTATTTTGTGAGAATAAATGCTACCCAGCATAAGAACCAGCGGTAGCTTTGTGGCCATTTTCTGTGTGATATCTAACACATTTTGATGGTTTGATCAGTATTTGTGCTCTCTTCGCAAATAATCGCATCATTATTATATATAACATTAAATCACCAAAGATTGGTTGAAATGCTTGGGGTCTTTTTTTTTTCTTTTACAGTTCTAATGCTTAGTAAAAATATCCATCAACTTTGAAGCAGCATAACTTGAACCTGTACACAAAAGATGCAGTTTAAAGTGTTTTTTAAGAATGTAAAATTGGCAATTTTGTTACGGATTAAAAGATACATTTTTTTTTGCTTTTGTTATCAATGGTTAAAATTTGAACCAAATCTGTGCAGTAGATCAGAAAAAGTTCAATACCCTTAAGCTTCTCATTTTTTTCTGCTTGAAACATTGATCATTCTGTAACATTGCAAATTGCATATCTCACAAAAGAGGTCACACAAGTTTGTAGAAAAATTAGAAGATTCACATATTACACTTATTTTGAAGTAAATGTGTCTTTCCCGATTTTAATTTTTTGTTCAGTATGTCTTTTTGCAAAATTGTTTTTCCATCACTTGAGTAGAAACTCAGTGTTTGTAGTTTCTCATATAAAGTACGTGGGGATGTCTAATGTTCAAAGCTGGTGTATATGGGAGCTTCAGGCATGGTCCAAACTAAAGTAGTTACAGCTGTGATGCAAATCTACTTCAAACAGCAATATTTTAAAAACTAAGTAAGATAGATACCCAGCTTTTGTTGTTTTTTTCCTTATACTTTTATGACAACATAGAAAAATTACGCCTTTTCAAAGAACTAATTTTGTATGCTAGCACCTAGTGATAGTTAAATCATGAAACAGCTATCCATACAGAGGAAATATGGATGTATATAGAAAGAAGGTTTGGTTTCTTCTGTTTTACATTTTAAACACAGAGAATAGATATAATAATAGCTGATACATTTTCACAAAAATGTTCACATTTCTGTTTCTCAGATATCCTCATATGAGAATACGGACAACGTTTACTGATTGCCACTTGTACCTTATGAAGAAATGGGTGGTCGACTACCTTGCTTATAGCAAGTATGATTTACTTTTCAGAATCGTTTTTCCTTATACTACTTCCTGTCCATGTATGATAAACTCTTAACAAGATGATGATGGAGATGATAATAATAATGTTGGGCTTTTATGTAGGTAAATTCACAGAAAAAGAAACAAGCAGCATAAACCTGTGGTTGCCCCCTTTAGTTTACTGTTAGTACTATGATCTTTCTGTAAGTTCTTACTATAATCTGAGTGTTTGCTGACAGCCAAAGTGCAAGCAAAAGACCACACCACACTGTATACTTTGTGTACAAAGAGTAAAAAAATGTTCAGCCTTTCCTGACTGGAGGCTAGGTAACAAAATGAGTTATTTTTTCAAGGTTGTGTAGGCTTTAATAAAGCCTTTAGTATTCTTTACTATTGAACCAACATTATCTGATTGCAAATTGACGTCTGTGGTGTGATTGACCTGTTACTATTTCTGTAGGGACTGCAAGAAAATGACATCAATCAGAGAAGAGCTTTTACCTCGGATTGTGAAAAAACAGTTTCCTTCAGGAAAGAGGCTAAAAAAGAGTCGCAGCATGTGGAAAAAGCCTGTCTCAGAACTTGAGCAAGACCTTGTTGATGACTTGACTTCAGTGATGCCAAACATCAGTGAATTGCCAGGTTTGTCTTTCCTCTTTAATTTAATTTATTGCTATGGTCTCAGGAAGTTGGGTGTGTTTTAAGGTCACATTATGTATAACTGCTGATCCACAGTAACAATTGTTACTGGATGGTGAAATCTTTTGATAAAGCTCACAGAATGGACCTGAAACATATAAGTGTTTGAAGAGAAGCAAAAACTATCTTATGGTCAGACTGCAAGAAGTATCATATCTTTATTCTAAGCTTTGAAGATGATGACCTATCTTTTCCTTGTGTTCTCTGTGGCTTTTACTCTGGTGTTATCATTTTTACTCTCTTTGTTTCTGCTTCTGTCTGCAAATTTGTTCCCTTACAAAAAGCATGTACTTCGTAAAATGATTATGCTTGTCGAAGGTAAAGCAAAATGTTCCCTGAATTGAAATATTGCTCTGCATCCCACTTTTTATGAATTGTTTATAGATATCTACGCATTTAGTGAACATGCAGCAGAACAGAAAAAAAGTTCAGATATAAAAAAGCTGGCCCAAGAAATGTCATCTTGGTATGATCCCCGAGGGCAGGAAGCTGTAGAAAATGATGTCATACGTTGCTACACCTACATTCAAAGTACAGGCTTTTGTATGCGCACAAATACCATTGGCACTTACTGTGAAGCCAACAGACAGGTAGATGAATGAGAATTTTTTACATTTCATTTTGTTTTAGTCATTTATTTATCAGGTTTTATTTATAATTTTGGAAATTACCTAATATCTGTCAGACTAATCCCTAATTTGAAGGCAAAAGAAGTATGTTTATGTACCATATGTACCCTGTGGTATAGACAATGGGGGTTGCGTGCTTCTACACGACCTGGGTGGTAAAACCTAACAGTCAGCTAAACATCTGTAAAATATCAGTTGTTTAGCTAACTGCCTTGGTTACTACCAGAAAAGATATTTGGATTTACACAGTGTGCAAATAAAATTATTATTGTATTATCATATGGTTCACAGTACAATATGGCTTATATGTAAGTCTGAATTGACCAAAAATATACTTATAGAAGTATATAACAAAATCATTAATTATAGAAGTATAGAACATTAATTTAAGTGTACATCCTTCAGCCCTTCATATATTTGGTTTGAGGAGTTGAGTAACATAGGTCTTGGTACAACTCTTTCATCAATTCTTTAGACTTATCATTTAATATGTGCAGTATTTAGATGCTTTTTTTAATAGTCATTCTTATATTTATAAACAATATAAGTTGAAAGTACCCTTACAGTTAGATGCTAAAACTTGAAAACATAATTTTCAGATCTCCAAAGTGATTGAAACACTTGTGCCTAGCCTAAAAGGCAAGGGACTTATACATCCATCAGCAACAATCAAAGACAAGTCTCAGGTATCAAGTGTATTGTCTAATTGTAATGAGGTGTGGGCTTTAGCATTTCTTTAAGTTTTACTTGATGCATAAAAGGACCCTATAAGACTCAAAAATATTGATTTCTGAAAGTGACAGATTTTACAATTATTAACAGGATTCAACTGTACTAAACAATCATGGTTGTAGCTGCTTTATATATTTTAAATTAAAAAAAAACAAATGTTGAAATATTTTGGTACTTTCCAATTACAGAATGAAGTTTTTCCCACTAAAAAGCCATACATTTTGTTTGTAAAAATATTGCTGTCTTAACCTCTTCCATTTGACCTTTAGATTGGTCCAGATTGCCTTGTGGCAGAAGGAGTAGTTATTGGAGAAAAGGTTTCTGTAAAGCGGTCCATCATTGGAAAAAAGTGCATCATAGGTGATAAGGCAAAGATTGCTAATTCTGTCATAATGGATGATGTCATCATAGGTGAAAGGTATGGTGTTCTTTTCTTCTTATTTTAACTTAATTCCTTATGTTTAGCTGTAACCATGTTATTACATGTGTGTAAGCATGCAGTATACTGTGATAGGTTAGAACATGTTTTTGTGCATGTGTACATGCATGTGCAGACATGCACATGTATGTACTGATTTAGTACTAATAAACAATGAAGGTGGTCATGTTTCAAACAGCAAAAAGAAATATTGTATATCAAGGCATTTAACTAGATTAATGTCAGGACACATTGTACTGGTATATATTTAGCCATGAATGTTTGGATCCACTTGCTTGTTGGTGTCTGATCAAAGCTGTTGTGTGTCCTTACAGCTGTATTGTGATGAACTCAGTGATTGGTTCCTCTGCCACTCTGGGGGAAAAATGTGAACTCAAAGACAGCCTAATAGGACATGCCACACAGCTGGCAGCTATGAGTAGGTTTTCATTGTTAGATGTGTGTGTGTGTGTGCATGGGCGCAGTGCTTTTTTTGTGTGGTATCTGTACAAGGGTCTTCTTAGCTAAACATATTGTTGAGCATTTGACTATGGCAAATTTGTATGTAGTCATGTATTCAGATTTGTCACGTATTCAATAGTGTATGTTAGGTCATGAGATTCTTTCTTTCAAATCAGTTTTTGTAACTCAGGCTGTCTTAGAAGTGTTTGGTTGGTATGTTTAGCAGGTTTATTTAAAGATGGAATGTCACCTCACATTATTACTGTGATGCCATGCCAGGATACATAAAGCACAGACAGGGAACTATTACAGTGTGCTGTATAACTGACCTCTGAGCTGAGGCTTCAGAAAAGACAGCTTCCATCCCATGACCAGTAATACTGGAGAAACGAAACCCTCTTAAGCTATAAACTTAGGTGTTTGACAGCTTAACAATTGTAAATTTGCTGTCATGACATATGGAGAAAAGATCAATAGGCAAGTAGACATGATTTGTTGACATTAGCCAGTCTCTTTTTTTTCAGGTAAATATAGTAATGAAGTGATAACAGATGTGGAGGGGTCTATGGAAGTCTGAATACTATGTGTGGCCATAGACTATTTTGAAACAGACCTGCTACCAGCCATGGTGTCCGGCTGCCTGGGAACAGGGTGTCTTACAAGTGCTGAGCTCTCTGGCCATGTCAATGGCACAAAAGTAACATAGACTGTATTAATTTTCAGCCGTTGCTGCTCAGCCTCTGGTCTTAGTTTGGGAAGTATATTAGGAAAGGTGAAAGACAGCTGAATAGTGTATGTTGTTCTAGTGTGGTTCAGCCAGAATGCATTTACTTGAAGTTAGCATATATTGCAGGCTAGTTTGCAGAACCCTACAGAAAAGGTTTTAAATCAGCATGCTAAAACTACAAGTAATTTGCTATTGTATGCCCCATTCCCACCCCCCCCCACCCCCAGTGGAGATCCCTCTGAAAATCTGAGTTTGCCATTTAAAGAAGAAAATCGCCTTGTCTAAATGCTGCTGTGTGCACCATTAATTCTCCAGGATGCTTAGTTTCACAAGGGCTATAAGTGTACATAAGCCGATTTGAAAATGGAAGGCAGCTGTAACGAGATATTTTTAAGTATAGTTGAAAGTTTCACTTGTACAGAACTATGCTGGACTCTCTGAGGCAAAATGAATAATAAAAAAGGGTGTGTGCACATGAATCTGTTTGCAACTTTGTTCTTTAGTTTATTCTTTTCATGAATGAAGTACTTTAGAGGTTGAGAATATAAGGCTTCAGTGCAGGTTGAAGTACCTGACTGATCTTGCTTTGCATTCTCAACCAAACTGTTCACCAGGTGGGAGGAGAGTTGGGAGAGGCCACCACTGTCAGAGGAGTAATATGGCATTGATGTGCTGGCTCTTATTTTTCTTTAAGCCTGTTTTAGTATCGTTGTATTCTGTCAAGGACAAATGTGTGATACTTATAGATAGAAAGCTTTGTAATTTTTATCGAAGACTAAATGCAGATAGTAGAACTAGTGATTCAAAATTTATTGCTTTATTGCATAGACAGGAACTAACCACAGCAGGGAAACTGTTACTACATTCCCATCACACCTCTTTCTCTTGAATAGAATATTCCTCTATTATTAGTACATGATTCACATTAGAGCATGTGTTTTGTGTGTTATCAGAGAGTAGTTTTCTAGGCTAGAGTGTCCTTACTGAGCTAGTTGTATTTCCTTCTCTTCTGTTGACTGTCACTAGCTTTTTGGGGAAAATGACATAAAATGTGTATGGGGTAGTGAAACTGTTATTTTGATTATGACTAAGATCTGTTTTTCATGTAGTGAAAGTCCTGAAAAATGAAAACTGACTAATGAATCTGGGCTGGGTTGTGTAATTTTCAAGGGTAAGTGGGCAGTTTTACTAATATACCCATATTTTTTTAATTTAAAAAAGACACGAGTGCATATGCAACCCATCACTGCTTGCTGATTCTAATATTTGTCCTTTGCATTAAAATATGTCATAATATGTTTGCATTTGTGCTTCTCATATTTTCCCCCTTTTGCATTTAAAAAAGCTCTGAAATATATTTAGTTACTAATATTTACTGTCCCAGTTAAGGTTGGGATTTTTTAAATATAAAACTATGCTTAACTACTGGATCTGGTTTCGTTGTTTATGGGTCAAATACTCATTATTCCCAGGCCTATGGTCTGCTGGTGTGATTGTTTTTTTTTTTTTCATTTTTAATTTCCTTCAGAGCTACTAATATTTGCTGTCCCAGTTAAGGTTGGTTTTTTTTAAATATAAAACTATGCTTAACTACTGGATCTGGTTCCTTTGTTTATGGGTCAAATACTCATTATTCCCCGGCCTATGGTCTGCTGGTGTGATTGTTTTTTTTTTTTTCATTTTTAATTTCCTTCAGTTGTCTTTTTCTGTTATGTCTGCAGTTATATCAAATGTTAGTTTCTTGTGCACCTAGAAATGTACAGTCATTCCGAGGTATATGGTTAAAGATTTGGGAGTCATTTGCTGTCAGGGCTCCATTCTTTTTTGGGAAGCATACTGGCCAAAAACAGACTTCAAAAAGTAATAGTGAGCCAGCACATGGCAAAGTGAGAGGTCTAGTAATCAGTATAGCACCAGAGGGGAATGTGTAGTTATAGGCGATGAATTCAGTTTGTATTACCAAAACACAAAAAACCCCACATGGAACTGCACTTTTCCAAATGAGATTTTTGCTTCCACAGTAGAATGAGAATACTTTTTTCAGAAAAAATCATAAAAAATTCCAGTTCCTAACAAAATTCAGTTTTGTTTGGAAATAGTTACTTGAATTGACTTTTAATGCTCAACTTTCAAATCCTTGTAGAGCCTCTTGGAAACAGTTCAGATATAGTATGTAAAATCACCAAATTTTCATTGAGATCCTGAGAATAGATAATCATCCTAATGAAACATCAGATGCAAGGCAGAATGAGGCCAATATTGGCTAATGGTGGCTGCCATTTGGGATTATGGTTATCTTGCAGAAACTGCTCAAATGTTGTTGTGTCCATGTTTTTTCCACGATTACTCTTCAGCTCCAGATACATCCCTATAAATATATAAAACTGAAAATGTCAAAATGGCACAAAATTATTAGGAAGATATAAGTGTGGTATGTTAACAGAGAACATATATGTAAGAAAATGTCTGACGCACTGCACTGCATTTTTGTTGCACAGGACATTAGAGAGCAAGTTCTTAAATAGCTGAAATCATTACAGAGTTTGTTGTACCAAAAAAAAATTCACTGAAACATTATAGGTTATGAAATAAAACAGGAATTAATGTGTTCTTTTATTGAAACCCTCACCTAAGTCACTTCGAGGGGGTATGGAAATGCTTCTTGTCCAATCAGGTTCTTCTAGCCGCAACAGGTCTCTGATGCTTTTGGCAATAATCTAAGTTGACATAAAATGCCGTACATAAACTATATGAATGTTTTTGTGAAAAATATAACAATGCTAATACAGTGAACATGCATAGCACCCTATCTCGGTCCTATGGGCAGACTCATGGTCCTTTACAGAAAAATGACAGACACACATGGACAAATCCGACATAGAATGTATATCAGATGAAAGATGTAGCCAGAAGCTGTTCCCACCATGCACAATTCATTTGAAAAAAGGTCAAGGCTGCAAGTGCTCCTTTTCACACCACAGGTCCAGTCATAGATCTGATCTAATAGGTAGAAGCCTTTTTTTCCACTGCTCATTGGGTTGCCTGGAGAATGCCTATTTCAAAAACTAAAAGGAGTTTACAAGCGATCGGAACAGAAGCCGTGAAAATCCACTGATAAAGTAATTTCAAGTTATTCAACTGTTTGTCATCCTTCGTGAGTCACAAAACCAAACACTTTTAGTGACAAAGATTGTCGAAACACTGTAGTAATCTTCAGCAGAAAATGATATAATGCAAGATAGATGTCTACTGTATCTATGCAAGAGCACAAAATAATTGCACCAAATAACTGAATAATAGTAAAAAAATGTCAAATTCAGTAGTGTAGCATCGTTTCATGGATTAAGATATGTAAGAGTTACTGATCTAAATATTCACAGTGTCGGCTCCCTTGCTTCAGTTAAAATATTTACTTAATATCTTTTCAGAATTTCATTTAAATAGCATAATATACAACATTTTGTATGGTGGAAGCATGCAAGCTTTGGCTTGTCTTCATTTTAGTTAGACAATCAGAATCGAGACTTTAATTGTGTCACAGCATAAGATTCTTGCCTTTATATGTTCAAAGTCTACAATTCCAATTCTTGGTAAAGCTGAAGCCTCAATTCGCATCAAACGCCTTCCATCAATAAAGTTGGTCGTAAAGCATGGCTGAAATGACACATGCAAAGAATGAGTGAAAAACAATTTACGAAAAGCAATGATAGTATCCTTGAAAGGAATTAGTTGAAAGTGTTTATTAGCATTTACGCGAAATTATATTTAAAATTAAATTAGCATGTTCCAAGATACTAATACAGCGGAAAAATTGTTTGAATGAAATTACGGAAAATACCCATATTGTCAAATACCCTTGAATCGACGAAGGGAATGTAAGAACCAGATAAATGTTGATGATGATGTCGATTTATATTGCGAAGGTATCCATTCAAAAGAATGCTCATTGCGCAGCAAAAACAGAAGAGAAGGAAAAAATAATAAAACAACAGGAAAGTAAAAAATAATAAAAAACAGAAATGGTGCTAGGTTGTTTAAGTCTGTCTTAAGTAAACAAATATGATTTATAAATATATTAAATATGATTTCTTTCCCCCAGTTTGGACGTAATTGTGATTTAATGCCACCTTGTAATATGGAAATCCAAGTTCTTCGATCCATTCTGCAACCTGTTCAGTAGTCCAATACAGTGCAGATGGAACGCGTTCATCCTTTAGATCTTCAACGATAGTGGCTGACTCGGACGCGGCCATCTTGTTTGTGTGTCGCCTAGTATCGACCTCACGTTGACATCTCGCAGACGATCGGGGAAAAATTAAGAGAGAAACGTGTAATTTAATCGTGCGTTTTCACTCATATGGGTAAAATTTTCAACCAAAATACTGGTTATTACAATGAGTCAGTATTGTATTTCACTATAGTTGCCGAGCTCCATGTGAGGAAAACTGGGATCTGCGTGTGTACCTGAGAATGCTACCCAGCGTACTATAATAAATAAAGCGGTCTCGAAATACTTTTAAAAACTAATTACAGAAGGAAGCAATTTACCTTGATAGATATGGGAGGGCATCGTCACGATTCTAACGTTTGCACCCACTCTCTGCAAAAGGTGTCATGTCTATTTTAATGACCGAATTTTTCACTGCATTGGTCAGTCCCCAACTGCTAAATGTGCTGACAACACGTCCTCTGCCTGATTCATCACATCTTGAAATATGCTTATTTGATGCATGCCGTCTGTTTATCTTTTGGACAAAACTTTATTGACAGCCCTGTCTCTTGGGCGACCAGTCCATACTTCGCCTGGGGTAGAAGGGGTACTGTGGTAGATTTACCTAGTTTTACTTCTTGTTGGAAACATAATCACGTGGTCAGGGATGTGAATTTGTAAGAAAAAGAGCATTTTTAACGGTAAAAATTGTGAATATTGTAGATCTTCCATACACTCAGAATGGGGGGGGGGGGCGGAATTGGTGTTTTACGCCGAGCCAGCAACGGCTGTATCACGGCAAGGCAGCCAGCCCTGTAAACAGATACCACATGCAGAGAAAGAACAGCGTGCCCGCGATGAACCTAGGACAGCCAACCTTCACTGTATTAATGACAGGCGCTAACCGTTGCGCCACCGGACCGCCCACACTGAGAATAGCGTTTAGCGAACTTGGACAACGTAATTATCAAAGGGGTGAATTTGTAGCTAGAATTTCTACGTTCACTAAGCAACAAAATATTTCATAACATGGATTAAATATAACCCCCGTCTTCTCTCCCCCCAACACTAAAAACAAAAACAACAAAACATAAATGTATCGCCTACACTTCATCTCAGTCTGTGGTTGAGATGTTTGGAAACTGGCTAAAAACTCATTCATGAAGTGTCCAAAAAAAATAAACTCAATTTTTTTTCAAGAAAAAATAGCATCTTTAATTTGCCAACTTCTGCAAGAACCACATATAATAATTTCAAAATACTGTACAATAAACACTATTAATATGACCATTAATCCAATTTAATGCACCACTAAAACAAAAATGCTCATTCTCTCTCTCTCTCTCTCTCTCTCTCTCACACACACACACAGAGGCTGTACCTGACTTCACTCAGTGTCTGAGTCTAGATCTTCTCGAAGAGTTTTTGCAAGGAGTTCATCTATCTGAATACGCAAAAGTTTTCTCCTTTTTTCCTTAAGCCCACGCATTGTCTCTACAAGGTTTCTACTCCAGAGGAACAACACATCAACTGGTTGTTTAGCTGCTCCCTGTTTTATTTCAATAAACTTTTGAAGAGTAGCCTCTAGAGGATGCAAAAGAGGCATTTTTCTTTTGCACCCACACAGCCGATTGTGAACATCTCTGCTTGGTGTCTTTTCCTTCTCCCGATCTGCCTGAGATTTTTGGCTCTCCCCTTCCTCTGTTTCCAAACCACTGTCTTGGCTGGTTCCAGGATGGAGAGTGTCTGTAATACACTGACTGGGTGATGCTGCAGGTAACTGGAGGATATCACTTTCTGAATCCTGACTGGAATCAGACTGTAAGACAAAAGAACAAAAAGCATGGCAGGAATAGACTAGAAGCAGAACCCCTACCCACAAATAAGTGTTTATAATTATATGACAGGAGTGAGGCCTGCATGCTATTGATTGAAACATTACCTTCACTGAATTTTACAAACCTTTAAACAATATTTAACTCCAAGATCACAATTGTAAAGAGAATCTGTTATTACATAAAACTACCAATCCTTAATTTACTGTCCTGAATATCTTATTGATAACAAATTCTGTCCCACAGTACATGCAAGTATAATTTTGACTTTGTCTAATAATCCATGCACTGATGGAATAGTGAAATAAATTTAAACATATAAACTACTTTTTTTCACCTT
This sequence comes from Marisa cornuarietis, assembly GCA_004794655.1. Classification (NCBI taxonomy): domain Eukaryota; kingdom Metazoa; phylum Mollusca; class Gastropoda; order Architaenioglossa; family Ampullariidae; genus Marisa; species Marisa cornuarietis. The sequence continues at coordinate 33,848 of SMMW01000032.1, read as the reverse complement.
TTGTTTCATTCTTTTGTTAACTCAAGCCTTTAATTATGTTTAAGTGCTTGCATTGATTTTGCTATGAATAAATATGCAATAGGTATCAACAGAACACTAAAAATCTCTTTGTATGCAACTGATTATTTGATCACTTTCATACTTTGCAAAGTAAAGCTCAAAACTACATCTGCAAAGCCACCAGTATCATGCACTCTATACAAACATGAAACAGTACTTTATTTTATAACTTTACCAAATAAGGTTTAATTTCAAAATTCCATATATGCAGGGAACTACAGTAATAAATCATTCAGTTGTTTTCTGCTTCCACAATCTCTTCAGACTTTTTTTTTTTTGGTGAGTAGGTGATGTTTATGAATATATGGGGCTTAGTGAAGCAACATTTGCATATGCTGAATTATTAAACTGATGTCGTTTGTATATCTGTTTTTCACAAATGCTGTTGGTCCAAATGAGGCTTCCAACTGTGTACTTATAAAACTGCTGATCTAAATCCACAATCCTTCAACCGCAGGCAAGACCTGCAATCTGCATTAAAACCTGTTTTCTGGAGTATCATGCTCAAATGACACACCCCTTCCACCAAAAAATAAAAAAATTAAACACACCATAAACAAACATGGGGAACAGGATTATGTGACAGAAAATGTAATGGGTTTAGAGTTTTCCTGAGTTTGACAATAAAACATATGCAAACTTAAAATATAGTCTTACAATGTTTGCAGCTGCCGGTGTTACAATGGTAATTACACCACACAAGAACTGCATGGCACTGTAAAAAGGCCATGTTGGTTTTCGAACTGCAGCCCAAAGTCCACTCTTCTTGCTATCTCTCAGCAAGCGCAGCTCTCTGGTGAAAGTATTCCTCAAAGCCACTACTTTCTTCTGTATATGTTCATCTGAAACACAAACACCAAAAAAACATGCACCATGAAAGGCAGGAAGCAAAAAAACTAGTGAAAAGTAAAATCAGCATCCTACTGCTAAAATTATTCTGCATGTCAGTTTTTATTCAAGTACTGGGTGCATTTGGGGTGCTGAACTTCACCCAGCTCATTCTTGCCTGTTGTGCATTTTGAACCACTTATTTTTTTAGTTTGTTTGTTTTTAATTTGGGCTGTAGTAACACTGATAAATGAAATCATGGATACTGAATGAACAGATATACAGTAACAACTCCATATAAGATTGCCATCATATATAATGCTGCAATTTTTTTTTAGCTTAAAAGTAAACCACATTACTGCCGACCACGTTAATACTCACTATAATAAGGCTGATCTGTCACTAGGAACAAACTGCATGAGATCTTAGTGTTGCATGAAATGTATGCACACAAATGCAGTACCAATCCCATCCCAAAAATCAATATTACTTTTTTTTAAACTATGCTCTCACTGGTTATAATAAAATGAGAGCATCTACCATTGTTTACTGTTAGCTGAGGAGTAAACCTTAACTGTTCTAAATGCAAAAAATTTATTATTAGACAACATTTCTTTTTCTTCTTCCCCTTAATCTCCATAGCCTGCATGGTGGTTAGAGTGCGTAACTGTTGAACAGAAGGTCATTGGTCTGAGGCAAGTTAGGCCCTGTGGCTGAAATACTTTCCTTGCCCACAAAGCTTTGCAAAAATGAGTACCTGATTATATTAAGGAAAAGTCTGAGCTGCAGCTTTCCACATGCCATGCCCTCGACATAGTTAAGCCACTCAAGTTCACTACCCGTATGGGCACTGGACTCTACTTTTTATTAATTTCTAAAGCTCGCTGTTCAGGTACATGTCCTGTTGTTTGAGAATGAACATGAGTGAAGATTAATTAGTACATGGACCAGAAGTATATATAAGTAACACAAAAAAATCTTCTTTACAAATTATAAATCTAGAAATTTGAAATGTGTCTATTTGTGGATAAAGAATACAGCTCCATTTTACACACTGGCATAAAAACAAACACTTTAGTGATCTGGATCACCTCAAAAGACAGGAAGACCTAAAACAAAGCTGCTTATATAGGTAGAGGGTGGGGTGTTCTGTTTACCTGTGCAATCGATTCCTGTTTTTTTCACGAAGTTTACCCGAACTGATGTCCACGATGCCTTCTTCAAGTTGTGACTCCGGTAATTCGGATGTCTAATATCCCACAAAGCCTCGTGACTGCGATATAAGTCGATCAGATAGAGTGTGGTCTCAACCGAAATTGTCGCAAGGGGTCCAGTTCCTTTACTGGATGCCATCACAGAAGCAGTCTGATCACGTGGCCTTTTTCCTGCCCTTTCGTTGGCTGTCAGCTAAAACATGCGCAAAACGCGACAACAACCCGAAGCACGACGCGAGAGCTACATATAAGCAAAGCAATGCTTTAGGCAATGCCGCTCGGAAATCAAGACGAAGCACTCTGGCTTTGATTTTTGTTTTGGAATGAATAACTACGTCTGATGTCGTTCTTACGAGCAATTTCGATTGTTTAGTTACCACAGTCTTCTGTTAGTGTTGTGAATATTTATCGCTACTCACTTGTCCTGGACTGCTGTGCTGCATTATGATTCTCCATAGTTAATTATCCAGTTGCTCTCCTGGATTACAGATCTTCAAAAAGGGAGCGAGAAGAGAACTATAACCTTCGTTATCTCGTCCATCAGATGTTTGTAACTCATGAGACGCGTTGATATAAAGGAAAAACGCGGAACTTCGCTCCCTGCAAACGTCCTTGATATGTGTGCGTGTAGCAGACGCTCCACCGAAACTGTCGCAAACAGTGCCATGACCTGACCTACTTTTGAAGTTTTAATCGTATTTCCAGCAGAATTTTCAGATTTTAAGACTACTTATCTGCAGATATTGTACTGCAGTGTCAGAATATAGTCAACCAGAGATATGTGACTTTTTTTTTAAACTGCCAGACCCACTATTTTAACTCATTCCAATGGTACAGTGAAAGCATGCAGCTTTAATTGTTGGAAAATTTGACTGGAGTAAATAACAAAAATACTGGAACGATACATAAAAACAATATAAGCAATATTTTATACACACTGCAGGGACTCGCAACATGACTTGTTCTGCTAGCTGACGTACATTATTTTCCCTTTTCCCTTTCTTTGGCACGTAACGACTGGGAAATGCTCGTTATCGAAGTCACAGTGTGTCGATCGAATTTCAGTCCGAACCGTAAAGACAAATAAAGCTATAGCCCTTGCCACCAGCATCTAAACACCTGAAGATGGGCCGTGTAATTAAGGGCAGAGGTGAGACGAGCAGCCACTTTAAACCACATCATGGCTACAATGACGTGAACACTGTAGATCGATGTGGGAAGGAACGCAGTACTAGTCAAGGTGTGAAGAATAAAGGCTACGACACCTGCTGGCTATGGGGCGCCAAGAGGGGAATGTATAATTATACATTGCAATGTATAGCTAGAAATAGCAAAATTTGTGAAAATTCCCCTCTTGGCGCCCCATAGCTGGCGCTATTCCTGCTACTGATTGAGTGCGTACTTGTGAGGAAGTTTCACCACACACCCCGATCACTGTTACACAACGTGCTGTGTGTGGTATCTTTATGAACACCAAACTTCTGTGGCCTCCATTGGACACAAGTTCTCTCTAATTGATTTATTAAACTTATATATGTAGATACTTATATATAAATATATATGCACACTAGCTCCAAAACATTTATTTTGTCGGCGTTCTGCATCTTCAATAAGTTGTGAAATCAAGAACCTTATATAGAAAACGAATCAGTGAGGTGTACATAGTTAATTGTTATTTGCAAACTCAATGTGGCCTTTCCCAGCGTAACAGATATATGCTCCTCTCTTTCTCTGCATGTAACATCTGTACACAGGGCCGGCTGCTTGGGCGTAATATAGCCTTAGTTGCTGACTGCGAATTTCCTCCTCATCATCATCTCTGTGTGTGTGTGTGTGTGTGTGAGAGAGAGAGAGTGTTGGGGGGGGGATTGCTGTGCGCATGTGTGTGGTGGTGTGTGTAGGCTGCACAACGAGCTCAAATTCTGAGCACTCGATTGAAGGTTCAATACCCGCGTAGCGCAGCAAACTTCCCCAGTGGACCCAGCTGGCGGGAATGGACTCCTGAGTGGGTTGGGGAAGGTAAGGCAGCGAGGGAGAGGAGATGGGCACCGCTCTCACATAAAGTGGTCCTGAGAAAAGTGAGGGTTCTAACATCTCACTTCCCAACGACCTGAAAAGGGGACTATATACCTTACGGTAGAGGACCATATCGGCTCTAGGGTGTAGTCAGTACTGATTGAAGAAGGCGCAAGGGTTTAACGATGGTCGGTCTGCGGTTTTGTTTTTCTTTGTTTACCATGAATGATTTTACGAACGTTACATTCAACAAAATTACACAGGAATTTTGAGCAAGAGATTTCTTCAGCTATTTTATAGATCTCACATAGAAAACGTGCTGTCCTTCTCGTTTATCTGTTTTTAAATGGAGGACAAATGCAACTTACATCGTGTTGTATCCACCTGCTCCAAAGTTATTTTTAAAAATTAAACTGTAACCTTTACCTTTATCCACCTGATCCAACGTTGTTGACTTATTGGGACTGCCCAGAGTGCTCTTCAGACTCTGTATAACACTTCTGAAAGTGTCTGAAATTCTTCGTGATGACAGGCATGTCCTTTCAGAAGATTTTTTTCAGTATCCATCGCATCGGGCCGCCGATTCTGTATACCTGTTAGAGGACCCACAGAATTAGGCTGTCCTTTGTTGTTTCGGCTGTGCAGAGACTTCTGAACATTACTGTTTGCGAATGAATGCAGCTCCTATGTAAGCCTGAATCATGAATGTATGAAAGTCGATTTTGTGCAGCGGATACAAATATGTTATGTTTTTTTGTTTGTCATGTTTCCATATTCAGCTGCGTCTAATTGCCCTCTTTGGATATATAAAGTCTTGTGAAATAATTGCCCCGCGACGCCAAGCTGTATGAACCTGTGGATGCTTTGCAGATGACTGCCCGTTTTATCTCGAAAGCTGCCCTCCAAGTGTGATAAAATAATAGGCGAACGACAATAACATCAAACGATTAGCGTCCCGAACTCGCCATTGAGTTATCATTAATGCCCTCAAGACCCAGATTGCGAAACGCCAAGACAAGGAACAGACAAAAAAGAGAAAATGTTTAAAATGTTTCGTTTTTTCTCATACATTTTAGAAAAGCAAATAAAGGCACTGAAATCACGAAGCTATTTTCTTTCTTTGCTGTTATCTTTAAAAAAAAAAAAGCAACTCTACGGTTGGAACTTATAGTCTGTGTTTGACTGCATTGACAAAGAATTCGAATCTGGATAAATTAAAGATTCAAGTCTTTATTTTCACGGCTCCACTGGCTTTGTACAAAATTATATCGGTCGCCGTTGAGTTATAAAGGAAGGTAGTGTGTCAAGATCTGTCAAGATCTCCTAGACGAAGTGAGTAACATTGATGTCATTGGTGAGTGGTGACACTAAAGATAGGTATCAATGATTGCTGGCTAACCAAGGTAGGGCCCAAAGAATGTCCATCGTGCATGTCACAGGAACTGTCATGCAGCATGGTGAATAAGCAGCATGGCACTATTGTGTCATGCAGTGGCATAGGAACCGGGGGGGGGCAAGGGGGGCAGCCACCCCCCCCCCCAAGAAAGATGCTGGGAAGGCAAGAATGTGAACGTTATTCATTGTCAGCATGGAGTTTGCCCCCCCCCCCAAAGCCGAGCATCTTCCTACGCCACTGTCATGACTCAGACGGTGGAAAGTGGATCCCGTGTCTCTCCTTTCACCGACTTTAGACTGCCAATGAAAGATCGTGGATCTTTTCACTTTGGATTGGACAGGCAAAAAATTCCGCTCACTAGCCCAAATTTAGACATTTAAATCTCGCAATTAAGGAAGTGTTGATTTCCGAGAATAAGGTCTCCTACTGCCTTCACAAGAAACATTAATGACTCGGGAAATAAGTCGACTGTAACGTAGTAAACTTTTCTTGTCGTGAGTCACGAGCACACAATGGGCGTGTTTAACTGCTTGCCTTATTTCTTTCTGTCGTTCATTTATTCGTTCTTTCTCTTACTTTATTATCTCCCCTCAAACTTTCTCTCTCTCTTCTTTCGTCCTTATCTTCACTTTTTAAGTAATTACAATATAATTTTTTTGCGACGAGAGCAAAAAGTTTTAAATCCCGCACATTATGATCCTCATCATTTCATCTTTGCAGGAAGTCATGCAGTAGAACTGTTAATATGCTGCATCAGAGCTTTACTTCACATTAGGCTACGGTCGGGTGTGGTTACAACCTGCAACAGTTGAACTCTTCTACAGCTTCCCCTCCACGATAGCTTTACCTGTTTCTCCCAATTTATTTTCTTTTCGTCCCCCATCCTCTTCCCCGACCAAAAGACAACAATGTTTAAATGTGGAGCTTGTACTGCTATTCCGCTGAAAGTAGTTTGACTTAAAGCATGTGATCCAGAGGACGAAAGGTTCCTTTTTGTCATTTGTTCACCGTTGATATGGAAGAGTGCATCAACCCTAATCTTTTTTATTATTTAGTCCAAACATGTTGGTGGCGTGATCTCGTCGGTCACTGACAACGAAGGCGGGTGGGCTTCATTGACGTTTACAGGATCGTGCAAAACAGAGCTGTTGTGCATGTAATTTTCCTGCTGGCCTGACAAATTACCTCTCGCACTAAGCCAGTGGCCCCACCACAGCAGACCTCTGGTTCCCGTTGTCCTTTGATTTCTGTACAAATCGCTGGAGTGCAAGCGTTTAGAAAAATCATTACCCATCACTCGTTTCAAAATGTTAGAAAAGAGGAGCGATCCATTTACGTTCGCGAAATGCAAACCTTTAACTACTGACATTCTCGATTGCCTGTGAAAACAAGTCAAATCCCTGCGGCCATGTTGGACTATGGTTAAGCCTAATTAACCTACGCTCCCATTAGCTGTAGTCTTGGTGTACACGTATTTAAGTCAAACATGGCATCACAGATAGCACTTCTTTCTATGCATGTCGTATATATTTTCGAACAGAAAAGGGTTATTCACTCGCGTCTGGGAAATTAATATCTTGTAATACATAACGTATTTCTTTTCAGCTAGGACGGAGGTTCTTTAACACATACATTTTATTTACTTAAATCCCTATATTGCTTGAGAAAAGATCAAGTAAAAACTTTCAGGTTCATAATTCAATGCTAGGTAAGATAAATGTAAACGCTTATAGTGAAAATTCATTATTTCATGTAGGGAAAAGAAACAGCATCAAATAATTTTACCTGATTAAGGTTGTCAAACGGTTAATTGGTCGGTGAGGCGCGCATTTTACGTAAAGATTATCAGGCATCAGCAACCTCTGACAGGAGGGTTAAGCAGTCTCTCTCTCTCTCTCGCGCGCGCACACACACACACACACACACACACACACACACACACACACACACACACACACACACACACACACACACAGACAGAAGCGATGCGCTCTGGCGCTAGCGAATTAAAGCAGGGAATCACAGAAACGGTACAGACCTCACGTTATACTTTCAGAAATTTACCTAAGGATCGTCAAATAACTCACGATCAGTACACTGGCAGAATAGAAGTCAGGTATCATGGAATCTGGGCTCCACTTACGGGAGCATAGGTGCGTAACATCAACGCCAAATAGTCTACATTCATGTGCAGCCTTTGACTTCCTAATAAGGACCGTCACGCCTCACCAGCGGCAGTCTTGGAAGCTATTTAAATGCCACACCAAAATTCTTTCTTTAGTCAGGGCGTCTTTCGTTTTCATTTGTGAGTCCTAGTTTCGACTCCCCCCGCCTTTCCCCCGTGCTATGTCTTTGTATTCGGTATTCAAGTCAGATAAATAAAAAAAATCTGCCTTTTCTCCATATAAATGGTGTGCTAGTGTATATGCTACTCTTCTCTAGCTATCTCCACCTTCCCACAAAACACACCCAATATCCTTCATGCTATGTTTTCAAAGCCGTTTTGGTTTTCTTTGCTTGTTCATTTTTACTATCCTTGTAGCGCTCACTGTGATGGGCACACGTGTTTTGAATGTAATAGTAGTAGTGATGCTAGTAATAGTGGTTGTTGTTGATCAATGAATAAGGAACGGGGCTCTAGCGCTGTAGCTCAACTAAGCAATACTATCTAATAATATATTTGTATCGTGCAGTGGCATATCTGTGATACGGTTTTACTTGTGTGACTGAAAACAACCCTAAATCTCATAGATATGCAGTGAGTCACAGCAGCCCTCTCTACAAACAATCTTACAGAAAGCGAGCTAACCAGGTTGATCGAGTCCGGATGATGTGATGACGACACTGTACATCACTCAGTTCACAAACATTTTATGTCAGCACCAGACTAGCACACACCTAAATAATTTTTTTTAAAAAAGGTTACGTCTTTAAATTCAGAGGGAATCAATTTACTTCGTAGATTTTTATTCATTTACTTAATTTAATTGTCGTTCAATCCTGCAAATCTTTTATACGTAAGCTTAAGAAAGGGCCTGTAATTTCAGCCAAGCAAGTGACAAAAACATCCTTGTAAGTTATTGTATATATCCATCCGTACACTCATCTTGCTGTCCCTCTCTCCCATTAAAAAGTAATTGCTACCTCGATCAAATCCGGATTGTTTCACTTCCTGCTTGAGAGACAACAGGTTTCGTACAGGGGCATGTCAGTTCTGAAAGGACAACTTTTTCTGCCCTCAAAGGTTGCTTGATCGAACATCTTCCACCACCAAAAATTAAATGCCTGCTAGATTCGTTCATCCTTTGAAATGTGAGGACATTTTGTGTAGGAAAGCCGCGGACACTCGGTCATGATTCACTGCTTCGTATCATGAAAAGTCCAAAAGATAGAAAAAAAAATTTGGGACGCTCCTGGTAGTTTAATGTTCTTAAATGTGGAGCAGAAAGCTCGCTGAGTTCGAGGCCTGCTCGTGGGGGGAAATTTGTTCCTACCCACCCAGCAGCTGTCTTGCAGAAATGGGTACCAGTCTGATTTATCAGGGGGTGTAAACTTTACAGTAAAGGCAGGGAGCCGCCTTCCGCATGCCGTGCCCCAATGACTGTCCCTAGAGTCGTTCATTACCTTTTACCTCTCGTGTACGTGTAATCTATCCTGCGATTAACATATTAATACACGCGCACAGTAAGGCACTCATGATGCGTCCTTACCGCCTTGGATGAGTTTGTTGCGTGGTGCAACGACAGTTTCTTAAAATTTAATGTCAATACAGTCAAATAGATTGTCTTTAATTTCCATCGGAATTCTCCAAGTCACAAAACTGTCATCCGTGACGAAGAATGGACGTTGTCGACGCATTTAAATACCTGTGCACCACCTTTGACAGCAGATTTCGCTCAACACGTGACGATAGCTCAACAACACCTCTTCCTTCTCCAGAAGCTGAACTCTTACACAGTCTCCGAGAGATTTTGTCAATTTTTTTAAATATAAATCTCGAGATTGTGCTGTCCTTCTCGTTCATCTTTTTTTTTTTTTACAGCTTACCAGTAAAGGACAAGAGCCGTTTTAATCGTGTTTTTTGACACTTGTTCAAATGTTATTGGGACGGCCCAGAGTGATCTTGAGACTCTGTATAACATACAGAATATTAAAGTGTCTGCAAGTTTGTACAGTAAAGAGCGAGGCAAAGGATGCCGGAACCACATGGGCACAACTGAGGGTGGCTGGCCAAAAGCGGGTCCGCTGGAGAGATGTTGCGGCATTATGCTCCTCCAGGCACCACGCAACAAATTCATCCAAGACGGCAAGTGCGCGTCATGAGTGTCTTACTGTGCGCGTGTTTTATGCTCCTGGAGGCAAGGAATAAAGTAAACTACTGCAAGGTTATATGATGATAGCCATATGTCCTATCGGGAGAGTTCCGTCAGCTTCCATCGGGTCTCCGATTGTGTGCCTACATGTCAACCCAACCGATTGAAGCTATCCTTCGTTGTTTCGGCCGTGCGACTGTTGAACTCTACCGAGTATGAATGTAGATCATATGCGAGCGTGACTTAAGTACCACCTTTACCGCAAGCTCCACCCGGTGCCATTCCCAATGTGCTCCTGTGGAGACCCAAAACAAACCACGGAGCATATCCTACAGGAGTATAGGCTCCTCCAGGAACTGAGGGCGGAGGTCTGGGCTGAGTTGCACGACACGTTTCTAAACCTTAAAACTCTTCTAAAGAAGCAAATCTGTTCTTTGCCAATTTGATGCATTGCACAAGAACATACAAAAAATTGTGCTGACAGGATGGAAAGTCAGACTTAAACAACTTTATCTTACTTAATGCAGTTTTAGTTTTAAAAATTCTAAAATTGTGGTGAGCACTTTAAACTAATTATCTAAATAGAGTTAAGGCCTAAAAGTGTTTAAATTAGAAATGTGTTGTGCAACTGGCCCCTGGCCGTCACCGATGCCCCTCATCAACACCAAGCTATGCGAACCTGTGGATGCTTTGCAGATGACAACAAGTTTTATCTCGGAAGCTGGCCTCCAAGTATGACAAAAATAGGCGAACGAGAACATATTCGAGTCGGAATCATGCTTATATGAGAATCTATCTGGTTTGGCGAGTACGAATGTACGTGTTTATTGTTGTTGCGGTACTGTGTGGTTATAACCCTTGCTTCTTTATAGAGCTGCTACCAATTGCCCTCTGAGACAAATAAAGTCCTATTTGATCTTGTCATTTTGGTTTGCCTGACAGCATTTAACTCGAACAAACCTTAATACAGTATCAGAAGACATGCATGAACTTGCGCCATCCGAGCAAACTGGAGGCATGGTCCCCATGGAAACGGCCGACCGGTCACATCATCATTAAGAAGGCATGCAGATTAAGCAAATCAATTCGGATCAAACAACTATTAACCACCCAAGAGCTAGTTAAAACGCTGCATGCGTTTTCACGATCAATTTCCCACAGACAACGTTAAGTGGGGTGAATCGAATTGTGTATATATTACTTTGTAGGATGGTTTTCTCCATACTCAAGTGACCCACCACCACCACCACCGGTCCACCACCATATGACATTTAGGTGAAACAAATGCTACAAAATAATGAAAAAAATAAAGCGAACAACAACAAAAAAATACGAGTTATGGTATCTATAGTGTTATTCTCAGCTGTGTACGTATTTCAAGGCTATAAGATATATATATATATAAATGGCCTGCATATATCTGCATTCATTCTCGCTGATAAATATGTCACTGCATTCACAACCCACATGCACATCCACAGGGTTTCATTTAACAAATTCCCGGCTTCACCACTAAAAAGGAAACAATGCAGCTTTTAATTATTGGTTGATTGCCCATAAAGCAGTTTGTAAATAAATGTGGAAAAGTCGTGGTGTGATGATATATATAACTGAACCTCGTTGGTAAAATATCTATCATACACGAAGATTGACATTGGACACAAGACAAATTAATGTTTGTGTATCCAGACGTACACGCTTATATAAAATTTTTAAGTGTTAAAGAGGATGGTATCGCGTACCCGACATCGAGAGAAAATAAAACAACAACAAAAAAACTGCCGCGTCATAGCATAGCCTCCCGGATAATGATTCAACAAAAATTAAAGGTAGATTGGAAATTGGAATGGCTCCGTTGTAAAGGAGGCCGAAGAGGGATGTATTTTCTTTATTTAGATCCGTGAACTGCGAAGTGAAGATGCACGATGCGTATTTTAATTAAAAGTGAGTGTTTTATTCTATAATATCTTTGATGTTTATCATTAGATAAGATTGTTGTCGCTTAGCGAGGTGAATTTCAGAAGCCTGTACGCTCATAAAAATTATACGGTTAAACAAGATATTATTTCAATCTTATACAATATTTTGAGATATTGACAGCTGAAAGCAAATAATAGTGTTTATATGTCATTTATTTCCTTACAGATTACAAATATTATTTTTATATAAAAAGAGGGCTGAAATATCTAAATAGTATTCTAATCCACCTTTTTACCTAGAGGCTTCCGACTGACGAGGCGCGCTGACATATATTCGCTTTGGCCAAAACTATTCAATACACTGAAGCCTAGGGATCGTGAAACAGGCCTCTTGTCGATTTCTGCCTTATCGCCAATATGGTTAAACAGGTTCATTCAGTGGTAAGTATTTGTTTGCTAAATCGTTTGTACGTTGTGTTCCTAATTTCCAGTTTGACTATGACGATGCAGGGGAAAGGTTTTATTATTTAGGGCACGTGGCCTTAGCGTTGGTTTCAGTAACCGTAACATTATAGTTCGGATTTCCACTTGCAGCTCATTGTATTTGACAATACCTGTTTGACATACGAGGACTCTTCCTTCCTCCTTAATTTCCACGTGTCGCCCGGTGGCGCAACGGTTAGTGCGTGTCATCAATATAGTGATGATGACGATGATGATGTCGGTTTATAAAGTGCAAGTATCCATTCAAAACAATGCTCATTGCTCAGGAAAAACAGAAGAAAAAAATAAAACAACAGGAAAGTAAAAAATACTAAAGATAGAAGTGGTGCTAGGTTGAGTCTGTCTTAAGTAAACAAATAGGTCTTCAGTCTTTTCCGAAACGTGGTTGCTGAGGTGATAATGGACAATGACGATGGCAGGGCATTCCACAGCTTAGGTGCAGCGTTTGTGACGGCCCTGGCTCCTGTGCGCTTCGTGTTTATGTCTTCCACTGAAGGGAGGCAGAAGCGTGACTGGGAGCCAGAGCGCAGGCGACGTGACGGCTGGTAAGGAGGAACTACCTCTTGCAAATAGGAGCAGTTTTGAACATGCCGGACTGAGTGTGAACATGCCGGACTGAGTGAAGGTTGGCTGCCCTGTGTTCAGCTGTCGTTTCGGGCACGCTCCTCATTCTCTGCATGTGACGTCAGTTTACAGGGCTGGCTTCCTTGCCGTGATATATAGCCTTAGTTGCTGGCTCGGCGTAAAGCACCAATCCCACCCACCCCCGCTCCACCACTCTAATCCCCACTGATTATGCAGAAATACCCCTCTGCTTCTCCTCGTCGTTGTGATTATCATCCTGATTATTCAACCGTTTTATTTATGCCATAAACCTTGGCAGATATTCCAGAGTGAAGGTCATAAGAGCTCAGGAAGTTGCTTTGTCATGGTTGTAATGCCGACTGTTCTGATTTACAACAGCCGTTCCTGGTGGTGCACTACGTTCAAACCTGTCATGTGTCCTTCCACACAGGGAGTGCCTATTCTTATGTGTTAGTTTATCAGACACTTTTTTGTCTTTAGGGGGCTATAACGCTGCTTGATCTTGTAATATAGTGAACCCATGGTACCATTTGTGTTGGAACCTTAGATCACTTCTTTATTTGGCGACCATTTTTTCACAATTTTTCTCATATTTGTGACTTTGATGTTTTGAGACTCATGAGGTGCTTCTAGATTCTCAGCCGTCATTGAATTTTGTAATACCTATAAATGCCCCAAAATTTGGAAAACGTCATCTTGTACCAGTGAATTTAGAGGCACTTCAAGAAGAAGAAGGTATATAACAGAAAAACAATAAATGCTTTTGGTTTGCACTTCTTGATTACATCTGCAGTCAGATACTCAAAGGAGATTCCTTTGTCCATCTGTCAGAATTAGAGCAGGAACTAACATTAAACAGCACTTTCTAATACACTGCACCAAAGGTATAGGTGAAGTAGATAACCCAGTGGTGCAGATAATTTCCCCAGCTGACCCAACTGTCAGGTATCTGACACCATGGGGAGTTGGGAAAGGTAGTGAGGGAGAAGAAATAGGCCAAGGGAGAAGAAATGGGCCTGCTGAAAAAGCTTCCCCTAAGAAAAGTGAGATCTCTAACACCTCGCTTCAAAGACCTGGAAAGAAAAGATTAGGGATGACCTTAAAGTTACCCATAACAAAAGTGGGTGTTGCTTTAGTGAATAAGGAACTTACATTATCTCAGGCATCTAATGTTAAGTGTTAATACAAATATAGTGACTATAAAATGTTAGCAAATATTTATATATGCAATTTTATATGGTGCTATTCATTTCTGTAATGCACATGTGGGAAAAGCTTTGTACAGCTGGATTTTGATGTACATGCTGATCACTATCTCTTAAAGTAGAGAGTGGATAAAGTATATTTAAAGTGTGTAAATAATTTCTAGGCTCGTTGGAGCACAAGAGCCATGTGAACAAACTTATTTTTGTGCTGAGTTTCTTTTGCTTCACAGAAACAGAATTCTAAAGATAAAATAGGCAGTTAAAACAAAAGTCATTGTAAACAAATGGGTTAATTTTAACTGACAAAGTTGATCATTTGCAATGTGTGCACGTACCACTTCAAAACCTCGTCTCATTTTGGTATTATGTCTGTGATTAGTATGTACTGTAGAGTCACAACAGCAATGCATCATTTACTTACTTGATTTTTAATTTCTTTATTTAATATAGGATGAATTCAAGATCTGTTTGGCTGACAAAAGACTTGTGGTGGTAGATTTTTTTGCCACATGGTGTGGTCCATGCAAGATGATCGCTCCTAAACTGGAGGTAAAGAACACCTTGAGTTTTTTTCCCAAAGATATTTCGGCTTGTCTGGTTGACTTTTGATGATTAAAGAACAAGTTTCCCAGTCAGTGGTAGTATTTTCATCATTAGCGGCTGTTAAATTGGACAGTGCCTGTCCTTTAGTAGTGATTAGCATAGCAGTTTTCTGAATGTGATAAGATGTTGTTTTCTTTGTTGTTTTGTAGTATTATACTGCTGTCTTTTGAACTAATTGTCTATACTGTACTGTGCTATAACCAGATGCTTTTACGAATATTTATTTGTCACAATGTCACATAGACATCTGAAGTAATCAGCTTTGTTGTCCTTATCCTTACACTGTAGGAGTGGTCACAGAAGGAGCCGGATGTGTTGTTTGTCAAGGTCGATGTTGATGAGATTGAGGTAAGAGGTGTTACGTTTCCAGTAAGGATTACAGTTGGTGAACATCACCAAATCTTAAATGTAGTGCTAATTAACTAAACAGACATTAGTACAAGTTAGCAAAAATGAAACGAAAGTAAAATAAAAAATAAAAACTTGGTTAGGATGCAGGGTTACTAGTATGTATATTGTTTGTACAAGCGAACAGCTTTTTCATTTTTATTGTGGCACCCATCAGGGGGTTAGAAAATATTTTCAGCTTTTCTGTTCAGCTATTGTCTAATGCTATGGAGTAGAAAGAAGCATAACATAATCAGAAGAACAGAGGTTTTTTTCATGATTTGGCCTGGAGACTTGAGAGAAAGAATTTTTTATTTTGGAGGACCAATATTAAAATTTGCTCAAAAGCACATCTCCCCATAGTGCAGTAAGATAAGGTTATGTATAGTAATGCAGTAATGGATTATTTTAATTCAAACAACATAGTGTTGTAAATGAGCCCCTTTTAGGAAGCAAAGCTGGAGGTGATATGAAGATGGATTGGAATTTTCGATTTATAACATTTTCTGTGTTATCTCCCTTAGGATCATGTTAGCCCATTATAAAAACTAGTTGCACTGACAGTATTAAGCAGTATCCACTATTTATACTGATACTATATAATAATATACTTTTAACTTTTTTGTGCCTTAAAAACTTGTTATTCATGCATATTTTTGTTACAGGAGCTTGCAGCAGATCATAACATCTCAGCTATGCCTACACTCATGTTCTTCAGGGATGGCATTAAGGTATGCAACACTGCAGACATTTGTATTCAGATGTTTATGTCGTTGCATCTATGCTGGCAATGTAAACATACAAAACATCCACTTCATATATATATATATAGAACCAGTTGATAATGAGACCATCAAAAATTAAAATAATGTGTAAGTACAGGTAATCTGTAATTTAACAAAATGGAGATCTGAACTAAACATTATTATGGCTAGATTTTTGTTTTTAATTTTTATTACTTTTATAATGGCCTTAAATAAGAGCTACAATTTGTAACAGGTGAAAATCTTTTTTATATCAATTTTTTTTTTTAAGTTGAGGTCTGACAGAGTTGAATAGTTGAATACAATTCTCAAAATACGTTCCAAGAAATATTGCATGTTTTTCTCTTGTTTGTGAAAAAGGTAGACTTTGCACATCTGAGTTCCTGGAAATTTAGCCAGATTAAACAGTTTTGTTTATAAAGATAACCTATTATGCAGCAGGATTTTCACATGTTTCTAAACAAAGATTTTTTTTTCATTTTCAGCTAGATGAGGTTGTTGGGGCCAACTTAGACAAAATACTTGAAGCTATCCATAAGTATAAATAACAGGCTAATGCTTTTATTGTGACGTTCAAGACTTCTGGTCCACATTTTTCATCAAGCAGCAGCTGGTTGTGGATGTGAAAAATAAAGCAAGGATTTGTGACACTTGCATTGTCACCTGTGAATTTTATCTCTATGTATTTATTATTTTCTACTTTATGTGACAAGAGCCAGTATTTCTTGAAGTATTTCTTTCATCAACTGGAATATCTTAGTTGTAATTATTAGATTTTAACCCTATTACTGGTAAAGACCTTGGCTCCTGAAAGTTTGAGTTGTTAATTACAAGACCTTAAGATCATTGCTCTTGAAAATTTCAGACTGTGATCATGGTAGCTAATTTGAGAAAACTGGACTAGTAAAATTGTTATCTTTCTTTTGATTTAATGTATGATTATATATATGTGTGTGTGTGATATTTTATGAGTGTGATTGCAAATTGATAAGAATTTTATACGGCTGTGTGGTCTCAGCATGGCATACTTACAGATAGCCTCACCTGCAATTTGATATCTCCTCTAGTTTTAGTTTTTACGCCGACTATGCTGATATGCAAACAACGTGCCTGTTGCACCAAGAATTTGACTGTCCTTGGAGCTTGTGGTTGATGAGTGGGGAGAGCTATCCTCCAGTGAACGCCTGTGGATGGACAGGATCAACCATCGCGCATGCACAGACAAACACTATACCTGCCTACTACCCTAATAGCCAATTACTAGTATCCCCACCCGTCTTGTTGCCAAGAGCTAATCACCAGATTCACCTTTGTTCAGTCGGTAGAACTTAAGAACCTCTTGACATTGTTTCGTTTTCAGGATGATCGAAGTCTTATAATTGTTCGCACTTGTTGCTAATTTACTCCCTTGTACTTTTTAAAATTTAGATACTATAATAGTTTTGGTGACAAAATCCGTAGTTTTTAAAAAGTCAACTGTCGATCCCTAGCTGCTACGGAATCTGGCTGCAATCCACACCCTACACTCAAATCATGGATAGGACACGTCACTTAGTGAAGATTCTCATACTGTGGCTTCCATTCCCGAAGCGCCCGGTCTTGTTTATATTTTCATAAATGCTTATATTTGATGTAATACTTCATTTATTATGTAATAGTAACATTGGCAGAAAAAACAATTTCCTGAAAAGGATTGATGAAAGATGTTTTGTATCTGTATTTATAACTTCGAGGAAGCGGAATGCCAAGTGGTTACATTGTGGATGTCTAAATCTGGAGGTGCGCATATTAGCTGGTTTGATACCCTTAGTTATTCTGGCTGACCCAGCTGTTGAATGGAGACTTCTTAGAGTGCTGAGGAAGACAGTGGGAAAGAAGACAAATGCTGCCCTCATGAACAGCTGTTCCCGAAGTGTCAAGGACAAGACATACAGAGTCAATACACAGCGTCCACACACGTTCTTTCAATATTAAGAGACAACGACCTGTCAATGGGCTTCTCGTTTTGTTTACTAATTATTCCCAGGTGTTCCTTCCTGCTGTGTTTCTTTTTCCGTATCCTCCTCGTCCCCTCTCAGGTTACAAGATACAAAAACACTGATCATAATACAAAATATAATAAATGATCTTTTGTTTGCCCCTAACGAGGAGTAAAAGTACACACTCTTACATGCGATCGCTTCCACTCATTTTGTTGACCCTTAGTACTACAAGTTAAAGGAAAACAGTTTACGGTTATGGATCTGGGTCCGCTAACCAGTTTGGAGTAAAATCGTATAGTGGGTTATAAACGCACTTGCGTTTCACAGTTAGCTCGTGCCTTACCGCCGGCAAGTTCAACCAACACAGCGCCCAAACATGGAGACACTCCCTCGTCCAGCCTACTCTCATGCACACGGCAGAACTTTGATATGGGGGGGAGACGTGACGTCATAGGCCTGTCTGTTATTTTGTCAGAGGTTTAGGGTAGGTTTAGTTTATTAGGTACAATTGGGCAATTGAGTGGAGCAAGCAGACGACAAATGCCGCGAGCCATTTTTGTTATGGCCGTCGCGTCTCCCCCTATATCAAAGCTGTACCACGCACACTTCCAAATACTCGAAAATCACGCTGACACTTAGTCCACTTGAATAATGGTGCTGCATGGTATTCCTACACCCAGATGACGGATGAAAAATTTACTCGGGCAGAGGAAAGCACTATAGGGTCTTCCCAGCCAGTGACCCACTCCAGCACCCTGGTCAAGACGGCAAGCACCACTGGGTGGGTCCAAAGAAAAGAGAAAGCACTCAGGTTCCCCAACAGTTATGGATTCTCCACAACAGTTCCTGTAAACTTATTTCTTAATGAATATCTTTCATAAGTATATAATAGACGTCTAGTACCATAACACAAAATTCAGTTACTGGAAAGTTTAAATATAAGACGGAAAACGTGTTATTAATCCGTACCTTCCAGTTGAAACATTTACACTGAATCGAAAGCAAACATAAAAGTTCACCTTGACTAGACAAGAATCTACTCATTTTTCGCAGGATTTCCCGGATCGTTTACCAATTACCAGCACGGCCGGCATTACGTCCAGCCTGCTCGACGGTCTCGTAGAGAATCAACTAACCGTTCACTAAACGAAATCGTGTGGTGAACATTCTGAGCACCTGAGCTACTCCACCGGTTTCACGGCCCATGCTACTGTTTAAAGACCAACCTGAATGGTTTTCGTATATCGGTAGATACAGGCGGTATAAACCTAACCTGTAAATTTTAGCTTCCAAAACCCATCCATTAATTAATTGTCCGTTACGATTCTCACTTACGATAAACAAGCGCCGCTAGCATGGTACTACGTCACACTAGTGCACCATTCACAACACTGACAGCCGTCAACACCAAACAGAGAGAGAGAGAATGAGTGACAGTTCGGGTTATTTGGATGCTAAAAATCTGCATTTCTCGTGGTTCTGAAAAACTGCTACTTTAGCACGAGAAAATCAGACTTCAACGTCCGAATAATCCAAACTGTCGCTCTCTCTCTCTCTCTCTCTCTTTCTCTCTGTTTGGTGTTGACGGCTGTCGATGTTGTAAATAGTGCACTATCGTGACGTAGTACACTGTTAACGGCGCTCGTTGATCGCAGGTGCGAATCGCGTACTTTGGTAGCGGATAATTAATTAACGGATGGGTTTTGGAGGCTGCAATTTACAGGTTAGTTTTATAATAATAATAATTCCTTTTTATTTGCCAAGTGACATAGCACGAGGAACTTGACTTGATAATGGCCACATTTTACCAACAATAGCTCTCCCATACACACAGATATACGCACAGTAGACCCACTCCCATTCACACAATCACTCTCTTGCGTTCACTAGGTATGCTAGTGGTTGCGATCGAGCAGTCCCACAGCCTCTTGCAAGAGTGAGAATAATATGCCTGACTACACACTGATCCCCAAGCCCCAGGGGGCATGTTGATCAATCGGGTCTGGCTCGGGCCACAACGGAGTTAAGTGAGGAAACAGCCTTGGAAAAGAAGCTGTTTCTCAAGCGAGATGTTCTGGCCTGAAACTGACGATATCTAAGTCCAGAGGGCATGCGGCAGAAAAGGCCATTTGCCGGTTGGGAAATGTCCGCCACAATCTTACGCGCCCTGCCTAAGCAGCGCTGGGCGTAGACTGTGCCCACCGATGGTAGCCTATGGCCTACAACGCGGCTAGCTGCACGTACTACCCGGTCAAGTAGGACCTTCTGTTTCTGGGTGGCGCTGCCATACCAGACAGTAACAGAGAATGACAGTACACTCTCAACCACCGCCCGGTAGAATTGGACAAGAATTGCCCTCCTCAGGCCGAACTTTTTCAGCTGACGCAAAAAGAAAAGTCGTTTCTGGGCCTTTTTGGTGATGGCTACTACATTATTTTGCCAGCTAAGGTCATTGGAGATGGTGGTTCCTAAGAACTTGAGATGATCGACTTGCTCAATGACCTCACCGTTGACAAGAAGAGGCATCATTGGGCCTCTCCTCTTACGGAAGTCAACTATCATCTCCTTGGTCTTGGACACATTCAGTAGTAGACTATTTTCACTGCACCATGCCACCAGAAGGTCTACCTCCCGTCGATGTTTGCGATGAGGCCAACAACCGTGGTATCGTCGGCAAACTTCACCATCCGAATGGATCCGTCAGATGAGACACAATCGTTGGTGTAGAGACAGTACAAAAAGGGAGAGAGGACGCAGCCTTGAGGAGTACCTGTACTGAGGACCAGGGTGTTGGAGAGGAGATTATTTATTTTAACTCTCTGTGGTCGACACAGAAGGAAGTCAAGGATCCAGAAGCAGATTGACTGGGAAAGACCAAACGCTGATAGCTTGACAAAGAGTTTCTGAGGAATGATGGTGTTGAAGGCAGAGCTGTAATCTACAAAGAGGAGGCGTGCATAGGAGCCAGGGGATTCAAGGTGCTGGAGGATGAAGTGAAGGGCTAGAGAGACGGCATCGTCCACTGATCGGTTGGCCTGGTAGGCAAACTGGAGAGGGTCGAGTTTGCCTCTGGTGATGCATAAGAGATGTCTTAGGACCAGCCTTTCCAAGACTTTCATCACAACAGATGTCAGCGCCACAGGTCTGTAGTCGTTTAGTGACGTTACCACAGTATTCTTCGGTACAGGGACGATGACAGATGCTTTAAAACAGCGGGGGAAGACGGATAGTTGAAGGGATGTGTTGAAAATATCTGGGAAGACAGAAGAGATCTGGTCAGCGCAGTGTCTCAGCGTTGGAGCTGACACACCATCAGGGCCTGCTGCTTTTCTACAGTTTTGTTGCCGGAACAGATTACGCACCTCGTACTCGTAGATACAAAATGAAGCTGGTAGTGGAAATGTAGGTGCTGTGGCTAAAGCCGGCATGGTATTGACCCGGTCGAATCGACCGTAGAACTCATTCAGCCGATTAGGGAGAGTTGAGTCCACATTAGTTAGCGACATTTTTCTCTTGTAGTCGGTGATGGCTTGCAGACCATGCCACACCGCACGGGAGTTG
This sequence comes from Marisa cornuarietis, assembly GCA_004794655.1. Taxonomy (NCBI): domain Eukaryota; kingdom Metazoa; phylum Mollusca; class Gastropoda; order Architaenioglossa; family Ampullariidae; genus Marisa; species Marisa cornuarietis. The sequence continues at coordinate 12,511 of SMMW01000032.1, read as the reverse complement.
TCGGTCTGGAAATGAGACTCAAGCCTACACTTGATGTCCCACTTTGCTCTACGTATGGCTTTCTGTAGATCGTACTTGGCCCGCTTGAAGGTTGCGTCATCACCGGACCTATATGCTTCCATTTTCATTCGCAGTTTATCCCTGAGAGTGGCGTTAAACCATGGCTTGTCGTTGGCCCAGGACCTGATGTGGCGTGAAGGAATGCACAACTCCTCACAGAAAGCAATATACGACGTGACAACCTCTGTTTGTTCGTGAATGTCGGCACCGGGAGCTATCAAGGCCTTGCCAGTCGATATCTGCAAAAAAACGCAAGCCATTCAGGTTGGTCTTTAACGTGTTCACACCGTACGTTCAGGCGTACAGACAACGCAATCAAGGGGAATAATCCAGATTCCTGACATGAGGTAAGGGGGGTAACCTCCTAACGACCAAAAGGTTACAGTAATAAGACTTTTTTTTTTTAAATACCCGAAACCGCGCAGTCGTTAGGACTCGTGGAATCACCTAGCATGTCTCTTTATATTAATTCGTGAGATCAACCTCGAAGTCGATTTTTAAAAAAAACGGTGGAATCTTTGCTCAAATTGTGGCCCGCATTTCTAGGGTTGAAAAAGTTCTTTTAAACGAACACACAGCCCTGTCTGTATGAACAGGGTAGATACTACCCATTGTTTAAATTGTCCATTGGGATTAATAAAGATGTCATTGTTATTGATGACACACGGTGAATGACATGGTTAAATATGAACAAAGAGGAATCATGATCGACTATACATTTGCCAAACTTAGTTAATGCGCAGTGTGTTCTGTGCACTTAGACTGGATTTTCCACACGTCCAGTGTAAAAAGTACTCTGTTCGTATTAAAAAAATAGAAAAGAGCGGACTATGATTACTCACCTCGCTATTTTCCTGGTTGTTACCAAGAATTCCTTTCAAACATCACTAATTCTCTTGTTCGTCGCTTACCGCCCGCAAATATGCTGCGTTCGAGACCTCCTCTTGCTATTGTCAGGCGCACAAAAGTAAGAGCTACGCCCGGCCTGTGCAAACGACTCCAACACCTTCATCCTCGGCAGGGAGGCTGCCGGGATGAGTTCCCTTCAATCTGAGCAAACATCAGCCCTTTCAGCCACTCGTTATACGTCTGCCATCCTGGAGGAGAGCTCGGGTCGTCGACGTCGCAAGGTAGACTGTCGTGATGAAGTCGTACGTATCTTTGAGATGATGGTGATGGGAGTGGCTCACGAAAGATGTGAGTGCGTGCGTGCGTGCGTGATGAATGTTTAGGCCTTTAGGGTTAGGGCTTGGGAAAAGGGTTAGGTGCTGCGTGGCTGTGGTGTATGTGGTGATAGTTCATGATTGCGTGCATCTGTGTGAGTTTGTTAAATTAATGTTTATTAAATTTCCCGTTTTCTCTTTTTAAAATGGCTGCAAAAGCCACAGCAAAAACTTAATTTTACAGATAAATGCGACCGTGACTGCAGTTTTTGGATCGTGTGTAAGAAGTGATATAAATGTATTTACGCCTTCATTTCAGTCTCAGATGGACCATTACAAGTATTGCAGACTGAGAGAAAAATGGATTAAGTTTTCAAGGGGATAAATACAGACGGGAGGGGTGGGCGGGTAAGTTTGAACAAGGACAAAGTCTTTAGCGTGTTCTCGGGTGTGTGTGTGTGTGCCCACATCCTCTTGCGTACACCTACCCCCTCCCCCTACCTTGCTCGATTCGCTTGCGTTTGCATCCCACAAACCTGGCCAGCTTCTCAGTTGACTGCGTCACCGCCACCCGAAGGTTGTACCCGAGCGTACCTGAAGGCGTCAGCTGTCGGAGAATACTACTGTGAAGAGGGAAGACTGTCGCAATGAAGTTTATACCCAGCCTAGCTATAGGTATGTACGCATCGCCTTATTCACGCCACGCATGAGGAAATCTAACTGGTTGCCAGTGACATAAGCTAAAGACAGCACACTGCTAATTAGGAGAAACATTTTTAACCAGGTAGTTCTGAAAATGAAGTGAAAGTCCAGTCAGTCTTACGCTCCTGTGGAAGGACTTATTTGTCATCTCTCTTTCTCGGGTGGTGCTACATCTTTACAGAGTTTCTTCTTCCTTTCACGCCCTAACCCTTCCTGGGCTGTTGACAGTAGCACATGTTTGATGATTCCAGCGAGGGTGTTTACATCACAGTCCACCAACTTCGATGTGTCTAATTTACCTCTAAATGAAGATTTTCACAATATTTCATCCTCAGCTTCAGCTTCACGCTCGTTAAAACAAGATCATGTCACCACTTGATATATCTTCGTCTTGAACTTGTTGATGCTGGATTTGAAGCATCTAGGGAGCAGGGTTAGTTTGGTTATTGACCAGACCATTTGGCGAGTGCTAAGCTTCTGCCCTCGATGTCTTGTGGGGATGTAGGGTATCGCCTAAGATCAGTCGATGACTCTGCACAATCTCTAGGAGTCTGAGGCCCTTTGTATTTGGTTTTGACACATTTTGAATATTTTCTAATGTGCTTAACCTCCAGGTCTTTTTTTCTGCCTCATTGACACGTATAGAAACTTATAGGAGCTCCTTCACAACACTACATCCTCGTTAAAATCTTTGTGTTTCTATTTCCCGCTAAAAACCTTTTTTTTTAATTCCCAGGGAACAACATCTGCACTCAGCTTGCTTTCTTTCGTATACCAAGCGTATAATAATAATAGTGAAGATTTCTATAGCGCATATTCACACTCATAGAGAGCATGCTCTTAGCGCTTAAAACGAGGAAGAGACGTGGACTAAGTAGACACAGAACACAGGGGACGAAAGAAAACGACAGTACTGACGAAACGTATCTAAGCGCCGAATGAATATGGACGAATGTTTGACCAATGTTGACAGGCCATTTACTTCACAGTTATAAAAAAACGTTTCCAAACTTCATTAAACCTTTATCCACCGATCGTTCCTCCATGTTTCAGTTAAAATCCATCTAGGTCATCTGCTTGGACAATGGACTATGAATGCGTTGTCTAAAATTAATAAATTCCTAAAACAAGTGGGCAATGATGACGCGTTCACCCTCGTGACATGTCATGTTAACACAACAGTTTGTCAGTGAACTTAGGATCTAACATTGTAGTTTAGAAAAAGTTAAAGTGGTTGAAGCCAAACATTTCACGCCCCTCAAACAGCTGTAAACCTGTGACATCTTTGTTGCGTTGTTATGCCAGTCCTGGCCATTGCCATGGCTGCACAGGGCTGTCCTTTCTTCATGTCTCTGGACGAGGCCAACAACTGCGTCTTTGATCCCTGGCGGGCTTTGAGCAACAACCCTGAAGGTGAGTAACTGGCGGTGCCATGGGCAGGCGTAGTTAGCACGTGCACTAGACGTGTAAGGTGTAGCGGTTAGTCACATGCACGCAAGTATCATAAAGGCTGTATCGCGTGGCACAGGATTAATATTGTTGTGCTGCGCTCTCTATAATTAATACAATGTAGGTGTTAATTAAGTAACTGAACTTGTTGTTTGACTGTTACTGGCTCCTTTGAGTTCAGAATTCTGGCGGTGTCAACTTCCAAGGGAAACACAGAAGCCTTCGTTGTCCAAAACAATAAATAATTCTTCTATTTTCAGACTGAATAATACTAAACAACAATGCACGCCCGCTCTAAAACCTAAACACTAGCGGCGACACACGCCCGCTTCAACTTTAAAACTTAACGGCGACACACGCCTACAAAACCTCTTCCAACTTGCTTTTCACTCTCTCAACGCTCACACACGTTACGCATGCGCTCTCTTGCTCGAACATTTCAGACTTCAAAGCTTGCGTCATTCATCAAGACTTGCGTCATTTATCAAGGCTTTTACGTCATTCACACTCGCTCACGCGCTCGCTAGGATGACCTAGACCTACTAAAACATTTCATTCGTAACAGTAGGACTGTGTACGGTCATAAGTGGAGACAGGCCTGACGAGAGTGGGTGGGGCCGGGGGGTGGGAAGGGAGGTCTGGTGTACCCGGGCCCGCGGCTGTGAAGGGGTCCCCGGCCTTTGTCAGTGGATTTTCTTCCTTCTTCTTTTCCTTTTCTTTTAAAGAAATGTTGACGTAACATTCCTCACTCTGGGGATTTTTCTATGGAGCGGGGTTCTACAAGTTTGACCATTTAACGTCAGTTTTCCTTATTTACTAACCACTCACGTGTAACCAACTCTATGCACAAGTAGTGAAGTACATCCTAGTGCACTTTTCCTAAAGTTTGCAGTCTATATTACGTTACTGAATGAAATGTAGATATTGACAATAGAATTTTAAGCATTTATTATATACTGGGAAAATAATTTACGATTACAGTTACAAGGTGCCCGTAGATGGAGGTCGTGTGCCTCGGGCCCCGTAGAAGTCGTCTGCCCCGGGGACCGTGCTGGCTGTCGGCGGCCTTGAGTGGAGGTTCTATTAGGCCTCGTGCAAGTGTTCAAAAGAGCATTTAAAGCAGTTTTATTAAAACTGAAAATACTGTCTAATGATGTCGCTTCTCCGTGAGTCCATCAACTGATAAATAGACAAAAATACATCTTCGTTGATAAAATTCTGACAGTGGTGATAGGTGAACTGTCTCCTCCGCTCTCTTCTCTATTTTCCACAAAAATAAACAAACATCTGTCAAACTTGATAACTCCTTCTACGGAATTATTTATTTGAATCAATCCTGAAATAGGGAGTCTTCTGTGCAAAACTTCTCATCTCTAATAACTGCTTCCAACAAGAATTAATGGTATACTGGTGTTTGCATAGTTATGTGTGGAGCTCTTTGTATCTATATATGTATATAAAAGTTGATTTTAACTTTTTTTTCACTCTTTATAACGGGATTATGTTAACAGCGGTTTTATGATGTTGTTTAATGACTGACAGATGCTTACACTCTTGCTAGAACTATAAGCTCTTGTAGCAATAAATTATCAGTCTCACTATACCTTCCTTCCTCCCCCCCTCTCTTTCTCTCATAGAGCACAATCAACAATTTATAGACGTCCGTTACTTCCTCTTTTGTTCAGATTTATGGGGCGCCAAGAAAGGAATTCATCCCATACAGGACAGGGTATACGACACTTGACCGATCGGAGTTTTTAATCACTATAATTTCGAACCCCCACGTCACATCATTGGTTGTATAAAATTGCAAATATGATGGACGGGCCACCCGTTAGTATAGTTGTCTCTTAGGATAGTCACTATGTGACACCTATGCGCAGGACCGCCGGCCGTGGGGATTTTCTACCGGTACTACAGTTTCTTCCTCGCCCCCTCCCTCCCCCCCTGATCAGTGCGAAATCACCTCTAGATGGAACACTTTCCGACTAAAGCAGCCAACCAGTGACGCAGTGGATTAGACCTTCTGAAATAATTTTACTTCTTAATAAAGAAACTCTATTATTATATATTTAATATTCCATCTTTTCTGCAAGTTTTTATTTATCATTTACATTTTCATGCATTTGATTGTTCTTTCGGCACTGAGGCCCTGTACGAATTGGGGATGGGGTGGAATGGCGGGAACGTGTATCAGCGAAAGGCGTATTCGTATTCGGCCTACACTGGTAGCAATGTTGGGCCAGACCATGGAATAGGTTTGAATGATGACGTTTGTATTGCGCAAGTCACGTGATCTTCTCTGTCTTATGGGGATTTTTTTTTTGAGTGTTTTTTTTTTTTTGGAGAGAGAATAAAACGAAAACGTCTTTTTCTGCTCTTGTCGAAGATAACGTGCATCCCATATAGCAATGAAACATTTTATAAACGTTTTGAAAACGCTAACATAGTTGTAATAATGTAAAAGTTTGATATGAAACATTTTAGAAACATTTACCGAAAATTTTTTTTAAAACTGAAACATTTTGCAAACATTTTAAAATGGTAGGAAACATTTGCAGAAAACTTCTTAAGATGTATGAGGTAGGATTATGATGTAGTGAGTATGACCTAGAATGTATGACGTACAATGTATGACGTAGTAAGGGATTGTTGAATGAGAGAAACCACAGAGGATGTAAGCTATAGAACATAATAAAGATGCTTACTATTAAGTAATATTCAAATTCTAATGTGTATTCTAATAAAATATATGTTTGTTTGGTACTATAGATTTGTAGATTTGAAAACTGCCATCTTAAAACACCGTTACACACCATGCACTTAATTCGTATTAATCCAATGTTGGATTGTTTCCCTTGCTAACACTGGGAGAAGATGATTTTCGTTACAAAAAACAAGATTTTTATCACCGTTTTCTTAGTGGACCTTCGTAGAAATACGGTAAAACGTTGAAGATAACGACTACAGTCAGAATATCAAGTGAGTCCTTAAACAGATGGCGCCATTCTAAATTAAAAGTCACTTTATGTTGCCGCACCTGATTGCTAGATGCTACTGTAGAGTAGTAAATAAAATCCGTGCTTGTTTGCCCTCTAATGAGCAGGTGAGTTCAGATCTTATTTCGGAAATTCTCTCTATACGTCTTCCCCTGTATGACATGTGCTAGCACCACTCTGTCACAAGCTCAGTCTTCTTTCTAGCGTGTATATGTCTTTCGATGATGCAGCCTTAGTTGTTGGTAACTTGTCATAGCTTTCACTGAGGTGAATGTGTAAGGATGACGTCAAAGGACGTGTAACGTGAGAAAATGACGTCAGTTTGCCTGAATGCCTATGGATGATGTCAAGCGATATGTAACCTCATCAGGGAAAATGAGAAGGGGCTGAATTGTAGTGGCAGACTTTATCTGTAAATAACAATTTATTTTGTGCTTAAGAACCTGTATTTTGTCTGGCCCCAATTGGAAGAGAGAAAGAGAAAGTTTCCCCAGGGGTTGTGACACATGGGTAAAATATATTTTAATGAAAAGGAAAGTTTTAATCCTCTGTGTATGTCATTCCTGTCATGTTGGAGTGGAACTGCAGAGAGTATGTGTGATTTGGTGAACATTTAAATTACATTTAGAAAACAAAAAAAAGGTAGAAAATAAGTTTCAATATAGTTTGAATGCAAACGTTTAGAAAACATTTTTCAAAATAAACATTTTTAAAACTGTAATACCTCCTCAACGATTTATTTTGGATGAAAGAGTGATGAGACCAGCTATTCTTGCCATTAGTGAATTCGTTCCCTGTGAATTGAAATTTGAATTTGCTCCTTGTGAAATGTAAATCCCATGGATATCGACTTTCAGTGAGCAGTACGTACTTCATCATTTTATAGATTATGTGAATTGCATGTCCCTGCATGACTACTTCAATTGTTATAATTTCCTTGCAGATGGCGAAAAAGGGTTAAGAAGAGAGAAGCGGCAAGCGGGATCTAGTAAGTATATATGTTATGTAGAAATCAGTTTTCTTTGATTTTCTTCATTCTCCCATTCCTTCGGCATCAGTCAAAAGCCATTTATCTGTTATCAGCAAACCAGTCTGATTCCAACATGTTCGGCATTTGCCACAATTTGGTCTTTAGGGCTACTTTCTGTAGTTTTATTTTATATCTGCGTGGGTTGAGTATAAGGCTGCTTTCCAAACATCTGACAACATTGTAATGAATGCCGGCAGCTTCTCAAAAATACTTATCTGCTTTATTCTCTATTTCTGATCATGTACGTGTTGGCATGTGAGTACTCACTCTTGCGGTCTGGCTGTAGGTACGCGATGCCTGTTTGCAAAACCAATCGTCACCGCAATTCATTCATTCCACGTGCCATTCACCTGATCAATTCTACTGGCGTAAGCTTGTATTAATTTGAGGTGACCTAAGGTCACCAACTTTATCTACTGGTGCTTGGAATGTGTGAGTGTGTCAGTGCGAGAAGATTTCAACATGTATTATCTCTTTTATATCATGTATATGTATGTATTACTGCTAGTATGAGCACTATCTGGAATTGCCCTGGTGGATAAGGTTGTATTGTTTTCAGACTGCCCGTTCTGTGCCGACGGCGTTGTGATGTTATACCCGGACTGGTCTGACACAACCTGCTCTTCTTTCTATTTATGCTTTGGGGGCGTGAACACTAAATTCAGCTGCGATGCATCACGACCCTTCTTCAACCCCACAACCAAAGCATGCGAACCCATCATAAACCCTTCCAACATATGCTTTTACCGCTCGTTCATCTCTTAAAGGCAACTCGTTGGACTGTCTTGCTTGTCATCATCATCGGCAGGCGTAAGATGATCTGACCTATCATGACAGGTGATTCGTGGGAGCAAATAATGTAGATTTTTAGTGAACAGTGTCTATGTTGATCAAGTGCTAACCTGAGACCAAAATGCATCACAAAAAATATGTTTTTCGCGAAAATGAACAAGATTTTCTTTTACTAAACATGCCGTATTGTGTTAATACAAGTTTGTCACAAATGTCAACCGACTATATGGTATTGCATGTCATGTGACCTCCACTCCACAAAGGTTTAAACTTTCAAAAGATTAGAGACCACAGTTTTGTATCGTAAACATGAAAAATCAACACTTTGGGTAAAAGCATAAGGATAAGCATTTGAAGCAAATAAATTTCAAAAAATCTTTTTGTTTTACATTTTGTTTATAAAACGTGGTGGGTTGGGTGCATTACTCTTTCCTCTTAAGTATGTTAATAGTTTATATGTTCTCCCGTGTACCTAGACAATTCACAGAGAAGCACATGGCGATATTAACAAAAATTGATCTGGTAATAAAAATTTGCATCAATTTGTCACAATGACCGTGTATACACCCTTTCAACTGCATGCATCTGAACCAGTTAACATAGATTTGGCCTTCACCTCATTCTCCATATTTGCCAAGCCTGTCATTGTAGTGATGCTGCAATAGTTATAAAGTGCACAACAACAATCACAGGTGTCAGAACAAAAGCAGTTTATTCTCGTGAACTCTGTAAACTTCTATTTTTATAAAATGTGTCAACTTCACAAGCAAGAGTCATGAAGGAGGACAGTAACACAACAGCTTTTCCAAAATAAAAGATATACAATCAGTATCTTTTGTGTAGGAAGCCGTGAACTTCAACATTTCGTGATCTTAATCAACATAGCTGACCTTAACCATCTCAACGTTTCATTTAATCATAAACTGGTGGCAAGCTAAAACAAATGACTGAATTAAAAAAAAAAATATTTTGCAAAGATAATATAGGACACCACATTATCTGCTTAGGGTATAATTTACTGAACAACACAGGGAGATACCAACCTCTGGCTGTCTTGAAAGACAGAATGCCTGTAATTAGGAATAATGATGCTTTCACAAGCCAGAAAGTTTCTGTTTGCTTTGGTTTGCTTAGTATGGCTACACTTCCTTGTGAAGTGTTCATTCTTTGGTTAATCTAAATTTGTCAGAAAAACTAGGAAGGCACTGTAATCTTTAAGTGAACCTACAAGTTATATAATTCTCTCTTCTAGACAGAACACATTGGAAAATTAAAAGAAATTTTGAAACAATGACTTTTCAGTTGACTGACTCAAGAACTGGTTTCAGTAAGAGAGCCACCCAGGCTGTACCAGTATAAGTGGTGGCAGCTACAAAATAATGAGATATTCTGAAGCTGATATTATGCTTAACTAGCATCGTTTAAACTGTTCTCTTTTTTTCATCTTCTCGTCTAATTTTGATAATCATTGGTGTTAACCATTTTTATATATCTGCTTTATTAAACTGGATATATTTCACTTGTTCTGAAGCAGACTGCAAGATTTCTTGTATGACATTTTGCAGCATAAATATTAATACCTCCGAACAGTGGATGATGCAACTTTTATCAGTTAAAAGAAGCCATATCAAAAGTTGAATACACACATATCTACACATGGATTATTAGTATATGATATATCAAACCTATTGCTAACTGTACTACTACTCAATAAAAAATCTTAACATTCAGCAAACTGTAGTGATACAATTTTTCATATTTTATCCAATATCATCTTGGCACTGAGCAAAATATTGTGTGAGTGAGCACTTTTTTTTATCTTCATCTAGGCATTCAGCAAAATAAAAGCACTCACTACTGGACCTTTTAGAACAGACCTTGGAATAAGCTCAAATACTGTCAACATAGTGCCAATTAACAAGAGGTAGCTGTTAAATTGACTGCTATTTTCACTAAACTGCCTTTCATTAGTTAATAGAATTAAGCATATGAGAGTGTCCAATCCTACCAGTATTCATGTATATCTTGGCAATCTCAATGGGTAATCATATGTTACAAGGAAAGAAAAAGAAATAAGGACTACAGCACTGCATAAGCATCTTTGTGGCATCCACACATCAAAGGGGACAGCTAACTCCATTAGTCTCAGAGAACTGATACCCGTAATACTGTATTTAATTCACATGTTAATAACTGCTTTTTATCACAATGAATTATAGACAGAATCTACATTTATGATAAGGTCTACTTATACTAAACTAGTCAACAAATGCCCTTTCCCCATTTTCATGGTCTGGCTCCAACTGTCACTGGGTTACAAAAACATTTTTTTAAAACTCTTTACTCTCACTCCAGGAGTCCCTTTCATTCATTCAGCAGACATATAGTGTTCTCAATATGGTAACCACACAAACAGCAATATTAAAAGGGTAATGGCCATGAAATTAATCAGGTGTTTATATACATTGTAAAAAAAGTAACTAATGACATGCCTCTTCACAAAGGCCTATAATGTATGAAATTCCAGTTGAAGCACTTGTCAGACATGCACACATATCACCATCGTAAAATGAGGGGGAAAATAGAAATTGATGAATGTAAATGCTTCCATTACAGTCTTTAAATGTAATATCATCTGAAGCTTAAACACCTATTTCTAAACCAATGATGTGGACAACATGAGGACATTCTGTAACAATAAAACAATACCAGCTTTCTGCAGAAGCCATCTTTTTCAAGTTCTTAGGTTTTTTTGAGATACCCATTCTTCCTGAACTGTAACTTTTAAAAGCAGCCATTTCTTCTTCAATCCAGATTTACTGCATAAAATATTCATTGAAGGCAAGAAAGTGAGGTGGGGTTAACACATCTATGAGGAAACGCAATGAATACAAGACTGTGAAATGTCATGTGGTGGGAGGGGAAGGGGGTTAAATAATTATCTCAGACATTTTGGCCAAAAGTACCCTTGACGTGCCATGAAAGAATTGCAAAGGTAAACCAAAAATTGTACATATAAAGTCCACAATGCAAGTGGATGCATCAGTTTCAATCCTGACAGTGAGAATTTGCACAACATGCAATACTGCACCAACAAGCTTCTTGTGCGAGGTATTTAAGCACCAGACCTTTCAGCCTCTGCCTGGGCCTCACACAATAACAACTCAAACCTTCCTAACCAGTCAGGTACTTGCAGGTAGGACATAAAAAAAACTATCAAATGTATCTTTCAGGTGTCTGAAAGACCACACACAACAAAACAGATATATCTTCATGGGAGAAATTAGCCTCTTTGAAACATGAGACCATCATGCCATCAACTTAAGCTACAAATGCATCCCAGTGACAAAAATATTGGTGGTTCTTGTACGACAATTATGTGTCTTCTGAGCAAATCGTATTGCACTTTATGCCTTAGTTTTACTTTTGATTTAAAAAAAAGGACAAGATTTGTTGACAAATTTCATGTAAGATCATTAGCCTAGCCCTCTGTAAATACTTTCACTGTTCTGCAGTGACCGTCCTTTGCTGCTAACCGTAGGTCATTGACTAGATGCCACCAAAGTTTATTAGCATTCTCCAGAACTGACTCTTACACGGACACTATTTACAAAAGTCATTTTTCATGACTTGAGCATTCTGTATCTGCACAAAGCCCCAAAAGCACCAGTCATCTACAAATATATACAGTATGACTGGCCAATCTAATCGAGTTACAAATAACTATTTCTCAGAGGTTTAAGTTTTCTCCTGAGGAACTGGACTAAAATATTTTTGAATCCTCAGATCTGTAGGAAATATACATATCTCTTCAGACGTGCAAAACAGATTCATCTACTTGAATGCACAAAAAAACCCAAACAAAAACTTCTTTCCCCCAAACTATAATACACAAGTAATAACATCCACAAACCTCATTTTTATTGTATTAACAGTTTAGTTCTGGGCACACTGAAAGAGTGAGACATTAGTAAGAGAATTAAAAAATCTATGTGCCTGGCTGCTTATATACAGCTTGTTACCCAGATGCTGTCTTTAAGTTACTCATATATACACAGTTTAAAGTTATGAGCAGAAACTGATAATGGTGTGTATTCTCAAAACATTCAGGCCTATTTACAAGACGGATTATGCATATGTCCTTATCATTTTTGCTGTCAGACAGTGCACTGTAAAGGAATGCCAAATGCTGTTCTTCAAAAATAAACAAGTTCAATGCCATAATCACTGGAGTAATATGGAATGCAAACTTAATTAGATGGTGTGTGGTGTGACTACTTGAAACAAAGACTAGAGGAATGTAGATTCAACAATAT